>CM053582.1:86684015-86788981 GCA_028627135.1 Pseudochirops cupreus
ACTTTGCTTCCTATGCTTATTCATGGTCACCATTCAATGTTTTTTTGTTTTTTGTTTTTTTTTTTTTTAGTTCTGTGGAACTCTGCTTCCAGAGGGAACAGCTCTGTCCCAAATTGCTGGGGTTTTCCCAGCTGCCAGGGCTTTTAGGAAGCTGCTGGGTCCCTCCCCAGCTCCAGCTCACTGAAAAAAAAAAAACCCAGGACCACCACCCAAGACCATGATCTGGATCCAGGCTGCTCAACTTGAGAGCACTTGGCCTCTGAACGATTGCTTGGCCCCCCTGCTGTCTGCAGGCAGAAGCTCTGAAGCGGAAATGTGGAGGCAGATGCAGAATCTCCGCTTCCACTTCTTTGCCCTGGAGACAGCTTGACCAGACCCACTTTTCTTCCCCAGTTTTTAGCTAAGTTCCACTAACCTTAGTCCTTTTTTCTTATGGCTTGATAATTCTGGATACTGCCACAGCTGCCGCAGATCTGCTCTCCTGAAGCTCCAGCTGGGGTGGGGCTCGGCTCCTCCAGACGCCCCTGGGAGAAAAAGCCACTGTTTCAGGCTGGGTTGGTTTCTGCTCTCAGAGTTGAAATGGTGGCTTTGAGCCAAGCTGCCTTCAGCAGGAAATATATCTGTGTGTGTTTTAGAGCCCTAGAATTTGTTTAGAGTCATATTTTTTGGGTATTTAATGTGGCTGTGTTGGAGCCTCGATTTTGATTTCTTGCTGCTCCTATGCTGCCATCTTGGCTCCGCCCTAGGTTTTCAACCTTCCTAATGCCATGACCCTTTAATACAGTTCCTCATGTTGTGGTGACTCCCAACCATAAAACTATTTTCGTTGCTACTTTATAACTGTAATTTTGCCACTATTATGAATCCTAATGTAAATATCTGATATGCAGGATGTATTTTCATTTTACAAATTGGACATAACCCACAGGTTGAGAACTGCTGCGTAAACCAGGAAGGACTTTTAATGCTTCTTACAAGAGGGGCACCCATTGAGACAAATATACAGCTTTTTATTCCCTCCTCCTGCTTCATATTTCCCTCTCATTTCCCCATTGGCAGCACCACAGGGTTTACTGTCTAACTCCAGTCTAACCTTCCCCTTCCACATGAGTCTCCCAAGTATTCACATCCACCATTCCCCACATTTCAGTGATTCCTGCCCCTTATTTACTTTACACCTTATTTGGTCATAATTCCCCAAATCCCTAAGCTAAACGGACATGTTGGCCTACAAAGCCAGTTTCAACTAGTCTGAAACAGTTCAGTTCCTATATATGTTCTTTCAAGCCTACTTTCTTGGATTGCCATGTAGGTGTAAAATCCCTGATGTAATATGGATGTAATTAAGTGATATGCTGAAGCAACAACCCCAACCCTATTTTCCACAATAATAACAGCAGCTAGCCTGCCAAGGCTGCTGTGGATCAATGAGAAAATATTTGGAAAGCGCTTTAAGCTTTATAAAAATAGTATTTAAAAAAACAGAATGTGAACTCTCTGCAACTGACACACAGTAAGTGCTTGATAAGGGCGGGCTGACTTATCATTGAGTCCAAGGCCTGTTACATAAGGGTAAGGAGGCCAGAGAGGGGAGGGGGTCTTTTGGCCCCAAGGCGCCCTCTCAGGACGCTCGCAACCCTAAGCAGGGATCTTGAAAGTCAGGTTAGGAGGTAGGCCCCTCGTGACGGGTAGAGGAGGGAGGACGACGGGAGCTGCTTTCTTTTTCTTTTCCCTTCCCTGTGGAGAACACCCAGATTCATGCCCAGACTTCAGGTTCTTGGGAACCGTTCTCTCCCGCATGACTCCAGAACCGGAAATAGGAAGTGCTCTAAAACCAGCGGGACCATTTCCGCCGCAAAGGGATTGGAAGCGATTGTGACCAGGGCGGGCTGAGCCAATCACAGCGCGGGGCGGGGGCCAAGGAAAATGGCCGCCGCGAGGACAGCGGACCTGGCCAATCATGATGAGCGAAGAGATCAGTAGACCCAATCATGAGGGAGCGATGAGTCCGAGCCAACAGAGGGGACGGGCCTAGATAAACCAATGACGGGGGCCAATGAGGCGAAATCAGGTAGGGGGCCGGACAGGAAGGTGGAGCCTCATCTCGAGGAGCAGCTGAAGAAGCCAATAGTGGGGACGGTGGGGCGGGGCGGAGCCAATCACGGGAAACGACGGGGCGGGCCGGGGTTCATCTCGGCCTGCCCCGGGCGCGGGCCGGCGGCCCTTGACGCTCGGGCGTTACCGGCGGCGGTGAGGTCGGTGAAGGCGGCCATGCTGCAGCTGCGGGACTCTGTGGACTCGGCGGGCACGAGCCCCACGACGCTGATCCCGACCCACGGCGGCGTGGGCGTGACGGCACCGGGCGCGGGCTTCGGGCCGGGCGGCGGGGCCGGAGGCAGGACCCCGATGCGCCAAACGCTGTGGCCGCTCAATGTGCACGACCCCACCCGCCGCGCCCGGGTCAAGGAGTACTTCGTGTTCCGGGTGGGTGCGCTAGACACGGGGCGGGGCGGGGGGAGCCGGAGAAGCCTTCCTGGGGGACGGGGCGCAGGGGGTGGAGGGAGGGGGCCGGGGCTGTGCTCGCGAACTTGATCCTCGTAGCGGTTTCGTGCATTTAACATGCTTTGAGCGAGGATCCAAGAGGCTTCCCTCCCGGGCTGCCCAAGGGGCCCAGCTGACAGGTTTGCAAAGCCGTTGAGTAAAAATATCATCTCCTTTGATCCTCACAACAGCCCTGAAAGGTAGGTGCTATTATTATCCCTTTTTTACTGAGTCAGAGAAGCGTGGTGGCTGGATTCGAATCCATGTCCCCAGACTCCCGGTCCAGTGCTCTCTCCCTCCTTCTGCCTCCTGCAGGAGGCCTCCGTCCCTCCCTCCTGCTGGGGGAGCCTTGTCTGGGTGTCAGATTAAGACGTGAGCACTTACTAGGCCCCAGCTGTATTCCTGGTGCCCTGTCAGAGGGTGAGCTCCTCGGGGGTCCTGCTGCCTTTGGCCCTCCTTCAGAGCACTGGTGCCCAGCCGGGTAAACTTTGCTGATTGACTTAGAGATGACCCAGTGAAGCAGTGTTTGGGAGATGGTTTTGCAAGCCTCAGAGAGCTCTGCCAGTAGGGCTTTAGCTGTTAGGAATGTCTGCGCCCTTCCCCACCATCGAGGTCCCAGTTCCCAGGGGCTGCCCCTTGAGTTTGGCCCCAAACAGGTAGAGGCTAGGAGCAGAGGCCCAGACAGGACCCCTGCTGTGTGCCTTGTCAGGATAAGTGCCTCCTCTGTAAAGTGGGGCAGGAGTGGGGGGTGAGGTCCCTTTCCGGGCTCTGGAGCCTGTGGTTCCATTCTGCAGGTAATGCCTCTTAGACTTTAAAGTTTTGAAAAGAGCCTTCCAGGTCCCTGCCCTGGGAAGCAGGTGGTACAAGGACTCTGACCTCTTTGCAGAGGAAGCTGAGACTCAGGAATGCAGGGACCTGGATTTAGGCTGCCCCCTCCCACTTCTACTCCCCTTTTCTCTGCCTCCAGCCTGGAGTGGGGTTCACACACTGAGGGCAGCCTGGCATGATGGGAAGGCCCTGACAGATTCTCTTCTGCCAGGGCAGGGGGAAATCTCTTCCTCTGCCAGAGTTGGCTCCCAGTCAAGCAAGTTGTAAAGAAGGCACCCATCTGCAGTGGAAGCAAGAGCCGCTTTGAAGCAGCTTCCTGTGTTGTATGTCTGAAATCACTTGGGAGTCTAGTGCAAAAACACAAATCCTATTTTGGGTTCAAGACGCTGAAGTCAAAGTAGTAGACAGCAGTAGAGGAGCATCTCTCTGGCTTCCCAGACTCCATGTGCTTTGTTGTTCTCCACGCTGCTCTGATGAAAGGGGGCAGAAATCACAGGTTTTTCCCTATAGGGCCCTAATATTCTTGGATGACATGCATGTTTTTGGCCCCTCTTTGACACCTGTCACGGTTTTCACTAGACTTAGATTGCAGTTGAAGGCTGGGGAGGTAAGGATTTTTAAAGGGCTCAGCGTATTGTGTTACCTTGTGAGGAGGATGGGATAGAGATGACAGTACATTAAACCTCCTAACTGGTGATTTTGGAAATCCTTATTCTGAACAGTTTATGAAACACCACTGAAATGCACAACCACACACACACTGGATGTTCAAGGCCATCTCATCACATCTGAGCAAGGTGTAACCTCCAATTTCCTTTGTTTTGTTCAAGCCTGGGACCATCGAACAGGCTGTAGAGGAGATCCGTTTAGTGGTCCTGCCCACGGAGGATGGAGAGGTGCAGGGTGTGTGGCTGCTGACAGAGTAAGTATCATTGGCAAGGGCCGCCCTCCTGAGTGTCAAATGATTGATTCTCCCTATGCTTCTTATGGTGAAACCATCTTCACAGGAGGCAAGTATCAGGTGCTAGTGGTGAAGACTTGGGCTAAGCAGGCACATCGAGGACAATTCAGGGGTTCTTTCCTACCTAGAGCATCACTTCTTTTCATGTTATGAGGAACATCTGTCTCTGCTAGTGTAGAAACTGTAAAGGTGTGGAGAGGCCTGTCCATGTACATAGCATTTCCTTAGAGAAGATGGGAGCTTGTGTTGAAGACACTGGCCTGAATGTCCCCTAGAGCTGTTACCCAGTGCCTCCTGTGAGGGAGGAACCTTTGTCACATTGCTCTTACTGAGAAACACATCGCACCCTCCCACCCCACCCCACCTGGAGGCTATTCTGTTGTCCCTGCTCAATAGCTAACCTAATGCCACATCTTCATTTATTTCGGCAGCACTTAGAGACTTTGGGGGTAAGAGTTACCAAAAGATGCTTCGTTTTCTCTGCCTCACCAGGGTTGACCATTGGAACAATGAAAAGGAACGACTGGTTCTCATCACAGACCAATCCCTGCTGATCTGTAAATATGACTTCATTAATCTGCAGTGCCAGCAGGTGGTTAAAATATCATTAAATGCAATTGATACCATTTCTTATGGAGAGTTTGAGTTTCCACCTAAATCACTGAATAAGTAAGTTCAATTCATAGCATTCAGTAGCACATAGAATTTAAAGCTGGAAGGCATTATAGAGCAGAGGTTCTTATTCCAGTCTTTACATACTTGGGGGAAGGGGGGTGTCTTTGTTTTTCTTAATATTTTTCTAACTACATTTCAATATAATTGTAATCCTCTTTCTTTTGCTTTAAGTGTATAAAATCATGATTTTGGGGAGGGAGTCCATAGGCTTCACCATCCTGCCTGAGGGGTCCAGGACCCAAAAAACCGTTCACCTTCAGTTGGAAAAAAGCTGCAACCTCTGCTTTAGAGACAAATTAGCCCAAGCCTCTGCTTTATAGCATCAGCAGATGGGTCTGTTACATTGTACTGCTCTAAAGGAAATAGCCTTAGAAGGAATTCAGGAAGTAGAATTATTACTTGGTCAAAAGTGGCTTGAATTTCTATGTATCTTTTTAAAGATGGGTTTTCATAACTACAGATATTTAAATTTATGTCATAGCATTTGTACTTAAAAGTTTTTCCACTGAATCAAAGTAAGAGGCAAATTGTGACTGCGCAGAATGCAAATGGCACTTTCTTATGGTACACAGTATTGTTTGCTTTCTGACTGCATGAGAACATTTGATATTGTTTGCGGAAGAAAACTACTTGGGTAATCTGACCTCAGATGGAAAGCCAGATAAATATTTACATGTAACAACGAGCCAAGATAGCTTTAGAGAAACTTAGTCAGTTGAAAGAGGCCATTGGCCTGAAATTAAAGGGACTTTGGCTTTAGAGGTATCTGCCTCAGCAATAGTTACTTGAAAGACTATGTGGAATAGAAACAAGTTACTTTTAGAACACCAAGTACATTAAAAAGGGATTATGAAATAAATTCTAGTTTAGGGCTCTAGTAAATTTATTTTGTTGCAATAAATGTTGTACATGGTCAGCTACTCCAGTATTTAACTCCTGCCATGTATCTTTTCTCTGGCTTTAGAAAAGGGCATTGCATTGATCATCACAGTTTTTGGGGCAGTTAAGTTTGAAAAAGAGACTGACACTTTTTGCTTTAATATCCTTTACAAAGGATAGATTCTTGTGGTAAATATTTAATGGTGTTCAACTTCCTTGTCTAATGCTATTGCCTTATGGGTATTTTTTTGCATTGTGAAATACATGGGAATTGTAGCTACTTAAGCATTAATATGTTTCATAGAGTTAAGTAAAGATTTGGCAAGAAGCAAATATTTGTAACTAAATACCAATAGGACAACCAGAAAAGGAAGTTAAAGTTATGAAAATGTCCATCAGAACTTGAGTCAACACCCAGTACTTGTATAAATGAGCCTAAGAAGTGTCAGGAATTTAAGCTTGATCTGAGGTATTTTAATTAAATTGAACAGAATTAAAAGTGCTTAAAGCAGTTGTCAATAAAGCCCACTAATCATTATTATTACTAGGAGCAAGAATGAATTCTAGATTCATAAAAAAACAAGGGGAGAGGGGGAATTCGCCTAAAATATGAGCCTTTTTTTTTTCTTCTCATACCTTTGTGATTAACTGGGATGCTCCAAAAAGTGCGTTTGAGTCCTGCTGTGTGGTATGTGACTGATTTCTTCCAATTTCAGGCGAGAAGGTTTTGGGATTCGAATTCAGTGGGATAAGCAAAGCCGCCCCTCCTTCATAAACAGATGGAATCCCTGGTCCACAAATCTGCCTTATGCCACTTTTATAGAGCATCCAATGGCAGATGCTGATGAGAAGATTGCATCTCTTTGCCAAGTAAGGGGGTAAAATTCCCACTGTGTTCCATGACTTCTTACCAGACTTCTTGGGAAAAAGCCTTTAGAAATGAAAGTAATTTGCTTCTAGGTTAATGCTAGAAAGGGCCGAGTATTAACCCATAAAAGTCAGCAACACCAAGCATCCTCAAGCAGTTACCCAGCTAAATTTAAGTTTAGTTAAGGCATGGCAGTCATCAGCATAACTAGAATTTGTAGTTGATCACACTCCCTGATGGAAGGGCTCGGGGAAGGATTATTCGTGAAAGACTCAAACTGGCCGGCATCCATCCATTAGGCCTTTCCCTCATCAGATTCCAGCTTATTTCCTTCCAGCTCTTGGGAAATAGGGCTTGTCTTTTGATTTTGCCTGGACACTGACCTGCTTTCTTCTTTTCTTTAAAGTTGGAAAGCTTCAAGGCTGTATTAATTCAAGCCGTCAAGAAGGCTCAGAAGGAATTCCCTTTACCAGGCAGAGCCAATGGCGTGCTGGTCTTGGAGCGCCCTCTTCTCATTGAGACCTACGTGGGGCTCATGTCCTTCATCAACAATGAGGCCAAACTAGGTTACTCTATGTCAAGAGGCAAAATTGGCTTCTAAACTTCTACATTTCTCAGTCCACTTGCAATAGAAGTTGTCTTTTGGGCGTTGTGACTTTAAAGGACATTACCTGCTGAGAGGTAGATGAAGGCTCCAGGGTATGCTTGTAGGTAAAAGGATGTGTACTAGTTACCTCTAGGATTATGAATAGTAAAATGAATCACAGACTTCAGATAACAGATACTTGGCAACAATACAAGCTATACACAAAGGGCAAATTGAATCCACTTGTCAATTGTATTAGCTAGTATTTTATTTTCTAGTTCCTTCTAGTGCTTTTTCTCGAGTGTGGGATTTTGCTTCTTTTTGACATTTTCCAATACAGCCACTCTAGCATGATTACAAAAAGTCCAGAATGACTTCTTAAAACATAATGTGATGTTAATCATATACAAGGAGAGGTACCTGATGTCTAGTGCCTGTAGCTCCAAACATTTACACTTAGTGTCAATTTTAATTTTTTTTTTTAAAGAAAAAAGCTTCATCTTTTTTTTTCCCTTTTTAAGAAGCCAAATGCAAAAGTAGCCAACAGCCTGGTCCACTTTAGCAGGACTCAGTCTTTGCCTTTGTTAGCTACTGTTGTGTGGGTGACAGTAGTTGTTTTGTAAATATGAGTTTAGTCTGAAGTCAAACTTTTTCTAGAATGAATCTAAATTGTGTTAATACTTATGCTAGCATATAGAGGCCCAAAGAGGTTTATGGGGGGAGGGAAATCATTTTAACTGGTTTTATTAGACAGTCACCTTGATAATTCTTTGCACATGATTTTATTAATATATATGCTAAGTTTTTTATTGCCATATGAGTATTTAAAAGGGAATTGATTCGCTTTGCTCTTCGAGTACTGCACTTTTTAAAGGCCTCCTGTTAGACTAGCACCAACAGCTAATGTCTGCTCTGGTAATCCATGTGTATAGGTAGGTCAGAACACCGCGCTCACTTTATCCCAGCTTTTGTGTCCTGGTGTGAATACTATAGTTGAAGACGATAGCCTTTTACAAATGCATTATACAAATCAAATTGTTGCTAGACTTCTTAGAAGAATAAGGATCCTGTCTGCCACAAAATACAGTGTAACTGTTTATAAACTTGCCATGCTGTCTGACCAGCCTCGTGGTTGGTGTATGTATGTGTGTGTGTGTGTGTGTGTGTGTGTTTGAACCCTTCATTTTTAAATCTCAGATTTAATTGTTAGCTGTCAGATGGCTGGCATGTGTGTGTCTGGAATGCGATACACTGCATGTCCAAAATAGAAAGACTGTTTGAGAAAACACCTGTGTGTCTAGTTTCTGTTTCTAATCTTGTAGTAAACACAACTCAACTTTACCAACATTGTTCATTTTCCAACTTCAGGAAAGTATCGAAGTGATTCACTTTAAATAGATACCCAAAAAAGGGAATTTCCCCACTTGACCAAAAAGTAAATATATGAATGCCCATTAATAATTTAAGGGTTATAATTTAAAAGAATGTCTATATACTTAAACCCCAAACCTTAAACATAACAGAGGAAGATGTTCCTTAGAACATGGTCATTTTGGGGTGGCTAGGTGACACAGTGAATAGAGCACTGGCCCTGGAGTTGGGAGGACCCGAGTTCAAATCCAGTCTCAGACACTTAACACTTACTAGCTGTGTGACCTTGGGCAAGTCACTTAACCCCAATTGCCCTGCCCTCCCCCCTCCAAAAGGGGGGGAAAAAGAACATGGTCATTTGGCCACTGGGGGTATAGCACCAAGGTTACCAAATAGTTTGCAATAGGGTTTTTTAGCTCCCATAGCAACGAATTAGGAACTTCTCCAGTTCTTGAACAAGGTAAAGTATTGGTTGTTTGACTGGCTTTCCCTGGTGCCTAAGGGCTGATTCTGGGATATAATTTTTATCAGACTTTTCTGAAACTGGCTTAGATTGGCAGCACCTCACAAGAATAGTGCCATCTCTTAAGAGAACAGTCAGTGGTTATAAAAAAAAAAGAGAAGGCGGGAGAGGTTCTGGGAGTTGGTGTGTAATCCTATTAGCCTGTTTTCTTGACAGTGGTATCCCAGAAACAATGTCATATATGCCTGTAGTCTATCTTAAGGGAAAAAAGGTACATCACATTGCTTTGTGAACTTTTTGAGTCTTTATTATAATAAAAAGAAATTTAGTTTTTCTATGTGACACATGTACAAAGATACTTTACTATAGAAAAATATTTAAAATCAGGGCGTTACTTAGTCACCCAAAGATTTGATTCCCACCTTCATCAAAACAAATGTGTATTGGATTTCCAACACAACAGCACTGATTCACTCGAACCCGCATCAAATTTTTTTTTTTTAGTACAAAACAAATGTATATTGGATTTCTGACAAGAGCAGCATTTATTCACTCAAACTGTAGACAGCAAGGAAGTCCTTAAGATTTTTGGTTTCATTTTCCAAGTAACATAAACATAGCTGATCTTTGCTCAGGAGGGCCATGGAGTCCCCACTTTGGTGCCAACACAGAGAAAGTATTTGAAAGTCACCTGGGGAAAGTAAAAAAATATTCCAATAGATTCACAGCAATAAGTCAACTTTATACCAGCTCTTGGTTACCAGAAGGAATCATCAGCTTGTGACACAAGGTAACTCTACACTTATCCCCACTCACCTTCCACTGGTACTTGCACTGACACACAGCCTGCAGGGGACCACAGGTACACCTGGCTTCTCCCAGTACACACAGCTAGCCGGGCTTGCTGGGGATCCCATTGAAATGAACGAACAGCAGACAGATGTTCTAACACCACAAATAATTTCAACTTTTGTATGTCCCAGATCCAAACAGCATTGGGAATGTTATCTAGTGGAAAAAGGAAACTTTATATACATACACACGATAAGACCATGTTCATTCCATAATTAAATATCATTTCTGCTTAATCCAACTCTTTAAAAAAATGTCCCTGTAGAAATGGAACGTTAAGAGCCAATTGTTATGTGGCCACTAAGTCATTTTTTTCTCAGTTGTAAAATCCATGACAAGGGCTGTATTTTGCCTCAAGATGATGAGCAATACCAAAAGCGGTTTATGACTCACTATATTTACTGGACCAGTTTCTCTCTCTTCTCCATCACGTTTTACCCCCAAATGGATAGTTAACAAATGATGTGAACACCTAAGCCCATCTGAATTCATTTTTAAGATTTGTCATTATTCTTAGTGAATCACAAAATTAACCCTTTGCCTTGGTGGACGGTAATGGCAGCTCTTTCTGTGCAGGAGTTATGGATGGGGAAAACCCCAGAAGAAAACATTCTCTTTGGGTTTGTTGTGAGAGAGTTCATACATGGTGAAAGATAGTACCGTTCACAGGTACTGACCATTTCTTGTTGCCAGGAAGCAATTGTCTGGACTAAATGCTAAGACTCCTACACCAATTTTAGGATTTGGTCGGTCAGTAACAGGTTTCAGTGTCTGTAAGGAAACTGGAGATGAGACCACCTCATCTAGAAGAACAAAAGAAAAAAAATTAAGTGGAAATAATTTAACTGGGTCATGCAAATGCCTAAAAATGTCTTTTTTGTCTAAAACCCGTCATAACAGTGCTAAACAGAAAGGGGGGGAGAGTCACAGAGCTTAAGCACTCTGATAGTCTCTTAAAAAGAAATGTATCTCTGGCTCCCATCAGGCAGCAGTACAGAAAACCAACTGAAGATGGACAGGAAAATGATGCAAATTCTGGGATCAGGATATTCCTTTGAACCACTACACTTAGCACATGTGGCTCCAGTAACACCTTTACAGAAGTGCGTGTTTTGTTTCTCCTCTCAGCTTACTGAATCAGCAGTTACTAATGCACAGACAATGCTGGTTAGGCTAAATCTGTAAGGGAAAGCCAGTTATACACTTGAGTGAAAACATCTTACTGCAACCAAATCAAATAGTAAATTATAGTCATTTGTAACTCAGATGCTGGTTTTCCTGCCCCACCCTAATATGTCTTAGTCCTCATTTCATCTCCAAGTCCGTAAAATCTTCCAAAGCTAAAAAAAAAAAGTCCTTCCGAATTATCTAGTTCAGTCATGTCACTGAACAGAAGATTAGCAGTGAAATTAAATGACAACGCCCTACAGGCACAGCACAGTCCCTAGGTCTTCACTCACCCACACTCCTTCCTTCACTTCCCACCGTTTCACATCATCTGTCATGTAGACAGATTCATTTAGTAAGATAGAAACTGCTTTTGGCAGGTGTGAGAAAATTTTCTGTTCAATATCTAACTAGCTAATTCAGAAGGTCTCTTTTTAAAAGCTAGAAGAATGAGCAGATAACTAATCCTGCCATAAGGAGCTATGATAATGACATGGACATTCAAGACACAAACACAGAAGAGAACAACTCCAAACATCTACAAGCAAAGCCTCAAAAGTACAGCTTGGGCACAAACTTGGCTACAACTTCTGAAAGCATGAAATCACAAAAGAAAAACTGCCCAGGTCTCTCAGAACCAAAGGACAAAGTGAAAAAGAAAACACTGGTTACCTCCTGAAAGAAATGTCAGAATTAAAAAAATTAACCCCAAATTCCCTGCCAAAATCTAGAGCTTCTAGGTCAAAGAAAAAAAATACCGCAAGCAGCCAAAGTACTAAAGAGCCACAGTTAGGATCACAAAAGGTTTAGTGACCACTAGGAGCAGAGTTAGGAATATGATACTCCAAAAAGCAAAAGATAAAAGCTTATAACCAAAAAGAACCTACACAACAAAAAATATTCTACAGGGGAAAAAAACCTTTAATGAAATGGAGGACTTCCAAATACTGATGCTGAAAACCAGAGCTTTGTAGAATGAAAATAATTTGAATGTGCAAACAGAAGATTATACGAAAAAGAAGGGATTGGGGGAGGAGCTGTCGCTTGAACTTCACTTTTCATCTGAACTGGTCAAAAGAGGGAAGCATACACATACATCCCACATACACACAGTTGAGTAGAAAGATAGATTTTATAAGGAAACATAAGAGAAAGGGAAGATTGGGGCTAAGGGGAAAAGGTAAATTACGGGAAGCAATAGTCTTAACAAACTCTAGGTTAGGAAAAGGTTGAAAGGGGTGGAGCAAATTGCATTAAAACTAGAAGGTGCTGAGCACACTCATTCCTGACCATCCTCTTCTTCATAAAACATGACACTGATAATGCAATGGACCAACCACAATTCCAGAGGACCCTTGATCAACATTACCTACCCCCTGACACAAAGATTACAGAATCAGGGTGCAGACTGAGGGGGTGTGTGTGTGTGTGTGTGTGTGTGTGCGCGTGTGTGCGTGTGTGCATATAAATAGATACAGGTTATGTGGGACTTTGTTTTACTTGATTATGAATACTGGTTACAAGGGTTTTGTCTTTTTCAATGGGAGGATAAAGGAGTTGGAGAGAGAAAAGATGGATTTTCATTAATTAAAAACTTAAAAGTATAGGTTGAATGCAGCTATGATTAAGAGGGAAAAAACTGGGAAAAAAATCTTTGCAGCAAATTTATCTGATAAAGGTTTCATTTTCAAGATACAGAAAGAACTGATTCCAATTTACAAGAGTAAGAGCCATTTTCCAGTTCATTAAGAGTCAAAGGATATGAACAGGCGGTTTTCAAAGGAAGAAATCCAACCTATCATTAGCCATATGAAAAACCTCACACCCATCAGATTGGCAAAGTTAACAAAAAAGAAAAATGACAAATAGAGGGGCTACAGGGTTGGGGGGGAAAGGGCACATATGACGAAGTTTTGGTAGAGCTATGAATTTGTCCAGCCATTCTGGATGGTGATTTGGAATGATGCCTCCAAATTTCCTAATCTGTGAATGTCTTTTGATGAGATATCACTACCTGGTCTAGGTCCCAAAGAGATCAAAGGAAAAAGAAATGAACCCTTATGTACGAGAATATTTCTGGTGACAAAGAACTGGAAACTAAGAAGGTACTTCCCAACTGGGGAAGAGCTTAATAAATTATGTTATATGAATATTGCAATGTCACTGTGCCATGAAAAATGAGGAAAGGGATAGTTTCAGAGATGCTAAGAAGACCTGTAGAAATATGACACAGGGTAAAAGGAACAGAACCAGGAGAATGATTTATGCAACAACACTGTGAAGTGTTAGTCAGCTATGAAATACTGAAGAATTCTGATCAATGCAATGGCAAACCATGACTGCAGAGGCCTGATGACAAAGCAGGCTCTTTAACCCAACAGAGAGGAGACAGACTCATGGTATAGACAGACACACACGTTTTTACACAGCCAGTATGGGGATTTGTTTTGCTTACTCTGTGTAATTCTTACAAGACTTTTTTTTTTCTCTTTTCCAACTAGGTAGGATAAAGAAATGAAGAGAAAAAATAAATGTTAATTGGAAAAAAAAGAACATTCCCCCCTTTGCTTCTTACATTTACTCTGTGTGTTGAAAAGACAACTGGCTGCTGCTTTGGTTGGTGGGAATGGAAGATGCTCCATTTCTAAATTTTGAGACTTCTCCGTTTCCTTATATACCACCTGAAAGAACGCACGCCAAAATTTGTGATAAAGACGATGAAATGAGATAATCATGGGAAAGTCTTCAAATAGAAAACTAAAGTGAATCTTAATAGTATAAAAACATCTCAACTAATTCAACAATTCCCTCTTACAGAAGAAGCCTTTTAGATTCTTCTAGTTGGACAGTTCAACAGCATCAGGAATGGGACAAATCTTTATAGTAAGCACAATAATGTGTTTTGTCCTAGGTTTTAAAAACTGGGTACTACTACATAGGTGGCAAGTCTTAAAACAGCCTAAAAAATAAGGTCAAGAATAAAAGAAAAACCAATTCTAGGCCAACAAATAAGACCTAACCCTCAACTGCCTCCAAGACAGATGTGAGGTACCAGGAGCAATGAAGCTCAATGTTATCAGTGACTTCTGTGTAAAAGTTTCAAAATAAAATCTGGGGAATTTACACATACTTGGAAGAGGGGCAAGTTGTCGTCTGTCTTCCTTACTGGAGTGATAATACTCACAGGCTAGAAGGCTATCCAATGCCTTTCTTTTTTTTTTTTAAGTCTTTTATTTTTATTTTTTTGCTTTTTGTAGGGGGGAAGGTAGGGCAGTTGGGGTTAAGTGACTTGCCCAAGGTCACATAGCTAGTTTTTTGTATTAAGTGTCTGAGGCCGGGTTTGAACTCAGGTCCTCCTGACTCCAGAGCTGGTGCTCTATTCACTGTGCCACCTAGCTGCCCCCATCCAATGCCTTTCAAACAGGTCTTTGTTTAGCTCACTTGGAACACCAGTCCCAGAAAAAAAACAAAGATTCTAAGGATTAGAAGAAGGTTAGGGAGCCAAATGCTAGGAAGTCTATCTGCTTTCCTTCTCATAACCTGTCCCTAAACTAATCCAAGGGGTTTGTTTCAGATGTTGCCAAGAATCTAATCCCTGCTTGAAAGATAACTGATAAAGTTGTGTATTTATTCTACCCTATCATCATCTTTTGAGGACAAGAGTTTCACCCCTTGCCAAGGACAAGGAAGGGCTTGCTAATCAAAATCCCAAAGCTGTACAAATTCAGGGTTCTATCAAAACTAAAATTCTAGGGGCAGTGAGGTGGTGTAGTGGATAGAGTACCAGGCCTGGAGTCAGGAGGATCTGAATTCAAATCCGGCCTCAGACACTTACTAGCTATATGACCCTGGGCAAGTCACTTAACCCTGATCACCTCTGTAAGACAAAAGGAAAAAAAAAACCTACAATTTTAAATGAAACATTTACACAGAACATCATTCAGAGGTCAGTGTTGTTGCTGCCACCCTACTGGTCAGAGAGCAGCTGCAGCTTCCTCTTTTCCGGTAGGCCTTCACTGGTGAGAAGCTGGTCTTGGTTAAGACCTAGAGGGGAGAAACTCCTATAACCAGAAGTATGAAACTTGCAATCTGACAAATAAAACCAACTCACATACCCTTATGTGAGGGAATTTATCCCTTTCTTTACCAAAATATATGGTAAGCCAACAAACACTATTTAAAAATAAAAAATATGTCACGCAAGCAGAAATTGTGTTACCTTCCACAGTCCTATGTGTAATAGGGAAGGGATCCCATGTTCTTAAAGGCTAGGCCAAATCTACCAATTGGTAGATTTTACCAAGCTTACTAAGAGGCAAACAGGTCTATACTCAAAGGACTCCGTGTCTGTCACCTGAAGCCCAGCAGGTGCAGAAAGGCTCATCACCTTTTCAAAGGTGCCCAGTAGCTGATAAGTTTTTCCAATCATGGCTACTTATATTAAAAACAAAAAAAACACAGCAGGATTTCTACTGCATTGGTGGAGACAAATCAATAAAATCAAAGACCACTGTAATTTTCACTAGCAGCAGAAACCCCTAACTTACTATCTTGGGGTTACTAATGGTTGCAGTATGTCCAAACTCTGTAATCATCTTCCAAGTCACATGGTTAAGAATCCGAACCTGTTTAAAGAAACCAAGTCAGAGCTGCTGTCATGCTTTGAACAAATGCACATCACCAGTTCTTAAAGGGTCACATGCACGTACTCCCTACCTTTTCATCATAGCTTCCAATGGCTAAAAACTGGCTACTAGGACTCCAGGCTACAGCCTTGATACCCAATGACCATTCATATGCGGAGTATGTTGACAACAACCGGCCATCCAAGGAATACAGCAGAATTTTGTACTGTAAACAAAACAATCTGATTCTTAAATTAAGCTTTCAGAACTTTAGAACCTTTCAGACAAGCCATTTCAGACTACTATACATATTATAAAGCTCAAATACTGACAGCTGAGATTTATACAGGACTTTATACCACCCTTTACAAAGACTTTCACTGGAGGCTCATAATAGCTCTGAGAGGGAGGGCCTCCTGTTATTAACACCCTTATTTCACAGATGAAAAAGTTAAAGCTCAGAACCCCAGTGACTCAGCCACAGTCACAGTTAGTGAACGTCAGGGGCAGAGATTTGAGCCAAGTCCAACAGTCATATTCCCTATATCACTAAATAACAAGCACAGGATGTTAGGCATTTATTTCCTTTTTAGTGTGATGGAGAAGTTAGGAAGAAGTGCACTTGGTTTCCACTTTGGCCCTATACTGAGGCCTCATTTTGACATGACAGTGACATGAAGACTATGCCAGGGAGACATTCACCTTGGCAGTTCCTGCTAAGCCAGAAGACCTCTTGGAGGCCTGGTGAAGGTCTGCATAAAAGCAGCAAGTAAAACACTTACCTAAAACAAGTCCCTAAAAATAAATATTTTCTTCATACCTCTAAACAACTGTCCCAAGCTGCCAACACACATCCATTTGGAGCCCACTCAATCCCAGCAAGATCTTGGGTATCTGTATCAAAATGCTTCAAAAGAGAAGAACACAAGAAAGGGTTAGGGTAGGGGAGGAACCAGAAGAAAGTTTTCAAAAGATTTGAGACCCTGAATTATATACAATATGAACATTCATTCAAACTTGCACAGGAAAATAGTTCCAAATTCTCTTTCTCTCCCTTCCTTCCTTTCTCCCTGAAATGGGAGGTATTTTCTCTCCTAGAATTTTTCCTCCTTTTCTTTTTTATTATTTTTCCCACTTAATAGAATTTTAGTTTTCCAATTACATGTGAAAATAGTTTTCAACATTCATTCTATAGATTTTGAGTTCCAAATTTTTCTCCCTCCCTTCTCCCCTCTCCAAGATAGCAAGCGATCTGATATAGGTTATACATATACAATGATGGTATAATCATATTTCCACATTACTCATGTTGTGAAAGAAGAATCAGAACAAAAGGGAAAAACCATAAGGAAAAAAAAACATAAAAAAGTGAAAATAGTATGTTTTGATCTGTATTCAGACTCCATGGTTCTTTCTCTGGATGTTTCCATCATGAGTCCTCTGGAAATTATCTTGGGTCACTGTACTGCTGAGAAAAATCTATCATAATTGATCACCACACAAGGTTGCTTTTATTGTATACAATGTTCTCCTGGTTCTGCTCACTTCACTTAGCATCAAGAACTGTATTTTTTCAAAGGTTTTTTCCTCATATAGTTAAATAATCACATGAATTTTGTTGCTTATATAGTTATATATGCTAGTCATTTTCCTGATACCGAATCATCACTGAAGGCCTGGTCTGAATTCACTTTGGCCATAGCAAATTATTTTATGGCTATACTATTCTAGTCTCCTTGACATGTTTTATTTAATGTTTTTAACATCAGTATTCATTAGAGAAATTGGTCTTTCGTTTTCCTTCCCTGATTTGTCTCTGCTTGGTTTAGGCATCAGTACCATATTTATCTCAAAATTAATGCTTAAGCATTGAAGATCACAAAGTCAGCAAGAGAATTAACATTAAGTCTGATACCATGCTTAATCTGCTGCAGTAAACTAACTACAGGCCTAAACATAAGCTGTAAGGGAGCAGCTATTCGATAAATAACTTATATACCAGTAAGAAAAAGTAGAATCATTCTGTTTTGAAAATTCACTACCTCTTCTACAGCACTAATACACACTTTATAATCAAGTAGAACTTACCAATATGTGGTAGTGCAAAAATCTGAGTTAAAAAATAGTCCCTAACTTTTAAGAATGTAAAATAAACATATCTAGCATAAATCCATCACAGTAGCTTACGAAACATACCTCCACAAAGTATTTTAAGTAGTAACCAGAAATGTCTCACCCTCAGGAGCTGCCAATCACTACACACAAAGAGGCTAATATAATCTTTGCAATCACGCCTTTCTGCCAAAGCCATGTAGCGGCCATCCTTTGTAAAGCTTATTCCTACCAGAAAGATAAAAATTTAGTGAATTTATAAGGAAGAGACATAAAATCAGAAGAATAATTTTCTGCAAAGGATGAAAGGAAGAAAATAGGGCAAAGGAGTGGAAAGTCATAAGCAAAAATTTCTTTAGACAGTAGGTTAACACACAGTCCTTTTTAACCAGACCTGTGATTTCATTTGTATAGGCTGCTCTGGTGAGGAATTTCCTCCACCAATCTACATTAGCACCTTCTCTGGTGTCCCAAAGTCGCTGAGAGGTGCGGTAACTCCTTCAGCGTGGTACAGCCAGAAAGCGCTGGGGCACATCTGGAAGCCGGGTCTTCCTGACTTGGAGGTTCACTCTCCGTCTACTACAACATGCTGTCCTTCTTAACCATAAATGGATTTCCAAACGTCAAAGAATTATAGTAATATAGAATAAATTATACACCATATAGTTTCAGTATTAAATGTAATCTTCAGTATCTTCTTATACTTCATCAATTATCACTATATTACTGATGTTCAGAAAAAATAAAAAATATGGATAGAATATTAAATAAAATAACTCTTACTGTATGTCTTTTCCCCTTTGGAAAAGGGAAATTTGGCTGAAGGAAACTTAAGTTAGTAGGTTGGACAAAATTATACCACCTCATTCTCTCATCTTAAAAGGCCCAAGGCCTCTTGTGTCAGAAGTCATTAAAATCACTTCCATTTTTAATATTTAATTCAACTAAACAAACTTCTATTCCGTACCTACTTAATAACATGCCAGGCATTGTGCTGAGGATGTAAAAATAAAAGCAAACATGAAAATGAAATCACCCATGCCCTCAAGGAATTTATGTTCTACTGAGAAGAAACAACATAAACCAGATAGAGAAAATACATAATAAAAATAAATTCCAAGAGGTAGGATCTTAGCAACTGCAGTGGCTCAGGACAGTTCCTGTAGGGTTTGACAGATGAGCTGAGTTCTGAAAGCAGCTAAGGACTCTACAAGGTGGAAATTAGGACACAGCACATTCTAAGGAGAACGGACCGTCTGTGGAGAAGACAGAGAGAGGAGAGGCAGAATGCTGTGGATAACACTCAACAACAACTGAGCTCAAATACAGAATGTGTGAAGGCAGCGATCCTTTAACCTAGCAATACCACTTCTGGGCATGTTCCCCAAAGAGGCCAAAGACCCAGAGAAAAGACTCCTACAGACAAAAAATATTTAAAGCAGCACTTTTTGTAATGATAAAGAATCGTGAATAATGAGTGGGTAAGCATAAAGTGGGAATGCCTGAAAAACTCCAGTACATTAATTTAGTGGAATATTATTGCATCATAACAAATGCTGAACAAGATGGACTCAAAAACCCGGGAAGACATATAAACTGATAAAAAGTGAAATGAACAGAACTAGGAGAATAATGTATGTGGTGGCTACAACACCATAAAGGAAGACAATCTCGAGAGACTTGAGCACTCTGATTAATGCAATGATCATGACTGCAGAGGATGGATAAAGGAAATAGGTTTTCTACTTCTTGGTAGAGAGAGGGGATGGCCTAGAGCAGTGGTTCTCAACCTTCCTAATGCCGCGACCCTTTAATACTGGTATGTAGGTGTATCTGCATGTGGGCAGACCCTCCTGAAGACAGATAGAGGAACAGTGTCTTGGTTCCTAAGACCATCAGAAATACGTATTTTCCGATAGTCTTAGGCGACCCCTGGGGACCCCTGTGAAAGGGTCGTTCGACCCCCAAAGGGGTCATGACTCACAGGTTGAGAACCACTGCCCTAGAGTTACATAATGATATATATATCTTGATATGTTTGCTTGATGCTACTTACTAAGGGAGGCAGTGATACCATTAGTGGGTAATGAAAACGATACCAAAGAAAAAAAGAAATAAAAAAGGTTCAATAAAACATTCTTAAGGATACACCAAAGAGAGCATAAAAGGTTTGGACAAGGTCATGGACAAGCAGGGCAATTCTGTTACTTTCATGTTAAATTTAATATCTACCATAAAAACTGCCATGTAAGAGAAGTTCAGTTTCATATAAAATCCTCTTCTTTTGTTCTTTGTTTACTAAAATGTTCATTTTAAAAATTAACAGTCATTAACAAATATGACCATTTAAGTTCATAATAAAAAAAACACATTAAAAATATTTTTTGCAAAAGGAAAGAAAGGAGGAGTCAAAGCATGGAAGGCTTCAAAAACCAAATAGGAAACCCATATTTTGTCATAGAGGAAGGAGCCACTGGAGCTTTAAAAAAGAAAAAATGCATTGGGGTGGCACAGTGAACAGAGCACCGGCCCTGAAGTCGGGAGGACCTGAGTTCAAATGCAACCTCAGACATATAACACTTACTAGCCGTGTGACCTCAGGCAAGTCACTTAACCCCAACTGACCTCCAAAAAGCAAAAAATAAAAATAAAAAGAATATTTAATTTCCTTTTTCCTTTATTTTTCCATCACTGTCACTAATCCCCCTTATTGCCTTCCATAATATTCCCTCCCAAAAAACCACTCCATCTTGTAACCAGTAAGTATAGTGAAGCAAAACAAAGCCACACAATGACAGTGTCCAAAAACTGATGTTTTCTGCATCTCCTGAGTGAAACATGAGCCATCCTCAGTCTTCTGGAGTCACGCCTGGGCACCGCCTTGACCACGTTTTCCTTTCCAATGCTGCAGCTGCTGGTGTCCTCACTCTCGTCACCTCACTCCCCATCAGACTTTGTTGAATTGGTCTCTCTCCTCCCTTACCATAGCTCGGGCCGCTCTGTGCCCTGTCCTCGGCCTCTCTGCTCTCCCTGCAATGTCTCATGGCTTCAACTGTCACCTCCATGCAAATGATTCTCAGATCTTTATATTCAGCCCTAGCTTTTTGAGCTCCTATGTCGCGTTATCAACTGCCTAAGGGAATTTCAAAATCACTGGCAGCATCCCAAACTCAAAATGTCCTAAACAGAACTCATTATCTTTGCCCCCAACCTATTCCAAACTACTGTTTTACTGCTGAGGGCACCACCATCCTCCCAGTTACCAGTTTTTCAACCCATTATCCTTGATTCCTCTCTCCCTCACTTCACACATTCACTCAGTTACCAAATCTTGTCATTTCTCTACCCTCACTCCGCTACCATGGAGCTCAGGCTTTCATCACCTCTCACTTGGACTACTCCATCGGTCTCCTTGCTACCAATCCTCTCCCCTATTACAAAACATTGTTCACAAGCCACCATGATGTCATAAAGTATAGGTCTGATCATGTTACCCAATTATGCAATAATCTCCAGTGGCTCCCTATTACTTCCTAAGACTCAATATAAACTTTCACAGTATGGACTCTTCCTCTTTCCATCCTTCTTACACAATGCTCACCCTCCATAAATTCCAGGGTCCGGCTATGCTTGACTATTTGCTGCTCCTTGAACTACATGCGTCATCCCCTCTCTCCACACCTTTGCACGTCTCTTCCAGAGGCCTGGAGTGCTTTCCCTCCTCACCCCTACCTCCTAGATTCTCTGGCTTCCTTAAAGAATTAGCTCAAATACCATCCAGCTGCTAATGCCCTTCCCCATAAGGTTACTTTACACTTACTCTGTATGTATTTTGCATATACACATTTAAGTATACATTATCTCCTTCATTAGAATATAAGAGGTTGAGGGCAGGGCTTTCTCTTTGTAACTCCAATATTTAGCACAGTGCCCACCACATATTAAGCAATTAATAAATGTGTATTCATTCACTGATTGCATTATATTCATCATCCATAATTTGTTCAGTCATTCCTCAAAAGATGGACCCCCAATTTGTTTCTACAATAAAAAATGCTCCTATAAATACTTTTGCAGGAGTCTTTTCTCCCTCTTTACTATCTTTGGGGCGTATGTTAGTAATGTTTAGGGCAGTGGTTCTCAACCTTCCTAATGCTGAGACCCTTTAATACTTGTATGTGGGAGTATCTGCATGTGGGCGGACCCACCTGGAGATGGATAGAGAAGCGGTGTCTCAGTTCCTAAGACCACTGGAAATATGTGTTTTCTGATGGTCTTAGGTGACCCCTGTGACCCCTGTGAAAGGGTCGTTGGACACCCAAAGGGGTCACGACCCACAGGTTGAGAACCGCTGGTTTGGGGTATACATAATTTAGTGATAATTTAGTGATTTTTAAGGTTATAGTTCCAAATTGCTTTCCAGGACAGCTGGATCAATTCATAATTTCACCAACAGGGCATTAATATGGGTATCCTCCCACAACCCATCTAACAATTGTCACTCTCCATTTCTGTCATCTGATGGATATGGTGGGAGTCATTTTACTTGGCAATTCTCTTATTATTAGTGATTTATCACATTTTTTTCATATGGTTGTTTCCACTGGAACATAGTCAGATGTGTGCTTTAGGAATATCAATGTGGAAGCTAAGGGGAAGACGGACTGCAGAGGGAAGAGACTAGATGCAGGGAAACCTGTTAGGAGATTATTGTAATAGTCTAGGGAGGAGGTGACAGGGCTTGAACTAGGGTGGTGGCTACAGGTGTGAGGAAGACAGAGAGCAAGATATATTGTGCCGGTAGAATTGACAAGATTTGGTAAATGGTTAGTTGTGAGGGGTAAATGAGAACAAGGAATAAAGATAACTCCAAGGTTGTAAACCTGGATTTCTACAAGGACAGTGCTGCCCTCAACAGAAACAAAGGAAACATAAAAGTATTTATTTTTGACTACTAAAAGGAAAACAATGAATAACCTAGATACGTAATTCCTCATTTCCTCAGAAAACTGTCACTGCACTTTGCTGATTCAAGAGTAGTATTCCTAGCTCATTTTTAGTGTTTAGACTAAAGGAAGCTGGTAGTGTATTATACATTTATACCAGTAAACTAGTGAGATAAATAACAAATTCCCATGGCCCTTTCCTCCTACAGGATCAGAGGACTTATGTAAAGTACAGTGGCCAGTTTAATCATCCTCACAAATATCTGCTGTCAGCCTCTGAGTTGCTGAGTCTCAGTCTCATCTAGTGACCGATGGCCAGCCCCCAAATGTGCTGCGCCATGCCATCCAGTCACCCAACCAGGTTTTCCACCTCCTGCTCTGTGCACAATAACCAAATCAATTGCTTGCAGAAAGGGCATGACCCTTGCCTGCTTTATGGATCAACTCATGATCCCTGTGACTTCCCAGATCCAAACTCCCTTCATTGGCAACCACTCCACTATGTGTATTGTTGTGCTCTTTTCCTCTATTAGAATATGACCTTCTTCAGGCATGGACTGCATTACTTTTTGTACCTATGTCTCTAGCGCTTGGCGCAATCCCAGGAACACAGAAAACTTTCATCTATTTCACTCATAGGGGGATGACAATACAATTTCCCTTTTACAAACAGACAAACAGAAACAAAGGTTAACAATTTCCTCGAGATTAAGAGTTCTGATATACTCACCTTGCTGACAGGCTTTAGGATACTTGATGTAAGACACAGATTTTGTACACAGGGACCAGACCGTTATCCGTAGCTGTCAAAGAGAAGAGGGGAAGAAAAGCAGGCAATATGTGTTAACCTTTCAAATTCTAAAACAATGTCCAATTCACATACCTAAATAAGACCTTCCAAAGTAACAAAGTTCAGGGAATTTAAATATTTCTTTATTATCGAAAACAGAAAAAGTGTTAGTTACCTCATATTTTTTCTCCCTTCTTAATGTTTAGTAGGATGTATATTCTTATGTGATTTTTCAAAATTTATATAAATATTTATGTGTATGTATATATGTATACATATATATTCACATGTATATTCCATGTACCCACTCATATAGTCCCTGTTGTTAAAAGTAAAACAACGTTCAAACTAATCTTTGTTTTGATTTTACAATACAATTTTATCAAGTGCTACAATTATAAAATAACTGTATCTTTTTACATAAGTCAGTTGTTTTAAACTATCTAATCCATTAAGTTCTGTGTCTCGAAATGGTACATAGGCTTTTCCCCAAAAAATCATGTTACAGAAAAATCACTCTCCCTCCACCAAGCATGTCAATTCGCTATTACCTCAAAACAGTTTATCTGATTTATGAGATTGTCTTCCTTCCCAACATCAAGAAAGATTTTGAATGACTGACTACAGTATTGACTAACAGAGAGCTGATGGCCAAAGAAAAAAGGGAATAATTGCTTGAGCTTAAATGTACAGTTTCTCTTACTGAATTCAAAACAATTTTTGGATTGTACATTTTATCATCTTCTTAACACCTCTTCTTCCCTTAGCACATATAACTGAGAACTGACTACATGGGACAAAATAAGACCATATCACTCAAATGCTTATTAAGTAAGTAGCTCTGACATATAGAACCCTGGACCAAGTACTTTAGGAAGATGCTAAAGAAACAGATGTGATCCTTATATGCAATAGTGTTGTTCTGTACAAAGAACAACAGACAGTCAGGCCCTGAAAGACAGATGCCTTGGCCAGTGTCTAAACAGTACAAAACAGGCACTAACTAAACCTGGATGATTAATATGGAGACAGAAAAAAGTCCATTCAAAAGCTGCTAGTTAGGTGGCTGGTACCAGGCCACTAATGCAATAGCAGATAAGCAGCTTTTCCCACTGTTCCCTACAATCTCATCAAAGTTTATTGTCATATCTAGCATTCTAAAACTCAAGGACAACCTAGAAAGAGCATCTTAATTTTTACTCTGATTTTGTTTTTATCCTCAAAAGGAATTCATCCTTGACAAGAATTTTCAAGATTCTCACAAGTGTTTGGAAATGCTTCTAACATCACATTTCCAATACCTTTTTTTTTAGTTCTAGGTTCTAGCAAATACTGTTCTAGGCACATAACATTAAAAAAAGCCATCTCAGAGAGCAATCTCAGGTTGGAAAAGCACCCAGCAAACTTTCAAATGACAAGTAGTCCAGAGAGCAGAAATATTTAAAATTGTAACTCTGAACACATTGGCAACATAATGAAACAGAGTCCCAGAAAGAAGAATATATCCTGAATGATCACTTCCCATCAGCTCCAAGTGACACATACAAATGTTGTAGGCATCTGGAAGGATGTGTAAAATGTCGGTGGGATGGAAACAGGTGAGAAATTATTACTGCATATTTGAGTTTAGCAAGTATCACATCAAGAATTGGAAACAGAGCACCACTGGGGTATTGAAAACCAAGTACCATCTCAAAGAGCTCGGAACCACTAGATGTTCTTGCCACTTTCTGAGTCTGGGGTTTAAAAAGAAACAGGTTAATTAACTTTCTTCACTTCTTCCCTATCTTCTGCTTAAGGAATAGGATGCCTGACTTACAAAGAGTTCATGGGGTGTTTGGAATATTTCTGGAAGCACTTATCCATAGGCACGAATGCAGAAATCATAAAGGAGGCCAAGTCAGCTGCAAACAGGCATCTCCACAGGGCTCCAAGGTCACAGACAGAACTATGTGAGCAGGACATGACCATCTGCACTATTATTCAATTAAAAACAAATATTTGATGCTCCATAGCAACAGCAGCAACAAAAGACATATGTGTTCATCAAGGTCTCCTGTGAACTTGAATACTCCTACGTGAGGGAAATACAAACTTCTACTGTGACACTTTCCACATTTAGTCAATGGTTGGCCACAAAATAAGAAATGATGATCCATCTGATAGCTGAGAAAGTGACAAGTAAATAATGGGGTACAGTGAGAGAGCTTTAGAATAAAAGGGAAAAGGCACCAGAAAACTCATACTGTCCTTTACAATGATTTTGCTCCTCACTCTAGAAAATAAACCACAAAAAAGTAGTCAGGAGACTCCACAATAGACTATTTCAAGAACAACAAAACACACACACTCATTCCTTTTGGTGTACCCCACCAATCCTATTTATCTTTTATGAAAAAAAAACAACGAAGAGTTATCCAAGACATATCTATGGTGACAGCATCTATATTTGAAGAAACAAAACATTCTTACCTGGCCACTGTCTGAAATGTTCATTTTATGGTCACTCTTCAGTTACATCTTCTGGGAGCTAATGATTTCAACGGCTTGATTTAACTGATAAATTTAGAACTCCTCACCATCTCTGGCTCCAGGGAAACTATAGGAAATGTCAGAATTCTATCGACAGAAAATAAAAGCATGGAATCCAGGGAAACTGAATTTGAAGTTCTAGGATATGAAGGTGTTTTCTAGTTCTGTGTTTTCACAAACCTGCCTATCCAGTTCATCTATAAAAACTAAATGGGTCCAAATATAGGCTATACCAAGTGAGATATCTCTAAAAGGAAATATATACACACATACACACACTGAAAAAATAATCCCACAAAATCAACATACAAAAATAGATAGATATTGGTTTGCCCTTCCCCAGAATGTCCCAGCTAAGACTGCCAACAAAGAGAAAGAAGAGAAGATGATGGAAAAATCTCAGAAGGAAACAAAGATGAAGATCCTGAGAATAACACGGAATTTAAGAATGCATCCAGGCCACAGGGCTAATGTCTGCTCTTCAAGAACAAAGCTTATGAACTCAATGAGCTGTTTCTGCCAGGCTGCATGGCCTACATGGATGATGAGTACACAGACACAGATATCCCCACAACACTTTTCTGGAGCAAAGCTGACTGGCCTGCCATGGAGGCCCAGACCACACTGACCACAAATGATAGCAGCAGCAGCAGCAGCAGGCTGACACAGATCCTGGGCACCCAGAATAAGAAGCTGAAGAAAAAGAGCAAAGGAAAACTGCATGAGAAGAAACCTCCAGAGGCTGACATGAACATTTTTTAAGACATTGGAGATCATGTGCCATCAACAATTAAAGTTCCAAGGGAAAAAGAATGGGAGCAATATCATGAACTAGAGTGAGATCAGGACTGGGACTGAGAGTGGGAAAGAGAAAGGAAGCAGTATGGGGAGCAGGACTGAGAAAGGGAGCAGTATGGGGAGCAGGACTGAGAAAGGGAGCAGGATTGGGAGTGGGACTGAGAAAGGGAGCAGGATGGGGAGTGGGACTGAGAAAGGGAGCAGGATGGGGAGTGGGACCGCGAAAAGGAGCAGGATGAGGAAAGAGAAGAGAAGGAACAATACAGCCTGAAGTGAATGATGAGCCCATTGACAATGATAAGGGTCCTGGATCTGCCAAGGAGTTGATAAAGTCCATCAGTGAAAAGTCTGCTGTTTCTGCTGGTTGGGAAGGTAGCAAATCACTGAAGAAACCAGAAGATAAGAAGCAGCTGGGAGAATTCTTTAGCACATCCCACAGTTCCATAAAACACTGTCCAGTCACGACGGACAATGTGGCTGTGGACAGCAATGAGGAGGTGGGCCACGGCAAAATGGACCAGGGTAACAAGAAGGGACCATTGGGTCAATGGGACTTTGACAGCCGGAAGTACTACAGCAAATATACAAACAACAAAGTGGCTTTGCCTAACACTACATTCCAGTATGGCATCAAGATGCCAGAAGGCTGGAAAACCAGATACTTCAAAGAAACAAATGACAAGGCCAAGCCTGATCGATAGCAGAAGAAGATCAGTGCAACGGGGAGAGAGGGGGCAGGATAGGAAGGAGGGACATATAATCAGTCTCTCACAATATGCCCACTGTGGAGAGGTTCTGCGTAATTACGCATGTACAGCCTTGTCCTTCCAGTGAGAGGTGGGTGACAAGGGAGGAAGGGAAAGAATCCAGAATTTAAAGTTCTATAATCAAATGTTAAAAATATGTATGTATGTATGTATGTGTGTGTGTGTATATATATATATATATATATATATATATATGTAATTATTATTATTATTATTAACTCCATCCAACTGGGAATTAAGATATACAGGCACTGTAGTAGGGAGACCCATCCTGCCCTACCAGAAAGTCAGAGGGGCGAGGGGGAGGCCGTAGGAGAGAGCAGATTGAGGGAGGGGTTATACAGTGGGAAGGCTGTTCAGAGGTGGTGGGTAGGGGAAAGATGGAGAGAAAATTTGTAACTCAAAATCTCGTGGAAATGAATGATGTAAACAAGAAAATAAATAAATTAATTTATTAAAAATAAAAAAAAGAAGAGCAGGGACATGTAAAGCCAGGGATTGTGAGAACATCTGATTTCCAGTAAAGAATACTTCCTACTTGATTAAAAAAAAATTAATTCCTATATTCCAGCCTGTCGAGATCTGGACTCCTGTTACCCTGCATTAGTTATTTTATGCCTACTTCTGTTGGCTACAAATCTGAACAGCAGACCACCTATGCCTTTTCTTACATCACTGATAAAAATGTATTTAAATAGTACAGGGCACAGAACAGATCCCTGAGGCCCTCCACCAGAGACTCCCTTCAAAACTGACACCAACTATTAATGACTACTTTCAGTTCAGCAATTCAACCAGTTCCAAATCCATCTAACTATACTACTACATATCACACCTTTTTTATGTTTTCCCCCACAAGGATAATATGAGAGACCTTTTCTGAAATCTGCCAAACTCTTCTCTACGGTACTCTCCTGATCTATTAGGTTAATAACCTGGCCTATAAAGTAAACGGTATTCTGGTATGACTGGTTCTTTTAAAAAATAATGTGAACCAGAAAATCATAAAAAAATAACTATTTCTACATACAAAGAAGGCTAGAAAAAGAGTATATGAAACTATAAATCTAAAACATACAGTCTGGTCTTTTAAAATATATATTAAATTTAACATGGTAGTAATAAATTGCATTGCTTGTCTTTATCGCCTTCTGAATTTTCTTCTGCTCCCCTGCGTGTTTTGGAAAAAAAGTTTCATTAATGTTCTTTTCTCTTTTCGTTTTTTTTTTTTGCATCACTGTCGTGACTCCCTTCCCCTTCTGCAACTCCCCCACCCAAACAAAAGCGCTGACTTCTAACAAGGGGGACCTGTTTTTGCCAAAGCTACACCACTTCTTTCTCTTTATTTTAACTTCTCTGTAACTAACACTGAAGAAGAAATTGTATGGATCATAGTTTTGGAGAAAGAAGGGTCCTCAGAAGCCAACTAGTACAACTCCCTCCTTTCACAGATGAAGAAACTAAGTAGACTGTACCTTGCCTGAAGTCAAATAGATTGTGACTCTTAAATCCAAACACTTCTTTAAAATTACCAAGCTATCTATCCATCTAGCTAGCTACACATAACATACATATATATTTTAAACTTGCAAACAAGTAAATGTAGAAGTATTTCTCCTGAGCTAGTATTATCTATTAGTCTGAGAAATAAGACTATCTACAGCAATGTTTCTCAACCTCCCTAATGCCGCAAACCTTTAATACAGTTCCTCATGTTGTGGTGACCCACAACCATAAAATTATTTTCGTTGCTACTTCATAACTGTGATTTTGCTACTGTTATGAATCGTAATGTAAATATCTGATAGGCAGGATGTATTTTCATTGTTACAAACTGAACATAATCCACAGGTTGAGAAACGCTGATCTACAGCAAAGAGTGGGGAAAAAAGTACTGATCAAGAGGACAGAAGGGGAAACATGAGCACTTCTCTAATTCCCTCTGGGTCTGTCAGCCACAATATATTCTATAAAGATCTGGAATGCGGTCAGCATTAGGACCCTCCCAACAAAGAGACCACAACCCACTCCCATTTGGAAGATGGTCTTTAAGAATAGCTTTTGCTAGGGCTATAAAACTGTACATACCCTCGACCCAGCAATTCCACTCCTAGGTCTGTATCCCAATGAGATCATACAAATGGGTAAAGGATCTGCATGTACAAAAATATTTATATAGCTCTATATGGGGAATGGCTAAATAAGGTGTGGTATATGAATGTAATGGAATACTATTGTGCTATAAGAAATAATGAGCAGGAAGACTTCAGAAAAACCTAGAAAGACTTATATGAACTGATGCTGAGTGAGGGGAGCAGAATCACAGAACACTGCACACAGTAACAGCTACATTGTGCAATGACTGACTTTGATAGACTTAGCTCTTCTCAGCAATGATCTAAGACAACTCCAAAAGTCTTATGATGAAAAATGCTATCCAAATCCGGAGAAAACCTTATGAAGTCTGAATGCAAACTGAAGCATACTATTTGCTCTCTTTTTTTTTCTTGTGATTTTTTCCTTTTGTTCGTATTTTTCACAACATGACTAATAATTGTACATGTATAGCCTATATCAAACTGCATGCTGTCTCAGGAGGGGGAGGCAGAGGGAGGGGGAGAAAATTTAGAACCAAAATCTCATAGAAGTTAATGCTGAAAACTAAAACAAATAAATAAATTTTATAAAAACTTTTTTAAAAAGAAAAAGAAATAAAATAAAACAAAAGAGTTCACACAGGACTAAATGATGATCTCAAAGATTGCTTCTAGTTCAGAAAGTTTATTATGCTGAGGTTTGGAAGAGCTTTCCATCTTCCCTCCTACTCTCTTATCTCCTTACAACCTGACCAAAATACAGATTACAAGCGAATAAAAGAGGAAACCAAAAGAAAGAAAAAGAAAGAAAAAGAGCTTTTGCCAAGCTTCGCGAAGGAGTGCTAGACTGTCTGTGTTGCACCTCTCAGAAGTCACCTACAGACACAGGCCCTCTTCATCATCATCATGATTCAACAAACACTGTTATTAAGCACCTACTACGCATAAGGGCACTGTGCTAGGCTCTGGAGACACAAAGGCAAAAACGAAATGGTCCCTGGTTTTAAAATCCTGCAGTCTACTCAAAGTCCTAACGCAAGCCTGGTGGGACTTAACAGAGCCGACACTCGGCTGCAACAAGTTGACCTTGGAAACCCAGGGTTACCTCCATGCCTCAAGGAAGCTCGGAGGCAGGCCTTTAGTACAAAATGGCTTCATTTCTTTCTTTAAAGTAGCACACAGGTTGATTGCTTGTCCTTCCACTGGGGGTGGGTGACAAGGGAGGAAGAAAAAGAATCTAGAATCTAAAGTTCTATAAAAAAATGTTATAAATATATATCTATATATAAATATATGCAATTATTATTATTATTATTATTATTATTAACTTCATCCAACTGGAACTTGAGATACACAGGCACTGTGGTTGGGAGATCCATCCTGCCCTACCGAAAAGTCAGAGGGGTGAGAGGGGAAGACGTAGGAGAGAATGGACTGGGGGAGGAGGGACACACTGGGATGGCTGTTTTGGGGCGGTGGGTAGGGGAAAGATGGGAAGAAAATATATAACTCAAAATCTTGTGGAAATGAATGATGCAAACTAAAATAAAATTTTAAAAAAATAAATAAATAAAGTAGCATACAGGGGTGGCTAGGTGGCACAGTGAATAGAGCACCAGCCCTGGAATCAGGAGGACCCAAGTATAAATCTGGCCTCAGACACTTAACAGTTGCTGGCTTTGTGACCTTGGGCAAGTCACTTAACCCCAATTGCCTTGCCTTCCCCCCTCCAAAAAGTATAGATATTAAATGAATGAATGAATGAATGAATGAAGTGGCATACAAATTCCCCAACCAGAGCTACCCATACTGAAATATCAAAAATGAATTGCATTGTCAAAATGAAATTATTTTTAATCATGAACTTCTTTGGTTGCTCCCTGTCTTCATCTATAATCAAGAATCAATTATATAAAGACTTGAAATAAATCTCTCAAAATGATTTTTACTGAAAAAGTCACTGGCAGTAAGAAAACGATGGTGCTGCACAAGAATCAGCAAGCAGAGATGGCTGCTCCCTTTGATCCCTGACCCCTGCCTTTCACAGTCCATGTAACACACTAGTCGATACGCTCTAGTTCATGAGCTATTAGGACTGTTACTGTATGTGGGGGAAGGGAAAGAAACAAGCATTTAAATGCTTACTAATACCCTGAATGCTTCACAAATATTATCTCACTTGATACTATATATAAGATACACACAATACGTGAACTGCCAATTTTCTAAGAATTAAGATGAACTACATAACACTAAAACAGTAGAGAACATAATCCAGGAAGCATTTCGGATTTCTTGGGCCCCCAGTGACTATTACGAATGCTGATTCTTTCACAACTCTATAGAGATGGAAGGTATGCTTCAGATGCACTCAAATGATGCAGCAGGAAATTTATTCCAAGACCATACTAGCCTGGACATTAGAACATTTACTTTCCATTTTTCTTTCTTATAAAAACAATTTTTTAGAAATCTGAATAATTTAAGTTTTTTTGTCAGTTTGGATTCTAAATAAGCTCATTGTATTTTTTTCTAATTTAAGTCTGGGAAGCTTTTGCATATATTCAATCTTTCTTCATTTCTTGGCCCAAAATGAAACACATTTTTCCCTGATAGAATTCTACAGAAAGTCACTGCAGCCCAATGTCTAAGGGCCAAAAAAGATTTTAGAGAAGCTAGCCGAACTCTGCTGGCCTCCTGGCCTACTTGTTCAGAAAACAGGAGACTAGATTCAGTTGGTCTCTGGAAAAAAAAAAATAACCAGCAAGTCAATTTCTAAAATTTTCTGGCAGCAGTAAATTTAGACTAAATAAGATGAGCTAAAAAAAAAAAAACCAAAACGCTTTTTCAAATAAAGGGGCTACATGAGTCGCATTTCATGGACATATATGTATTCAGAAAAGCAACAGAGAAAACTCAAAGAAGGCTGCAGAGTTTTGTTTTCCGAGTCAGAGCTTTTCACCCTTTAATCTAGAGAAGTAAGGATTTCAATCAAGTGGTCAAACTTGTCTATGGGGATATTCTGAACTTAAAACAGTCTCTGAGAGTTTCAATTAGGCTGATATTCCCTAAATAAAATTACTGAAATACAATCCGTCACTTCTACAGACCAGAAATACAACAATTTTTGTGTTCTTCTGAACTAGAACCTTTAAAACACCAACATAAATATCTAAGATCTATTTATAAAGTATCAGGTGGAAACTATCCTATCCATATGCTACGTGTAACCTTACTAATATTAATTGTAGCATTAACACTTCCAGTTTTTCTCCCTAAAAACACTACCATCTTTTCTTAAATACATATACATGTAATGGAAGTAAATTTAGGAAGCTGTAAGCTTAGCAAACACTAAGTTAAAGGTCCAGATTTTTAAAAACAACTAATTTTATCATTTAATTACCGACCTGGCCTCCTGACAGGCTTTCTGCTGGCTAAGAAAATGTCAAAATGGACAAGGCAGGTTCATCTTCTTTGGGACTCTTTTGGTCCAACAATGGATGGCTTTGCTTGAACTTCACATAATAAAACCAGATTTGCTACTTCTAAACAAATATATACCATTTGCTCGCCTAAGCCTCAAAATGCTGCAATTCAAAACAAATGTATTGTTGGTTTCGTGACTTGCTGAAAGGTTTTTCAATAATCTTAATAAAGCCTGCCTAGCAAGCACAATTTTAACTTGAGGACTCAGTTAAAGACTATACAAACCCACCTATCTTAAAATTCCATATTTTTTTCTCCAGAGCACAGCTGCCATATTAAGATGAGATTTTAAAGTTGTTGAGTCATGGTCTAATTGTACCACTTTTAATAAAATATTCATTCTAAAATGAAATTATTTACTTTAGTCTTAAATGAAAACATCAACTATAAAAGACCTTTAGGTGATGTGAGAAGAAAGTGAGAAAAAAGAAAATGTGAGAAGGCCTGGTGATGTATAGCCTGGAGGATTCATTTAGAAAAGACAGATGCATCATCTTAAAATATTAGGCCATCATATGGAAAAAAGACTAATACCCTGTGCAACTAGAGAAAAGGAGTGGAAGTCTGTGGGAAGAAAATGTTCGTCCAGTTAAAGACTGGAGAAGTAAGGAATTTTCTCCACTGGAAGTCTTCCCAAGACAGATGTGAACTTAGAAAGGACTGATATGTACATAGGAAAGTTGGATCCAATTTCTTCTATTCATTTAATAAATCCTTACTAAGATTGTACCAGGCACTCTGTGAAACTCTGCTAATAGTCACAGACAAAAATAAAACTGTCCAAGCCCTCAAAGGGCTTTCTTTCTATTATGAGGAAACAAGGGTAGGAATAAATACAAAACCTTTGCTAAATAATTTGGGAGGGAAATGGAGGGACGGAGCAACCTGAGGAGACAGGGTGGGGTTCCTTTAGATCAGTGGTTCTCAACCTGTGGGTCGTGACTCCTTTGGGGGTTGAACGACCCTTTCACAGGGGGCACAGGGGTCGCCTAAGACCATCGGAAAACACATATTTCCGATAGTCTTAGGAAATGAGACATCACTCCCCTATCCATCTCCAGGCGGGTCTGCCCACATGCAGATACACCCACATACCAGTATTAAAGGCTTGTGGCATTAGGAAGGTAGAGAACCACTGCTTTAGATGGAGGTGGCCCTAAGCTTGGCTTTGAAGGAAGGTGGTGATTCTATGAGATGGCAAAGCCATCCCAGGTTTGGGCAGAGGAATGGAGGGAGAGGATGTCCAGAGAAGAGGGAGCCACATCTGGCTAGAACAGAAGAGGCACAAAGAAGAACCATGCATCATTAGCCTGGGTGGTTCAAATGTAAAGGGCTTTGAACGTCAAACAGAAAGGTCTGCATTTTATCCCAGCAACAAAAGGTAGCCACTGAAGCTTCTTGAGGAGGGGAGTGACATGGTCAGACTTTCACTGGTCCCTTCCAACTGTAAGACTGTGCATGGAAAAACTCATTGACCACAGCCCAGAAAACAGTTTGTAAATGTTCTTACTTCTATCTATCACGCAGAACAAACTTCTTCCTTGATCAGTAATGATAACAATTTAAAAGTAATTACTACCTATAACTCCTCCTTCAGCAAATGTTATTTTTAAAGCTATGCTTTTATTTCCCCCTGAAGGGAAAATCTATTAACCATAGAAAATTTTGGCATGTGCATCCATCTTATCCCCAGAACTGTTACGAGGTTTTTAAAACTTGCTTTTATAGTAAAAGCTGTCAGTTCCTAATAAGTTGGTGTGTAAATAATCTAAATTTATTTTAGTTTGTTTTTAAGAGGAATACCTGAAGAAAGAGGGACATAGTACGAGTCTAGAACAAATGACTAGCTTTGTTTAAACATCAGACCACAGATGCATAGGCCCAAAGTTCTTCACTGTATTCTTGATTGTAAATGTTGTAAAAGTCTTAGTTATAAACATTGTCACTAAATATAGATGGACCTTCATAGGTCTGCCCTGCAAGCCCTCTCCAGCAACACCCTCCAATAACTCCTGGCTCTCCTTAAACTGAAAGGAAGTCCCTTTCCTTCAACCTGAATTCAACTCTTAGGAGCATAATCCGTGCTTAAGGTACATGTGATAGCTTTAGCTAATAATTTAATTAGCTAAGTCAGTTATTTTCGTAGTCAAATCCTCTCTTTCTGATATCCTAGCCCTCATTTTTATGCCCCCCCCCCACTGCTATCTCAGTTTCTCCTACTATCCCATATATAGCCTATGCTCAAACCAACCTGGACAAGACATCTGATCAATGACAAATCAATCAGTAATCCGGGTATGCTCCCAAGAGCCACAGACTGTACCAACTCTTTTGCTTTAGTGGTCTACTCACTGACAGCATATTTATCTTCAAGTATTTTAAGAGCTGCGATGGGCCTGTAGTCAGGAAGCCCAGAGATCAAATCCACCCTCACACACTTACTAGCTGTGTGACCCTGTTTGCCTCCATTTCCTTATCTATAAATGAACTAGAGAAGGAAACAGCAAACCACTCCAGTGTCTTCGCCAAGGAAACCCTAAATGGAATCATGAAGACTCAGACACAACCAAAACCACTAAACAACAAAATTTTAAGTGCTTGAATAAATACAGAAGATAAATAAGAATTGAAAAGGGTGCAAACTGCATAAAGGTAGACGTAAGCTTATTGTAAGGAGAAATTTTCTAAGAATTGGAGTTAGGCAGAAATCCTGAGAAGCAAGGTCCCCACTGTAGCGTGCCACAGAAGATGTTTTGGTCTGGGTGGGACAAAATAACCTGTGAGATCTCTTTGACCTCAGATCTTATGATTCAAGATGGTAAGCTTGCTAAAGACAGGCTGTGTTGCATGTGAACTACCTACAGCCAACAGTTGCTCTCCAGGTCATATTTCTGACCTGCAACCAAGAAGTGTTAATAGAGTACAAGGCTGAAGGGTCACCCAATCTAAGAAGCCAGGATTATCATGACAAGCTCTTGGGATGAGTTGTCGCCAAAACCTCAATGACCCAATAGTATGAGTAAGACATTGTCACCATGTAAATATGCTGTCTCTCTTCATGTTGGATTATCTGGACTTGCCATTCAAGAACTGAAATCTCCTGGTAGAAATTTAGGGTGGCACATGACACCTGGGGTAGCATAATAATGTGCTCCCAGAGCATAATGTGGAGTGTCCTCCAAGTAACTGCCTTCTGCCTTGATCTGCCCCACTGGACTGGTATGCAGACATTGACAGGTCACATTAGGGACCAGCAAATAGCTGATTCAAATGTGGAACAATGGTGGTCTTGTCCTGTTCTAATGTAGTTTTTATCTCCAAGTGTCTATGAAGCTTAATATACTGTGCTATGTAAATATTTTATTAAGTTAACATTGGTTTAACTGTCATCTCAATGCCAACACACCTTTAGGGATCAAATGATTTAAAAAAAGATACCTGACCAACCGAAAGTGATTTAAAACTCTGAAAGAATTTTGATGCGTGGAGAAACCTTAAGTTCTGTGTGTGAGGAGGAAGATAAATAAAAGGGAATTTTAAAAGTGGGGAAAAAAAGATAGAGCATGTGCATCACTTAGCTAAATAGCATCTTCAATGCCTAGTACAGGGCCTTTCGCAAAATAAACTCGGTAAACACCTGTTATACTCAATAGTCAGAACCTGAATTCCAGGTTAAGGCTCCAAGGAGCTCATTTAGTTCAAAGATTTGTGATTTTGTCACTCTTGGTATTGCTGACATAGATTACAATCTTCTTACAATTTCATGTATCATCTTTGAGAGATGCTATGTACAAAAAACTTCATCACTTTGTGGCCGACCAGGTAAGGAACCTCTTCAAACTTAGCCAAGCTGGTCCTTGGACATCAGACGTACAGTTAACCACCAGAACAAACACAAAACCTTTCTGACTTGGCAGGACCTATGATTTCATGACCTATCAAAAATTATACTCCACAAGTTCATCTAACATGTTTACCTAAATCAAATCCTTCTTTCAGGTGCTTATGGATAGTTTCATTTGCTCTTTCCTACAGAATGACAACCCTTATCTGAACAGTCTATCAAAGGAGAAGGGAATAATGAACAGTTTGGAACACAGAGCTGGCCCACTGCATATGGCTCTGTACTTGGAGTCACGGAAACCCGAGTTCAAATATAGCCTCAGACACCTACTAGCTGTGTGAATCTGGGCAAGTTATTTCACCTCTGTCTGCCTTGTATCCTCATCTGTAAAATGGGGACAAGAACAGCACTTACCCCCTAGAGTTGTTGTGAGGATAAAATGAGATAATATTTGTAAAGTGATTTGTAAAACTTAAAGGAATATATAAATATTAGCAATTAGCCTTGCTATTATTTTCTGTTCCTACTTAGTCAAATTTAAATTTTTCGTAACAAAGTAAATCCATTTCAACAAATATTTATTAAGATAAATTCAGTTACACTTATCTTTAAAATTCTTAGGTAAAATACAACTGATTGTTAGATTATCCACTCTTTTAGATTTTGCCAGAAAACAGTTTATCAGAAAAAACTGAATTTATCACTATTTATGTATCAGCCTTAAGCTTCATCTATCGCTTGCCATGAGAAAAATGTTTATGTAATTTTTTTTCCTTAGAGAAAGATTGGCTGGGGTGGGGGGAAGGGGAGGGATGGCAGAGTACAATGTTTCAAGAATTTTAGATGTGAGTGCTTTCTCTTTGAAAAAACACTATCTCCTTTTTTCCCCAAAGTTTTGATGGTTAAGATTAATTACATTATTGCCCGGATACCAATACCAATTTAACATATGCTACCATTGCAACTATTTAGAAACCCTTTATGTGCCATTGAATTAAGTAGATTTGTCAAAGCAAATCACAAAGAAAACAGGCTCAGAAAAGTTTTCAGCTGTTGTTTTGAAGTGGAAAAACAAACTAAAAGCAGAAGCATTTTTAAGATAGTCTAAAAAACAGCTGAGAAATAAAAAGTATTTCAATGGTAATGTGATAAAGAGTCTCTACCATCGGGTTAAAGGACATCATCACGAAGTTTGACTGCTAAGAGCAGGTGTGAGACTGGGGATTTTCATTAAATAAAACATAAACAACCTTTAGCTCAACTGACCGAGCCAGACTTGACTGGGTCACAAAGCCCTTTACATGGCCATGTCTGTCCGTCAGCACAGAATTTCAAAAGCTAACAAGCACACGTTGTTCAATAAAAAGTACATTTCAAACCATAAATTCAGGTAATCTCATTCTAAACATTTTTATTCATAAAATATGACAGTAGATTTTCACAGACTAGGGAGAAAAAGTAATATACAAATCAATTATATTTTTTATTTAGTGGCATCAAAAAGAAATCACCTTTCTCTAAAAAGCAGAAGAATAAAGTGCTCCTTTTAATACAGGAGGTTACTCCTTTCTCCACATCAGCGGTTTTCAACCTGTGGGTCGCGACCCCTTTGGGGGTTGAATGACTCTTTCACAGGAGTCACAGGGGTCGCCTAAGACCATCAGAAAACACATATTTCCAATGGTCTTAGGAACCAAGACACTGCTCCTCTATGCATCTCCAGGCAGGTCCGTCCACATGTAGATACGCCCATATATGAGTATTAAAGGGTTGCAGCATTAGGAAGGTTGTGAACCACTGCTCCACATCATTTCAAAAGAACAAGACCCCTCCAATACAATCTGTGAGAAACCACAAAGAACTATCTTTAAATTGGAAAAACTATCTAAGTTTCATAATTTATGCTACCCTAATTCCTACATATTAAAAATTTTTATCACTAAGTATTTAAAATTAATTCAGAAGATACCTAGTCAAACTTGATACAAAACTATCCCTCTTTTTTTGTTGTCTGTTTTGTTTTTTGGAGGGGGAAGGCAAGGCAATTGGTTAAGTGACTTGCCCAAGGTCACATAGCTAGTTAAGTATCAAGTGTCTGAGGCCACATTTGAACCCAAGTCCTCCTGACTCCAGGGCCAGTGCTCTATTCACTGTGCCACCTAACTGTGCCATCTGATACAAAAGGTGCTACTAATTTTAAGTTCCATTTACTCAATTAGGCAGGCCTTTCAAAATTCCTATTTTTGAAGCCACTTTTTAGCTATTAGTTCCACTTACCATGTATGCTGATAATAATAAAAATTCACTTTGAAAACATTCTATAACTGAATTTTCAATAGTAAGTGACAGAAACTTCTTTAACTGGGGAGATTTTTATATAGCGTTAACTAAAATATATCAAGTGAGGAAATCTTGTAACAATAAATATTACATGTAAGTGAAAAAAGATGCCATTCTTCTTTCTGGGTTATTATTTCAACTAAGAAAAAAGCAACATGGGGCGGCTAGGTGGGGCAGTGAATAGAGCACCAGCCCTGGCATCAAGAGGATGTGAGTTCAAATTCAGCCTCAGACACAACACTTATAGCTCTGTGTGTGATCTTGGGCAAGTCACTTAACCCCAACTGCCCTGCCTTTCCCCCTCCAAAAAAAAGAAAGAAAGCAACTTTTAAAGATGTTAAGAGAGAGTCTGAGTGAATTCTCTTCAGAATATGGGCCTTCCATCATCTGGACCCAGGCTTAGCTTTCCAAGTTCTTCTCTCTTCCCCAAAATGATAAGACAGGATAATCAGCATTTCTACAGCTCAGTATAGTTTGCAAAGTGCTTCAGAAGTGCCATCTCATCACAGCCACTCCGTGTGCCGGGTGCTATTATTAAGCCCATTTTAGAGATGAGGAAGCTGAGTGAAGTCATTTGCTTAAGGTCACACAGCTGAAAAAGTGTCTCACACTAAATCTGAACTCTGTCTTCGTAGTTCCCAGTCCCTCCCTCACTTCCAATGCCTCACAGAGCTGTCCACTTCCCTCTGCTCTGGCTCCCCATTTTTGCTGGTCTACTGATGGTCCACAACAAAGTCTTGCAGCCACAATACTTTTGTTCATGGCTTCCCCCTCCCCAGAATGATCTGTCTGGCCCTTTCTTCTCTATTTATCTACATCCCACTCAGCCTTCAAGGTTCAGCAACTCCCACTTTTTAAGTGAATCCAAAAACAAGAAACTGGGGGAGTGAGCCTTTCCCTAGTGGCCCCCAAACCAGAAATCTTTCCCTCCTCTGAACACCATAACCTTTCTCCCACTGACATGGCCCATATCATTTATTATTCTGCATTTTGGATAAAATTTCCCCATGTCAGTAGCTTCTATCTTCAACCAGACTCTAACCTCCTCAAAGGCAGCCTATGGTCACCCTTTTCTTTGGATCTTCCACCACACCGAAAACAACAAAGCCAACCTACTGATGCTAGACAGAAGCAGACTAACTGAACTCTAGTGACCAGCTCTCGCTGGCTGGCTGGCAGGCCTGTGGCTCTTGGCTTGTAACAGCACCCCAGCACTCCCTTTCACCAGGGGTATTTGTTGTATAGGGATAATGCTCTAAGCGCTGATTTTGTTTCAAGATTCCTACAATTCTTACTGAGCTGAGTGGAGCCATAGTACATAGAGCTCCTGGCCAGGAGTCAAGAAGACTAGCCTCAGATGAGTGCTGGCTGCATGACCCTGGGCAAGTCATTTCACCCTGTTTGCCTCAGTCTCCTCATCTGTAAAATGAACTGGAGAAGGAAATGGCAGACCACTCCTGTATCCTTGCCAAGAAAACCCCAAATGTGGTTGGACATGAACGCCAACAAAGAGTTAGACATGACACTGTTTGTTTTTTGTTTATTCTGGTCTTGAAATGAGAGCACCAAGGCCCTATTTGGGCCTAAAAAATGACAAGCACGAATACTGCCAGCTGGGGTTAGAGGAAAAACTCAAACAACAGATCTGTAAAGTGTGGGCAGCCCTCCCTCCCTCCACATGATCCCTGCTCTTGTCAGGCATCCCCCTTAAATCCCATCTCCAACATTCTCCAATAATCTGCTCTAGCTGGCCAGGGATTTGGAGCCCTATAGTGAGGAAAACAGACACTTGCAGGACCCAACCAGCTGTCTGAAACAAGTTAATTTAGCAACCTGTTTACAGCTGGAGAGAAAACCTACCCCAACACAGATGCCAACTTGGCAAAAGCTTCACAAAATCCTGCAGGGTCATTTTGAGTTCTAATGGGCAGCAATAAATACTAGCCACCCCCACATACACGTGCTGCTACAATCCTGAGCAGAGCGTGTAGCCATTTGCAGTTTGCATTACTGAGGCTCAGACATCCATCTATCTGCAGGGAATTTAAGCTTAACAATTGGGTTGTACCACCTACCCTCACCCCTGGAGAGCAGACATTTTTGAAAGGGTTCATGCATTTCCCACCTCATAAAGAAAAGGAAGTGCTGAAGGGAAGGAAGAAAATTAAGAGCTTATTCACCTGATACCCAAATACTTCAAGTATGACAAATTCCACAGTTTGGAACCTTTTGTGGAATGTGTTTATGCCACATAAAACTGCTTACAGGAGTCTTAAACTGTTAGCACCCGGCCTACATGGACTCCTGCTGTACATGAACAAACTTCGAGGCTTATGACAAGGCGTTTTTGTTGAGCGCGTTATTTGATCCTACCAGATTAAACTTCCAGAGATGCAATACAATTCCAAAGCACAAACCACAAAGACTTATTTGAAATGACAATTGTGAGGGTAACAATTGCTGAGATTACCCTCAGTGGTTCTCAACCTGTGAGTTAGGTCCAATTTGTAACAATGACAATACATCCTGCATATCAGATAGATTCATAATAGTAGCAAAATTACAGTTATGAAGTAGCAACAAAAATAATTCTGTGGTTGGGGGGTCACCACAATAGGAGGAACTGTATTAAAGGGTCGCGGCATTAGGAAGATTGAGAACCACTGTCTTAGATAGACATCAAGAGGAACTGGAATCAGGGCAAGATCTCAAAGGACGTTCAATCAACTGAATTGGAAAAAAACTTCCTTTACTTGCCTGAATGTGTTTTGGTCACTTGACTGGTGTTGATTATAAATAATCACTTTACAATGAGAAGGTTATGTAAAAATATTCAAACGGTAATATTCCACTCATGTTTCCCTGGAATATAAGGCTGAGCTAATGGAAGTTACAGTGTTGATATATTTAAAAACTCACCCACCCTTACCAAAGAAGCAGGCTAGAATTTAAAAGTGCTGAAGTTAAGAAATTTTAGAAAATTTTTCCACCAAAAAATCATTCACTTAAGCTGCTTGATACTGGCTAAATTCATGAAATATAAATATAACTAATATTCAAATGAAGTTGGTACCTTTATTCTTATTCAACATCATCAATGCATGGTAAGCCAGATGTTACTGAGGTACTCAGTGATCACCTCAAATACTCTATTCTTGAATTAAACTATTACTACTAAACTCTGTTTCTTTGAAAATAAAAATATCTGGTATCGCAATGTTTCTTGATCTCGCTAAAAGAAGCAGGTGATCAATTTAGAAGGCCTGTAGCAGAATTCAGAAAACAGAAATTTCATTCCGGATAGCATGGCTTTAAATCTCAATCTATTTTAGGAGCAAGCGGATAGACAGAAACATTTGATACATGAAGAATATTCATGACTTCATGCTTACATGAAATTCAGTTGTGTTGAGAATGTGACGCCCATCGGGACTCCAACATGAAGCCACCAGTCCAGCCGAGCCTTCGTCTATCTTACAGTGCCAGTCAGGCTGTTCTAAGGACCAGACCTCAATTCATTCAAGAGAGACAGAGAAGAAAAAACTGATAAGTCTATAAAAATTCATCTCCTCAAAGAGCCAAAAAATAGGAAAGGGAAGAACTGATCATCAAAAAAGCACGTATTACAGAATTCAAGAAATCTAGAAACACCTGCTATCATGAAGGACTGGCGCTGGATCCCACTACAAAAGTAAGCCATAACTCTTGGTGATTAAATCTACTTTATTTAACATTTAATGAGTTAACAACATCGAATGGAAGGCGTCCCTAATGCTTCAAGTCACTAACAAAGTGGCTGCACATGAGATTTTTCAAAAATATATCCCACCCAAATGGCTGACTAATGATTTATAAATATTCCTAATTCTTAACCTGATTTCACTTAATAAGAAATATTTGTTTTGTATGTATTTGTTTATTTATATTATTTGCCCATATATTTATGTGTATTGCATATATATGTATAAATATACACACACACATACATAGTATATATATATATATATATATATATATATATATATATATATTCATATATGTAAATTCTGTCCTAGCTTTGGAAAAAATCAAGAGCTGTTACACGAGCCCTAAAATATAAACTTTATTTCCAATCGTATTGCCAAATTTATTCTGGCACAGAAAACACAAACACCACTGCTTTTCCAAAATGAATGACTAGAAAAGTTTCAAAATCCCAGTGGAGCCTATGGGCTCAGATAAATCACACTTACCTGTACCAGCCCTCGTTTGTACATAGCACACAGTATAAAGAGAGAGTCTGCTGACCACTCGAGGTGTTGGATCTGGTCCAGGCATGTGTACAGCTGAAAGATTTGGAGAGTGCTCACATCTCGAACCACTAAACGGTACTGGACACATGAAGCCTAAATAAGAAAAAGGTTAAGCTTTACAAAACACATACCAAAGGAATAAATGTCTTAAAAGGCCAAGACTTTTGTAGAGGGTAAATCGGTCTCTTTCTGAACTATTAGTAAGTCTTATCCATACCATATTTTACATCAATCGGTTTTTACGTTTATACTGAACTATACAATCCATTCTAAAGATAAAAATGTTTAAACAAAAGAGAAAGGGGAAGAAGGAGGGGGGGGGGGGGAAACTCCTGCAAACCAGATTTGAAAATTCCTTTGAAGGATAGCAATTTGTCCCCCTATAGCATCTTTAACAACTCACAACCTAAAAATATGATGTTGTATTTCTCTCCTAAGTATATTCTAAGGACTAGACTTGACATATACAAAAAAATAGTGCAGTGCAGTAGATTAGACCAGGAACCAGGAAAGAGGGACTGCTCCTGGTCCTACCATTGTTTGAGACAATTTAAAAATAATAACAGGAATCTACCTTACAAGACTGTTAAAAAGAGTACCTAATAAAAATAACTAAAACTATTACTAAGCACCAGGAGAGTACTGGGTAGACAGTATATACACAATTAAATATCTATAGAATTTAAAACTGTGAATATATTACAGAGATATACATTTATCTTAAATAATATCTAATACAAAGTTAGTGATTTGTTTAGTGACCAATATTATTTTATTAAATAAATATCTACTATTTTTATCTCTATAAATATTTATAAAGGCTAAGTCTACAGGCAAAAAATAATTTCTTTATGCCTAGTTTACACATCTCAAACCAAATGGTTAACACCACCCTCCTACAATGTACCTTATAGACATGCTAAAAGTATGGAAAAAATATCTGCACATCACTCTGAGCTCCTCACTCAAAAGAAAAGCATTAAGATGTCATATTTGATAATTTAAATTAATTTGGGGGATCCTACTATTAAAAAGTGGTATGTGATGAGTTCACAAATAACACAAAAACATAGTTTAGTCATCTCACAAACATAACAGTGACAGTCTTTTAACATATCTAGAAATGTGCAATGAGAGGACAGCTAGAGTAGTTGATAATAGCCCTAGCTTTCAAAGCAGATTTGAGTTCTAATCTCATCTCTAATACTAGTCCTGTGCCCTAAAACAAATTACTTAACCTGTCCTTGCTCCAGGAAACTCTCAAGTTACAAATTATATTGGAACTGTAACATGTCTGGGATGGAGAGCGTTTTCATACCTGAAGCCTCCAAATCAATAAAATGACAAAGGCCTTTAAGACTGTGAAAATTTTTCATTTGTGTTCTCAACAGAACCTAGTACATTAGAACCCCATTATTCAAGTTCTATGCAAACAAAAGCTGTTCATTCCACATTTATCGAACATCTCTATCTGTGCGATATCAACTCACTTGTAATAGATTTAGATATCTTGCCCAAAAGAATCAGCCTGAGACAACACATCCACTTGGCCTGTCTCCAGTTATACATTAGGAAGCAATTATAACGTATTTTTGTTATTTTTCATGCATCAAAGTAAAATGTATTTTGTTCGTAGTACAAATAAAAACATGAAAAATTATAACAAAGAGGAAATGAATACAGGTGGATTTATGCTATATTTACTCATCGTAGAAGACACCATTGTGATTAATAATGGAAATTTAAATGTGCAATTTTAACTTTAGGATAAATATACTTCAACTCAAACTATTTTTCATAAAATATTTCAAAGTTATTTAAGCTTATACTACAAAGCCTGAATTAAATGTCCAAAAAACTAAGAAACTATTAATGGTTTAGTTGAAAAGACTGGAATTTGTTTAAGAGCAGTTGCATTATTGACTTATTCTAAATAAATTTGCAGTTTTAAGAGCATTTGTTAAAAATAATGCCCAGTAAAGATTTTTTTTCCCAAGATTCATTATACTTAAGGTCAGCAACAATTTATAGTGGGAAAGGATCAAGGTTGTTATTTTATTTACTTATACAATACTGTCTCTGTGGCTCTAAAGAAAAGCCATCTAATTGTGTATGTATCTGCAAGCCTCAGATTACTCAATCTATTCTAAAACATTTATGTTATATGAACCTGACCTTCTAAAAAAAACAAGCATTCCATTAGCATCAATCTTTTGGAAAATACGAGAAAACTACTATTACTCATTCTTTATGGTATGGGGTCTTTTTATCAACACCTGAAAAAATATACATTATAAATGCAGTTTTCTCTAAGGCAGCAGCTCTCAACCTGTGGGTCGCAACCCCTTGTGGGGGGTCAAACGACCCTTTCACAGGAGTCACAGGGGTCGCCTAAGACCATCGGAAAACACATATTTCCAACAGTCTTAGGAACTAAGACACCCCTCCTCCATCCATCTCCAGGTGGGTCCACCCACACGAAGATATGCTCACATACAAGTATTAAAGGGCCATGGCATTAGGAAGGTTGAGAACCACTGCTCTAAGGTATCTCAAACTGGTAATATGCAACCATTTCATTCAAGCACTAAGTTAGGGCAGATCCTTCAAGAGTATTAAAGTATTAGATTAATCTTAGAGACAAGCCTTCCATCTAACGCTTTAACTAAACATCAAAAACAGTAATGTAAGACTGCCAAAATTAGGCAAGCATCTGTTACCTCTCTTTACATACAAATGTCACAGAAGACACCAAAGTGGAATCACTTGTTTATACCAACTGAAGGGACATACCAAGCTCATCCCCCAAACACAAACCAAACAGCAAACCCTTAAGGGACAGTTCCTGAGTGCTGTTTGACTAACACCTGGATGTTAAATTTTCTGCAATTTTAGAACAAAAAAAAGATAAAAAATATAAATGTGTTAAGTTACAGTTGTCAGAATCTAGGCTCGACAAAACATGTACAGGGATGCCAAAGCTGGTAAGGAAGTACTAATGGCACTGTTATTTATTAGAATGATAGACATCCAATAAATTTGTGTGGAATTTATGAGTTAAAATAGGTGATGTCTCAATATTGGTTTGGTTTTTTTTTTTATTACTTCACAGATGTTACACAATTATATTGGCAAATGTCCAAAGCGAAATTTTATATCCAGGATAGAGCTTTGTAGTATAAGCATAAGATGAGCAATCTCTGAAATGAAAAGTTCAAATCCCAGTCATCATATAAATTATTTTTCCTTGCCAAGACAGAATATAAGCTATTTAGATCACAGACTTTGAATGTTCCAGAGTACAGAAAGAAGGGATACGAGAAAGTGACCAAACGTGTACGCTTAGCAAAAGTGAACAAAAAAAAACCTAGTTCTCGGCACTTTTTAGTGGCAGAAGAACTAGATTCCACAGCTTTGGTCACAGGCACAGTAAATTTGAATTCTATGGCAACTGCTGGCGAACATCATTCTACCATATGGACGGATGGCTTTTTAAAATTTTTATTTAAATAGCAACAGCTTAAGCATATTACAGAAAATGTTGAGCCTAGTTTTTTCCTCCTGTCACAAGCTATACAAGGGAACTAGAGGCCTTTGAGGGGCAATGACCCAATTCTGTTAGCAGACCAAGTGACCTCAGGTTATCCTTGTTCTACTCAGTTCTTAGAGAACTGAGAATGTTGGGGCTAGCATTCTGCAGTGTTTTTGTTGTTAACGTTCTAACATTTATCAGATAATATTCTGTTATAATTATCTGCATTAGTGTTTTACTCTTATTAGACTGAGAGCTCTGTGAAGGAAGGCACCATGTCTAACGTAAATTTTGCATCTCCTCCAGCATCTAGCTCAGTGTTCTATACCCAAGGAAAAAAAAAAAGCAAGGGGCCTTAGGTATCACCTGACCCAAGATCACAGATTTAAAGTAAGCCCTTAAAAGTAATCTAGTTCAACCCCCTCAACTTACACAGAAAGAAGCTGAGGCCCAGGGAGAGGAAGGAACTTGTTCAAGGTCCCACAGAGAGTAGTGGGCGGAGCCAGGTCTGTAACTGGGGTTCTCTGACTCTGATCCAGCACTCTTCCTACTACATCAAGGTATACCCAACCAAAGCTCCTCAGTTTACAGAGGGGGAAAATGAAGCCAAGAGAAGTCAGCTGGCTTGCTCAATGTCACATGCCAAGTCAATGGCATTAAAACCCAGCCTTCCTGGCTTCTAGTTCGGGGTTCTGAACTACTCATCTGAAATTGAGGCCCACAGTGTGACCAGCAGTGGCCTAGGTTACCACAGACAACTCACCAGGAATTTCCCATTGGGAGAGAATTTGCTGAGCTGATTTGAGAGCTTAAACACTTCAGAGAAATTCATAACGGATGCAGGTGCTGGAGCTAAGGGTCCAGAGACTCTGGAAGGCAAAGGCAACAATGCTCCTTCAGGCTGTAGCTAAGACAGAGCCGGCAACCCGTTGGCGGAACAGGGCGTGCTCCCGCACCCAATGGCCGAGGGGCCCTCACACAATCTGAAAAGGACAGGGCCCCCTACTGCACTTAGGGGGCAGACAAGCAAGAAAATGCAATGGGGCTGCTGAGGTCCGAGAGAGAAATTCTGAAGGCACTGACTGGCTCATGCAGGCAGAGCTGTGCGGGGTGTCACGCACAGGGAGACCTCCGGCCACCACGGGAGGGACGTTCAGAAAAGGAACGAGGGACTAAGGTGGAGAAGGCTGAGGGAAGGACGGAGAAGGGCACAGTGCCAACCACCAAGAGAGCTTTCAGTAGGGGGAGAACCTCCTCTCCTTTGTTCACAAAGATCCTACTACTCGCAAGGAAAGCCTAGGATGTAGGAAACATCTAACAGTCAGCCAACCACCTTTTATTAAGCACCTACTGTGTGCCGGGCACGGAGACAAAAAACCAAAAGAGGACCCCTGCCCTCAGGAAGCTGAGGGTCTAAAGATGGGAATGACCTGCAAACAGGATAAACGAAGCTGATCTCGGAGGGCAGTAGGACGAAGGGACACTGGATGAGGCGCCCAGATACCGTCACGGGCAGGGACAATCCCAGGGGAGCGGAATCCCAGACAGCTTCACTCTCTCAAGCAGACCTAGACAGGGTCCTGGGGGCTTTGGTTGGGGGGTCATGTGGGTTGGGGGCAACAGGGAAAGACAGATGTGGTCAGCCACGAGGAGCTTAGGAGCAGGAAGACCAAACAAGCTCCCCTTTCTAAGCGCAGTGAGCGCCAGTCTTCCGCCCCGATCCCGGCCCCCGTCTCTGTCCCTCTCGCCCCCTCCCCCTCCTCTCTCCCCTACCTCTTCTCCCTTTCCCCCCCTCCTCCGTCGGTCCGTCTGCCCTGGGTCCCGGGAGGGCGGAGGAACGGCCGAGGCCTGCGGGAAGCGGGCCAGGCCGAGCCTCAAGGAGGAGGGGAGCCCTCACCGGTCCCCGCGGCGCCGCCGCCCCCTCTTCCTCCTTCTCCGCCGCGGCCTCCTCCTCGACCCTCGGGCCGCTGCTCCAGCACCTGCACCAACCGACCACTGGCCGGCAGCGGCCCGGAAGTGGGGGAAGGCGGGAAGTCGTCGTCAGCCTATCAGGGGGCCAGGGCACCGAACGGCATTGTGGGGGTTGTAGTTTTCTGCCGCCGACTCCTTTCCTCCCCTCGTCTAGAGAGACGGAGGGCGGGGCCAGGCTAGCCAGGTTGCCCCTGGGGGAGCGAGGAGTAGGAGGGGAGAAGGGAAGACTGTAAAGCCCCTAGGCCGTCGATCCGAGACTCGCCTAGCTCTCGCTCTCATTCCCGCGCCCCGTCCCCGGCTAGGCGGAATGAATAATCGAATGGTTACCTATTTACGAAGCGCTTCCTCTGAGCCAAGCAAGCCCTAGGCGTAGGTAGGGGAATACAAACGCGAAAAAGAAACTAGCTCCTGCCCTCGAGCAGCCTCCATTCTAATATCAGGATCACAGATTTAGCGCTGGAACGGACCTTAGAGGCCCGGGAATCCGACTTCAGCCCTGCTTTACAGATGGAGAAACTGAGGCCCGGAGGCGGAAGTGACTTAAGTTCCGAGGAACGCCGTCCCTGCCCTCAGGAGTCTTATATTCTAATCGGTGGAACCTAGATTTACACATGGAAGAGATCTTAGAGACCGAGAAAAAAAATCTCTACTCGCTGGGGGCACCGGCGATGAGATGACAGAGATGGACCAGAAGAGAGTAGGTTGACTCACTTTTTCCATCAGTTCATTCAATTACCGTTAGGGGACTGGAAAGGTTGGGGGGGGACGGGGGCGGGGACTGGGGAGATGAAACAGGGGTGCCAGGAACCCAGTCCTGGATGAAGCAGTCCTGAGCCTGTTCATCCGGGCTCGGGGCAAGGGTTACCGGCAGGAAAGTAAAGTCCTGTGTCGTGTTGGTATGAGTAGGTGTGGACTACTCCCCCATACGCCACATTTCTTTCAAGAAGTATTTTAAAACATAGATTGAGAGCTAAAAAGACTGCTTAGTCCAGCTCCTGGCTTTACATGAATCTGAAGCGGTCAGTCGATCAACTGGCATTTATTCAGTTCCTACTGCGTGTCAGCATGCTCCATACTTGAATCCGGAAAGTGAGTCTGCTTTTCTTTCCCCTTTGCATCCTATTCCCAGAGCCTCGCATGCTGGCAAGCCTGTGGGAAACTTAGCAAATGTTGTGGATTGGTTGGTTGACCGATTGATTCGGTGAATGTCTTCAATGGCTACCGAAAGTCCCGGGATTTAGAACTGGAATCCATTAACCAATCAACAAGCGTTCATCAAATAACTACTAGGCTCTACGCGAGGCCACGTGCAAAGGAATTTCCTGTAGGGCGGGGTAAACGTCTTGGGGAATCATTTATTCTAATTGCTCAGTCCGAGTGACATCTTTCCTAGTCTCCCACGTGGTTGGTGCCTCCTCTCTGAGAGTTCTTCCTATGTATTTTCTAAATATTTCTAGGTGTAAATATAGTTTCCCCCAATAGAATTTAAGTTTCTAGGGGGGGCAGGAGCTGTTTAGTTTTGCTGCCCCAGGATCTGTCCTAAAGGACAAGGAATGGTTCTGGGATGCAATCAGCACTAGGAAATTGCCTAAATTATTATTATGATTAGCTTTTTTTTTTGCTTTTCGGGAAGGGGGAAGGCATGGCGATTGGGGTTAAGTGACTTGCCCAAGGTCACATGGCTAGTAAAGTGTTAAGTGTCTGAGGCCGTATTCGAACTCAAGTCCTCCTGACTCCAGGGCCAGTGCTCTATTCACTGCGCCACCTGGCCGCCCCCATGCTACCTCTTATTAACATTGTTATTTCTCCTTATATAACCTTGAGCAAGCCTTTCCTAAGTCCAACGTAATCCAACATGTATTTATTTATTAAACGCCTACTATGTGGTTTTGTGCCTTAGTTTCCTCAATTCAATCCAGCATGCATTTATTACGATGATTTCATATAGTGTAGTGGTGCCTTAGTGTACTCACATGTCAAATGAAATAGTTCAACTTGATAGGCCTCTGAGACTGCTTCTAAAGGCTGTGATCCTATGACTGAATCGGGACCTGGGATGCAGAACAGAAGATATCCCTTGTCATGGCCAATGATGAGTTCCTCCTCTTATCTGGTGAATTCTTTTCTCCCTCCTCAATTTTATTTACTTAGAATGAAAGTATCTCTCAGATCCTCCTTGAAGTGACAGAAAATATGGATTTGAGGGCATCTTGAGGATAGACTTAAGTTGTCCTCAATTAGTACCCCTATTCCTTGACACCTGTTTCATGTGGTAGTAACCTCAAACTCTCCAAGAAGGGGTAGGGAAGAGGAAACTGCAAAGGGTCGAGTCCGCTAAAGCCTCAATCCATTCTAAGGTGGGCATTCCTCCATTCAGACTTTAATGGACATCTCTGTTTTTTTTTTTACAAGCCCTGGGGGACAAATACACGGGGTTTAGTTAAGCCAGAGCGCTCTAGACAATACTTAGACATCTTAAACAGACCACAGCTCCTCCTGCTCCCCTCAGCCAGTAAATGGAAGTTTATTCTTTTAAATGACGAAGTCAAGATAACAAGCCCTTGTCAAGTCTTACTGTGTGCCAGGAATTGTGCTAAGAATGGGGGATAAAGGAAGAGTAAGAACAATCCCGATGCCTTCAAGGAGCTCTCAATCAAAAAGAGGGCAATGTTGCTTTTTGGGTCTGAGGTTTCCCTAGGATCACAGATGTAGAGCTGGAGGGAACCTACTTCTAAGATCATCTAGAGCAACCCCTTCATTTTAGAGAAGGGGAAACTGAGGCCCAGAATTGCTCGAGGTCACAGACAGCTGAGGCAAGCTGGCATTTAAATGTAGGTCCTAGGACTCCAAATCCATAACTCTTTGTCACTGTTGTTGAGTTGCGTTCCACGTTGTGACCCCATTTGGGGTTTTCTTGGAAGAGATACTGGAGTGGTTTGTCATTTCCTTCTCCAGCTCATTTTACAGATGAGGAAACTGAGGGAAACAGTATTAAGTATCCCATGTCATGCAGTTTACTAAGTGTCTGAGACTTGATTTGAATTTATGAAGATGAGTTCCTGATTCCAAGCCCAGGGTTCTATCGACTGTGCCACCAGATGTCTCACAAACATTTATTAAGTACCTAACATGTACAGAGCACCTGTTTGGGGTCTTCTCTTCATTTCTCCAACAAATGCTTAACCAACACTTACCTATGCACAGAGAGAGCACTGTGCTGGGATCTGGTATCATGTGCACAGAGAGAGCACTGTGCTGGGATCTGGTATGTCCATTCCCTCCCAGAGTCTGCAGTCTAAGTAGCTAAGATCGTTATCTTAGCTTGAATAACTTCAACACTCTACCAGTATTACAGGGTTGATTGGACCCTCTATCATGCAACTAGATCTCCCCAGAAAGTTCAAAACACACTGAGGATCCTGACTGAACTTCTAACCAAAATTGTTTAGAATGACAACCTGGGTCTTCTGACTAGAAAGCAAGTGTTTATTTGACTGAAGCTCACTTTCTCTTCAGAATACAAACCCTAAGCCTCCAGCTAGAGGGTGCTGCACAAAGGACACTTTTTAATTCAAATTTTTATAAGCTCATTCAAAATCCCACAAAACTTTTTTTTTGAGGGAGAGGGTGACGAGGAGTTAGAAGTATTTTATTTGGGGCTTATGGTCACCTATTCCCCCAAAAGTCCTTCCGTCCCTTTCCCTGTAATGAAGATGACCCTGTTTTCTAAAAAGTTATGGCAAAGTTTAGTAAGCTGGAAGAAACAAACCTATGAATCTACGGTTCCAGAATTCAGTCGAATACTGAAGACTCATCACTAATTTAGTCATAGGGTTTTAGATATTTTTAGCTATGGCAATTTTCACAGACCATCTACTAAGAAGTGAAAGGGCTTCAATCTTCACTGAGCCAAGACCCACTTTCTTCATCTGTTAAATAAGGCAGGGTGAGTGAGACTACAGAATCTTTTGGCTTTAAAACTATATTCCTAGACCCCAGATCTTTGAGGGGAAAAGCTGTTAATATCATAGATTTAGAACTGGAAGAAATCTTTCTCACCATTTAGTACAGCATTCTTAACCTTTTTTTTGCAACACATACCGCATTAGCCTTCTGATAAAGCCTCTAGCTCTTGTCTCATAATGTTTTTAAATGTATGAAATAAATACATAGGAAACCAATTATATTGAAAAACAGTTGTCAAAATATTTTTTTTTAAGTATACAAGTGCATGGACTCCACGTCAAGAACTAGTCCAATTCCATCACTTTACTCTTGAGGAAAATGGGGCCAGACAGGGGAAAGGTCACATAGCGATACAGTCGGGATTCAAACCCAAGTCTACCGAGCCGAGACCTAGTGCTAGTTCACGGTGTGTGGATGTCCGGGGGACAGTAAACATGACAGGATTAGAATTCTGTACACTTGTAGCTTTCCAAAGCTAGGAGCCACCCCAGGCTGTCCTATTAAGAAGTCGAAAAGAAAATCAGAATAAAAGGCTCCTGTCCCAAATCACAAGGTTCTTTAGCTTCAGTGCAGGAGCTAGGATCCAGGAAGGAGCTGTTTGTAGCTGTCAGGACTATTTTTTTTCTTCTCCTGGACATCTTCTAGGTGCTTTTCTGCCTTCTCTTTTTCTGTAAAAGGCCCGTGAGAGTGGTTCCAACCCCTCATTGGCACTTGCTGAGGCTGGGGTATTGGGACATGGGGGAGGGGGAATGAACTGAGAAACGTGGGACGCTCTGAGTTCGAGGAAAGTCCCAGATAGCCTTCTAGCCAGTCCCTGGTGCTTTCACTGAAGGTGAAGCCACACTTTTTTCCTCCACCCTAGCCTGCTGCCCAAAACAGGAGTGAGTCGCACCTTTGAGTGCGTGTGCTCTGCTGTGCAATTCCTGGCCCAAGCAATTTTGCACATCGAGAAATGAGCTTCAGAGGCAGGGAACAGCCGCTCTTACAGGACAGGTGAGTAGCCCAGGTTAGCATCAGTACGTTTTCCATTCTAGATCCTTGCAGACAAAGGCTCTTTGTTTCCCTTTCTGGCTTTGGAACTCCCTAGCCTAGTGCAGTATCTGCCATGCAAAAGGTGCTAAATAACGATTGTATCTTCCACAGAAGAGGTGCTTCATAATTTGCTTGTGGATTGGTTAATTGGTTGTGTATTATAGTTGTAATGGGCTGAATTTGGAGTTAAAAGATCTAGGTTCATAGGTCAGTTCCATAATATCTCTGGATCTGTTTCCTCATCTGTAAAATTGAAGGGGTTCCCCTTTCTGAATCTGTGAGATCTTATGACCCTGGCCATAGAGTCTTTTTGCGTGTGTGGCCTAGAGGGAAAGAGATTTCAAAGGATCTCGAGGGTCAAAGAAGAGGATCTGAATGTAAAGTCTTTTACAGTCTGACTCCAATCTATGTTAAGAGGCTTATTGTACATTATGACCCTTCATGAGCTCCAGGGATCTAGTGAAACTGGTCGTCTTGCTGATTTTTACCCCTGATTTCTGCTTCCTCCCTGCTTTTGCACAGGCCTCCTCAGAATGCACTCGACACCCACCCCCACCCCCACCCCCACCCCCACTTCTGCCTTTGACAATCTCTAGTTTCCTTCAAGTTTCAATACAAGCACTACCTTCTACATAAGGCATCTTCTGACTTCTGCTCCCCTTTCCCCACCCACTGGCAGCCGACCCCACCAAATCACCTTTTTGGCTTATATTTTGTATATGCTTAACAGTATCTTCCCACATTTAATGGAAACTTCTTAAAGGCAGTTTCGTTTGTGTCTATGTTCAGTATATGCTGGTACTGAATAATATGCTTGTTGATTGATTAAGCTCTATCCCACCCTCCCTCTCTCTCCCCTGCTTTCCTCTTTTCCTTCTCCTCCTCCTCCTCCTCCTTCTCTCTCCCTCCCCCTCTTTCTTCCTCTTTCCCGACCTCCCTCTCCCTCTCTCTCCTCTCCCTTCCTTCCCCTCTCTTTCCCTTTCTACCTCTTTCCCCTTTCTCTCCCTTTCATCTCCTCTCCCTCCCTCTCTCCCCTCATCTCTCTTCTCCCTCCCTCCTCTCTTTCCCCCTTTCCCTCCCCCTGCTTTCTCTCCCTTTCCTCTCCTCTCTCCTCTCTCTCTCTCTCTCTCACTCTCTCTCTCTCTCCCCCTCTCCTCTTCCCCTTCTCTTTCCCCTTGTCTCTCTCTGTCTCCCTCCACCCTTTACCTGAGTGTGTGTATGCATATAAGTGTGTGCCATCTATCTGAACTGTCAAAGGGTTGAGGATGAGGCAGTAAGGGCAGAATATTCAGTGGGGGGAAAGCAAAAGTGGGGGATCAGAGTTCCAGTCCCAACTCTGCTACTTGCTATGATGTGACTGCTAGAAATAATGTTTGCATCTTTGGGACTCAGTTTCCCTGTCCATAAAATGAGAGGTTGAACTGTACATCATCTGAGGTGCCGCCAGCTCCAAACCTAATTAAAAACTGACATTTATATGGGGTTTTATTGTTTGCAAATCATTTCACATACATGATCTCTTTTGAGCCTCATAACTAATCCAGTGAAAGGGGTGGGGGACTACAGGTTATTTTTTATTCCCATTTCGAAAATGAGGAAATTAAGAATCTTCATGGTTGAATGACTTGCTTAAAGTAGAACCACTAATAAATACTGGAGGAGGGAGCCAGGTCTTCCTGACTCCAGTTCCAGCAGTCTAGACTGGCTAACCCAGCAGTGGTGAGGCCACAGGTTCCCCATCCCTAGTTAGCCAGCTGGGGGCCCAGAGAAGATATGGATCAGTTCTGAGTTTTGAAGAGTGATTTGTGGAAGGCCTGGGAATGGACAGGAGTGGAGTAGGGAGAGGGGAGGGAGAGAAAAATCATTCTCCTTGGAGGGTTGGGGGAGATTTCAAATTTAATACCCTCAGGAAAACTTTAGATCAGTATTATACACCCTTACCCCAACCCACCCCCTTTTCACGAAACTCATAACTCAGTTCTGTAGTGCTTTGCTCATAGCCTGAGTTGGAAAGTAGCACCCAAAATATTCAAATACTCAAATGAGAATTTGAAAAATTTTTTACGTGAAACCAACAGCTTCTGCTTTTTAGTTTGGCTTTATATATATATGGTAATCATGATAAAACTGTCCCCTGTTCCCATGCTCCTTTTATTCTCCTGCTTATTTTTTCCTTTTAAAAAAAAATCAGAGATGTAGTTGTACTCCAGTGCTCCAGTGGATCTATGATCACCTCAGGAGCTATCCTTTGGAGAGCCCTAGACTGCACATCGAAGCCCATCCAGGTGTGAGGTTCTATGGGAGTCTTGTCCATCTACTTCCATAGGTCCAATCTTGGGAGCTGTATTCAAAGTTGGAGTAGCCTTTCTAGATTTCTTTGGACAGCCCAAGGGTGAAAGCCCAGTACTTTGGGGGGTGGGTGGGGGAGAACACCTGTCATCCTTCACTCTTGTTGTATAACCAGCCCTTCTTATCATATTCATCTCTGTGATGCCAGCTTGCACACTCCTGTTCTTCGGAGTTCCACTTTGGTAATAAATTGCAGCCTGATCACCTTGGCTATGCCAGAATTTTTGGATAGAAAAAAAATTCAAACGAAATTAACAACTTCCCACTGAGACTCAAAATTTTGAACTTAACCCTTTCAAGTCTAGAATTTCATCCCTTCCTGGAAAGTGATTACTGATAAATAGTGCCTCTGAATCCTTCTACGTCTAAGACTGTCTCGATTCATTTCATCCTGGGGTCCTCCAACCGGCGCCAGGCATTACCCCTTGTGTATAGGCACTCCGCCCCTTTTCCTAGTTCTGCAACCATAATCAAAATAATTCTGTCTTTGGTCCTGGGATAGGGTCAGATGGTTGAGTAGATAGAGTGCCTGGCCTGCAGTCAGGAAGACCTGAGTTCAAATGTGGCTCAGACACTAGTTGTGTGACTCTGGGCAAGTCACTTCACCCTGTTTGCCTCAGTTTCCTTATCTGTAAAATGCGCTGGGGAAGGAAAAGGCAAATCACTCCAGTCTCCTAGCCAAGAAAATCCCCCAAAGGGTTGAAGAGTCAGATACGACAGAAAAAAAGACTACACAATTTCCCCTTTGGCTCCACCTTCTCCCCCTCCGCCCCCCCACTCAGTTTTCCAAAACAAAATACTTTTCCCCAGTCTTCAATCCTCTAAAAGTGTTGTTTCTCCCAATTAGAATGTAAACTCCTTGCGGGCGGGGATGCTTTTGTGTTTGGATCTCCAGCACTCAGCATAGTGCTTGGTACGATGCTTAATGCCTTTGTCATTCATTTATTGATTCATTCTCCCCTCCTTTGTGCTCAGTGTGCTGCCGCAATTCTGCACAAACTGTTTTATCCCGTATCAAAGAAGGTTGTTGTTGCTTACGTAATCGGAGTCCGCCGGTTGTTTTCCCATTTGCCCGAGGAGAAAATCAAGGCTCAGAGAAATTAAGCCAAGTACCAAGATTCGAATCCCGTCTGTGACCTAAACTAGCTGTGATGCGGAACGAATCTGAGCCTCAGTTTCCTATCTTGTAAATTAAGGGAAGTAACAAAGCCTCCTTCCTATGCTTTGGTGAGGATAAAACGAGATAATTATGTACATAAAACGCTTTGCAATATTTTAAAGCTCCATACAAATATCGCATTTTTTTTTTAAAAACGAGAGCATCCATTTCATTGCCTAGGGGAAATTTTTTCCAAAAATGCAGATAGTCGCCATCTCGGCCACTTGTGTCGTCTGTGAGTGGCCTAACGGTACAGAGAGGATACGCGGTTTGCCCAGGAGTTTTCTGCCTTTAGCTACAGAGACGAGACTCGAACCGAGTTCTTCCTGATTCCTAAGTCGGCTCTCTATCCCTTCCATCTTACTCTTGTAATTTCCTCGGTTAACTCTGGTGCCAGAGAGGGGATTAGAGTTCGGGACTCTTGACAGAATTACCGCGAAGCCGGCACTATGGACGGCTTGTGTTCCTCCGCTCATCACGTTACGCCCGGCTCTGTGAGCTCTTAAGGGCCAATTCGCCGCGGTTTGGAGAGAATATAAGCCGGGAGGGGCGCCGACATCACAGTAAGTGCGGTTAGAAGGTCGCTAGGGGATCCTTCACGCTTTCCTACAGATGTGGAAACAGAGGCCCCTGAGAAGGCGAAGTAGTTGCTCAAGCCACAGACTAGTTCTAAGTAGTGGAAGCCTCGGAGGTTATCCATCCTCCAACGCGAACTCCCTTCTTTAGGTTCATTCATTCATTTCATCATTTATCCGCCCCATGCCCCACCTCCCAGTCGCTGGGGCTGCTGGGGGTGGGGTAGTGAATCTCCTAGTTTTCGAAAAAAGCAACTTCAGGGGCGGGGTGAGCACGCTACTCCAGCCAGACCTGAGTCATTTCCAGGGGCCGGTGGCCGTTCTTGGCCTCCAGGCAACCGCACACTGGGGTCGGGGTCCAGAAGAGCAGAGGAGCGCCCAATGCTGCAGCGGGCAGATGTAACCAAGCAAGTCCCTAGATCCGTATCTCCCTCCCAGATGGGTAAGATAACCCACAGTGCGAAACGAATCTCTCCTCCCACCCCCCACATATAAAGAAAGGTGAACAAAGGCAGTGTTGAACAATGGCTAGCGAGCCAGCCTGGAAATAGAAAAACCTCTATTCAAGCCCCATTCCTGACATCCACCGGTCATATTTATGTGACCCAGAGCCAGTCCCTTAACCTCTCCGGGTTCTAGGCTGCTAAGACTAGGAGCTGCAGAGAAAAGGCCAGTCAACTGGAGTTTATTAAATACTTAAGTAGAAAGGCACTGTGCACTAGGAACACAGAGGCCAAAACAAACAAAAACCAGCCCCTGTCCTTAAGAAGTTTACATTTGAAAGGGGGAGTTTACATTTGAAATGAGAGTAAATTTATTATTTAAATTTAATTTTAAAAATAACGCATAAGGTACAGGACTTGAAGTCACGAGGTTCTAGGTTTAAACCCCCCCCCCCCCCCCACCTCAGACACTTAAGCTGTGTTACCTTGGCCACTTTATTTTTTTCTGTGCCTTAGCTTCCTTCTTTAGTTTTTAAATGACAGGGGTTTCTAAAGCAACTATTTCTTTTTTTAAATTAATTAGTTTAGTTTTAGTTTTTAACATTCACTTCCGTAAGATTTTGAATTCTAAATTTTCTCCGCCTTCTTCCTTCCCCCTTCCCAAGACGGCTTGTAATCTAATAAAATGACTGGTTTTTACTAAGATTCCTTCCGGCTCTAAATCTATATAGTCTCCAAAAAACCCTTGTATTTTCGTATCAGGAGTCTCCAACAGTCTGCTTAGAAGGAGGGATTCGCAGGTCATGGTTAAAATAATTGTAAGAATAATAACCTCATGTTTAGATCCCTCTTAAAGCGTGATTGCTGTTGTTTCGCTTTAGAAAGCTCTTTGCTACAAGCTGTTCCGTACCAGTGTTTTTAATAGCGAGGAAAACTCCTCTTCCCGGGACTTTACTTTTCGTATATATCGTTCCCACGTTTTCTCTCGAAACGAGCCTCCAGCTCAGATCGAGAACTAATCCTCATCGCCCCACAAATACACAGTGTAACAACACACCCAAGATAACCCACAATTTGCAACAACATCCAATGTGACTCAATCCACACGTACAAAATAAACCACAACCTAGTATGTGCACTGACACTCGCACAAGGACACAAAATGTGCGAGGCCGAGGGGCTATCCAAAGCTGAAGTAATGCCTACACGCAAATGTGATGGGAGACCCAGAGCGCCTTGGAGTCCTAGACCTCCATAAAAGTGACTGTGTCTCTGTCTCTGTCTCTCTGTCTCTCTCCCCTCTCTCTCTGTCTCTCCCTTCTCTCTCTCTCTCTCTCTCTCTCTCTCTCTCTCTCTCTCTCTCTCTCTCTCTCTCTCTGTCTCTGTCTCTCTCTGTCTCTGTCTCTGTCTCTGTCTCTCTCTCTCTTTCTCTCTCTGTGTCTCTCGTCAGACTTGCGGAGTCCCACGCCCAGTCACTCCCGGGGAGACTTCAGGCCTTCTTGGCCCAATTGCCAATTGCCAACTATTGTTTCACTTCTTTTGTTAGTCGATCTCCCAGCCGCTGCAGGCACATTTACACACAAAAGGCCCCTCAGGTCAATAGATTCATTTTGTCCTTCAAAAGCGCTCCAGTGGAGAGGGAATTCCCCGCTATCAAAAATATTTGTTATATTGAATTGAATCTTTATTTTCCAAACATGGGTTCCGGCTTCACCTCCTCCCAGGAATCTTAATGTTTATACTCTGTCTAGCCTCGATTTACCAACCCCACACTAGAATACAAGCTGCAGGAGGGCAGGCGCTGGGGTTTTGTTTTGTTTTTTCCTTTTCTTTTTTGTATCCCCGGAACCTAGGAAAGTGTCTGGCCTCCTCAGGCCTCAATAAATGTTTGTTGATTGATTGAAGCATCCAAAAGTGAAATGGGATGCCGCGTTAGATAGTGAGCTCCATGTCACTAGAGATCCGCCAGGAAAGGGTGGACTGCCACTCTGTCTGAGATGTTGTCCGGGGGAGGCAACGGGGGATGCTGCCTGCCAGTTTCTCTCGTGATCTGCTCGAGGGGAGAAACCGTTTCGCTTTTGTCTCTGGCTCCCAGGGCCTAGTGAGCCTGGCATCTAGTAGGAACAAAATAATTGCTGGTCGAATTGAGATCGAGTTGAATGAACCGCGCTGCCCCGCCAGGTATTGGCATCGCCGCCTGCGCCCAGGAACGAGCCCTCCGGGGACTGGGAGGGAACTCGCCGTAGCCAGAGCTGGGCTGGGCAGGGCAGGGCCAGGCTAGGTGAGGTCAAGGGAGGGCAGCAGCTCCCGAGCTCCCCAATGGGACTGTGAGAGCTTGGGGCCGTTGGAAGGGGACCTCGTGCCTACTCCCAGGACGCTGGCAACTTCTGGCCCTCCTCCCACTCCGACGCCGCCGCCTCCTCCTCCTTCTCCGGCCGCCCGGGGCGCGCAAAGCGGTCCCGCGCTAGCAGCCCGCCAGGCTAGAAAAGGCGGCTAATGCCTGCTGCGGCGGCAGAGGACGCTCCCCTCCCTCTTCTCCCTTCCCCCTCCCTTTCCGTCCTTCCCCTCCCCCCTTCCCCCTCCTCTTTCCTCTCCCATACCCCAAGCCGGCAGCCCCTTATAACCAGCCTCGCCGATCCGACCCTTTTTTCTGCCCTTTGGCCACCGCCCCCCCCCCCCCCCCACCAGCCGCTGTTTCTCCACACTAGCTATTGCCGCCGTGTGCGCCCCCGCCCCGTTGCCTAACCAGGGCTCTTCCTCTTCTGCCGCGCCGGCAGCCAAAGGGTTAACCTCAGGCCAGCCCGCGGGTCCTCCAGGGGTAGGGGAGGGCACGAGTGGTGTGGGGTCCCGAGCTAGCCTGGGGCCCGGGGCCCAGGCACGGAAGGCTAGCCAGTGCAGCCAGCCCAGGGGACCAGCTGAGCTCGAGTCCGACTCGGGACATCTATGCCAGAAACAGGCAGCGAGGCACCTCCAGGCAGCCAGTTCCGACAGCACCAGGTAGGGGAGCGAGGGTCGGGGAAGGGAGGGAAGAAGGGGGAGGGGAAACCTGTGCCGGACCGGGGCTCGCACCCAGGATCAGCCCGGGGTTGCGAGTGGACGTAGAAGTCTGGAAACTGACGAGGCAGCGCGCTACATTTGGAACCAGGGGACACACACTCTGCCACTCACAGTGTGACCTTGAGCTCTCAAATGCTCAAAGTATTTTTAAGGAGCCTACTGTGTGCCAAACTGTGCCTTGAGCTGGGGATCCAAATACAAAAGTGAAACACTTCCTATCCTCGTGGACCTTACATTCTACTGAGCAAATCACTTAAGCTTTCTGAACCTTAGTTTCCTTTTCTGTAAAAATGAAGGGGCTGGGCTGAATCATGAAGGGGCTAACAGGCCTCTTCCAGCTCTAAATCTAGGCTCCTATGACTGTAACCAACTCCAAAGCTCTGTTCAAGGGTGGACGGAGAGCAGATGAGTCCCCCAGGGCTCGTGGGGAGCAAGAGAGCCCACGAGGTAACAAACTGTTCAATCTCCTCCTTCCACAGGGGCATGGGAGGGATGGGAGGAAATCTGAGTACTGCTGCCTCTCTACACTCGAAAAGGGGGCAGTAGTGTGTTTGAGCTGGAGGATCAGTGTTTGTCACAGGATGAGGGACTGTGGGACCAAAGTGGGGTCAGAAGCCCTAAGACTCCTAACTATTTTCAGAGAAGAGAGAAAGGATGGTGCATATTTGGGTGTGAAGGGGGAACCGCTTCTGTTGGACCATTAGAGCTGAGGAGAGGTTCTGAATTTGTCGGAACAGCTGGAATGGGGGATGGAGGTGGAGTAAGCCTGAGTCAGAAAAAAAAAAACAAAACCCCTGCCCTCCGTGAGCTTACATTCTACTGGGCCAGCACAAAATGTAGAAATAGAACAAAGAAAGTTAAGGAGGGAAGGTACAGGGACAACTTTGGGGAAGGGAATCAGGGAAGGCTTTGTGGAAGAGAAGTGGAATTTAACCAAAAAGAAAAAAAAAATTCTTGAGTCAGAGATGAGGAGGAAGCACATCCCCAGGACTGCTCTGATGGTGATGATGATAATATTAACAGCTATCATTCATATCAAACTCATTCAAGCCTCACTTTAAGGAAGGTACTTCTGTTACTCTAATTTTACTGTTTGGGAAACTGAGAAGGAAAAGCCAAGTGACTTGCCCAAGGGCATGCAAGTTGGTGACCAAATCCAACACTTTGTCGATCACCACCCTGGGTCCAGCTGGTCTAAATTATTCCCCACTCTTCACTGTAGGTCCAAGGAAGAAAAGGAGAGGAACACGGGTTTTAAAAACACAGGGGCTGCATGTGGAAATGATAGTCATATTTTTTTCATTTCTGGAGTGCTTTAAAATAACCTATTAAATTGAGTGTTGGACTTAGGGTTAGGAAGACCTGAGTTCAAATCCCACCTCATACACTGTTCATGTAATCAAAGGCAAGTCACTTATGTAACATCTGTGAGCTTCAGTTTCCTCATCTATGAGGAAATCTCCTTTATAAGGCTGATGTGAGCTTCCAGTGAAATAATGCATACAGCTCTCTACTTATATGTTATTAATTATTATTATTAGTTCACTTTTACCTCTCTGCTGTGAAGTGGGTAGTTGTTGTTCAGTATTTTCTGACTCTTGACAACTCCATTTAGGGTTTTCTTGGCAGAGATTCTAGAGTGGTTTGCCATTTCCTTCTCCAATTCAGTTTTACAGATGAGGAAACTGAGGCAAATAGGATAAAGTGACTTGCCAAGGGTCACACAGCTAGGAAGTGTCCGAGGTCCCATTTGAGCTCAGGCCGGGGCTCTATCCATTGCACCACTTAGCTGCCCCAGAGGTAGGTTGTAGGTACTACAAGTAGCATCATTATTTTTTTTACAAGTAAAGAAACTGAGTCAGCAAAGAGAGTTGAGATGACTAATTATAAAGTCTGAAGTCTCAAAGGCAGGGCTTCTTGGTCCAAAGCCAGGGCTTTCTCCTTGCCCTCTAAGATGAAACATGAAGTCTCCCACAAAGACCTAGAGAATAGAAAACATAAGAGCAGGGCTGAAGTTGGGACCGTTGGGAGATGGTTGCTGTGGTAACAGTCCAGTATCCCCTAGCTGAGAGATTAGGGCTTGTTTGAAGGGGGGATTTGAACCCAGCCCCTCTGCCTCCCAGACCAGAGCTCTTCCCACTGAACCATGAAGTAGCTCTTGGCTGTTAAGTCTTCTTTTCCTGATTGAATGAAACCCATCCAGTCACTGGGGATTCCCGTTCAGAAGGAAGCAGAGCTTCGCTGCCCATTCAGACGATCCACAGTGGGTTGAAAATGTTATCCTCTGCCGCTGGAGGCAGCAAAGCAAAGACGTGGAGGGGTAAAGTGGCCTCAGCTTCAGTTAGGCCCTTGGGCTCCAATTCTGCCTCTGAGGCCTCCGGGTGGTATCGCCCTAGATAAGTCACTTTACCTCTGAGTGGCCTAGGCAGCTCTCTCTAAGATTATAAAAGTTTCAGAAGGGTTGATGATCTACATGAGCAGATTCACAAGGAGTCCTTTTGTCACCGGCTTCAAAGATCCACAGATGAGAAGAAAGAAAACCATTTTCTACCTCCATCTGCTCGACCATTTCCTATTTAGTGGTCCCAATTAACCTGTTTACTGCTTCCCTGATTAGCTCTAATTTCTTATCTCTCCATAATAATAATTTAAAATAGACAAATCGCTTTCCCACCCAACAACAAAGTGAGACAGTGCGATTATTATTCTCTTTCCTATCCCATTTGTCTTTCTTTTTTCTAAACAAACGAGCACGAACAGTTTGCATGACTCATCCTCCTTGGTCAGATCACTACATTACAGCGCTGAAGCGTCTGAGTCTGAATTCTAACCCAGTTCCCACCTGACTCCAAACCATTCCTCTTTCCACTGTTTAATCCCTCCAAATGTATGCTAAGGATCTTTGCTTTCATCAGCAGGGTTTTTTTGAGGGGGAGGGGGGTCTCCCACCAACCTTTTAGGGCTTAATAAGTAAGTCTTGATGGGCAAATTATTTACTGGAAGCACCTAAGGGATTTATCTGTTGCCAGAGGCAGGGCTCCAATCTACCTCCAATCCAAGTGTAATGCTTAGCACTAAGCCATGCTATCCCTATGCACTGACACCCACCCACACATACACACCCACACACCCACACCCCCCCCACACACACAAGCATGATATTTCTTTGTTTTCAGAGGGTTCTTTTGTAGCTCTATCCTAGTCTTAACCTCAGAAGAGGAGCCCCAAACTGTATCTCCTAGAGATCTATTCAGAGCTGTCATTCTTACCCCCTTCTTGAAGATAAATACATATGTATACAAACATACAACAATATATGTGTGTGTTTATATAGGAATACATGTGTACATATACACTATATATAGACATCTATATATGTATCTGTGTGTATCTAATCATGTATCTACACACACACACAGAGCTATGTGGTGTGGTGGGTAGAGCTGTGGCCCTAAAATCAGGAAGGCTCATCTTCATGAGTTCAAATCTGCCTCAGACAATGACTTAACTATGTGACCCTGGGCAAGTCACTTGGCCCTTTTGCCTCAGTTTCCTTATCAGTAAAATGAGCTGGAGAAGGACATAGCAAACCACTCTAGTATCCTTGCCAAGAAAACCCCACAAAGAGTCAGACAGGACTTAACAACAGAAGAAGAAACATATAAATATATTATGTGCGTGTTTATGTATGGTTGTTCTTTGTAAACCCAACACCTAGCACATAATTAGTGCCTAATAAGGGTCAGAGGAGAAAGACACAAAAATATGTATCAATGAATACATACACGCATATTTATATGCACACATATAAAACATGTGTGTACACATACTTATTCTGCATGCATGTTTACACACATGTATATAATAAGTATGTATATAGATGTCTACTGTACATTGACATGTACTCATGTGTCTCTACCCCCAAAATCTTTATTAGTCCCCAGCTATGTGCTAGGAATACAGGGAACCATCCCCATTATCTGTGAGCTTATATACTACTGTGTAGTCACAAGATTTGAAAAACAAGATAATATATAACCATGTATATGTATGTGTGCATGTATGTGTATGCATGTATGTGTTTTTGTATGTGTGTATATGTATACAACAGGGAGGGAATAAGCATTAAGCACCTACTGTGTGCCAGGGACCAGGCTGAGTGCTTTACAAATACCTCATCTGATCTAGGATAGAACTGGCCTCAGAGAAGGCCATATACTCCAACTCCTTTTATTTTTATAATGTTACTTTTTTTACCTAATAAGTATTTATCTTCTCTCCCTTCTATCATTCACTATTGAGAGCAAAAAAATTAAAATAATAAAACTAAAATTAAAAAACCAAATATGCATATTAAAGCAAAACATTTTACAGATGTACAGTCATGTACGTTACGCAAGTCATACAGGTATGAGTTGGTACACATATAAATGGGTACGCGTATATGTGTATATCTCTATGCACGCACACACAGACATCTGAGTGAACTTGGTGGGTCTTGAGCTCGCAGGCGGGGATTGTCTTTTGCCTTTCTCTGTATCGTTAGTGTCTAGCGCAGTATGTGGCAGTCAGTGCCTAATAAATGTTTACCACCTCACAATGTGTATGGCTATGTTCCTTACGCAGAAATTCACCTAATGAAATATACAAAGAATAATAGCACATTGCTGTCTTTTGGGCTGTATGGCACAATTTGTTTCAAATATAACTGTTTACCGGGGGAAGGGACAAGCATTTATCTGACACCAATAGTATGCCAGGCCCAGAGCTAAGGGCTTTATAATTATGATCTCATTTGATCCTCACAACAACCTTGCTATTATTACCTCGATTTTGCAGTTGGGGAAACTGAGGAAGTGACTTGATCAGGCTCAAACAGCTAGTAAGTATCTGAGGGTCAGATCTGAATTCGGGTCTTCCTGACTCCAGGCCCAGAGCTCTACACACTGAACCACCTAGGTGTCTAGACAATAAGGTCTGTGGAACTATTAGCTCCCGTTAGAAGTTATTAGTTCATTAAAAAAAAAAACTTCAGTAGCAAACCTTGGGGGACAACTGTGACTAGAAGCAGAATGTGTCATCATTTTTGATGTGCTAGGGGCACCTATTCCTCAATTATTCCAGTCTTGGACATTATCTCCTCCTGGTACAACCCTTCTGAGTGTGTCCAATAGCCAACCTTCTGGGGAGGGAGCCTTTCAAATTAATATCTTCCATTCACCAGGTAAAGCATTAGCTTGGGAAAACAAGGCTACCACCTTGAAACTCTTCTGTCTGGTGAAAAGAGCCTTAGATTGAGGAGGGTGGGGGTCAAAGGATGTGGGTTCCAGTCCTGCTCGGCTACCTTTGTGAGCCTCCCCTGGGTCTGCATTTCCCCACTGGTACAATGAAAGTGTTGTTTTAGAATTCTCAAGGTCCCTTTGCCCTCTGTATTCTCTGATCCTCTTATTAATTAATAATAATTAACTAATTAATAATCGTTTTAATTAATAGAATTTTGTTGATTGACTGCTTGTTTTTAACAAATATTGATACATGTGCCCATATCAGTGAACATGTATTCTTGATGACTGTTAGTTCCATGTTACTGTGTATGGATAAGATGCTGTGTAAAGATAATGTTGATTCCCCTACTCAGTTTCATTAGCACTTACTCAGTGCATTGTGATGTGATAGGGATTAGTGAATTAAGTAGAATAGAATTTTGGTTGTTGCTGTTGATTCATTTCAGTCATGGCCAACTCTTTCTGACCCTATTTGGGGTTTTACTGGCTAAGATACTGGAATGGTTTGCCATCCTTTTCCAACTCGTTTTACAGATGAGGAAACTGAGGCAAACGGGGTGAAGTGACTTGCTAGGAAGTATCTGAGGCTGGATTTGAATTTAGGAAGATTGAGTCTCCCTGAGTCTCAGACCAGTGTTCTCTACTCTATATGGCGCCACCTATCTGCTCATTTAGAACAGAATTGTGAGAGGTAATTATATTAGTTGATGCCGTCAGGGGTAAGAGCTCTATGTATGGATTAATCCACCATATATTGAGAACGATATTAATTGTATTTGATTAACCAAGTAGATTCCTGCTATAAGTGAGGGCTGTTATAAATATGTAATTGTACTCCTCTCCAATTCCAAGTGTTGTACTTGAAATAAGCATCATTTGTTTTTGTCCCCTTATGAATCATTACAAACCACTTCCCAGTGACTTTTACTTCAAAGTTGCAACTTTCTCTGTCCCTGGGAAATGGCCAAACACTATTGGAAGGACAATGGGTTCTTTAGCCAGAGGACCTGGATTCAATTTTACCTGTTCAAGCAAGACTTTCAACCTCTCTTGTCCTCAGTTTCCTTTTGTGTAAAATCAGGAGCATGGATCAGATAGTCTATAAGGTCTCTTCCAGCTCTGAACATATTGGCACATAGTAGGTTCTTAATACTTGTTTATTAACTGACTGACTTTGGCCTATAAATCTTACAGTTGGGTACATGAAATTCAAAGGGATGTTAGATGCTATTGAGCATTTCCACTTGAGAAAACTGAACCCCAGAGAAGGGAAGTGACTTGCTTAGGTTCCTAAAGCTCATTTGTGTTAGAACCAGAACTGGAATCCAAGTCCCCTGAATCTCAATCCAATTTTCTTTCTATAGTTAACACACTGACCATCTTCATATATTTTTCAGGGCTATGATCTGGGAAAAGACCTGTTTTCAAGAGTCAGTAAATATTTATTAAGCACCTACTCTCTATCAGGGATAGTGCTAAGCTCCAGGGATGCAAAAAGAGGCAAAGATAGTGGCTGCCCTCAAGGAGCTTACAATCTAATGGGGGACACAAGCAAACAAATATGTATGAATAAGCTCTATACAGGATAAATAGGAAATATTCAACTGAAAGAAAGGACTAGAATTAAGAGGGGGTGGGGAAATCTTCCTGCAGATGGTGGATTTCCAGTCAGGATTTAAAGGAATCCAGGGAGGGCAGTAGGCAGAGCTGAGTAGAGAGAGCACATTCCAGGCATGGATGACAGCCTAAGAGAGCCCAGAACCAAGAGATGGAGGGTCTTGTTCTAGGAGCAGCCAGGAAGCCAGGAACACTGGATGGAAGAGTATGAGGCAAGGGACTAAGGTATAAGAATACTGCAAAGGTAGGAGGGCATGGACCTAGGTCATGAAGGGTTTCTGATGCCAGACAGAGGGATTTTTGAATTTGTTCCTGGAAGCAATAGGGAGCCCCTGGAGTTTATTGAACAGGGGAGTGTCATGGTGGGACCTGGTGGTTAAATGGAGGATAGATTGGAGTGGGGAGAAGCTTGAGGAAGGTGGACCCACCAGCCGCTATTGCAATAGTGCAGCTGGGAGGTGAGGAGGGTCTGTATTCTCTGTCATTTCTGAGAGCATAGAGGTATAAGTTAGAACATGGCAGATTTTTTTAAAAAGAACTTTCTGATAATTATAGCTGTCCAACAGTGTGATTGTGTTTTCATGAGGGAACAAGTTCTGAATCACTAGAGATGTTTAGACAGTCTTGATTGGGCTGTCTGGTAGGGTTCCTGTCAAGGAGCTTTCTGAATTGATGTTTTACGTTGGACTAGATGTTCAGTAAAGCCCTCTTCTATCTTTGAGGTCATATGAGCTCTTTATGGTAAAGCCTCACTAATTTGGGCCAATTGAAAGTGGTTTAGTCATTTTCAGTTGTGTCAGACTCTTTGTGATCCCTTTTTGTAGCTTTCTTGACAAAGAAACTGGAGTAGGTTTGTCATTTTCTTCTCCAGCTCATTTTACAGATGAAGAAACTGAGGCAAACAGGGTTAAGTGACTTGGCAAGGGTCACACAGCTACTAAGTGTCTGAGGCCAGATTTAAACTAGGAAGATGAGTCTTCCTTACTATGGACTTGGCACTCTATCCACTGTACTACTGAGCTGACCACCTGGCATATAGTAGGTGCTTAACAAAGGCTTGTTTTTGTTTTTTTAAAAGATATTTAACTAGGGCAGGGGGTTTCAGAGTTCTCATGGATAGAATTATGGTGGAGATACTTTCTCAGGAAGAGCTCCCTAGTCATCAGGACCAAGTAATAGATTATTCGTTGTTCAGTCAATAAGCATTTAAATTTACTATGTGCCAAGGCACTCTGCTAAGTACTGGGGGTACAAAGAAAGACAAAAGTCAGCCAGCCATGCTGCCAGAGAGCTCTCATTCTGACGGGACAAGTGACATGTAAATAGGTAGGAACATACAAGATATGAGTGTATGTATGTGAATGTGTATACATATATACATATATACATACATATATATATTATATATAATCGATGAAAGGTAATGTGAGAGGGGGAGTCAGCATTCAGGAAACCAGCAAAGTGAGGTTTTTACCAAGTTCTTGAAGGATCCAGAAAGTAGAATAGAGAAGGAAGGTCTAGGTGTGAGGACAGGGTAAAGATGGGAGTTTAATGTTGAGGGAAATAGAATGAGAAGACTGAAAAGGTATGAAGGGGGCTAGATTGAGAAGAGGTTTAGATGCCAGTTTGGGGAGGGGGAGGGGAATGATCATGGATTTCATGGAGAAGCAGGTTGGAAGAGTAGATAGTGAGGCAGCCTTGGTGGTGTATCTGATACATTCTGACCAGCTGGCCCTGCGTAGTGTCAGTGCAATATTTACAGCACCCACAGTAATAAAGATCATTGACTATAAGTATCGCATGATGTTCCATCACAAAATATAACAAACTCTCCAGATAGTGGATAGAACTGAAGCATTTATTTAGATACCAGAAAATCCAATCCCAAAACCAGTAAGCGGATTCCATCATAGTACCAAAGATATTCAGAAGCCATAATAATATTGAGAGTCACAGCATCCTTCAGCCTTCCCACAAACCAATACAAGATCAATATCTACTCATGAGCCTATCTGACTCCTTGCCTGAGCATCCTTCTCTCTCCCCAATCTGGCCAGCTCTGGCTACCAGCTTCCTGTGGGCTCTGCTTCCCTTCAGCAAACTCCTCCCACCACAGGCTCTCTGTGCCTATATTTAGCCTAATAGGGGCCAGAGTTTATTTTCACAGCAGGGAAGCTTCCTGTGGGCTCTGCTGCACTCTTCAGCAAATTCCCTCTATCACAGGCTCCATGTGATTACATTCAGCCTATCAGGGGGAAGAGTTTACTTTCAAAGTTGGGGAGGTCTTCAAACTCCCTCCTAGGTCTATTAAGGGGCAGGGAAGATCTTCAAATTCCCATTCTCATTACAACCTGGGCAAACCACCTATAATTCTCCAGGTAAGCTGTAAATTTCAGAAAGCTTACAGGACTCTGCCAATAGAGGAAGTCCTCCTTGGGAGTTCCCTATGTTTGAGAAATCACAAATATGTTTGGGCAAAAAAAATTTCTGTAGGATTTTAAAGTTTTACAAAGGCCTTTCTCATAACAACCCTGTTGAATCAAGGAACAGCAATTGTTTTATGGATCCTGCAACTGGGATGGAGAGAGGTCATAGGATTTAGAGGTCAAAGGGATTGTAGAGGTCATTGGATCCAACTTCCTTGCCTTGCAGATGAGGAAACTGAGTCACAAAAAAAATTTAAGTGTCTTGCCCAGTTTCACACAGCTAGCTAGTTAAAGGATCAGAAAAGTATTTGAACTTAGGCTCTCTGTGTTCAAATCCAGCATGCCTCCCACACAATCCAATATAGCTTCTACATATACCTTCACATTAAACATTAGTCAAGTTGTAAAGAATTATAACCAACGGAATGAATAACGAGAAAGAAGAGACAAAACAAACGAAAGAGAGAGAGATTAAGTAGTTTGCTTCAGTCTGCATTTAGACTGCCTAATTCTTTCTCTGGATGTGGACAGCCTTTTCCCTCATGAGTCTTTTGGACTAACCTCTCGATTGTAATTCAGCATCTGGAAACAACAGGTCTGCAGCTCTGCACCAGCTGGAGAATCAATTCACTTTCTTGACTCCAAGGGGCGGAGTTGAGACTCTAATTGCTCACTGGCTGCTAGGTGTCTTCTCTGGGGAGCCCCAGCTTGGCAAACTCCTGGGCTAATTGGGCACATGTGCTCCTTTATGGAGCATTTCTACCTGTATGGGGGTTGTGGGGGTGTAGGGAGAACGGTTAGACCTCAAAGGGGACAACAGCATCTAGCATTTACACACTAAAGCCACTTTGCTCTTCCCTAATAACCCAGGGAGTCTCCTGGAGAGCAAATATTTATCCCCATTTCAGAGATGAGAAAGCGAAGGCTAAATGACTTTAAGTGACTCAGCGGGGTGCCACCTATTGGTGTCAGAATTCGAACCCCAGTCTTGCTTGCCTCCAGGCAGCAATGAGGGGCAGAGATGGAACAAGATCATCCCGCTAGCCCTTCCCCTGATTAATCTCCTTCTCTTCCAAGCCCACACAGGGATCTCAGGTTTCTGGAACTTAAAGGTGTGGGGAATTGAAATGCAGATAAGAAAAGTAATTCTTGCTGTGAGAAATCATATGCAAAACTTCCCAGTTCACCGTACCCACACATACATTGTCTTCATTTGTTGGCGGAGGTGACATAAATCCTGGCAGAGAACCCCTCCTGCCCAGGTCTGTGACATCTAGGCCTCAGTTTTTCTGGACCAAATTTCCTTCCTTGATCTGGAATGTGCCCAGGTACTCTCCTTCTTGTGCCGCTTACCTCACTCCGAACCCTAAACCAGTGAGGCTACTGCCTGCCTGGCCGTTCCCTCCCTAGAGAAAGGACTCTTTCCTCTTTGAACAACTAACAGAATCACTCTCAGAAGGGATGCTGGGAATGAAATTTTGGACCTGAGTTAAAATCCATACTCTGTTACCTTCAAGACATTGTCCAAGCCACTTCACATCCCCAGACCTGTTTCCATGGTGGACTAAAGGACCTCCAGGTCCCTTCCAGATCTAGATCCCTCCAGCCCCACCTATGCTAGGAATCCTTTTTAGGACTTACTCAGATGATCATCTGGCCTTTCATTGGATGACCTCATGTAAGTGAGATTGGCCCACTTACACTATTCTCTCTCTGTGGCCCTTACTGGGACTTCTTTGGGGAGGGGTAATAACATGAACTGGTCCAAGGGAAAAGAAGAAAGGTTATTCTAGGTAAAAACGTTCCCCATGACCTTGAATTGGAAGAGTGTTCTGAATGGGGGGGAGGGGAGGTATTCTGAAACATTTGAAAAAGAGCTTTTCCTCTGAGCTCAAGGACTTGGGTTCAAATCCTAGCTCTGCCCATTTACTACCTATGTGACTTTAGTAAAGTCATGTCTCCAGGACTCAGTTTCCTCATCTGTAAAACGAAGGAGTAGGACCAGATGACCTTTAAATTACTTTCTGACTGTACATATGTTACTCTATGTTCTCGAATAGCCCTTGGAAAGGAAAAAGGGGTCCTTTACAGAGTATTGCTGCAAAGTAGTGCCTTCCAGTTAAGCAGGCATATATTAAGTACCTACATAACATGAAAAATCACCTAATGAATGAAGTAGATAGAGTACCTGCCCTGGAGTCAGAAGGACTTGAGTTCAAATCCAGCCTCAGACACTTACTAGCTGTATGACCCTGGATAAGTCATTTAACCTCTCTTTGCCTCAGTTTCCTCAACTATGAAATGGGGATAATAACAGCATTTACCTCCCAAGGTTGTTTTGAGGATCAAATGAGATGATATGAAGAAGAAAGAAATGAGGCAGAGAATAACCTCTTTTACATAGTAAAAAAAAATAAAGAAATAATACTACTGGAAAAAGAGAATCCATATTTTACTCCTGTTATTATTGGGAAGCTTCTAGTATATCTTCACTGACTGCGATGCTTGCACTTATTTTTGATAGTTTTTTTTTTTTAGTATGTTAAAAAAGTGCTTTATCCTTCCTTGTTTTAGGTATATATCGGTATCAGAACTATATAAAAAAAGTTTGGTAGCATGCTTTATTCTTCACTTTTTTAGAATAATTTGCATAGTATTAAATTTTAATAGAATTCTCCCATAAATCTGTCAGAACCAGGGGTTTTTTCTTTGATAATTCTTTGAGAGAGCCAGGAAAATAACATAATATAAACAATGTTTACAATGTACAAGTTCTTAGCACAGTGACTGGCACATAAGTAGACCCTCTATAATTGCTGATTGTCCCTTCCCTTCTTTCTTTTGAAAAAGGTGGAGAGAAGGTGGCTTGATAACAATACAGTTAGTAGTCCTTGATAGTTGCATGTGGACTTGGAAGGAGGTCTCTAGTGGAGTGCCCCAGGGATCTATTCTTGTCTCTGTGCCATTTAACATTGTCAGTGACTTAGATAAAGTTCATTCTGTTTGAAAATGACACACATGTACTGAATAGTTTCCGTTATATGGAACACATGAAATGACAGAATCAGGCTTCAAAAAGATCTTAGCAAGAATTCATCCCTTATCCAAAGCCCTGAAAGGTATATGGTCTGATTCTCTCTCTTTTTTTTTTTTTGTTATGGTTTGAGCTTTAATATTTGGGCCCCAAAACCATGTTGAATTTATTGAGGAATATGGTGTAAAGTGTTTGTCTATATATAATTTTTGCCACACAGCTTTCCAGATTTCTCAGCAGTTCTTATAAAATAGGGAGTTCTTTCCTAGATAATTTTATGTTTTCAGATCTGTTGAACTCTGGGTTATTCCATTATTTCTAATTCTCTCACATATTGTCTGTTTCATGGATCTACTTTTCTGTTTGTTTGTTTTTTTTAACTGGGACCAAATGGTTTTGATATTGTTGCTTTATAATATAATTGGAAGCTTAGAAGTACTATTCTCTCTTCATTCCTGCCATTTTTCAATATTTCCAATGGTGTTCTGTATCTTTTGCTCTTCCAAATGAATTGTTTTTATTTTGTCTGACTGTAAAGTATCCCTTTGGTAGTTAGATTTGTCTGGCATTAAATCTGAAAATTAACATTGGCATGTCTCAGCCACCAATACTGAATGTTCTGTGAACTCTTTGGTTGTTCTTTATTTCTTGAAGGAAAATTCTGTATTTAACTCTATTCAGGGTTTAATCTTTTTTTGGTAGATTAATTACCACATAGTTTATGCATTTTATGATTATGTTGAATGAGATTTCTCTTTCTGTTGTTACCTCTTGAATTTTGTTGTTGTTATAAAAAAATTTGGTTTATTTTCATGGGTTTATTTTGTAACTTGTGACTTTGTTGATGATGTTTTCTCAGTTTGCTTCATTGCTGATTCCCTAGGGTTTTTCAAGTAAACCATCATGTCATCAAATACAGGTACTCTTATATCCACTTTGTCTAACATGGTACCTATAACTTATTTCTCTTGTCTTATTGTTATTTCTAGCATTGCCAGAACTATATAAAGTAATGTTGTCATTATTGTTGTTTGTCCTTAGACCATGACATGAGAGGGAGGTGATGCTCTGATATGCAAGTAAATTGAATTCAAGTGAAGGAGGGCTGTGCAAAGTCACCAGCCTCACTTTCTCCCTTGCGGCCATTTTGGTCCAGTGGCAATATATAGATAAGGATGACTGGAGATGGCCCTGGATGCAGTGGGAGACCTTGGCTTTTTTAAGCTAATGTCTTTAACAGGTCTCAGTTTGACTGAGCCCATCACCTATTCAGTGATTAAGGCTAAGTAAGAAATGAGGCAGAGAATGACCTCTTTTACCTAGTAAAAAAAATATATATAAAGAAATAATATTACTGGAAAAAGAGACATCCTTGTTTTACTCCTATAATTATTGGGAAGCTTCTAGTATATCTTCACTGACTGTGATGCTTGCCTTTAGTTTTGATAGATTTTTTTTTTTAGCATATTAAAAAAGTGCTTTATCCTTCCTTGTTTTAGGTATATATCGGTATCAGAACTACATAACAAAGTTTGGTAGCGTGCTTTATTTTTCACTTTTTTAGAATAATTTGCATAGTATTAAATTTTAATAGAATTCTCCTATAAATCTGTCAGAACCAGGAGTTTTTTCTTTGATAATTCTTTGAGAGAGCCAGGAAAATAACATAATATAAACAATGTTTACAACAATGTAAATGAAAAGAATAGCCACAAACCAATGGGAAATAAATGTTTTGACATTACGAAGAAACAAGTTTGTCCCTAAGAAGAGATACAAAAGATCATTCACTTGGCAGAGAACAATTCTTCCTCCTTTGCGTTCATGGGCATGGAACATTGCATACGTTATAATATCAGACTTTCCTCATATATTGACCAATATTTTTGAGTTTTTCTCTCTTCTTTCTCTTTTCCCTTTTTCAAAAAATTCATTGTTATAAAGGATGGCTCTTTGGGAGAATGAGGAGAAGGGATACAAGGGGGAATATGGGCAATATAAAAAGATAGCAACAAAAATCTATTTTAAAATAGATCTTGACAGACTAGAACATTGGGCTAAAATGAATAAGACAAAAGTGTAAAGGGTTAAGTGTAAAGTTTTAAACATAGAATAACAAATTTCAGCTGTGTGGGTGCAAAGTAGGGGAATTGTGCTTAGATATTAGTTTGTTTGGGGGGGAGAAGGTGAGGTGTTTTGTAGACTGGGAATTCAAATTGAGTCAACACAATGATATGGAGGTCAAGAAAACAAATGGCTTCTTGACCTGCATTAAGAGAAATGTGGCTTTTGGCACACGTTCTGATGCCTTCTGACCTGGTTTGGCCACATCTGGAGTATTTGTTTACTTCTGGGAAGCTGTTGGCAGTCTTCAGGATATTAGGAGAGGGCATTGGAATGAAGAAGGCATTGGGATGAAGAGGACATTTGGGATGAAGAGGGCAGTTGGGATAAAGAAGGCATTGGGGTGAAGAAGGCATTGGGATGAAGAGAGCAGTTGGGATGAAGTCATTGGGATGAAGAGGGCAGTTGGGATGAAGAAGGCAGCTGGGATGAAGAAGGCATTGGGATGAAGAGAGCAGTTGGGATGAAGTCATTGGGATGAAGAGGGCAGTTGGGATGAAGAAGGCATTGGGATGAAGAAGGCAGCTGGGATGAAGAAGGCAGCTGGGATGAAGAAGGCATTGGGATGAAGAGAGCAGTTGGGATGAAGTCATTGGGATGAAGAGGGAAGTTGGGATGAAGAAGGCATTGGGATGAAGAGAGCAGTTGGGATGAAGTCATTGGGATGAAGAGGACAGGTGGGAAGAAGAGGGCAGTTGGCTTGAGTTCATGACAAAGGACGTCTAATTGAAGGACCTGAAGATTCTTTGCATGGAGAAGAAAAGACTTTAGGGAGAACATGAGAGGAGTTTGTAAGTATTTGAAAGGCAGACCTGTTCTGCTTGGGCCTCAGAACACAGAACCAGGTGCAGTGGCTGGAAGTTTCAAAATGATGAATTTAGGCCCAATGTAGGGGAAAGTGACTGCCTTGGCAGGTAGTGAGTTCCCCCTCACTGGCGGATCTTTGAGACTGAATCCTTTTTCAGGCATTTATTGATCTCTAAGGTCACCTCCATCTCTGGGATTCTGGGATTCTGAAATCATAGAGAAAAGTTCTCATTTTCATCCCTGGCCTCATGTGAGGCTTATCACCATTGATCTGGGCTCCATTAGTCAAAGTGTTTGCAATTTACACTCCTCAAAATGTTTATCTGAAAGCTAAGGCTGGCCAGTAGAATTCTGGCCTTCCTCCTACCCCAGTCCCCAATTATAAAAGAAATCCAACCCATCTAATCATTATTATGTAAATGAGAGACGCCAACACCTTGGCATTTAATAATAAAATGTGATAAGCCACAAGATCATGGTGAATGTGTCTCTCTCTCTCTTTCTCTACTTTCCTTTTCTTTGCTTCCTCTGGTCCCAGGAGTCCCCTGGGCTGTCAACAAAGCCTCCTCATAATTAGAAGAGTCTCCTGTCACTTCTTTTTGGAGGAGAGAGAGCAAGCTCTGACTTGCTCCTGGCTTCTTAATTCCTGATCATGGGCAGCTTCTCCACTAATTACATGGTAGTAATGAGGGAGGAGAAAATCGACTCGTGAAAGTTTTCCCGAGATTTTAGAGCAAGGCTGCAAATTAAATGTGAGATATTGGTAAACAAGGAGCTAATTGGATTGATAGAGAAATAATGAATTTGGACGAAAATGCAGGAATGGGCAGTGGAAATGAATAGCTGTGCCAGGAAGATTGCCTAATGGTCATGGTATTAAAAATAAAAACATAAAAACATTGGGGTGTTAAGATGCTAGAAGAGCCTGACCTCAGTTTTCTGCGTCAGGAAGAGCCAGGATGATTAATGTGTGACAGACTTTCTGAAAATGCAGAGTCACCAAGGTGTGATATTTCGCATTGTATCGCTTCTTCCCCTTCATGATAAACCATCTTTTAATGTTGTCTGCCTAGGCAGTTTGCTGCAATGGAGAGAGTGCTGTTCTCAAGTCAGGAGGACCTGGGTTCGAATCCCTGTGCTGATGCTAGCTGTGTGACCCTGGACAGATAATTTAACTTCCTTATGGCTCAGTGTGCTCATCTGGAAAATGGGGGTAATGATGCCCTAATGTATAGAAAGAGCGGGCTTTAGTGGATAGAGTGTTGGGCTTAGAGTTAGGAAGGCATGACTTCAGATGCTTCTTTTGAAACTTAACTGTGGTATGTAGGAAAAGCTGCTCCCTAGGGATTAAGTTCAGTCATTCCTGCATTGGGATCTGAGTTGTACACCCTCCTCCCTTAGAATCCAGAGCTTTCTTCAAAGCTCTACTGAGGCATCACCTTCTCTGTGAGGTCTTTCCTGATGCTTCCAGTTGCTAGTTCTCCCCGCCCCCACCAATGACTCATCTGTGTGTAAGTTACTCCCCTACCAGTACATAGAATGTAAGCACCTTGAGAGGAGGAATGATTCCATTTTTGTGCTTGTGTTCCCAGGGCTAAGCACTGTGACTGGCATTTGGTAAGTACTTAATTAATGCTTGTAGGGAGAGGAAGACATCACACCAGGAGTTCCACATGCTACTGACTAGGTTGTATCTTAATACCCAAAGTGCCAGCAACACAGGTTTGTTGTGCACATAAAGGGAGACAATGGACCAAAAGTGCTTTTTAAACCTCTAGAGCAGTAGTTCTCAACCTTCCCAATGCCAAAACCCTTTAATAGTCGTATGTGGGCAGACTGCTTGGAGACGGATAGAAGAGGTTCCTAAAACCATCAGAAATATGTGTTTTCTGATGGTCTTAGGTGACCCCTGTGAAAGGGTTGTTCGACCCCAAAGGGGTCATGACCCACAGGTTGAGAACTGCTGCTTAGAGAAATGTAAGCTATCATTGTTTGGGGGAATTGAGCCTCCTGTTGGCACATGGCTTTTCAAAGCCTGTATTGAAACCATGTGTGGGACACTGATCTACTCTTCTCTTTAAAACTGTTGGGGAAGGGGGGTGGCTAGATAGTGCAGTGCACCGGCCTTGGAGTCAGGAGGACCTGAGTTCAAATTTGACTCCAGACATTTAATACTTACTAGCCGTGTGACCTTGGGCAAGTCACTTAACCCCAATTGCCTTCCCCTCCCCTCTCCAAAAATTAGAAAAAACCCATCAGTGAAGAAAATTTCATGACCTCCCTTGGGGATAGGTGTTATATTTACCTGACTGTTGTTGTAGATTAAAAATTCTTGTAGTTTGGAAACTTGAAAGATGTTATTGGAGGAGAGAGAGGGGAGATAGACAGACAGAGACTAAGAGAGGAGGGGGGAAGAAGGGTGACAGAAAGAGAGAGAGAAGGAGAGATAAGTGGAGAGAGAAAGACACTAAGAGACTGAGATAGAGAGATACGGAAAGAGGATGTGAGAGACAAAGAGAGAAGAAAGAAAAGACAGAGAAGGGAAGAGATAGAGAGAGACAGATGAGGTACAGAGAGAGGAAGTGAGAGACATAGAGAGGGGAAGAGATAGAAGGTGAGAAAGAGACAGATGAGATACAGAGAGGATTGAGAGACAGAAGGAAAGAGAAAAAGAGACAGATGAGATACAGAGAGAGGAAGTGAGAGACGTAGAGAGGGAAAGAGATACAGAGATACAAAGAGAAGAAGTGAGAAACCGAGGAAAGACAGACACAGAGAAGAGATACAAAGTGAGAAGGGAAAAGAGAGACGTCGCTGATGGTTTTTTTAAACTGTCTTTTAAACAGTGGTCTTTTTATTTTTATTTTTCTCACTTTTTAAAAAAATATTTATTTATTTCTAGTTTTCAACATTCACTTCCGTAAGTTTTAAATTTTCGCCCACTCCCTCCCCAAGATGGCCTGCAATCTCATATGTCTCTATACATACATTCCTATTAAAAACAGTTTTACTTTAGTCATGTTGCATAGAAGAAAATGATGTCGTTTTAAAAAATATCTTAGTAATTAATAAAATTTCAGACTTAGTGGTCATAAGAAAAATGTTCAAATAAGCAAATAAAATAAGATCATACACTTAAAAACATTTATTTGGAGATGGTGTGGTACAGTGGAAAGACTGATAAGTCTGGACTCAGGGTCTGCGTTCAGCACCTGCATCACGATGTATGTGTGATGTGTGTGACCTTGGACAAGTCTCTTCCCATCTCCGGGTCTCAGTTTCCTTATCTGTCAATTGAGGGGGTTGGGCCAGATCAGGGGTTCTTAACCTGTTCTGTGTCATTGACTTTTGACAGTCTGGTGAAGGATTCCATCTCAGGATAATGTTTTTAAGGTTGTACAATAAAAAACAGAGAAGTACCAAGGGAACCAAATACATTGAAATAAAGATGTAATTTTTTTTCATTCGAATTCATAGATCCCCTTGAAATCTATATCCCTGGACCCCTTGGACTAGCTGACTTGTGAACATTCTTCCAGCATAAATCACAAGCTCCCAATTATCATGGTATGGTACAGAGACTTCTGAATTTGGGGTAAATGATCTGAATCACAGAAGAGTTGGAAGGGACCATATTGGTCATCTTGTCCAACTCATACCTGAACAAGCATCCCTACTGTAAGAAACCTGGCAAGGGGTCATTCAGCTTTTCAGCTTGAATACCTGAGGGAATGGGGAGCTCACCACCTAATAAGCCCTAATAAGCCCTAATAAGCTTCCTTCCTTTGTTTTGAGCTCTGTCTTCTGGGGTCAAGCAGAGACAGCATTAGCACTCAAGAGGTCACCCTGCAGGGAAAAGTCAGACTAGATGACACTTGGGGGCTCTTCCAACTTCCCAAGATTCCCTAGGTTTTCATTCCAGCCAGGCAATGGATGGTCATCGGAGCCATAGCAAGTCACCTGACCCCTCTGGGCCTCAGTGTCCTCATTTGTCAGATGCAGGGGATTGGATTAGATGGTTTGTGATGTCCCTTCCAACTTTAGGTTAATAGCTTATATATATTTTTCTGAAGGTGTGTGTTCCTTTAACAAGATAACAGTAAAGGCATCCTGCTTGGGTTGGGTGTCATTCTTCTGCCCATGTATTTTCTGAGTATTTTAAAAAAATGTTATCAGGTAGCTCAGTAGACAGATATCCCTGCCCCCCCCCTTCCCCACTCCCACCCTGCCTGGAGTCAGGAAACTTTAGTAGCTGAGTGACCCAGCGTGAGTTACTTAACTGCTTTTTGAAAAGACTCAGTTTCTTGAACTTATGTAAAATGGGGATAATAATAGTACCTACTTCCCAAGATTGTTTTTTTTTTTTTTGCTTTTTTGGAGGGGGAAGGGAGGGCAATTGGGGTTAATTGACTTGCCCAAGGTCACACTACTAGTTTTGTGCTAAATGTCTGAGGCTAGATTTGAACTCAGGTCCTCCTGCCTCCAGGGCCGGTGCACTGCACTATCTAGCCACCCCCCTTCACTGACAGTTTTAAAGAGAAGAGTAAATCAGTGCCTCACACATGGTTTCAATACAGGCTTTGAAAAGCCATATGCCAACAGGAGGCTCAATTCCCCCAAACAATGATAGCTTACATTTCTCTAAGCAGCAGTTCTCAACCTGTGGGTCGTGACCCCTTTGGGGTCACTGTGCCACTTAGCCACCCCTCAAGATTGTTGAAAGGATTAAATTAGATGATATTTGTAAAGTATTCAGCACAGAGCCTGGCACGTTGTAGGTTCTATGGTAAATATTAGTCGTTATAATTGTTAAAACATTGAACAGGTCACAGAGCTCTGCAAATTAGCTGCCGATTTGATTTCAGTGGAGGGGATTTCCAAGCCAGTGGATTCACTGAACTGTTTCTCCTGACCCCCCAAATTATAATTATTATGTACATAATTATCAATTGCATATCTGGTTCTGCTTCTGCTTTCTCTACCTTCCTAAGGTAATCTTGTGCCTGATTTGTATATATTATATCTATCTAGCCTGTCTGTCTGTCTCTTTTATCTGTATCTATCACCAGTCTCTTTATCTTTCTATTATCTGTCTATCCTATCTATCATTGATCTCTTTCTATCTTCTATTCTGTCTTTATGTCTCTCCTGCGTATGTATGTATGTATGTATGTATGTATACAAGTATGCTTCTACTTATCATGTATGTATGTATCTATGTTTCTACTTATCGTATATGTGTATATGTATTTCTCTATCTAGACTGTTTCAAAATTCCTGGTGCAGCTTAAAGTTTTTGCATTAAAAATTTTGGCATACCCTGTATAGGTACATGTTCTTGCCTCTTTTAGAATGTAACCTCTCTGAGGGCAATGACTGTTTCAGCTTTGCTTTTGTATCCATGGAGTTGAGTACCGTGCTTAATAAATGCTTGTTGATTGATTAAGATGCCGTAGGGCAGTGGTTCTCGACCTTCCTAATGCTGCGACTCTTTAATACTCGTATGTGGGTGTATCTGCATGTGGGCGGACCCGCCTGGAGACAGATAGAAAAGCGGTGTCTAGATTCCTAAGACCATCGGAAATATGTGTTTTCCGATGGTCTTAGGTGACCCCTGTGAAAGGGTCGTTCGACCCCCGCAAAGGGGTAGCGACCCACAGGTTGAGAACTGCTGCAGTAGAGACAACTTTGTAACAATTCATAGCAATCTACTTTTTATACTTACTTTGAATGCAAATACAACAGAAAAAATTATTTTTTAGAAAAAGACCTTTGTAATAGGGGATCTGAGAACTGCTTTTGGCGGGTAGTCTTGGCAAGCTTCCCAGTTCCTACTCTGCCATCTGGGGGAGAGCTGGTCCCGTTAGCTCATGGCTAGGGTTGGGCCTCTCCCCCCACCTCTCTTTCCCAGGTGGTCATTCTGCCATTGTTTCCACCGCTGGAGAAGCTTCTATGAAGTAAGGAAGTTAATTATCAGAAATCTACCCCCCCATCCCTTGGGAGCCACAGGAAGATGGAAGCTGTCTGGGATTGGGCAGCTGATTCTCTAGGAAAGCAGCCTCTGCTGGAGCCCCAGGGGACCAGGAAGGCATTAAGCTCCTCCTATCTTTGTAGTCACTTGCCAGATGGAGCTGGGAACAAGCAGCTCAGGACCTCAGGGCTTTGGGCTTTGGGAGTTTCGTCTCCTGGGCCTATGTAATATGAGGTGAAGAGAACGGCAGAACCCCAGCCGAGCCCTTGTCAGAAATAGATTGGAGGTCCCCACATGCCCTGCCCTCCTCCCCTTAGAACCAGCATCTCCTGTCCAGCAGCTTCTGTCTGTCAAAACGATCTGGCTGCCTTGGGGATGAGCCCAGGCATCTGAGTATGTCCAAAATGTCTTTTCAGGGGCATCCGTAGTGCTAGTGATGTTCAATTCAACCCAATTCAACAAATGATTACTTATTAGTATCTTTGGTTTATACATCATCAACATTTCTCACTGTAACCTTTCTCTAACCCCTTCTCAGGAGTCTTCCCTTATGATAGTAACAAAAATAAGAAGGAGAAATTTTAAAAAGTTAAAACTGAGCAACATACTCGGGAAATCTGATGATATTATATGGTATTCTACACTTCTGGTCTCTCACCTTTGCAAAGAAATAGAGGGAGGTGTCTTCTCTTATCTCATCAGGGTCAAGAGCAAGGGCTTAGGGAGTACCTACTGTGTGTGACTCAAAGAGCGGAAAGAGAAACAAAGGTGCTTCAAGTCCCCTCAGAAATGACACGTAACTTTGTGTCTATTTGTATCTATTTATGTATACATCTTATTTCCCTTAATAGATAGAATGTAAGCACCTGGAAGGCAAGGATTGGTTGATTTGTGTCTTTGTATCTCCCAGGCTTCCAACAGTACTTGGTGAATAGTAGGTGCTTCATACATATTTGTTAAATAATTGCTTGATTTGATTGCTACCAGTGGGAACTCTGCCTCCTGTTTTCAAGTCCCAGCTACATTCTCATCTTCTACAGGAAGCCTTTCCTGATCTCTCTCAATGCTAGGGCTTGCTATCCTTGATTATTATGATGAGTTCATCCCCCATAAAAGCAGGTAAGTACAGAGTCATTTGCCTGTCGTCTCTCCCATTAGGCCGTGAGCTCTTTAAGGGCAGGGACCAGCTTTCACCTTTCCACACCCAGAGCTTAGTATGGTGATTGGCACATAATAGGAGTTTAATAAATGTTTCTTGACTGACTGGCTGACTGATTTTAGTTCAGGTGTATGGTAGAAAACAGCATTAGTAGGGGCTTGGAGCAATGGGGTTCCAAGGGTATGACCAGTGAGATGTACTAAAGCGAGAAGATGGCTCATCCCAGGCTTAGAAGCTTTTAAAATGTAGCATTTAGTTCTCATAAGCCCCCAGCTGTTCTATCAAAAGTATTTTAAGATGTCCCCAGCTCTTGGAATGGGATGGGGCTAATTCATAGAATCTTGGAGCTGGAAGGGACCTTAGGAAACATCCTGTCCAACGCCCTCTTTTGACAGATGAGGAAGCAATCGGCCTCATGCCTACACTGCTGGATTCTAAATTTGAACCAGACATTCTTAGCTAAAAGTAACATTGCCTAGTATGTTGGACAGAGCTCAGGAATCTCTAATCAGGGTACTGACCTAGGAATTACTCCCAGAAAATAGTGTCAGAACCCATGGAAAAGACCTGGCTCATTTCAGATCTTACCTTGGGCTCTCCTGACTGCTCCGAGGACCACCTGGTGCCTGAGTTGCCAATTCAGCTCAATTCAGTATTGATTAAATGGGTCCAAGTCGAGCAATAAATTCTTGTTGAAATTGATGGCACTTTGACAGTTTCTGGGGTAACAAAGACAAAAAATGAACCAATCCCTGACTTTAAGGAATTTATAAGGAAAACACTGCCTGTACATGAGTGAATGCGTCCTAATTCGAGGAGGAAGGGATTAGTAACACCTGAGGGAATCAGAGGACACAGCTCCACGCAGTTCAGACCATTGAGATAAACCTGGAGAGGAGTTAAGGATTCTAAGACTCAGTGAGAAGGAGGAGGGGCACACTAGGCCTGAGGACACTCAAGCAGACGTTTGGAGAAGGGAAATAGAATGTGGAATTCTGAGAAGACAAAGATGTAACAAGGGACATTACTCTCGATTTGGAGCCAAAGGACTTGGAAATCCCAGCTCTGTTGCTCAGTCCTGGTGTGACCTTGGGCAAAACATTTGACCTGTCTTTTATCCTCTGTTCTTTCCATCTGAGATGACTTCCAGTTTACCCTGAATATTTCCTGTATGTGCATAGTTATTCATATATTGAATCTTCCATTAGAATGTGAACTCCTTGTGGGCAGGAATAATTTACGCCTTAGGTCAGGTCTCTCACACAGTGCCTAGCACATGGTGAGCACTTAATAAACCCCTGTTGACTAATTGACTGTCTGACCTCCATTTCCTTCTTTACCAAATGAGGGGTTTGGTTGAGATGACCTCTCAGGTCACTTCTAGCTTTCAATCTCTGATTTGGGCACTTCTGAGAAACCTTGATCTGCTCCTTAGCCTTCAACATCAATATTGAGTTTGGTGCTACCCTTCTGTCCCACCAACCACCAGCAGAGGATAGGCCGCCCTTGAGGCAGGGGAAGAATGGGGAAGGTCTGTAGGAAGGGTTACTCTGTGATAGCAAGACAGCACTCCCCTTTATTCCTGTATTTCCTCCCTTCCAGAGCTGTCCAAAGGGTGTCTGCCCACCCCATCCCTTCCTAGGTCCACTCCTGGCTTCTGACTTTGAGATCATGTGCTCTTCAGTAAAAGAAAACTCATCAGATTTGGAGTCAGGGAACTTGAGTCCCTAAAAACCAGCATTGCTGCTTCTGACTTTGTGTAACTTGAGAGAACCAAGTCATAGGATCACAGGAACAGAGATTTAGAGCTGGGGGAACCTTAAGGGGTCATCAAACCCAACTCCATCCTTTTGGAGCTGAGGAATCTGAGTCAGTACTTAAAGAAATTAATTCAAACTATTCACTGAAAGTTCAAATACCAAAGGTGAAGCTTGTTATTTTGGCCAGAGGATGATATGGGTAGATGGTGTCATGGAAGCAATGGCTGTGAGCTTGGGCAGGCTTCGAGAGATGGTGGAGGATAGAAGGGCCTAGTGGGCTATGGTTCAGAAAGTCATGAAGAGTCAGACACAACTGAACAATGTGAGACGCAGACATAGGAGTGAACTGCCTGAGATTACAGAGGTAGCCAGGGCAGGGCTAGGATTGGTACTCAATGCTTCTTTTTCTAAAAGGAAATCCTTTGTTTGTATTAAAAAAAAAAGGAAGTGTGATATTGATGTTGATGTAATGGCCAATCCCAGCCCAAAAGAAGAGATGGAGAATTAGATCCTTTATTTGAAATAAGGTAGTTTTTATCACAAGGACCTGGGTTTGAATTCTGGCTCTGCCAGTCTCTTCCTGTGTGGTAAGTTATTAAACCTAAATCTCTCTGGGCCAAATCTCTCTTCCCCATCTATAAAGTGAGAGAGTTAAAGTAAATGATCTTCTAAGGCCCCCTTCAACTTTAAAGCTGTGATCCTTCTTTCTTTTGTTCCAATGCTATGTGTCACTATAGTGCAGAGAGTGTGAAGACTGGCATCAGGAAGATCAGAGTTCAAATCTAGTTTTACTAGCTATGTGAACTTGGGCAAGCCACTTAATCCCAATTGCTCTGCCTTCCCCCCTCCAAAAAGACCCAAAAAGTGAATTAACAAAATGATAAAAATTAAGCAGGATGCAAATGAAAAGACATGAGAGGGCATCCCCAACCAACACCTTTGTAGACGTGAGAAGACCACAGTTGTCACACACTGCACATGTTTTCAGACCTTGTCAATGTACTGACTGACTGACTGCTGATTTTTCCCCCTTTCCTGTTTTTTTCTTTAAAAAATTCTAGTTTGTCCTGTGGGGTGGTTTGTCTGTCTCAGTTTCCTCTTCTCTGAAACGTGCATAGTAATAAAACCTGCCTCCCAGGATTGTTGTGAGAATACAATGAGATGATGTTTATACATTTTAAAGATACATACATACATAGTTGTTGTTATTCACTCATTTTAGTCCTGTCTAACTCTCCATGACCCCGTTTGGGGTTTTCTTGGTAGAGATACGGGAGTGGTTTGCCATTTCCTTCTTCAGCTCATTTTACAGATGAGGAAAGGGAGGCAAACAAGGTTAAGTGACTTGCCCAGGATCATACAGCTAGTAAATATCTGAGGCCAGAGGTGAACTCATGAAGATGTGTCCTTCCTGATTCTAGGCCTTGGCACTCTATCTACTCATTGCACAACCTAGGTTCCTCTGTCTCTCCCTCTCTCCCTCTCTCTCTCCCTCTCTCATTAGAGAAAGGGGTGTGTGGGGATAAGGAAGGGAACAGTGGGTTTAGAATGCTGCATACCTTGTCAAGTACAGTGCCTGAGCTGGTTGTTTTTGATTTAACTGCTTTTCCTTGCACAATCCCAGGTGGTGATATTTATAAATAACAGTGATTGAAACACAGAAGGCATAGATAAAACTTTGAAAAAACTATCAGGTCAGACTAGAGTTAGTTATTATGTGATCTCTTGAGGTCTCACCCAACTCTAAGCCTCATGATCCCCCCACTTTTTGAAGTTCTTATGGATATCTTTTGTTTTTTACATCATCATAATTTTCTCCAGTATTCCATCCCAGCCTCCCAGATAACTGCCCTACGGGACAACTAGTATTTTTTAAAGAAAAAAAAACAGGAAAGGGAGAAAAATCAGCAAAGTCAGTCAGTCAGTACATTGACAAGGTCTGAAAACATGTGCAGTGTGTGACAACTGTGGTCTTCTCAGGTCTACAAAGGTGTTGGTTGGGGATGCCCTCTCATGTCTTTTCATTTGCATCCTGCTTAATTTTTATCATTTTGTTAATTTACTTTTTGGGGTCTTTTTGGAAAGGGGAAGGCAGGGCAATTGGGGTTAAGTGACTTGTCCAAGGTCACACGTAAGTGTTAAGTGTCTCAGGCCAGATTTGAACTCAGGTCCTCCTGACTCCAGGGTCAGTGCTCTGTTCACTGTGCCACCTAGCTGCCCTGTTAATTCACTTTTGATATTGTGTGTGAATGGTTTTTTCCATCTACTCAACTGCACTGAGTAGTTGCTATAGTTATTGTATATGTTGTTTTCTTAGCTCTGCTTACTCCACCCTGTATCTGTTCAGGAAAGTCTTTCTATACTTCTCTGCATTTGTCATTTCTTACAGCAAAGTAATATTGTTTCCATTCATGTATCACAATTTGCTTAGTCATGCTCCCAATCGATGCACATCTGCGTGGTTTTCCAATTCTTTGCTCTTCCAAAAAGGGTTACTCTTAAGTCTTTGGTGTTTATGAGGACTTTGTTCTCATCGATAGCTTCCTTGGGTATATAAGGCTAGTAAGGGATTCAGTAGGTATTACAGTAGATAGAGTGCCCAGTCTGGAGTCAGGAAGATTCATCTTCCTGAGTTCAAATCTGGCTTCAGAAACTAGCTGAGTGACCCTGGCAACACTAACAAAGTGAATCCCTGGCTCAATAGGGACTTTTTAGTCACTTTATTTACATAATTCTTTCATGTGTTTGTGAATACTTTGCAGGTCTTCTGAGAACTGTTTGTTCATAGTGTTTGACCACTTACCACAAACCCTTTCCTAGGACTTTTTGCAAGTGGGTGATGTGCAGCCTGCTTGGTTTAAGGCATGATTTGTGAGTACGATTTTGTGAGTTGTGTCGTATTATGCATTGTGGGGCTGGAACTCGGCAGCTACTGAGGACCGGCCACTTCCATCTCAGACTTAACCCAGGGTGAAGCAATAAGGGTAAATATTGGACGTCAATTAGGGAATTACAGTACAGTTCCTGGCTCCTGCAGCAGTTTTAAAAATAGCTCTGCCCCTCTTCTTGTGGCTTGGAGATGTAGGCTCAGCAAACATCTCAAAGCAAGTCTCCCTCTTCCCAATCCAAACCAACAGAAAGATGGTGGAATGCACCAAGAGTATTGTTCACATCTGCATTTCCTACCCTAGGTTCTAAAAAAGTCTTCTACCACTAGGTTTTAAAGCAGGAAAAAAGGACATTTGTACAGTTAGTTAGCTGGCTACTTTTTTTGATAAACAGTATTTTATTTTTTCCAATTACAGGGGAAGAAAGTTTTCAACATTCATTTTTTATAAGATTTTGAGTTCCAGATTTTTCTCCCTCCCTCCCCTTTGAGACAGCAAATAATCTGATACAGATTATACATGTGCAATCATGTTAAACATATTTCATCATTAGTCTGATTACTTTTTTCTAAATTAATTTTTTTCAATGATCAAACATCAAGATTCATTCTTTTTTTTTTTTTTTGAGGTGGAAGGCAGGACAATTGGGGTTAAGTGACTTCCCCAAGCTCACACAATTAGTAAGTGTGTTAAGTGTCTGAGGCTGCATTTGAACTCTGGTCCTCCTGACTCCAGAGCCGGTGCTATTCACTGTACCACGGAGCTGGCCCAAGACTCATTCTTAAAATGTAATTGTCATCAACCCAAAGTTCTAACCCAACCCTCCTCCCCCACCCCCCAACCCCAGTGCAGTACTATATTTAGTAACAGAAAGATTCTCTCCATTTCCCTGGCTTCTTCTCTCCCTCTCTCTCCTCTCTTCCTCTCTTTCTTCCCCTCCCTTTCTTTCCCCCCTTCTTCTTCCCTCCTCTTCTTTTTTTCTCCCTTCTCTTCTTTTCTCCCTTCCCTCTCCCCATCTCCCTTCCCTCTCTTCCTCTTCTTTCTCCCAAACAAGCATAGGTGGTAGCTGTATAGTGTGATGGATAAAACAAATGCTTTGTAGTTTGGAAGACTTGAATTCAGATGTGGCCCAAGATAGTTACTTTCAGTGTGACACTGAGCAAGACACTTAACCTCAATTTCCTCATCTAGAAAATGCAATATAAATAGTGTCTACCTCCCAGGATCAAATGAAATAGTATCTGTAAGGCATCCACCACAGCAGGCATTTAATAAATGCTCGTTTTTCCCCCCACAAAACTTCATGTTTTCCAAGTGTTTTGCATTTCTTATCAAACATATGTAGGTACACACAGCCCATGTTACAATCATTCCTCCGTCCCTGGAGATAGAGGTGGGTGTCTCTTCAGTTAGAGCCTTTACACGTCTCCTTTAGACCCTGAAGTGAAATTCAAACCATTTCCTCAGCAGAGGAGAGTGGGAGTTCCATGACTTTGTTACCCTTGGTGTATCTCACCTATGACTAGCCTTTCTATCTCAAGATTTGGGGAGGGGAGAGAGAGAGACAGAGAGAGAGACAGAGAGAGAGAGAGAGACAGAGAGAGAGACAGAGAGAGACACAGAGAGAGAGAGAGACAGAGACAGAGAGACAGAGACGGAGAGAGGGAGAGACAGGGGAGGGGAAAAGGGGGAGGAAGAGAGGGAGGAGAGAAGAGGAAGGGAAAGGAAGAGATATAGGAGAGGGAGGGAGAAGAGGAAAAGAGGGCAGGGGGATGGAGGAGAGAGAAAGATACAGAAGGTGGAGGAGAAGAATGGAGGGAGGAGGGGAAGAGAGATAGGAGGTGGGGAAGAAGAGATAGGAGGTGGGGAAGAAGAGATAGGAGAAGGAGGAAGGAGAGGATGGGGAGGGGAGAGAGGAAGAGAAGAAAGGGGAAAAGAAAAAGAAAGGGGGGAGAAAGGAAGGGAAAAAGAGATTGGAAAGGGGGAGGAAGAGAAGTGAGAGAGGGAGAGAAGGGGAGGGAAATGGAGAGAATCCCACTGTTACTGAATAGAGTACTGCACTGGGGTTGGGGCAGGGAGGAAGGTTGGGTTAGAACTTTGGGTTGGCGATAATTCCATTTTAAGAATGAGTCCTGCCCAAGCTACCCAGCTGTTAGGAAGGACTCAGCCAAGCCTGTCAGACCCCCAGTGATTTCTCTCAATAGTTGTTTGGGCATTTGATCCTGCCTTCCAGCACCCTGCATGCAGTAGGTGCTTAATAAATGCTGATATACTGAGTCTACCAGGACTAGCTAAATGGTGGAATTACCACATAGATAACCGTAGTGAAGGACTGGAATATTTCAATGGGGAAAGGGAGTTAGGAAAGGGGGAAGGGAACAAGCATTTATTTATTAAGGACTCACTGTGTACCAGGCAGGACTTTACAGTGATTTTGTTTGTGCCTCACAACAACCCTGGGAGGTATGTGCTGTTATTATCCCCATTTTGCAGATGAGAAAACTTGAATGTTGGATGGGAAAGCTGAAGATCCCTTCTTCAATTGGACAAGATCTCTGAATTTTGGATAGCAATGCCCTTCCTTTTAAGGAGTTTTTAATCTCCTTTGCCAATTTTTCTTTTTCATCGTGAATTTAATACTAATCTACAAACACAAATGGTTCAATACATGAAGAATAAGAAAGAGGATTGTGCATGAAACTAGCAACTTCTGTTACATCATTCAATTAAAAAAAAGATAATATATAAAATTTATTAAGATGGTAAGAAAATTGCTCTTTTTACATCCACTTTTATTCCTTTTGTTTTAGTCAATGTATTTTTAAAAGTATGTCATAAAAGAACCCATGTAAGTAATTTTAGCTTGTATTTTATTCAGGTAAAATTAAAAATTGATTATAAATTTTATAACCACAGAAACCCATTTTAAACATATTGAAAAGTAATGTAGACACAGCACCATTAAAAATCTCTGTGACGTCTTTACTGTCTTAGGATTGTGTATTTCAAGCTAGAAGCAACTTTCTGGGTTATTTATAAGGTCCTCTCATTTCTATAGTTAAGGAAATGGGGTTGGGTGTGGTGTTGGGGAGGGTGGGTGGCCGTGGGGGATCTTGGGGGATGGGTGTAAAGGGACTCCTCCAAGGTAGAGTGTAAAGTGAGGACTCAAACCCTGGTCACTTGGACTTTCCGTCTGGTCCTTATCCCACTGTACCCTACTAGGTAAAGAGATAATAATGGTGGCCGATTCCCCACCTGCCCTCCAACTTTTTTTTGTTTAAATTTTATTTTAGACTCAAATGCCAGAACACAAATACAGAACAGAAAAAAAGAAACAAAAACATATCATAAACTTAAATATTGGAACTTAAATACATAGAGAAAGAAAAAAAGCTTGTCGTGCATAGCAGAACATAAGAGAGGGTTCAAAATATGTAGCAGTAAATTTTCATTTCAAGAAAGCCTATATAATAAATAATACCTGTTGTGTTGAGAGCTGTCCACCTTTTCTTTGCCTCCTTGTGAGTTTTCTTTTGTTGTCTCCCCACCCCAGACTACCATTAAGTTCGGATGTTTTTCTGTAGCTATAGTTTATATATATATATATATGCATGTATACGTATGTATATGTGTATATGTATATATGTATGTGTATATGTATATATGTATGTGTATATAGACACACGCATATACATATGTAAATACATATATAGACATATACTTTCCCAGACAAATTCTACTCCTGATCTTTGTTTTATGTTTGTGCATATCTCTTGTTTCCTTTCCCTCCTGTCTCCTCTACTTTATTTCTACCCCCTACCTTGCCCTCCTATTACTTACCTACACCCCTCCCCCAGGATCCCTCCCCTTTCTTCCCATTCCCATAAATCTAAACACCCTTCTATGCCCCGCTTTTCCTATTCCCTTCTGTCCTGCCCCTCTACCCCACCCCCTCCAGCCCACACCACTTGGAGTTAACTCTCTTCCTCTGGTTAGTTTCATTTTTATTGACTGATTTGAATTTTTTTTTCATTGAAAAAAAATTGACACACTTACGCAGGAATTGTTTCCCCAAATACTCAATAGTCTTGGCCAATGCTTCTCAGTCTCCCCTCCCCCTCCCCCTCCCCCTCCCCCTCCCCCTATGGGGAATGCCTCCTGAGGAGTGGAAAAGATCCCTCCTTTGTCCTCTCGCCACTCCCTATGCCCCTACTGATTTGTTTCTTTTCCATTTTAAGAGTTTTATATTCTAGGTTACCAGAACTACCAGCTCTCCTCCCCCATCTAATTCTTCTGTATCAATTCTTCCTCTTGCACCTCATTTGTATAAAATAATTACTCTTTTTAGTTGTTCCTCAATGGTTTTACTTTTAAAATTCATATCATACTCAGGTTTACCCCAATCTTTCCTATGAGCTACCCAATTATTAATAAGAATCTTAGACATATATTTTACATACATAAAAAGTAAACAGTCTGTCCTTATGAGTCCCTTATAATCAGTCTTTGGTATGTATGTTATGTTTCTTTTGGCTCTTGTATGTCAAATCTTCTATCAAGTTCAGGGTTTGTTTGTCTTTTTAACAAAGTCTTGAAAATCCGAGAGTTGATCAAATATTCAATTTTTTTTTCATTCAGGATTGTGCTTCACTTTGCTCGGTATGATAGTTTCAGCCAGAGTGCCAGTTCTTTGGCTCTTCAATATACAGTGTTCCAAGACCGTCAGTCCTTTAATGTCTCCACTGCTAGGTTTTATGTCATTCTAATTGTGGCACTATCATATTTAAATTGTTTTATTCTCATTGCTTTTAATATTTTATCCTTTAGCTGGGGGCATTGGAATTTAACCATGATATTCCTATGGATTTACCTCATAGGATCTCTTTTAAATGGTGATTGATCTTTTTTCTATTTCTATTTTCCCTCTTGTTCTAATACTTCAGGACAATTTTCTTTAATTATTTCTTGTATTATATAAAGATTCTTGTTTTTGATCGTAACTTTCAGTTAGTCTGCTTATTTTTATGTTTTCTCTTCTTGGTCTATTCTCCAAATCTGCTATTTTTCTTATAAGATGTTTCACTTTCTCTTCTATTTTTTCATTATTCATATTTTGTTTCATTATTTCTTGATGTCTTATAATTCTTATTTTCAAGGTGTCATTTTCTTCCTTAAGATTCTGGATTTCCTTTTCTAATTGGTTGACTTTCCTTTCATAATCTTGTTTTTCTCATTTTAAAAAAAAGTTTTTCCTCCATCTCTGTCATTTGCTTTTTAAAGTCTTTTTTTAAAGATCTATGAATTCTTTTTGGACAGGTGACCATTTGACATTACTCTTTGGGGGTTTCTTTACTTCAGTATCCTCCTCTGAAGGTGAACTGCAGTCATCTTTATTCTCATAATAGCTTTCTATGGTTAGATTCTTTCTCCTTTGCCTATGTATTTTTGTGGTAATAGCTTAATTTTTGCAATCACCTCTAGCCCTGAGGTATGGGGGATGGTGCCTCTTGCCCCAGATCTTCAATTCTTCCCTCTAGCCTGGACTCAAAGCCAGTGGCTTTCTGCCCCACTGCTTCTGCACTCAGTAGGCGTGTTTCCTTCTGGTTTCCTTTTGGCCCCACTGCTCTTCTTAAAACACCTTGTCTGGCATTCCTTGTCACCAGAGTTTCCACCCATCTTCTTGGGCTCAGACGCCCAATTCCCCTCACTATCCCTTGGGGTAAAAGTTCTTGTGGCTGGGGCCCAGGCAGCCTCTCAAACCAACTAACCACAACACTTGCCACTTGTTGTTAAAGTGGACCCTAGCCTAGAGGTGTTTACTCTTCATAGGGACCAAACCTTGTCCTGAGATTTTTCTTCTGATGTTTTCAAATTGTCCCAGGAAGACCTCTGTTGTACTCCATTCTTGCTTATTTTTACCTTACACTTTGTTTGCCCTAAGATGCTATTTTATCTCTCTTGTGGGGGAAAATCTTGAGAGCTTGGAATTTTCTGACCTACTCCACCATCTTCCCAAAATACTCTCCAGCCCTCCAACTTTCAAACCTCTTTAGAGCATTAGATACCTGGGACCAGGGAGCAAGCAGGTCAATCATGGGAATTCTGACTCCATACCCCTGGGATCTTCCTTTATCTAAGGGCTGGGCGGATTGAAGGAAAGGAAGATGGGAGGGATGGGAAGCCTAGGTTAGGGGCTTCCTAGAGGGTCTCAGAGCAGAGGCATTCTGGCATCCTGGAGAACCTCTAGGAACACCTGCACTTAATAAATTGCATAATTATTTGTAGTTTTGCACCCCCAGCTTGTCAAATAGTGCCTGATAATTTAAGTGAGTACTCATTTACTTGAGAGCCTACTATGTGCCCCTAAGCATTGGCACGTACTAGACTCTAGCTTTAAGACATGCTTTGTTTATTGATTGAGAGGGAGGAAGGATCAGCACCCTGCTGGTTTCCAACAACAGCATTAAGCGCCCCTTCTGTCCTGCCCCTCCACCCTACCCCCTCTTCCCAGCCCACACCACTTGGAGTTAACTCTCTTCATCTGTTAGTTTCACTTTTATTGACTGATTCAAATTTTTTTCATTGAAAAAAACTGACACGCTTAACCTGGAATTGTTTCCCCAAATACTCAATAGTCTTGGCCAATGCTTCTCAGTCTCTCCTCCCCCTCCTCCCATGGGGAATGCCTCCTGAGGAGTGGAAAGCTAATCCTGAAAATCTGCAGAAATGTTGACTTTTCTTTCAGATGCTTTAGTCTTTAAATGAGGGCTGGATGGTGATTTTTTGGGTCCATTGGACAAAAGCTTATAGGATCCTTAGGCGGGGACCCCAGAGACCATTTAGTCCACCCCCCTTATTCTGCTGTGGAGAAAACTGAGGGCTGGGGAGTTTAAGTGATATGCCAGGAATCACACAGCTGGTAAGCTTCAGGGATGAGATTCGAACTCAGATCCAAGATTCCTCTTTTCATTCTTAGCAGACAGCAAGTCCTTACCTCTTTTGGCAAGAACCTGCCTCTTTCTCTCCCCCAGCCCCAGAGGCCCAGCCTGGGGCTTCCCTAGGGCTAGCAGCCCCTCCCTGCCCTGCCTGAGTGGCTCTGCCTCTGGGAAATGGAGCAGCCCCAGTTAGCACACTCTCACATATCTGTGAGCACTCCAATGTCATCTCCTAGGCGACAGAGACGCTGCCCGCTGGGGGAGCAGTAAATGTCTCTTCCCTCTCAGGCCTCCAGTTTCTGCCAACGGACCTCAGGGGACTCCACTCACCACTGAGGCACACTGAAGGTAGGAAAAGCTGGAGGTGATTCTGTTCTTTACTTTCCCCTCCCACCCTAAATGTCTACCAAAAGAAATGGCCAAGACTCTGGGCACTTTTCTATCACCATCTGATCCCGTGGGAGGACGACTTTGGAGTTGGTCTGTCCCAGTTCCAGAAGGGACAGAGAAGGGGTAATCATGACGATTACCTGCTCCCCTCTGCTCTGGACTATGGGGGCAGAGACTGGGCACTAGAATCTTCCACAGCCTTGGCTGGAACTGATGCCTGGTGCCTAGTGCCTGGCATAGACTGGCAGAGCAAACTAGGACTGGGCGGGGGCTATCTTCCAGAGCAGGAAGGCTGGTTTGATTCAGTGCTGTACACATTTATTAAATGCCTACTGCATGCTGCTATTAGGCACTCTGAATACAAACAGGAAAACAGTTCCAGCCCTTGAGGGGCTTGGATTCTAATGGGAGAAGGAAGGGCTAACCTAGGGATAGAGAAAGAAGAATTCACTGTGCCAAAGGCTTACAGAATCTTGACTTTAGGGCTGGAAGGGTCTTTATCAACCAGCAAAGCCAAACTCCCTCTTGTTCCAGTTAAGGAACTGAGACCCAATGAAGTTTTGCTATTGGCCCAAGTTTACACAGGGAATAAGCATCCCAGAGAGGATTTGAACCCAGTCCCTGGGTCCGCTGATCCCAGATTTGGTGCTTGTAACCTGCTACCTTTGAGGAATAGGTTGAGTTCAACTATCTTTACCCACCCAAATTTTGGTTATAAGAAACCAAGACCATAGGCTTTAGAGCTGGGAGGGACCTTGGGAATTATTTCATTCAACCTTCTTCTGCACGAAAGAGGAAGTTAAGACCCAGTGAGTAAGCGACTTTGTCCATGGTCACCCAGCTAAGATGTAGCAGTCAAGATTCTAACTGAGGTCCTCCCAACTGGAAATCTAGATCTCCTTCCATCCATAGGTTCTGACATTGAACTCCTTCCTGGTGTTTTTCCTGAAAATGAAATTTGGAAGAAAAGGAGAGGATTTTGCCATGGTTAGTGTCCAAGATGCCAGTGAGCATGGTACTGTCTGGGGTCCCTCCCCGAGGATGAGACAGCAGGGTCAGGGGAGAGGAGAAGCGTTTTGGGGGTGCTTCTTCCAGATTGGATTCCCTTTGCAGATTTTCCATTTCGTGTCTAAAGATGGGGGGCAAATTTACAGACTGACCCAAAGCAGACAGGAAGCCACCTCATGAATAAGGGAGCAGCTCACTGTATATTCCCAAGAGTGATCAATTTGTTTCAAGTACCTCTTTCTCGGGGGTCTAAGCCAATATCCAGCACTTGTCCTGGAAAGATTCAATTCAACTTAACTGGGTTTGTTTGTTTTTTTTTTCCCCTGGAGGATCTGTAGTGACAGGGAGCTCACTACCTTCCTGGGGGAAGAGAGGAATCACAAGCAATAGGGAGGGAACATCAGGAAAGCTTTCTAGTTTTTTGTATTCCATTGTTTTCAGTCACGTCTGTCTTTCTGACCTTTTTGTTTGGGGGGGTGGAGTGGAGAGGTTTCTTGGCAAAGATACTGAAGTTGTTTGCCATTTCCTTCTCCAGCTCATTTTACAGATGAGAAAACTGAGGCAAACAGGGGTTAAGTGACTTGCCCAGGGTCACACAGCTAGGAAGTGAATGGGGCCATATTTCAACTCAGGAAGATGAGCCTTCCTGACTCCAAAGCTGGCATTGTATCCACCAAGCTATGTAGCAGAGTTACCAAATAATAATATCATTTATATAATACTTTAACATTTGGAAAGCATGTCATATTACCACATTTGATTCTTAGAATAGCCCTTGAGGTATATTATTTCCATTTTAGAGATGAGGAAACTGAGGGGAAGTGACTTGCTCAGGGTCACAGCTAAGTGTCTGATGTAGGATTAGAATTTAGGTCTTCCTGAGTGCTATCCCAAAGTTCTATCTGCTGTACCAGTTAGCCGTCCTGAATAGAAATCAAAGAGCATTGATAAAGGAGCATTCCAAGGCACAGGAGGCAGACAGTCTGGGTGAGCAGTTGGAGATGGAAGGTGGAATGTTGTGTAAGCAGAACTGGAATGGAGACTGCATGAGGGGACATGATATGAAGCTGGGCTGGAGGCAGATTATGAATGGTGAAATAGAAAACAAAAGGTTTCTTATTTTATTCTAGACTCGATAGGAGCCATTGAAGCTTCTTGAGGGGGAGAGTGCGGTGGTCAGACCTTTGTCTTAGGAGTGTTCCTGTGGTCCCCATGAAGAGGATGGGTTAGAGAGGGAAGAGGTCAGAGGCAGATGCTTTTTCATCCTACCCATGTTATCCACCTTACTGGGTCTGGGCTAAATCCTGCCCTCTCCTCCCTGGCATCTGCACAGAAGTTTCCTGTTTTAGTAACTTACCAGTTCTCAGACTACTTGGTTTTCAGACTCTTTATATTCTTAAAAATAAAGGATTTGGAAAATTTTTGTTTCTTTGGATTTCTATCTACCAATATTTACTATATTTGACATTAAGAAGGCTTAGTGTTATCCATGAAAATCGTTTTGAGCTTGAAGATCCCCTGAAAGGCTCTTGTGCACTCCCCTCTCCCACTGGACCCCCAGATCCCTGGGTCACGCTTTGAGAATCGCTGCCCTTGAAATCACTATCAATCAATGCTGGTTCATTGATTTTGGTGTCGGTATTGGCTGGCCACTTGTATCTGTGCTTCCTCTCCAAACCTTCCTGTCAAAAACAAACAAATTAATGAATCAATTAAAAAAAATAAAAATGACCCCCTTTGTTATCCCCTCTGTCCTTTCTACCTGATTCTTCCTCAATTTCTGAATGAGTTAAGTAGACTGTGGGGGCCCAAAGCAGACTTCACAGAGGATTGAATGGGGTGCCAAGTGTAATACCCACCCTAAGGGAGGAGTCAGTGCAGTTTCATGGGTCCTGTACTGGTTGTCTGGAGACAGTTCTGGTTTTTTGATTTACTGCTGTGTGACCTTGGAAAAGTTACTTCTACCCTCTCTAGGCCTGTTTCCCTGTTCCTAAAATGGTTCTGTGGATTCAATACCTTTGAGATCCTTTCTGCTTCTAATGAAGCAAGGGAAGAGTCAGGTTACTGGCCATACGGATGGTAGGGCTGTTTGCCCACCTCTGGGGAGGCTGAGGACACTGTGTCCTCCAGAGAGGGAAGGGGGGGATTAGGACCAGGTGAATCTATGCTTACAAAAGTCTAGTCTTGCTTCTAACTAACTCCAAACCCAACAGTTAATCCCAATCACTTACACCAGGGATTTGAGATCCTAACAGCTTATCATTACAGAGCTGTGTAAGGTTTGCAGAACTTTATCAACATTATCTCCTTCAATTTTCTCAAGAACTACCAGTACCCAATGAAATCAGAATGAGGGTTTGTTTTTTTATCCCCATTTCACAGATGAGGAAACTGAGCTTTAGCAATGTGTCCAAATTTGGTCATACAACCGGTAAGAGACAGTGACAATCTTCAAAGTCAGGACTCTTTTTTGATTCAATGACTAGCACTCTTTCTTAAAAAAAAATTCTGTTTTTTTGATATTTTATTTATTCATATCTTTTATGTCTTATTTTTACTGATAAAGTTTACTCTTCTCTTCCTTTGTAAATACACGCTTTGCATGTACTTAGGTACTTACTAAATCATACTCATTCATCATTAGTTCATATCTCATTTTATTAGCATCCTATTTTTGCATTCCTTTCTGAATATATGCTTTGCGCATAGTTAAGTCCTTAATAAATGTTTCATTCATTCATTAGTTCATATCTCATCTCATTTTATTAACATCTCATTTTTGCATTCCTTTCTGAATATATGCTTTGCACATAAGGTTTTACTATTTTTATTTATTCATTCATGTCTTTTATATCTTACTTTCATTGATGCCTTTTCTTCCTTAATTTCTGACTATATGCTTTGCTCTTAGCAGATGCTCAATAATTTTTTTTCATTCATCCATTCATATCTGCTATATTTTTTTAATTAATATCTCTGTTTTTTAACTTCCATTTCTGAATCTCTCTCCTCGGGTCATTGTGTTTTCCCATATTACAGAGATTAAAAAAGGAAAAGAAACCAAATATATTTATTTTTGAACAAAGCCAACCAATGCAGCATTCATTTCTGACAGTATATGCAATATTCCATACCCGCAATTTTTACCTATGCAAAGTAGGGAGAAAGATATATTTTCTCAACTCTTCTCTGGGATCAAACTGGCCAGTTTTTTTGTAACACCAATCAATCAATTAACATTTTTTTAAGCACCTACTTTGAGCTAGGCAGGCACTGGAGATAGAAAAGGAGGCAGAAGTCCTCAGGGGGCTTACAGTCTGATGGAGGAGAGACTATGGGCAAAGAAATGTGTACAAACTAGCTGTGTTCCCATAAATAGTAAATGATTAGGAGGGAAAGTAAAGGAATTTTTAGGTGTTAGGCATGACTTCCTTCCTATAGCAGATGGGATGTTACTTGGAGTTTAAAGGAAGTCAGAGAAGACAGTGGACAGAGTTGAGGAGGGAGAGCCTTGTAGGCATCGGAGGTAGCCAGAGAAAATGCCTGGAGCCCAGAGGCACTGTACTGCCCCTTGGTTTTAAGGAGACTTTTCTCAGACTTTCTTGGAGGTCTTTCAAGGTCTTCTGTTGAGTTTTCAACATCCTAGCTTGAACCCAGTCCTAGAAACTAGAGACCCAGGAAAATCAACCTAGCTTTTGAATTTTTGGACTTTGTTTAGGCTTCAGAGAATGATCTGATTTAAGGGCTAGGTCAAGGCAAGCCTGCCCACGTCTCCGGCCTCATGTTTTTAGCTCTCTGGGTCATCTGAGCAGAAGCTTTTCCAAGCTGCTGTGGGTAATAGATTAATCAGTACAGGGGAGATGAGGCAGATTTGTCCTCTCCCTGGGTGATGTATCCAAGGGGGTTGCCAGTTAGATATGGCCCAAGGTTTGGAGTTGGATCCTGGCCAAAGGTACAGACAGCACCTGCTTTGGGTGTGGTCATGGTTGGAAAAGCAAGGTTCTGAGAAGGGAGTGGGCTATGATCCGCATCAAGGAGGGGGAAAGAGGGGGAGAATGGCTTTTCTCCTGATTATGCCTTCCTCTTTCCGTAGGATTCATTCAGGAAGTGGACTTCAAACAAAAGCTAGAGGCCCACTTCCCAGGATTGCTGCAGAAGGCAGTGTTTGGGGATAAATTAGACTTGGTAGTCCTTGAGGTCCTTTCCTGCTCTGATATTCTATGGATTCTCTTGACCAGATTTCACCTGACATAGGGGGAGGGGAAGTGGTTCACTGGTCTGTGGAAATCCTTGACAGAGAAATCCCTCCCTTCCAATGCAGGTGGACACCTTCTCTGCACCTTAGAATCTTGGAGAGCCCAGGGCAATACTCAAGTACTTATCAGAGACACATTGGATGGATTATTCATGCTGGTGTCCTGACATAAAGGATGAACTTATCCCAAAAGAGAAAGAGAGAGAGAGAGAGACAGAGAAAGAGGGAGAAAGAGAGACAGAGAGAGAGAAACAGCAAAAGAGAGAGACAGAGAGGAAGAAAGAGAGAGGAAGATAGAGAGAGAGAAAGAGAGAGAGAAGGAGACAGAGAGACAGGGAGAGAGAAAGATACAGCGAATGAGAGAGAGACAGAGAGAGAAGTTTTATTATCCTTTAATAAAAAGATTTGTTCTGTAAATCTTGGACTCAGTCAAAAGGCTGCATCCAAGGACCTAGAAGGCAAGATTTGGCTTAGAGGCTGCAGGTTCCCCATCCCTGGCTTATACCATATGAGGACTAGTTTGAGGTTAGCCACCAGAAGAAAAGATTCAAGGGGGGGACATGCCAGCTGTCTTTAGGTCTTTGAAGGGTAGTCATTGGGAAGAGGCATGTTCTGCTGGGCCCTGGGTAGCAGGGATGCTAAGATGCACACAGGTAAATTTAGCCTAGATGTTAGGAAAGCCTCCCAACAGTTAAGAGCTATTGAAAAGTGCGATGCGCTGCTTGAGGAGTGGTTTCTCCCTTGCTGGAAGTCTTCACATAGAGGCTGAAGGACCACTTGTTGGATGTGTTCAGGTATCTGGCTTGGCCCTCATGGCCTCTGAGGACTCTTTTGATGCTGAGATTCTGCAGTTCTGTGGATGTTAGGAACAAAGGAGAAATACTTCTAAGTGGTAGGCCCTGTGTAGCTAGTGGCTGGTGGTTTCACTGAGGAACAAGGGAAGCCACTGTTTTTTTAGATCCTGTGTCGTACTATTGACTCATTGAGCTTGTGGTCTGCTGGAGCCCCCAGATCTTTTTACACAGATCCTGTTATCCTGAACTTTTATATGCCAAACTATTTCTTACAAAGAAGAGATAATCAGAAAGAAGAGAGATGGAGGGGGCAGATAGAAAAGTGACTGGGAACAAAGAAAAGAGCTTGAGATAGGAAAAAGAGTAAAGAGAATCAGCCTAGAAGAGGAAAGAAAGAGCAAAAGAAGAAAAACAGAGAGATTGAGAGGAACAGAGGGAAAGAAAACCCTGATGAATAATGGTATTCGGCTCCCTGGTATCCCTTCTTCCGAGGGCTGGTTGAGTCTCTTCTCTGGGCTTCAACCTACTTATCCGTAAAAAAGCTAGCTAGATGTATGGATAAATCACTAGACAGATAGATAGGAGAGAGTGGAGAGACAAAGAGATTAGCTAAATTGGATGGATAGATAGATTTGATAGATACAGCAGAGATAGGCAGGATAGAATAGATAGATAATAGAGTAGATAGATTGGATAGATAGATAAATATAATGCAACAGATATCATAGATACATAGAATAGATTAGATAGAATGGATGGATGGAAAGATAGGTAGGTAGATGGATGGATGGGTGGATGGATGGATGGAAAGATAGGTAGGTAGATGGATGGATGAATGGATGGATGGATGGATGGATAGGTAGACAAAAAGATAGATGGATGGATAGATAAATAGAGGTATATATAGATAAATAGATAGATGAATGAATGGATAGATGAACAGATAGATGGATGAATGAGCACTTATTAAACTCTACCTATGTATCAGATACCGTGCTAAGCTTTGGGGATGCAAACAGAAGAAAGCAGGACAGTGAAGGGGGCAAGGAAGAGGAAGACTAGCTGGAAAAGGGGAGAGGTCCACATGGCAGCATGGTGTTGGAGGTAGCTGGGAAATGGTGTAGTATCTCAGTTCCAGGGAAAAGAAGACAAAAGTTCATCTGCCTGAGCCTGCAAGCTATGTGGAAGATTTAGTCAGCTTGGCCCCAGTGGTCAGAACTGTAATAAGAGCAATGGGAAGAAACTGAAGAGAGACAGATTTTGACTTGATGCAATGGAAATTTCCTAATGGGAAGAAATTGAAGAGAGGCAGATTTTGACTTGATGCAATGAAAATTTCCTTACAATTACAACTTCCCTCAAGAATGGAATGGGCTTCCGTCAAGATGGTGTTCATCCCCTCACTGCAAGTCAAAAGCTTGATGATCTCTTGTCAGGGACATTGTAGACCAGGGGTCATCTTTAGGATGAGAGAATCTCTTGAGGCCCCTTCCAGCCTCCTCCGCCCAATTCTGTACTTCTATGACAGGGATTTCTGGGACATTTTGCCTCTTGCAAATGATAGGTTTAAAAGTCAAGTCATATATGACCTTGGTAGGTCACTAGCCAGCATGGTGGATAGAGCCCTTCACCTGGAGTCAGGAAGACCTAAGTTCAAATACTTCCTAGTTGTGTGGCTCTGGACATCTGCCCCCCTCTGCCCTCAGGGTTATTGAGGACCAAAAGAGAAAGTATTTATAAAGTCCTTTACAAACCTTAAAACACTATCAATGCTAGCTATTATAATTGTAGTTTTTGGTGGTGGTGGTGGTGTACAACAGTAGTCTCCAGAGCGGTGGAGTGTGCAGGAATTGGCTAAGATAATCCTTTGAGGTGCAAGAAGAAAATATTTGAATTTACATTTCTATTAAATTATTTTAAAAAGGATTTAAGCTTTGTGTGTATTTAATAAACGATGTTCTCATGTAATCTATACATCATGGTATTCAAGGTATCCTGAGGAAAGAACGGGAGAGCCGTACTGTGGAGGGAGGAGTTGGTAGTTTCATCTTTTTTCATTTGTTTGCCTTTAGCATGTTGTATGATATTAGAATAACATTCAAAGGATCTTATAAGGTTGCATATCTGGGAGGCTTGTGCTTAAAGTGCTGAGTACAAAATTTTCTTACAGCGTGTCTTCTTTGTTGTGTGTCTGGTTAGGTGGATTTATGGATTACAGTCAAGGTAGCAAACACTTATAAAGCACCTACTACTGTGGAACAGGCACTGTGCCAAGCTCTGGGGCTACAAAGAAAGGAAAAACTGGTTCTTGCCCTCAAGGAACTTACGGTCTAATAGTTATATGCAAACAAGATACCAAAAGGATAAATTTGGGGTAATTGACAAAAGAGTTAAGGGCCAGTAAGATAACAAAACAGGAAAATGACAGGTGCTGGAGAGGATGTGGAAAAATTGGAACATTAATGCATTGTTGGTGGAGCTGTGAACTGATACAACCATTCTGGAGAGCAATCTGGAACTATGCCCAAGGGGCTATAAATAATTGCATACCCTTTGACCCAGTAATACCACTTCTGGGGTTGTATCCCAAAGAGATCACAGAAGTGG
>CM053582.1:86789481-86814257 GCA_028627135.1 Pseudochirops cupreus
ACCCATCCATCCACCCATCCACCCACCCACCTACACATCCACCCATCCATCCATCCATCCATCCATCCATCCATCCAACCAACCATCCATCCATCCACCCATCTACCCACCCACCTACACATCCACCCATCCATCCATCCCTCCATCCATTCACCCACCCATCCATCCACCCATCCACCCACCCACCTACACATCCACCCATCCATCCATCCATCCATCCAACCAACCATCCATCCATCCATCCACCCATCCATCCATCCATCCATCCATCTACCCATCCATCCATCCATCCATCCATCCATCAGTCAACAAGTATTAAGCCCCTGCTGTGTTCCAGGGACTATGCTGAGTGTTGGAGATACAAAGACAACAACAGAAAAGAAAATCTCTGTTCTTAAGGAGTTTATATCCTATTGGGGCAGTCAATGGACACAAATATAATATACCCTTTGTCCTGCTTATGACATGTATCTAGATGGGCAGACTGTTTTTTTTTCATTGTCTTGTTTATTTACTTTCAGTTTACAAGATTCAGTTCCATGATCCCTTGAGTTTCAAATTTTCTCCCCTCCCTCTCCCCCCCCATGGTGGCGTGCAATCATGTATAGGATCTGCAAATACTTTCACATTGTGCAATAGTCTGGTTGTACCAGGGTTGTAACCAATGAGTGAACCATGGGAAAAAAGAAAGAAAACTAAACATGAAAAAGAACGATAGCATGTAGATTGCTTCAGTCTCCATTTAAACTTTGGTCTTTCTAGATCTTACTCTGAATGTAGACATCTCCTTCCATCCTGAGACTTGTAGAGTTGTCTCATAGCTGCGCATTGCTGAGAAGAGTCCAGTTTATCAAGGTTGGTCATCACACATACAATGTGTCTGTGATTATGTACAAATTTTTCCTGGTTCTGCTCTTCTCACTTAGCATCAATTTGTATAAGCCTCTCCAGGTAATTATGAAGTCTAGATGGGCAGACTGTTGAAGAAATGGGTATTTGCTTCCAAGAGTAGCTAGAGATTGTTGAAAACATAGCATATTTCCTCCAAGCCACCTAGACCAAACTTCTCCATCAGATTCTGAGTTGAGTTCACTGTCTGTTTGAAACATGAGCTTGAGATGGTGATCTCATCTGGTGATGCTATATGCTGAAGTTCTCATACCTGAAATATATATTCTCCTCCTGAAACTCCAGTTTCTTTCGCTGGTGACCAGGGGGAGTGGTATGACCGAGAGTGACTTCTGTAAAATAGTACTGAAGCAGAATTGAAACAGCTCAAAGGAAATGCAGGATATACGAATTTGGAGATTCAGCTCCCAATATTCACAGGGACTATTTGTGCCCGACCTATGGTAGAGCATTCCGAGCTCACATTGGTCTGATTAGCCATGGTCAGACACACTGAAACTTTACTCTAACATAGTGATGTCATTTTGGTCCTCTTCGAGAAGGAAGGACAACAGCCAGCCACCTGACCTCTGGCAAAGGCAGCAGTCATAATAATACAGAGGTTGTCCGTTCTCTGCCCTCAAGCGATTCAAAGTTTGACAGTAAAACCCCCTGAGAGAGTGAAGGATAGGGGGGTGGGATATAAGCGTAGGTCATAGATTTATAGAGGGCTTGATTTCTAGAATAAAGGGAGTAATGTTGGGTTGGTGTATGATAGGAGTGGGGAACATGTGGCCCTCTATGTCCTCAAGCAAGGCCCTTTGACTGAATCCAGACTGCACAGAACATGTCCCATACACCATAGGAGGTCAAATGACTAAAAGAGATTTTATAGGTCTCAGAGGCATCTGGGTGGTGCCATAGTGCACAGAGCACCAGGCCTGGAGTCGGGGAGACCTGAGTTGAAATGTGGCCCCAGACACTTACCAGCTGCGTGACCCTGGGCAAGTCACTTCACCCTGTCTAGAAAGGGAATGGCAAAACACTCCAGCATCTCTACCAAGAAACCTCAAAACCACGACTGAACAATGACAACAGTTCATCGGTCAGCGTTTACAGATGAGGAGGCTGAGGCCACAGGGGTGGTGGGAATTGCCCAGATCTTCCCAGATTGCACATGAGTACATCTGGGCTGCACATTCCAGGCCTCAGATTCCACTAGCACCTCTTCTCCTATACCATGCTGTTTGTCATCATAGGATTAGCAGGTCGTGTGTCAAAGCTAGATGGCCGTGTAGTCCTTTGTGACAGAAACCAATGTATCAAAGACTTGAACTGGTAGAAATGTCAGTTTCACTTGGAGAATATTTCTTCTTTTTTTTTTTTTGGCCTTTTTTTTTGGAGGAGCAATTAGGGTTAAGTGACTTGCCCAAGGTCACATGGCTAGTAAGTGTTAAGTGTCTGAGGCAGGATTTGAACTCAGGTCCTCCTGACTCCAGGGCCAGTGCTCTATTCACTGTACCACCTAGCCACCCCTGAGAATATTTCTTAATTGTTTGGGTTGAACAGTTTTAGGAATAGCATGATGTTTCAGAGCTAGGGCTTTTGTCTAAAATTCTTTTATTTTTCTTTTTGGGGGCGGGGATGGTATTAACTATTTTTGTCTTATTTAAAATAGATTTTCATTGATATATTTTCTTTTGATATCACCTAATTTTGCTCCTGTTTTCTTCTCCCTCCCCTTGCCCAGAATCCCTTGTAACAAAGAAGTTTAAAAAATCAGAAAAACTAATTCACACGTCAAAAAAGTCTGATGTGTTAGGTGTTGTCTAGATAAGTGGTGCCTCTTATATAATCATCATTGTCATTATTCATTATTATTATTCTGAAACTGGGAAGGATTTTTGAGGACTGAATCCATCCCTCTCATTTTACAGGAGAGGAGGGAACAAGATCACACAGGTTGTGACAGAAAGCAGAATTTGAGCCCAGGGTGCTCTGACTCCCAATCCAACCGCATTTTCCATGGTGAACTACAAAACTCACACATGTTCCTTGCATTATGAGTTCCCTGTCCCTGGAAGTGCCCACGCTCCCAGCCATGTTGGAGTGGGGTTGAAGACTGGACAAGCTGTCCTCAGATCTCTTCCAAATTTCGGGATTCTGTGCTTTGCCCCGGATCTCTCAGGGAGTCGGGATGAGAGCTGGGGTCTTCAGTCCTGGTCCCCCAGGCAAAGGCCAGGGCTCTTTACTCTGTACAGGCGCAGAATTGGCGTTCTCAGGTGCAAGGGAGAAGCTCCTGCTGGTGGCAGCAAAGGATTGCACAAGTTATATTCGGGGCCATTTAGGAGCGAGGCCCTTGTTCTGATTCACCGCCCCTCTTCCCCAGCCCCCGGCAAAGCTCTGCTGGAGAACATCTGTCAGCTCTTGGGATCCAGGGAGGGAGAAGCCTGACCTTTGGTTCCGCCAGCCCAGCTTCATGAGTCTTCTTGGGCTTCCAGGAGGAATGTGCATTTGTGAGCACTCTCAGGGAAAGAAGAGAGGTTTGAATAAGTTGTATGGGAAAGGGTTTTGTCCTATAGCGACTAAGAATGGTAGAATCTGAGACAGAGCTGGAGGGGACTGTAGGGGGAAGAATGATGAGCTGAGTGGGACCTTAGAACAACAGGGAGTGTCAGAGCTGGGAGAGACTTTAGAACAGAGACTAGAGTTGGGAAGGACCTGAGATTATGGAATATAGAATGCTAGAGCTTGGATGAACTTTAGGCTATCTGGTCCAGCCTCTCCCAGTTTGCTGATTAGTAAAGTTGGGCACAGAGGAGAGGAATGACTTGTCCAAGGTCACAGAGCCTGTTATTGGCAGAGTAAGGAATTCTCTGCCTCTCTCTGTCAGTCTCTCCTCCATCTTCCTCCTTTTTCTCTGTCTCTTCATTCTCTGTTTCTCTCTTCCTCTGTCTCTCTCTGTATCTGTCTCTATCTCACTCTCCCCTCTTTCTCCCTTCTCTCTCTCCCTTCTTTTCTGTCCCTCTGTCTCTGTCTCCTTCTTTCTCTCTCCATCCATCCGTCCATCTATCCATCCATCCATCCATCCATCCATCCATCCATCATTCTCTGTCTCTCTTCATCTATCTCTGTCTCTCTCCTCCTTCCTCCTTTTGTCTCTTCATTTTTTCCATTTCTCTCTATCTCTTTCTCCCCTCTTTCTCCCTTCTCTCTGTCTTTCTCATTCTTTTTCTATTTTTCTCTGTCTCTGTATCCCTCCTTTTTCCACCTCCCACCTCTCCCCATCCACTTCTCTGTTTCTCTCCATCTATCTTTCTCTCCATTTCTCTCTGTCTCCCTCCTTCTCTCTCCCCCTCCCTCCCTTATTCTCCATCTCCCCAATCTTCCATCTGTCTCTCTGTCTCTGTCTCTCTCTGTCTGTTTCTTTCTCTCTCTGTCTTTCTCCCATCCATACAACCAAGCCATGGTCTCTTTTTGTTATATATTTCCTTAATGATGTCCTTTACCCCTTGCCCCCCCCCCCCGCCCCATTCTTCTCCACATTCCTTATTGGTTCTATATGTTGACACCTACAACCAAGCATTTTAGGTCTAGAGCTGGAGGGGGACCTCAGAGGCCATCTAGTCTGACCTCCTCACTTTATAGATGAGGAAACCTAGGACCCAAAAGGTTAAGTGACTTGAGCAAGGTAGACACATGCAGCCAAACATTCAGGCTCAGTTCCCATAATGCCCAGTTTATCCCTCTACTAGCACCATGATATTTAGGTGAATTGAGAAAGCAAGGCAGATTTCCTAATCTTATTCCGATTTTTTCTTTTCCTCTCCCCAGCCAGTTTTCTTCTAGATTGGGCCTGCTTTTTTGTATATCCCAAGTCCGTGTGTGTGTGTGTGTGTGTGTGTGTGTGTGTGTGTGTGATGCACATGCTTAGAGTCGTTCAGGTTAGCTTTAGGAGTAATCCTCAGATACTGCTAGAAGCGACCATGGAGTCCCTTAAAACTCTCTAAATGAAACAAAGTGAATGTGGCAGGCTGAAACAAGGCATTGTTGGATTTTGTATAGAAGACGGCTATTGCAGCCGATGCTGGGGTTTCTGCATCAGTCTGCCCTGCTGCCTGCTTCTCAGAACTTGGCAGGCTGCCCCGTGATCTGGAAGCTAAGGAGTGGGGGTGCGTGGGGACCTTGCCTTGCTAAGGGGGCTGTCTGAAGCTCTGGCATGTAGCATGCTGAGACAGTTAAGTCTTATATTGTGCAAACTCTACCAGCAGCTAGTAGTCCTCTAATTAATTGTTGTTCACAAAAAAAAAGAGATGAATGTGCAATTGTGTGAAGTTGGGTGTCAGAAGTATTCAGCCGGGAGTACCCACCTGAGATGGCATTGTCTAATTCTGCTCTCCCCAGTTCATTCACACCTCCCTTTGCCTGGAGGTCTCCCAGCAGAGGCTGCCCCATGGCCGAATGGTGGGGATGCTACAGAGGGGATTCTGGATCAGAGCTGGGTTGAGCTCCGTGCCCTCTGAGGTGCCTGTCAGCTCTGACATTCTGAAAGCTGGCCTGGACTAGAGCTCACTCTAGACTCAACATTCTGTCTTAAGTCACCTGAACCCCCAAACCTGGAATGTTCTGCCTCCTGCCTACTGCCTTTTATACTCCCGACTCCCTTCTCTCTGAAATTATTTCCAATTTATACTTTATATAATTTATTTGTTTGTAACTGTTTCCATGTAGCTCTCGCCACCCCCTACCCCCCATTAGAATGTGAGCTTCTTAAGGAATACAGACTGGTTTTGCCCTTTTTTTTTGGTAATGTAAATAGGATTTTATTTTTTCAAATTAAAATGCAAAGACAATTTTCAGCATTCATTTTTTATTAGAGGGTTTTGCCTTTCTTTGTGTCCTCAATATAGTGCCTGGCATGCAGTAGGCATTTAAAAATGCATGCTAATTGACATCAAGACTTTGCACAAATGCTCCCTGCTGTAGCCAGCACTTCCCAGTTGTGTGCATCCGCACTCTGCACTTAGATCTGTGTTTATCTGTAGACATATTATTTCCCCCTCTTAGACTGTAAGCTTCTTGAGGGCAGGGACTTTCATTTCTGTTTTGTATTCCCAATGCCCGACACATGGTAGTTGCTGGAATGCTTCTCGAGAGCCGGGCCTGTCTCTGCTTTTCTTCTGTTCTCTAGTCTTAGCACATTGCCCAGCACAAAGAACCTGCTTCATTAGAGTGTTTGCTGAGTGACTGCTTGTTGGATTGGATTGAATTCAAATAGCTTATGTTATTTCTCAGTCTGCTCCCTTACTTACTCCCTAGTCCATCTGTAAAAGTCAGGGATGGTTGTGGGAGCAGTGGGAAGATCACTGGTTCAAGAGTCAGAGGACATGAATTCAAAACCCACTTTTGATGCTTACTGTGTGACCTTGGCTAAGTCATTTATCTTCCCTAGGCCTCAGTTTCTCCATCTGTATAAGGAGAGGGTTGGATTGGATGAACCCTGAGGTCCCTTTTAGCTCCAATTCTGTGAATGTAATAGATTATTATTGAATAGTAAGTACTGCAAATAGGACCTTTCTCCTTTCCTTTCTTCCTTCCTTCCTTCCTTCCTTTTTCTTTCTTTCTTTCTTTCCTTCCTTCTCTCTCTCTCTTTCTACCTTCCCTCTTTCCTTCCTTCCTTCCTTCCTTCCTTCCTTCCTTCCTTCCTTCCTTCCCTCTTTCCTTCCTTCCTTCCTTTCTTCCTTCCTTCCTTCCTTCCTTCCTTCCTTCCATATATGAAACTCCAGGTGAAAAAAACCCCCTCTTCTATCAATGGATCCATCAATAAGCATTTATGAAGTATGTCTTATGCACCAGGCATTGTGCTGAGCTCTGGGAATATAAAAAGAGACAAAAGATGGTCCCTGCCTTCAAGGAGCTTACCCTCTAGATGCTGGTAGTGCTGCCTCTGTCACTGGCCTAGATGACTGAGAGCTTAAAGACTTGTCCAGGCTCACACAGTATGTGTCAGAGGAAGGACTTGAACCCAGGTCTTTTTGGCTATGAGGCTATCATAGGACCTCTCATGCTGTTTGTTGTTCTGTCATTTTTCAGTCATATCTGATGCTTCATGGTCCCATTTGGGATTTTCTTGGCAGAGATACTGGAGCTGTTTGCCATTTCTTTTTTTTTATAGACGAGGAATCTGAGGCAAAGAGGGTAAAGTGACTTGCCCAGGATCACACAGCTAGTAAGTGTGAATGACAAAAATCAAGACAAAAAAACAAGGAAAGACTTAAATGAACTGATGCAGAGTAGGGTAAACTGGTCTGGAAAAACAAATATACCCGCTGCTGTCAATGACGTAGATGAGTGGACGCTGAGAGGAGGCCTCCACTAGCGCTTTCTCTCTGGGCCTCAGTTCTCCTATCCGTAACATAAGGTCTTGTGCTTCAGGTCTTGGAAACCCAAGCCTTGTTCTGCCTGGCCCCAGACAGCAGATCTGGGAGGAATAACTAAAGCTTGCTGAGAAACAGGTTTAGACTTGATGTAATGAAAAACTTCCTAACAATTAGAGCTATCTTCCAGTGGAATGTGCTATCTGGGGAGGGAGTGAGTGGAATCCCCCTCAATGGAGGCCTTCAGGTAAAGGCTGGATGCTCATGGATTGGAGGCGGGGGGATGAAGAGCAGAGTTCTGATCCAGGTGTGACTTGGATTAGGTGGCCGCAGAGATCTCTCCCTATTCTGAGATGCTGTGGGGCCGTGTTCAGAGTGATGGGAATAACCAGTCTGGGTCTTGGAGGCAGATAGTAAAATACAACTTCCTTCCATCACTGGAAAGGCAAGGGACTATGAGGTTGAGGGTGTCACATTCACTATAGATTTTGTTTTTGTTTAACTGTTCTTTGTTCCATAGGAGGTTGTGGTTCCAGGTGGGGGTGTGGTGTGGTAGGGGAATATTAAAAAGTGACTATGATATAAAAACAAAAAGACATCAAGAGAAATGATCATCGTTATGATTCTAAATAAAGGGCATTGCTTGGTATCTAGGCTTTGGGAACCTGGTCAGATATTTGAACATTTAGATGATGTCGAGTCCCAGGCCTGGTGTTCTTTGTGGGGTTGTCCAGGATTTCATGCCTGCGAAATGTGTGGTAATGGAAACAGCTTTGGGCCAGGAGTCTGGAGACCTGGGTTTGAATCCTGACTTGGTCACTAACTTATGGTATGACTTTGACCAGTCCTTTCTTCTGCCTGGACATTAGTTTCTTCTTCTGTCAAATCGGATGGTCCTGATCTGTCTGGTTCTGGCATGAGGCCTTAAACTGTGAGGAAGCTTCATCCCTGCCTTTGAACCTTTGCTCATTGTGTTTTCTCCTTCTAGAGGCACTGCAGGTGAAAAGAACACGGAATGTGAAGTCCAAGGACTTGGATTTGAATCCTGACTCTCATAGTTATTATTGGGCGAGATAGTTAACCTCTCTGAGCTGCAGGGCAGTTACCTGGAAAATGGGTAGTTTAGACTAGATCATCTCTAAGGTCCTGACCCTCCTAGCCCTGACATTCTCTGTTGTAAGGGCCTTCCCAAACTCTGAGATTCTCTGTTCTAAGGCACTCCCAGCTCTTACCTTCCATGTTCTAAGGGCCCTCCTAGCCCTGACGTTCTCTGTTCTAAGGGCCCTTCCAGCTCTTATGTCCTGTGTTCTAAGGCTTCTCTCAGATATGACATCATATGTTGTAAGCACCCTCCCAGTTTTGTTGTTCTACATGTTAAGGTCCTTACTAGTGCTTTGTTGCAAAGTCTGTAGCAAGCTTTAAATTCTGTGAACCCTCTTGGGGAGGTCCCTCCTCACTCCCTTTCCTACCCAAAGTCTATACATCCTTTAAGTGTTTCTATTTCAGTAAAAAGGCAGCTAGGTGGCTCAGTGGATAGAGTGCCCAGCCTGGAGTCAGGAATATTACTCTTTGTGAGTTCAAATCCAGCCTCAGGCACCTACTAGCTGCGTGACCCTGGACAAGTCACTTTGCCCAGTTTGCTTCAGTTTCCTCATTTGTAAAATGAGCCAGAGAAGGAAATAGCAAACCACTCCAGTTTTCTGCCAAGAAAACCTCAAATGGTGTCACAGCGAGTCAGACACAAATGAAATGACTGAGCAACAAGAATATCTCAGTAAAACCTATTTCGGATTCTCCAGCCTTCTCTGAGCTCCCATTCAACTCATTTGGTACTATAGAGTTCAGGCCACAGTTACCCTAGAGAGATGGGACTGACAGTGGGTAGGGCAGGGGGCTTCAAGAGTGAAGTTCAAATACTGCTTCAGATCCTTACAAGCAGTGTGATGATGTAGGGGTGATGATGGTGATGGTGATGATGATTCTAACAGCTCTACAGGTTTGGGAGGAACAATGAGATGACAATGGCTGTTGTTATGTCCCACTGTGACCCTGTTTGGGATTTTCTTGGCAGAAATGCCAAAGCGGTTTGCCATTTCCTTCTCCAGCCCATTTTACAGATGAGGAAATTGAGGCAACCAGGGTGAAGTGACTTGACCAGGGTCACCCCAGCTGTTAAGTGTCTGAGGCTAGACTTAAACTTGAGTCCTCCGGACTCCAGGCCAGATGCCCTGTTTACTGTACCCAATATGGCTGTAAAGGATTTCAAAAATTTTAAAGCACTCTAGAAATGTGAGCTATTATGATTATTATTATGTGTTAGGATCAGAGATTTAGAGCTCCAAGGGACCTTAGAAGCCATCTTGACTAACTCTTGTTGTTTGTCCTTCATTCTGGAAGAAGACCATAACATCAGGAAGGTGATGTCATGACTGGCAAGTGAATTGGATTTAAGTGAGTCAGGGCTGTGTGAATTCACCAGCCTCACTTTATCCTCTGGAGCCATCTGGGTCCAGTGGCCAGATACCGGTCAGGACACCTAGAGATGGGCCAAAATGCAGTGGGGAACTTTGGCCTTTTCAAGATGAGATCTTTAACAGGTGTCAGTTTGACTGAGGCAGTGCTCATTCAGTAATTAAAGCTTAATAAGAAATGAAGCAGAGGATGGCCTCTTTACCTAGTCTTGACTAACTTCTCACTTAACAGTTGAGGAAACTGAGACCCACTGAAGTTAGGTGACTTGACCAAGGTCACAGTGACAGAGCTGGGATTTGAACCATTCACTTTATCAGGTTGCCTTTGGTGGCTCTGTGCCTGGGTCACAGGGAAGTAGGGTCATCAAGTGGTGAGTGAGCCAGAACTGAGAGGAGACCTGCTGGACAGTTTGCCAGGCTTTGTAGGAGTTTGAACTGGGGGGATTTGGGCAGTACGACTGAAATCTTAACAAACCCTGTGCCCTGCTGCTTATCTGTTTGATTTGTTAATGTCTGGATTATAGGATTTCGAGTCACCAGGGACCTTGGAGACATAATCTAGTGCAGGGATTCTTCACCTTTTTTGTGCGCTAGATCCCTTGGGCAGTCAGTTTTGTGAAGCCTGCTGGCTTCCTTCTCAAAATCATGTTCTTCTTAAAATTAGTTTATTTATTTTTAGTTTTCAACATTCACTTTTTAACTTTTTTAAGCTTTTTTTCTTAAGTTTTAAATTTTCTTTCTCTCCCTCCCCAAGATGGCACGCAATCTAATATAGGCTCTACATATGCATAGAATCACATTCTTAAATGTATAAAATAAAATTATGAAGGAAACCAATTACATTGAAATATTGTTGTCAAAATATTTTTAAACAAGTTCACAGACTCCAGATTTAGAACCCCTGACCTGGTGCACCTTCTTGTTTTACAGATCACTATCAGAGATATTAGGTGGTTTACCCATCATGCCACAGTTTATAAGTATCAGAGCCAGGATCCGATTCCATGGACTAATGTTCTTTCCATTATACTACCTTGCTGGTCTTATCTCAGCCCAACTAGAGTCTTACGTCTTGGAAAGCAGGGACTGTAACTTTTACTGTTCTGTATTTTCATCAGTACCTAGAATACTGTATAGGTAAGGATAGGAATTTAGACTGATGGTTTCACTGGCATGGAGAATTCTCAGGTGAAGAAACTCTCTCCGTCAATACAGGTTGGCACCTTCTAGAGAGCTGCAGAAAGTCCTTAGAAGTGCCCTGCCAAGGGCCACACAACCAACGTGTATCTGGAGCAACTCTGAATTTAGGTTGTTGCCCTGGCTCCAAGGCTGGTACTGTAAATAATTGCTACATAAATGGGTGAATAAGAGAATGCTTCCAGAAGGCATTGTCTCAAAGCATTGTCTCCCTACCTCCTGCCCAGTCCTATGTCTCTTCCCATTTAAAACCCAGCCTAGCAATTGTCTTGTGTGCCTTCTGTGTTAGCCAGGGTTCTGCTGAGTGGGCCAGGTCCACAGGGGCGTGTGCCCCTTCAGTGCCTGCCTTGGAGGCTCCATACCGCCCTACATGTAGAAAGTCAAAATGTGGCAGATTGTATGTTCCTGCTGTGACCCACACTGGGCAGGTTCGGGCTTGCCCGGCTTGGCATGGCCATGTGGCGTGGTAGGTGGGGCAGGGCTGGGGCTCTGCTCATTCTGACTTTCATACACTGAGGACCTCTAGGGGCCCAGGTAGCCAGATTCGTTTACGATTTGATTACAGTCTTGGTAATAAGCGCAGGAAGTGGCCACATCTCATCCTAATGAGTGAGTTCAGTAGTGTCCATGTCCAGGACCACATGTGCCAAGAAGGAGGTGGGTGGGTCTTTGGGCAGTCTAAGACTTGACCTCTATGCTTACCACTCTGTATGTCACCGTGGCCTCAGTTTCCTCATCTGTGAAATGATGAGACTAAAGTGAATGGTCTTGGGTGGGGGGGCATATCCCTTTAAAGTAAAATTCTAGACCTATGAGCTTGTTCCAGGTATTGGCTGTTTAAGAATGCATGAGAAATATACAGCTTTGAGTTGGGATGATAGAAAGAGGAGGGCCGAATGCCAGTGTGGAAGGTTACTTGCCCCTTTCTGTGCCTATGTTTCACAATCTGACTCTAATCTACCCACCCTTCCCCCTCGTGCACCCTACATTCTAGCCAAACAAGCCTATTTGTTATTTCTGGGACAAGACATTTCCTGCCTTTGTGAGGGCTGTCCCCCATGCTTGGAATGCTCTCCCTCCTCCACCTCTACCTCTTGGAATACCTGACTTATTTCAAGGCTCAGCTCAAGCATCACCCCCTTCATGAGACCCTCCTTAACATCCCCAGTAGTTATTTCTCTTTGGGCTCCTCTCCTCATTAATTTGGGAATATTATCTGTTTGCTTATGTCCTACCCTCTCTGGAGCCACAGCCTCAATCACACTTGAATCTATTTTTGGGGTCCTAAGAAAGGTAACCCTGAGGGGCTGCATTTCTGGTACTCTTGTTGACAAGTTCCCACTGGTGTGTTTCCTGTTAATATCAATCACTTAGACTTCAGTTAACTTTTAGGGGAGAAAAAGGATTTGACATAAAAGTTGTGGCATTTAAAAAGTTCAAGAGACATTATTTCTAGTAAATTTAATCCTTTTATTAACAATGCCAGCATATCTATGGATAAAAAGATCATTGTTTGACCATCCTTCTCTTAAACCAAAGACAATCATGGCGATGGGCTCATGGCTTATATATGTCTTTGGAAGAAGAGTGTTCCTGAGGGTGACAATCAACACTGACTGGTCAATAAGTTAATGAGAGGTATACTTTACAAAGACAAGTGAGTTCACTATAGTGAAGGACTAAGAGTAACACCGTGTCACTCTTGGCCAGAAAGACTATCCCTATACCCAGACCACTCCCCAGGCTCTGGCAATCTAGATAAAGAATCCCATCCAAGCCTGAACCAATTGACTGGAGTAGCAGTACCCAGAATGAGGAGAATGTTATTCATCAGCCCTGTCCTTGAGAGATTAGACAAGGAGATAGGATGGGAGAAAAAAAAACTAAGGTCTTCCCTATTTGAGTAATTGGCAATTAATATGAGGGAGAAATAATCATTTCTCTCAAAGTATAGCAAGAATAATTGGTACCGAGTATTCTATCCCCCCCCCCCAAATCTAGGGGCACATGCTTTCTTTGCACACACAGGGTCTCAGACAGAGTGATCTTGAGGTAGAAGGGTACAGTGGAGAGAGAAGGAGGCTTGGAATTGAGGCAATCTAGGTTCTTATCCCATCTCAGACACTACCTATGTAAGCCTTTACAGACTCTGTAAAATGAGGAAGTTGGACTCCATAACCAACTACCTTCCCTTCCAGCCCCAAGTCTGTGATCCTATGAAAAGTGAAGACATCAACCTCTGAGGGGGTGAGTGGGAGCTAGAAGCAGATGAAAGGGTGGGTTTAAAAAGAACTGGAGAAGTTGGACAGTGGCTTCTGTTCACAAGAGTGTTTTCTCTCTTCCTAGAGTGTTTTACCCTTGGCTGGATTCTCCCTCCATGAAAATGTCCCAGTCTTCTGCAGATGAAGGAACCACGTTTGAACACCTCTGGAGTACTCTGTGAGTTTCCTTCTGAGTCTGTATCCCTGGGAGACCAAGTAGAAGAGTAGGGAGCTGTTTCCTCAGCCCAAACTAGGCTCGCCCATGGCATCAGGTCTGGTGTCCAGTTATTGGTAAATGGGCACATGTGAGCAGGAGCTGCAGCTGCATGGAGCACCACAGTGCCATGGCCTTTCCTTAGGTTTCATCATGTAAAACTGGGTACTTCCTAGTAGGCTGTGGAGCAGACTAACTGTTCTCCTGAAGGTCCTTGATATGGTAGAAAAGTATCTAATGATCAGGGAACACAAGGAGGGTGGAGGGGTGGGGCACCAAGAGGCCATAGGAGAGGTGGCTAGGGGTGGAGGGCATGGCCAAGGGCTTAAAGGCTTTGAAGAGCTGTAGTATGGAAGGATTAACCTGGCTCTGCTTGGTTCTAGTGGGCATAACTAGAAATAATGTGTGGGAATTAAAGGGAAACCAAATTTGGCTTCAGATAAGAAAAAACTTCCTACCAATTAGAATTGTACCCCAAAGAGAATGCCTTGAGAGGTAGTGAGGTCTTCATACCTAGAGGTCTTCAAGTGGAAGGGGGATGCCCACTTCTCTGTTCACATATGGGTTGGACCAAATGACCTCTGTCACCAGCATAGCTTCTTCAATTTGAGGAGAGAAGAGGATCAGAAGGTGGAGAGAGAGCAATGAGGAGAGGATAAGGGAAGAGGGGAGAGAGATGAAAAGAGATGTGAAGAAAGAAGAGGAGAGGACTGGAGAGAGGAGGATTGAGAGGAGAGGAGAGGGCCAAGAAAAGAAGAGGGGGGAGAGGGGGAGAGAGGAAGGAGGGGATGGATGGAGGGGGGAAAGAAAGAGGGAGAGAGAGAGAGAGAGAGAGGAGGGAAGGAGATGGAAAAGGAGGGAGAGAAGAGAGAAAGGAGAAGAGAGGGAGGGATGGAAAGAAAGAGAGAGAGGGAGAGGGAGAATATGAGAGAGAAGAGAGGGAAGGAAATAAAGGAGAGAAGAAGAGAAGAATGAGAAGGAAAGAAAGGAGGAGAGCTGAAGAGATGAGGGGAGATGAGGGTTGGGGGGGATGGTGCAGAAGTGCATAGGAAGAAAAGTAAATGGGTAAAAGTATGAAACCAGGATGCTCTCAAGTCCTTCATGGTAACAGGATTGACTGGTACCTCCCCCCAAATACCCCACCTCGTTTCCCCTCTGTTAACTCCACCCTTGGGCTGGTAGGTTAGGGTGTTTAGATCGATGGTTCATGCAGAGCTAAAGGCTTTCCTCATCTTTTCCCAGGGAGCCAGACAGCACCTATTTTGATCTCCCCCAGTCCAGTCAAGGGGGCAGTGAGGTGGTGGCTGGTGGGACTCTGGTCAGCGTGAATGACTTCCACATGCAGAGCATGAATGAGGCTGTCATGGTAAGTGAGGTCTCTACCTCCTGCAGGGGAGGCAGTGCTCACAGTAGGGCTGATTTTTCCTTGGAAGGGTAGCATGGTTGAGCTAATGAAATCAGAACTCAGGTGTTGGCCCCTTTTCCCATTGCCCCTGTTCCTCATGTCTCTTTAAAGGGGTGGGGTCCTTAAAAGGAACTGGCCAGATCCAAGTTCCCTAAATGGCCTCTTGAATGGGGTTCTCCACCAGGCAGGAATGTCAAGATGTGGGTTGTCTGGGTTGGGGACAGCTCAGTCAGACTCTCATTATCCCCTTTCTTCCTGACCACTCTGTTTCTGAGCCATAGAGTAACCTGGTTGTCTGTTGGCAAGCAAGCTTGATTACAGATTATGGGCTTGTAGGGCCAATTGCAGGATGGGGTACTGGGGTGCTGGGCTCAATCACAGAATAATCAAGACAGGAAAACTAGTATCTTTCTTCCTTCCCTGTTAGTTATCCCTTCCTGCTTCCGACATCTTGGCCCATTCATTGCTCCTCCCACTCCAAAAACTAGTTTCATTCTAAGCTCCTAAATAATATTAAATTATGGTTAATATTTAGGGTGATATCCCTCCCATGGAATATTTGCATTTCAATAGAGAGCCATGGAAAAGCTTTCTAAATGGAAAAAGCTTTTTAATGGTGGGGACTCTCTGCCACTGTCTAAACCATTCCAAAAAACACTTAAGTTTTTATGATTTATAACAGATGGCCCTAGGGCTATAAAAACAAAACCAAATAAATCATTCTTATCCTTAAAGGATCTTACTTTCTACTGATTGGGAGGTTGGGGATGGTATTTACCATGTATAGAGCTAAGTCAATATGGGATAATTGGGAGGAAGAGAAAACATTAATATTTAGAAGGAATCAGGCAAGTTTTCCTATGGGAGATAATACCTTAGCTGAACCTTGAAAGGAGCTAGGAGCCAGGTATGGGGTTTCTACCTATAATCCCTGCTACCAGGAAGGCTGAGGCTGGTAGATCTCTTGAGCGTAGGAGTTCTGAGCTTCAGCTCAGCCGATAAGGTGTCCATACTAAGTATCAATAAGGTGATGGGTGGAGTGGTGAGCTAAGGTGCCTAAGGAAGGGCAAACTGTCTCAGATTAGAAATGGAGCAGGTTAAAGTTCCCATAGTGATGAGTAGTGAGATCCTGACTGTGAGTGGCCACTGTACTTTCAGCCTTGGTAGGATAGGGAGAGCTGGCCTTTAAAAGGGAGAGGAGGAGGAGAAAGAAGAAGAAGAAGAAGCAGGAGGAGGAGGAGGAGAAGAAGATGATGCTGCTGCTGCTGATGATGATAGGAGCTAGAGATTCTGAGATGTGCATGGGAGGTGGTGGTGGCAGCCTGTGTGTGTATGGAGACTAGAGGTGGAATTTTGACTATATGACAGGGTTCTATTAAAAATATATCTGGAGGGGTGGCTAGGTAGCACAGTGATAGAGCACTGGCCCTGGTGTCAGGAGGACCTGAGTTCAAATCCGGCCTCAGATACTTAACACTTACTAGCTGTGTGACCTTGGGCAAGTCACTTAACCCCAACTGCCCTGCCTTCCCCCTCCAAAAAGCTATATGTATATACATCTCTGGAGATGTAAGTGGGAATCAGACTGTGAAGAACTTTAAATGCTAGACCAAGGCATTTATAGGCAGTATTTTGGCCTAGAGAAAATAGAGACCCTTTGAAGAATTTTGAACAGGGGAATGGCATGGTCTTAGGTGTGCTATAGGAACCTACGTTTGATACCCATGTGAAGTATGGACTAGAGAGGGCAGAACATGGAAGGATGGCACCCAATTAAGAGGCTTTTGAGATCACCTAGGTGAGATGAGAGGTGGTGAAAGTGTGAAGGAGGGTCCCAAGAGGAACTGTAATTGAAAAAGCCCAATACCCGGGTGGCAATGAGGCAGGCAGAAGGAGAAGGAAGGGTCAAAGATGGCTTCAGGGTTGTGGGCCTGGGTAATGGGAAGGGTAGTGGTACCCTTAACAGAAACAGGAAAATCTGGGGATAGGATATATTTAGGGAGGAAGAAAATGAATTTTTTTTTGAACACATTGAGTCCAAATTATACCAAGAGATAATTTGGAGAAAGGAGGACTTGCCCAGTACAATTCATATTATATGACCTTGGCCAAGTCACTTGAACACCTTGGGCCTCAGTTTCCTCCTCTGTAAGATGAGGGTATTGGACAGATGGCTTCTGAGGTCTCTTTCAGCCCTGTGTCTGTGATCTGTACTGTGTTCCTGGAGCCTTGTGAACATTGAAGGCCCAACATTAGAGCAACTCATCCCCTCATAGAATCTTAAGGTTGGAAGGGACCCTAGATTTATCTAGTCTATCTTCCCACCCCAGATAATGCAACATGAAACGATGTTTATTGTGAATCACCTGATATAAGAAACTCTTCTGTAGAACCGCTGGGCAGACGATCAGATGTTTCTGTGCTCAGTGATGGGGAGTTCATTATCTGTGCTGTTGCTGGACAGCTCAGACTGTTAGGAAGTCCATTGCTCCACTGAGCTGAAATCTCCCCACTCATAATTCAATAGGAGTCTTAGAGAGCAGGAAAAAGTAGAATGAGCATGGAGCCCTGGAACACCATCTCTGGGTCTGACATGGAGCATGGTCACTGTTCAGCTGCCCCATTAGCCCCTTGGGAGAAAGAAAGGTCTCGTTGGATATCCAGAGAATTCAGACTTTGCCTTGAGGATGAGGGGAATGGAGAACCTTATTTCCATATGAGGTGGCGTGCCTGCTGGCTCCCTCCTCTCTCCCCTCCCCACCCCTACCCCGACCCCAGCTGGGTTTGAAGGAATCCAAAAGCCACATCTCTGTTCTAAGCCTGGTGAGTCAGGTTCAGGCCAGGATACGAAGAGCACTCTCTTGCCTGCTCAGGCATGTAGCTCGCTGGGCCCCACGCTATAATGAAGGTGGAGCCCTACACCTTTCCAAACAAAAATAGAGTATAATTTGTTCAGGTATAAACATGCCTCATAGTAAAAAGCCATTTATGAGTTATTTACATGCATAGCACACTTAATGGCAGTGGGAATTCCCGGCATAAATTGCTGGCTCAAACTCGGGGGTTTGGGAGGAGGAGGGGTGAGGAAAGCTGAGCCAGGCTGGGCCTGGGCAAGGGGTTAGTCAAAGGGTTAGCTTGGTGATAACGGGTCAGAGCAAAGGGCAAAGTCAAGGGAAGAGGGCAGAGAGGGACATGAGAAGGAGGCAATGGCCCTAAAGGAAGCAGAAGGGAAGAGTGAGCAGCAGTTTGGGGTGGGGAGATGGGGGAAGGGGATAGGGTGGCAGAGTGATGAATGGAGGACCAGTGGACAGTCTGAATAGTCTGTTCTGCTCATGGCATAGAGTATTACACAGACTGTGGTTCTAAGTCACTCAACCTCCTATGGGCCTCAGTTTCCCCATCTGTAAAATGAGAGGGTTGGGCTCGGTGGCCTCCAACGTCTGTGGCAGCTCTAGAGCCAAGCTCCTGTGATAACAAAGTGACCTTTAAGGCCCTTCATACTTCTGTCACACTATGAAGAAGGACTTCCTTTATTGACACATCCACAGAATCATACATCTAGAGCTTGGTAGACCTCCGTTCTCCTTTTATAGATGAGCACATTGAAATCCAGAGGGGCCAAGCAATGTGCCTGAAGTCATGCAGATGGTAAATGGCAGAGCTAGGATTTAAACTCAGGTCCTCTTCCTTGAAATCCAGATGTCTTCCCAGTGCACTACATTACAGGGACAATGGTCATGCTGTGGTATGGGAGGTGATTGGGGTTCTCAAAAGCTAGGCCCCATGAGTTCAGATTTTGATCGGGCCCATTCAGTCAAAAAGGATTTGAGTTCTGGAGACTGCTCAAACTGAGATGATTGTTAAATCTTCATTGTGAACGATTACTCAGAAATCAACAAATGCTATAAATCAGAGCCTGATTTATTTATTGTTTTGTGATTGTCTAGACTTAAGAATGTGATGGAGAGGGACAGCTAGGTGGTGCGGTGGATAGAGTGGAGTCAGGAGGACCTGAGTTCAAATGTGACCTCAGACGGTTGACACTTACTAGCTCTGTGACTTTGGCCAAGTCGCTTAACCCTAATTGCCTTGCTTTTGCCCCTCCAGAAAAATAAAAAGAATGTGATGGAGAAAAATAATAATACAGAATAAAGATAAAAGTGTGGACATTTTCAAAGAGCCAGTTGTTAAACATTTCCCAGCACAACCCTGTCTCTGTCTGAGTGGAAAAAATCATTACCCAAAGTTAAGTCTGTAGAGACCATTGTAGGTCTAACGTTCACATAAGGATTTAGGTGAAGGAACTGGGGATATTTAGCCACAAGAAGAGAAGCCTCAGGTCTGATTGGTGGCTGCCTCCAAGTAGCCTGGAGGTGAAGAGTTGACTTCAAATGCCCCTCTGAACCCTCCAGCCTACATGGCCCTGAGAAAGTCACTGGAACGGCTGGGCTTGGGCCAGCTCTTCATCCTCTTATTGTTCTGGAGTTCACGAACATCCAACAAAATGAGCATTCCCATATATGTAGCAGAACAGAAACAGAGGATTGTGACTGAAACTGTAGATCTCTCTTAGGTACAGCGGGCTTTTCTTTTAAAAACATAACATTCTGCGTGTAATTTTCAAAGCTCTTCTACTTGTCCACAATTCTTTCTGACCTTCCTTCTGTTTTCTTTTGCTCATTTAAAATTACCTTTCTTTCTTTCTCCCATCCTTCCTTCCTTCCTTCCTCTCTCATGTTCTGTCTTTCTTCCTTTCTTTCCTCCTTTCTTTTTCTTTCTCCCATCCTTCCTTCCTCTCTTTCTTCCTTTCTTCTTCCTTTTTTTCTTCCTTCCTTCCTCCCATCCTTCCTTCTTTCCTTCCTCTATCTTGTCCCTCCTTCCTTTCTTTCTTAATTTCTTTCTTCTTTCATTCCTCCCTATCTTTTTTCCTTCCTTCCTCTCTCTTATTCTTTCTTTCTCCTTTCCTTCCATTCATCCTTCTTTCCTTTATTCCTTTCTCTCATTCTTTTTCTTCTTTCTTCTTTCCTCCCATCCTTTTCTCCTTTCTTTCCTTCCTTTTTCCTTCCTTCCTTCTTTCCTTCCTTCCTTTCTCTCTTTCTCCCTTCCTCTCATCCTTTTTTCTTCCCATCCTTCTTTTCTTCCCTCCTTTCTTCCTCTCTCTTATTCTTTCTTTCTCCCTTCCATCTGTCCTTCTGTCCTTTCTTCCTTTCATTGAACATAAACACGTGTGTGTGTGTATGTGTGTGTGTGTGTGTGTGTGTGTGTGTTCCGCAGTTCTTCATCTGTAAAACAAGAAGATGAAGGAGTTGGGCTCCCTGGCCTCTGAGGCCCCTTCCATCTCTAAACCCAAGATCCCATTGATCTAAGTTCCTACCTGGTTGTTGTTTAGCTGTTTTAGTCATGGCTGACTCTTTATGACCCCCTTTCCCCATAACCCTCTTCTAGGGGACACATCATTAGCTGTCCTATGATCTCTCCCTGACTTGTAACAATTAGACTCCTCTTGATGGTAGCTCTGAGGACTGTATTCATTGTAGTTGGGTTTAGTGGAAAGTGACTTTGAAGAGAGTTAAATCTTTATATTTAAGCTTGGATGGGGAGCCGTTTGTTTTCCAGAGAGTCCTGAAGAGGAACCCCCTTCCCACCCCACATAAGACTTGTTGGAGATCTTAGGAGCTAAAGCTAAGAAAAGCCTGGCCTACCATGGAAGGTGAAGGGTCTTCAGGCTCTGTTATTAATTTGTCTTAATTACATGGAATCTTCTTTAGTTGAAATCCAGAAGCTTTAGTTGAACCCAGAACCTCCAGTCCCAGAGCCAGAGCAGTAAGGATTACAATGTACTTTTCTGTATGTACTCTCTCTAAGACAGAGTTAGTTACTCTGCTGGAGGGAGGAATGCTCTTTGGGAGTTTAAAAGACAAGGAAGGGGGACAAGTATTTATTAAGTACCTACTGTGTGCTGGGCTCTGTGCTGATTGCTTTACAGAGATTATCTCATTCACTTCTCTCAATAACCATATGACTTAGGTGCTCTTATTACCTCCATTTAACAGATGAGGAAACTGAATCAGACCGAGGTGAAGTGACTTGCCCAGGGTCACACAGCTAGGAAGTGTCTTAGGCCAGATTTGAGTTTAGGTCTTCCTGCCTCCAGGCCCAGGGCTCTTCTATTTGCACTTTCAAGCCTCCTCTACCGCAATCCTGTAACATCTGCAGATATTACAGATGAGGAGGCCAAGGCTCCGGGAGTTCAAACAATTCACCCTCAGTCACAAGCCTCAGAACTGCTGTGGCCCAGGCTTAAGCCCAGGTCATCCAGCCCAGACGCCCGCGCTCTGGCCACAAGGCCTGGCTTTCCTTGGGACTGTGGACTTCTGCTGTAGGCCTCTTGCTCTTGGCTGGCAGTTTACTTTTCACATATTATTTCATTAGAGTATAAGCTCCTTGAGGGCAGGAACTGTCTTTTGCCTCCTTTTGTATCCCTGGTGTTTAGAACCGTGCCCGTCATACAGTAGGTGCTTAATAAATGTTGATTGATTTCAAACTCACCAAGCCTGGTGAGAGAGACCGTAGAAGTCTCATTATCTCCATTTTACAGGTGTCTGTTGTGGTCAAACAGCTAGTTAATGTCTGGAGCAGGATCTGAACTGAGGCCTTTCCTGACTCATCTCCATTTCCTGGCTTCCTTTAAGTCTCAGTCCCTTCTGCAACAAGTATTTCCCAGGCTTCCTTAATGTCTTGTATTTCATTTGTTCGTAACTGTTTCATAATCTCCTCTCTTAGACTGTAAGCTCCCTGAGGGCAGGGGCTGTGTTTGTCGCCTTTGTCTGTATCCTCGGTGCTTAGCGCAATGGGAGATTAACACATGGAGACTCTCAATAAATGCTTGCTGACTGACTGCCCTCAAGGAGCTACCAGTTTACTGGGGAAGGAGTGGATACATCACGTGCATGCCTATTTGTAAATACAGAGGTATTATTAAGTGAAGGGGACTGTGCCTACCAATTCTGGTTGTTGTTGTTTCGTCAGTTAGTCATGTCCAACTCTTTGTGACCCCATTTGGAGTTTTCTTGGCAGAGATACTGGAGTGGTTTGCCATTTTCTTCTCCAGCTCATTCGACAGATGAGGAAACTGAGGCAAACAGGGTAAAGTGACTTGCCCAGGGTCACACAGCTAGTAGGTGTCTAAGGTCAGATTTGAACTCAGGAAGATGAGCCTTCTTGACTCCAGGTCCACTGTACCATCTTTTAGGTCACTACTTTGCAATTTAGGGTTTTTGTTGCCTGTGCCACTGAGAGTTAAGTAATTGCATAAGCATTTCATAGATGTTGTGTATCAGAGACATGACTCGAACCCAAGTCTTCTCACCTCCAAGGGCAACTCTTTATCTACTAGGCCACCCTGCCACTCCTGCAAATCAGATTCAGTAAATGTTGAATGAGCAAATGAAATAATTTGTGCAGTTCTTAGCCCAAAGACAAAAGAGGGAGTGAGGGTCAAAGGGCAGTGGTGGTGGACTTGGACAGCCCGGGTTCAAATCCTCTCCAGTCTTGGTGCCTGGGCATCCTTGGGGAACTGCTTGATGTTTCTGGGCTTATCTGTAAAGTCAAGGACTTGGAACACAAGGCCTTTAAGTTCTCCATTTGTAGTCCTGTGACCACTGCTTGAAAACAGGTGTTGACCTGCACAGGCAGAAGGGCTTTCATCCTAGAAGTCCCTTATCCTAATGGTATGTCCCTGTCCCGTGTGGTCATAGTCATAGTAACAGTGTAGTGAGGCGTGATGGAGAGAGCCCTGCTTTGGAATCCAAAGACTTGAGGTCCAGGCCAGATCCTCCTCCACAAATTCTCCATGTGATTGATAAATTCTCGTCTTCTAGACCTTGTTTCTTCCTGAGAGTGTTGGATCTCGCTCTAAGATTCTGTAAGAAGGAAGGGAAGGGCATAGGGAGAGAAAGTCAGAGAGCGGAAAAAAGAATGGGGGTCACAGTAGAACCAAGGGGAAAGAGACTGTGGAGACACACACACATACATGCATGCACACATGCGCACTCGCACACATACACACATGCACACACATGCGCACATGCACACACACACGTTTCTGGGTTGGACCACTTTGAAAATCTGATCTTTAGACTTGGAAACTTCCTGTCTTCCTCTGTGGGATGTTCCTCTCCTCTGCATCTCTTTTCTGATTCTCCTGTGTCTTGGGCCTGTCTTCCTTTCCACCAACGGCCCCTTTGTGCCCTTCTCATTTCCATGTTCCATCTGTTAGAGATGTCCCCCCACTACAAAGTGTAATCACTCTGAAGCCTGATGCACAAGTCAGTGATTCCCTTGCCTCACCCTGTCTTGTCTTCCCTTCTCTTGCCTTTTTTCCCCTTCCCTTCACTCTCTTTCCCTCTGCTCTGTAATTCCCAGGCCTTGTTCTTTTTTCCCTCCTCTTCAGCATCCTTTTCCCGCCTCTCCTTGTGCCTTTGTTTGACAAACAGCTGTGGCTGAAAACTACCAGACGGTCTGGGGTCAGGGCCCCCCCCTCGCCAAGCCAGCCCCTGACAGCAGCTGCGGCTCCATGGCACATTGTCTTTGCTGAAACAGAAGCCCCTACCAGCTGGGGACCCTGGAGCTGTGAAGGCGTTCTGGCCTGCTACCCTCCTGCCTCCCTGGCAGGAGCAGGAAGACAGGGCCTGTGTGCAGACCTGCAAGCCCCTCTCGTCGGGGCTTGGCAAGGGCTGGTAGAATCCTGACTGAAGATGATAGCTAGGCAGTTGGACACGCAGGTCACGCCTGCCTCTTGTCAATGACCATGGCAAGTGTCTCACACACACGCGCGCACACACACACACACACACACACACACACACACACACACACACACACTATAGCCTCTGCCAAACTCAAATTAAGGTGATATGTGAGCTTGCCTTATAAAGGCAGAGATTCTCTCCCAACAAGGGAAGGGTTATTCAATCCAAGATAAAGGACTTCATAGGACTGTAGATCTGGAAGAGCCCTCAGAGACCATCAAGTACAGGCCTCTCCTTTCAGAAATGAGACTGAAGTCTGAGATGGGGGGAGCAGGAAGGGTTGGGGGGGAAGCAATTTGCCCAAGGTCATACAGGTGGTCATACAAGGTCAATGGTAGAGCCAGACTGAACCCGGGTCTTCTGACTCTGCTTGTTGTGATGCCCACTGGCTGGGTAACTGGACAGTGTTCCCCCTCAAACTCTTTAGGACTCTAAATTACAGAGAAGGTGTCAGCCTTCATTGGAAGAGGGAGTTCCATGTGCTACTGAAGTCACAGGCCTTCACCCTAACACTGTCTGTTTTGTCTCCAAACCCAAGACTTTCCCCACAGTACCATGATGGGTAGAATGGAGCTTGGAACCCTCCATTGGTCCTGTCCTCATTGGTCACATCATCTCAGACAGGTAATATTACTACTACTGTCTTCATCATCATCATCATCATCATCATCATCAATTCATTCTCTTGTTCTGAGTTGTTAAGAAACATTTATTAAGCACCTACTGTATTTTAGGCACCATGCTAAGCACAGATACAAAGGGAAGAAAATAACACTCCTTCCCTTCATGGAGCACATGGTCAACTGTGTGCCAACAAGCTGGGATAAATTGAGGATCGAAGAGGCAAGGAGGAGCTCCTCTCGTGGAGGATTTATTTTATCATTAAAAACATTATTCCTTAAAGTATAAAATAGTACTCTGTTCAGCAGGGTATGAAGACCACCAAAAGATGTTGATAGTAAAACACATTGCTATCTCTTACCTGTGCAGACAAGCCATCCTAATGTACAGATCCATTTCTTACCTAAAATTCATCCTTCCACATCCTGAAAACTTCATCTTCAAAATCTCCTCTTTCTCTACTAGAGTTCCTCCATTAACACTTCTTTATCAAATTTTCTCTTTCATGTAATATATACATATATATATATAT
>CM053582.1:86814757-86974185 GCA_028627135.1 Pseudochirops cupreus
TATGTATTCTCAACATTCATTTCCTTTTTAGTGTGTATTTCTTTCCATCCTATTCTCTTATACATTTTCTTCTCTTTACTCCTGCTCTCCCTCAGTACAGGTTCTTTTTCCTTTTTTGCATTTAACCCCTTTTGCACTGTGCCCTCTGCCAGCCAGAAGTCTTGTTTTAAAGTTTGTTTTGTTTATGTCTAAATCCTCTTTGAATCTTTCCTCCTTATGCTCCTCTCTTTTCCTCTTCCCATTTCTTTCTGTATCCTTTGTGAGCCTCATGTCATCATCAAAATCTCTGTGTGTGTGTATGTGTGTGTGTGTGTGTGTGCCCCTTTCCATGAGCATCTATGTGTGCAAGGAACTGGAAACAATTATTCCTTCATCATTCATCTATCCATCCATTCATTCACCCAATAAGCATTTATGGAAGGAACTAATTGTGTACAGCACATGCTAGGCACTGAAGGGATTTTAAAGAAATGTAGGGCATGGTTTTTGCCCTTGAGAAATTTGCATGAAACGAAGCAAAAATTCACATTTCATTCCACAGCTATATTCCATCCATTCTCTAACAAGCAGCAGGAAATGTGTTTCACCATTATTTGTCTGAAGCACAACTAGTCACAGCATCGATCATAATTTTGAAGTCTCTTTTTTAATAATAATTATTTTAATTTCAATTTTATTTTATTTTCAGATTCACATTTTCTCCCACCCACCTTCCCCTATTCCCTTTGAGAGAGTAAGAAAAATAAAACAGGTTATGAATATATTTAGTCAAGCAGAAAATTTCCTGCATTGGGCAAGTCCAAATACACAGACACAGACACAGACAGACAGACAGAGAGACAGACAGACAGACACACACACACACGGCTGTATTTTATCATGAATTTTCTGCAGTTGTGGTTGATCATTGGGTTGATCAGAGTTCCTAAGTGTTTCAGAATTGCTTTTTTTAAACACCATTGTTACTTTGTATAAATTGTTCTCTTGGTTCTGTTTCCATCACTTGGTATCAGTTCATAAAAGTCTTCTCAGTTTTACTGAGAAAACATTTCAACCGTCCCCCTTTTAAATCTCTTACAGAACAATAGTAAGCCATCACTTTGATTTACCATAATTTGTTCAACCGTTTTCTATTTGAGGGACATCCCCTTGGTTTCCAATTCTGTTACATCACAAAAAGAGCTGCTATAAATATTTTTGTACATAAGAGATTCCCCCCACCCCTTCCTCATTCTTTGAACTCTTTGGTGTATAGATTTAGTAGTGGTATGACTGGGTCGAAGTTTCATATACTTTAATAGCTTTGGGGCATACTTCCAAATTGTTTTCCAGAATCACTGGATCCAGTCGCGCAGCTCTGAAGTGATTTCAACGTTGTTTCCTCTTACATTCTTGAAGTCATTGTATAAATTGTTTTGGCTCTGCTTAGCTTGTTTTATATCAGTCAATTCATACAAGTCTTCCTCAGTCTCTGAAGTCTTCGTTTCCACCTTTTTTATTTGTTTTATTTTTTTATTTGTAAATGTTTTTATTTTACATTTAAATACAAAGTAAGAAAAGAAAAAAGAAACAAACTGAAATACTAAAGCTAAAATAATACAAAAGAAGAAAAGAAAAAAAAAGCATTACCATGTGCACAGTAGAACGGGAGAGGATTCAAAAATTTCCATTTCAAGAAAGTTACTATAATACATACTACATGTTGTATGGAGAGCTGGCCGTTTTTTCTTTGCTTCCTTGTAAATTTTCTTTTTCTTTTTTTTCCTTTTTCCACCTTTTCTTATGCAATGGTAATAATAATAATAATCCACTTTATTTATTTGCCACAATTTGTTTAGCCATCCTTTGACAGTAGGCACTCTCAAATTTTTTGCTTCAACAAAAAGTCCTATGAGACTTTCCCCTCTGTTTTTTAATTCCCTTGGAGGATATGTCTAGTAGTAATATTGTTAGGGCACAAGGTACGTACAGTTAGTGACTTTTCTCTTGTGATTCTAAATTGTTCTCTGGAATGACTGAACCAATTCTCACTTCCACTGACAGTGCATTAGCATGCCTCTCTTGCTACAGTCCCTTGAACGTTTTTTATTTTTGTCTTGAGTCATCTTACTAATCTGTGGGTATGAGCTCATGGCAAGTTAGCCTACATATTTTCCTTTCCTTTATTACTCTGACATCTGCGACTGATATATGATGAGTAGGACTACTTTTGATGAGCCCCTGATGAGAAGAATCGTGATTTTTACTCAGTTCCATTCATTTCACAGAATTACAAAACCCCAAGAGTTAGAAGGGATCTCTGAGTCCATTTCTTTTCCATCCCTGACAAGGGTTCATCTGGTCTCTGCTTGAACCCCTCTGGAGGTCCTCCTCCCACCTCCTGAGGCAGCCCAGCCTGCTTCGGGATAACTTCAGTTGGTAAGATCTTTTTCCATATCATGAAGCCTTTCTTGTAGCTTTCTTCCACCACTCCTTGTTTAGCCTTCTGGGGCCAGGCAGCTCAAATATCATCCCTCTTTGAATCAGATGAATCAGACAACCATGGAATTTTCTATTTAGAATGGACTTCAGAGAGACATTCTAATCTATCCTCTCCCTGAACAAGAATCCCCTCTACAACCAACCCAACAAGCATGCTTCCTTTCTCTGCCTGAGGACATCCAGGCAGAGGGAACCCACCATTTCTTGAGGGCTTCTTGCCTCAGGAGGAAGGCATGGTCCAGGCAATATCTCCTCCCTCCCCTCCCCTGCTGCCTGAGGATATCCCATGCCTTGCTTCCCCCAGCAGGACCACATCCACGGCAGGGACGGCCCATACCTTCGGTCCATCTGCTTGGTAGTCTCATGCATGTTTAACATCTCCACCTCCAGTCTACTCAATTCAATTCCTGCAGCTGAACTCACTTCAATTCCATATTTATTAAGCACCCGCCATAGGCAAGGCACTGTGCTCTGTGCTAGCTATACAAAGACAAAGGGCACATAGCGTCTGTGTACCCTTTGTGTTTGTGCAGGAGCTGAGGAGCTCACAATATGAAGGAGGAGGGTCTGACCAGTACACAAATAAGGAGGCTGCAGGGGAGAGGGCGATCAATGCAGATTAGGAATTCTGAGAAATGGGAGGAGGAGGAGTGCTGTCACCTGGAAGATTCAGGGAAGGCATATTCTGTTTGTTCATGCCTGTAATTGTAAGAAAATGATAATGTCCCAAATCATTTATAGAGTGCTTTAATGTTTTCAAAACACTGTCTATCATTTCTCTCCATACATCTGTCTTACATATCCATCCATTTATCTTTCTATTCATGTATCTTTCTATCCATACATCTATCCATTTATTTATTCATGCATCCATCTATCCTTCTGTTTATCTGTCTTTCTGTCTATCTCCTTGTCTGTCTGTTTATCTGTATGTCCACCTACATATCTACCTGTCTTTCTATTTGTCTACCTTTTTCTATCTATCTATCTATCTGTCTATCTATCTATATATCATCTGTCTGTCTGTCTGTCTATCTATCTATCTACCTTTCTATCTATTTACCTGTCTGTCAATCTGTCTCTCTGTCTGTCTGTCTATCTATCTATCTATTTACCTTTCTATCTATTTACCTGTCTGTCAATATGTCTATCTGTCTGTCTATCTACTTATCTGTCTATCTGTCTATCTACTTATCTGTCTGTCTGTCTATGTATGTATCATATATCTATTTATCTATCTACCTTTCAATCTATTTATTACCTGTCTGTCAATCTGTCTGTCTGTCTGTCTATCTATCTATCTATCTACTTATCTATCTACTTGTCTGTCTGTCTATCTATCTATCTATCTGTCTGTCCGTCTATCATCTATCTATCTATCTAATCTATTTATCTTATCTCATTTCATTCTCACAACAGCCCTGGGAGGAGATACTATTATCTTCATTTTACAGATGAGGAAAATAAGGCTCAGAGAGGTTAAGAGATTTGCTCAGGGTCACACAGCAAGTAAATGTCTGAGGCAAGCAAGAGTAGAACTCAGGTCCACGACCAGTACTTTACCAACAAGTACTGAACCCAGCTGAAAAATGAGCCATTCAGCCTTTACTTAAAATCCTCCAGTGAGGTCTTCCAAGACCTTCCAAGACAACCAGTTTTAAGCTCTTATTATTAATTACTTATTTTCAATTTTCCCACCATTAAGCTGCCTCATTACAACTTTCTCCCATTTTCTCTAGTTCTGCCCCGTGAGCCAAGCAGAATAAGGCTCCACAAGAAGGTGGTAGGCTTAGATCTATGATTTCCTTGGCCTAGAGAAATCCCAGCTAAGAAAACATCTCCCCATGAAGGTTTAGTGACTTGTGCAGGGTCACACAGCTAGTAAATGTCTGAGGCAGGATTTGAACTCGGGGCTTCATAACTGAAAGTCCAACACTCTATTCACTGTGCAGCTTGATTGTCTCATGTACATAAGTATCCCAAAGTGACTCACTCTGGCCTGTGGATAGATCATTGGGATCTTTAATTAGGGTAACTGTCCTCAGTCACTTAGTAATCCTTGCATTTTTTTCTTATTTTAACTTGATTCCCCTAATTGCAACTTTTGAAAAACCTAACCTTTGACCCAGGTGTAGTAAAGAGAACAGGGAACTGGTGCAAATCATGGTATTAAGGATAGTGGGAGTTAATAGAAAGATAGAGAAATGTGTGTATTCTGTGTCTGCCAGCCCACCCCAACTCACAGCTGCCACATGCCTTGGGCAGTAGGCAAAGGGCATTTTCCAAGCATGCAAAAAAACTCTGCTGTCTTCATTGTGTCTACTCCCTCATTCTTTCAGTCAGTAAGCATTTATTAAGCCCCAACTGTGTGCCAGGCACAGGTGCAAGGAATAGGGGATTGAGGGTTGGGACTGAATTTGTGATTTCATTGGTACAGGGAACTTGTGAATGAGGAAGTTCCCACTAGTGATGCAAGGTGACTCCTTCCCTGGGACTTGTAGGCTTGGAGTGCCTGAGCACTGAGGTGTTAAGAGATTTGCCCCACATCACAAAGCTAATGTGTATCCCAGGCAGGACCTGAGCCCTGATCTTCCTGTCCATGAGGCTGGCTCTCTGTCTATTAAGATGGACCTGGCAAAATCCCTGACATACAGTCCCATCCTTAAGGAACCAAAGGGTTATACACTATTACATGCCATTATCTCTTATAAAACTCAATAAAAGGGCTGGGAGAATTACTACGGTTGGAAAAAATTCATTTCCTTACAGCCAGGCTGGTGATGGATTCTCTAAAAGTAGCTGGGCTGGGTATCACGTGAATCTCAATTTCTCTCTGTCTCTGTCTCTTTCTCTCCTCCCCCTCTTCCTCTCCTTTTCTGAGCTTCTATGCCTGAGGTCTTAGGGCATAGTTTATAACCATCCAAGGTCAACCCTATACCACAGGGATGCATTGGAGTAATATCTTAGTGGAATAAAATTTAGAAAAGGAAGAATATGCCCAGTGGAATAAGGCTAGATGGGGTGATTTTCCACCATGAATCTAATTACTCTTCTATAAGAAGAGTAGCCATTTTACCTCGTGTCAGGGGAGCTGCTCTTGTAACCAAAGAAAACCCCCAGGCCCACAGAGGAGGAGCATGGGCTCTCTGAATACCTGCCTCTGCCTGTTCATTTCTAGGCAACCTTGAGGTGTGAAGGGGCTGGAAAATCAGCCACAGCCCAGGAATTACCTTCTTTGGGCAAACTCTGTAGCTCCCCAGAGCCCCAGGCAGTCACTGTTCCAAGCCCCAGCTGTTTGGTACTCTCAGGGGATCCAGTGGTTAGAAGGCAGTGATCAGGAAAGAAAAGAAAAAAGAAGCCAGAGAGATTTTTGTGACTTTTCCCTGGCATCTCCTGGAGATTTTGGCCTCCTACATCTGCAAGCCTTCCAGGAAGGGAGAAAACTTAATGTTAGGAGGGTATTGGAGAACTTTGTATTAATGAGTATTCTAGAGAGAGAGAGTCCAAATGGCATCCTAGAGTCGCAGCATGTGAGAACTGGGAGGGGTGTTAGAACAGACAATGTCCGAGACAGGAGGGATCTTAGAACACAGGATGTTCTAAATCAGTGGTTCTCAACCTTCCTAATGCCACGACCTTGTAATATAGTTCCTCATGTTGTGGTGACCCCCAACCATAAAATTATTTTCGTTGCTACTTCATAACTGTAATTTTGCTACTGTTATGAATCATAATGTAAATATCTGATATGCAGGATGTATTTAAATTGAACATAACCCACAGGTAGAGAACCGCTGTTCTAGATGGAAGGGGCCTTAGAATGTAAGATGTTCCAGATGGGGGGGCCTTAGCATACAAGAGTGTCAAAGCTGTAAGTCACTTTAGAAAACAGAATGTTTGCCCTGGAGGGGACCTTTGAGCAGACAATGATAGAACCAGAAGAGGCCTTAGAACATAGCATGTTAGCTCCAGGACTTTTAGAACAGAAAATCCCAGAATGAGAAGGGGCTTTAGGATGTGGAATGCTATAGCTAGAAGGTCTCTTAGAACATAGCATATATAAGTTGAAAAAGAACTTTAGATCATAGAACATGGAATGTAAGATGTGGGAGGACTCTCACTGCATACAGTATCAGAGCTGAAACCTTTAAAGACAGAATGTCAGAGTTGGAAAGGACCTGGGGATCACCTAGGCACAAACAAGGCTAGAGAAAGTTAAATCACCTGCCTGCAGTCACTCAGCAGATTTATAGCAGGGCTTGAACCGGGTCTCTAGATTCTCAAGTGTGATCTCTTTCCAGCTTCCCTATGTGACAGATGCCATCAGGCTGTTGTGCATATATTTGGAGATGGAGATTTGATTTGTCTTCTTCCTTGGCTTTCAGTATTCTATATCTCACTTCCTTGCCTAGGCAGTTTTGACTCATTCTCTGCTGGGATCTGCTTCCTCTTTTCTGGTCATTTGGGTGGGAGAAGCAAGGAAGACTGTACATGGAGACCTGAGCTTTGGCTCTCCCTTCAGCAGAACCTCTGGGGCTTTCAATCTCACATATCATTTTGTAATAGCCAAAGAAAGAGGGGCTATTTCCTAGGAGTGCTCATTTCCCTATCGCCAAATTCCCTCTTGGGGACCAGAGACTTCTAGAGAAGAGGGATGGTCTTTGTTTTTTCTTTGCTGCAGATGGTGTCCATGGTGGGCTTTGGGAAAGCCCTGCTTTCGTTGGGCGATTCTTAGCTTTGGTCCTTAGTGTTGATTCAAGAGGAGCTCTATGTACGGGGGTCATCGCTGCTCTTTGTCAAGATGCAACCAGCAGGGTGGTAATGACGTTCTCCTTCGTGCAGGTGGTCTGTTTGACGGTGCTTCCCCATTGCTCACTAGGACCCTCTAGGTTATGGTGTTGGGGTGGTGGCCAGGCTGGTCTCTGTTGGCTTGTTAGTAATAGTCAGGTTGTGGTTGCCCGCGCTGTCCCTCCTCCTTGGTCGCTCCTCCCCCCCTCCACAGCCTGCTTGGTGCAGTCCAATACATCATTGGGGCAAGTTGAGACCTGCCCTGTGCTTTAATGAACAGTCATGAGGAATAAAGGGGGTGGGCCATGGGTTTGTTGCTAGATGCAGCCAGTTGACAGAACTAAGGATGAAAAAAGGGGAAATGCCAACAAACCCAACCCATGTACCAGAGCATCCTCCGCGCCTGCTTCCCTAGCCACGGGTGAGGCCGTCTCTTGGTCGCATCCCCACCTTGCCTTCATCTTCAGCCCCTGACCATCCTCCCTGACCCCATGCCTCCTCTTGGAGCTGGAAAGTTCCCAGTTGTGTTTAGTTCCCAGGAAGGCTAAAATGCTCTACATTAGTGACCCAATGCAGCATTTCACCACAGTAAGTATTCTTTATTTCATCCTCTCTTTGTAGAAAAGACAGTGAATTTTCCTTCCTTCCAATAGGTTTTCCATAGGGTCCTTCCGAGGTGCTGGGTTCTGCAAAGTTGGGTTGTTTTGGCTGTCTTCCTGGGGGCAGGCATCTGTTCTTTGGTGGGATGCTTTGATCGTTGCTGGGACTTGGTGTACAGATCAGGTCTTTGGAGTGGGATGGTCTGCTGGAGGAGACAACCGAAGCTGATGTGGAGAGAGGGGAGTCTAAGGTACAGACAAAGGGCATAGTGTCGGGGCACTGACGCCTCTCCTTGAGTGGCTCTGGGAGATGGAGGAAAGCCGGAGGAACAGGTTACATGGCTGCTGAAGAACAGCGACTCTTGAGTTATTTCCTTTGGGGATGGCTTACAGCTTGGGGCTGCCTTGTGACTTTCAGGTTGACCAGAAGTGCTTCTCTGGTCTACAGTTCTGTGAGTTTGGTGGTCTGCAGTTTGCCCCTTGATTTTGCCCCCTTGGGGCTGCTCCTATTTCCATCTCTCAGTCTGAGGACAAACCCAAGCCGGGCGGCCCCGGAGATCACCCTTGCTCAGTCGGCTTGTGCTGTTGAGCAGCAGCTGCTCCCGAGCCGAGAAGCATCCTCAGCTGGGAATTTGCTCATTTAACACCAGGGGCAGGAGACAGTTGCTCATCTGCCCTTGGATTCCTATCACAATGTTCTTTCATGGAAAATTTTTTAGCCAAAAGAGACGTGAGAGGTCACAGGAGCAGAGATATGGCATTAGAAAGAAACTCAGAGGCCATCTAATCCAACACCCTCCTTTTCCAGGGGATCAAAGTGTCTCAGGGAAGGCAAATGACTTATTTATGGTTAAATAGCAGAGGAACAGATTTGAACCTGGCTTCTCTCAGTCCGTCTACTGCACCACCATGTGTCTGGTCCAGCCCTTCTGAGACTTAAGGTTAAATGAAGGGCTTGAAAAACGTAGCTGGATGGTTTTCTTTAATCGCTTTTCTTTGTTAATAAGAACTACAATAACAGCTAATGTATAATGATTTCAAGTTTAGAAAACACTTGACACGCATTATCTCATTTGGTCTTTATGACTGTTGTGTGAAGTGAGTGATTTTATTTTACCCTTTTGCACATGAGGAAACTAAGGCTGGCAGAGGCAAAGGCACTTGTCCAGCCTCACACACCTAGTTGGTGACTGAGGAAGGATTTGAAATCAGGTTTCCTGACTCTGTTTGGTGCTGTCCCCCTGCACCCATGGGATCCTCACCTTTTTTGGGTCATGAACTCTTCCAGTAGCATGGGGGAAACCAACAGATCCTTCTGAGAATAAGATTTTTAAATGCATGAAATCAAATACATAAGCTCATGAAAGAAACCTTACATTTAAATACTGTATAAAAATATTTTTTACAAAGTTCTCGGGCCTCAGGTTAAGAACTCCTAATGACTGTACCATGTTTCAAGGGAATTGAGTAGAGGTGGTGTTTCCAAAAGTGATCTTGACTTAAAAATAGAATTAAAAACAAAACCAAAAAGTGATGCTCCCCTCCCCCCTGAGGCGGTTCTCATGTCCGTCTTGGCCAAAGAATAAGGAAAGTCTGTAAAGTTTTCTGGGCTTTGGGTGAAAGAGAGAAGGATTGCCACAGGATGCTGCTTTTTCTCTCACTGCTTGTCTCCCCAGCCCCAGAGGCAACTGGCTCTTTCACTCCCAAGACTCGTCAGGATCCCCGCAATGGGACCTGTGGTGGCTGTGCCCATTTGTGGAGCAGGCTACAGTGGTAGCAGCTAGTTCTCTGAGGAATTCTTTGTTTCTGCAGGTGTACAGTTTGAATGAGAGCTGCCAAGATGGTGGGAGAAGAGGTAGTGCTGATGCCCATGGACAAACGGTTAAGTTCCGGCTACCCCAGGGCTGCTGTTGGAGGCTGCTTGTATTTGTGGCCTCTGGGAGGAAGATAGGAATGGTCAGAGCCAGGCAGCTGAAAAACAGAGGTCTGTTCTTGTGATCCAGAGACTGGCATTTACCAGTAGCAGCCTTGGGCAGTTGAGTGAAGCCCTATGTGTGCCCGGGCTGGTGGTCCCCTTTCACTCCCTGGCCCCAGTATAATCAAGAGGCGCAGATTTACATCCAGGCATCACTTTAAGGTTTGTGAAACCTTGGCCTTATAACAGTTCTGCTAGAGAGATGCCTTTGAGTCTGGACCTTCTTCAGTGTAGGGAACTCCCAGTGTTGAAACTCCCTCCATTGATAGCGACTAGCAACTTATCTCGAATTTATAGTCCTAAAGATTTGCTCAGGATACTGAGAAGTTAAGTGACTGGCCCATAGTATAGTGTTAGTGTCAGAGGCTGGTCCTGAACCAAGACCTTTCCCAACAGTCTAGAGATAACTGATAAGCTTGTAAGAAAGAAAACGAACGGGGAGCCTGATTTTAGACAGTGTGAAGGATCCCCAGAGACGCAGCCTGGCCAGAGTATTGGATTTGTAGCCAGGCAGACCTGGGTTTGAGACCTTTCTCATAATGTTCATAAAGAGCCTAACACATTATTGGGTAATAAAAATCCTTGTTTGCTTCCTGCCTACAAGGTTTACTAAGTTACTGATGATGCTACTCTCTCATGAGAGTTAATTATTATTATCTCCATTTTACAGATGAGGTAAACTGAGGCAGCAGGAGAGTATATGACTTACTCCTAAATATCAGAGCTGGGAATCAATCGAACCCAAGTGTCCTGACTCCCAAGAGCAGCATGCTAACCGCTACCCCAGTTGCTTTTCAATGGATGTGACTGTCAGGGTGTTATGGAGAGGTGCTGCTTAGACTAACCAAAGGCCTGATTTTGCTTCAGAGACATAAAGGGTGTCATAAAAATAGTTAACATTTGTTTAACACATTAAGATCGACAAAACATTGACCCAAACACAGTGAAGTTGGCCCCATTATTTCCCCTATTTTGTGGATGAGAAGACTGAGGTTCTGTGTGATGGGTTGACTTACTCAGGGTCACATAGCTAGTAAGTATCTAAGGCAGGATTTGAACTCATGTTCCTGGCTCCAAGTACAACCAACAATCTATCCTCTATGCCATGCTGCCTTGGACTTGGAGTCAGGATGACCTGAGTTCAAATTCTGCCTCAGATACTGTGGGACCCTGGGCAAGTCACTTAACCCCTCTCAGCCTTAATTTCCTCAGTTGTAAAAGGGGGATAATAATAATAGGACCTACCTCCCAGGGTTGTTGAGGATATCAACACTTAGCACTGTGCCTGGAACATGTTTAAGGGCACATGTTTAAGAAATGCTCATTTCCTCCCTTCCTTTCCTATGTCTAGAGGAAGGAAGGAAGGAAGGAAGGAAGGAAAGAAGGAAGGAAAGGAAAGAGGGAAGGAAGAAAGAAGGAAAGAAAGAAAGAAAGAAGGAGGAAGAAATAGGAAGAGAGAAAGAAAGAGAGAAGGGAGGAAAGAAAGAGAGGGCAGGAATAAGGAAGGAGAGAGGGAGGGGGTCTCAAGCTGGTCCGGTTTTCACTTTATTGGCTAATCTGTCACTTATTTCCATAGCATCCCAGGCTATAGAGGGAACATTATAGCATAGCTCCAAGAATGAGAGATTTGAAACCAGGAGCCCTGCACTTGAGGCTTTCCTCTGACATAGCTGTGTGATGATAGATAAATTACTTAACCTCTCAGTGCACTGGACAACTCTCTAAGACTATCAGCTGACAAGAAGGTGCCCGTTAATACTATTGTTAGGAAGAGTTGCTGAAAAAAATGCAACCTGCATCGGTGGATAGAGTTTCCTTCCCAGGGAGCTCCTTCTTGTGTGAAATCACAGCTCCAGTTCCTGTCTCTTACCCAAGGTATACAGAGCAGTATGCTAGGTTTTTGCAGGCAAAGAGTGATTTTTTTTATGTGGAACTCATCTTTGGCAGCTTCCTTTGTCTGAAAGCAAAGGAAAGGGAATCAGTGAAATTCTGAGTGAGAAATTGCATTGAATTTTATTTGATAAGATTCTCTACTGCTACATTTTTCATCTCTTGGAGAGATGGAAGGACTTCTGTCCTCTGCAAACCCCAGAGTAACCCCTGTGGAGGACTTCCCACAGGTCTTGTGGCGGGAGGATTCCCAGGGAGCCTCAGTAATGCCCTTGATGGTATTTCAGGAACAGCATCATCTTCATCTCTCCCACCAGCTCTTGCTACCGTTAAGACTGTTAAGTGAAAGTCAGTTGTCATAATTTCCCCTACATCTTTTGATTCTGGGTTGTAAATTTGCTTATTGGTTCTTCCAAAAGCATCCTCTTTATGGTCGAAGAAGGCTTCAGGAGGGGTAATATTTTATAGGTGGGTGGTGAGGTTTACACTATCCCACACATTCCTTCTTGAGAACATGACCATAAAGAGGGCAGTGGACCTGAGAGAAACCCTGCAAAGGGACTGAGAAAAACCCTGCCTCTGCCTCCATTCTGTAGGCCAGATTTGAGAGCCAAGCAAACTGTTCTGTTTCTCAGTCAAGTGCCTGTGGCCATTTTCAGGGGAAGAAGCTCAGATATTCAGGGGCCCACTATCCAATAATTTGGAGTCTGTTGACCTATAAATTATAATAAGCAGCACTTTACTTTTTTTTTTGAGGACAATTGGGGTTAAATGACTTGCCCAAGGTCACATGGCTAGTAAGTGTGTCAAGTTCTCTGAGGCCAGATTTGAACTCAGGTCCTCCTGACTCCAGGGCTGGTACTCTATTCTACTCTATTTAAATAGCTTGCACCAATAAGCAACCTAAATTCAAAAGATTTGCCCAGCGCTTTGCAAAGATTAGTCATTTGATCCTCACAACAATTCTTAAGAGATTTTTCTTATCCCCATTTATTATAGAGGAAGCTTTTAGTATCCCCATTTTGTAGATGAGGAAACTGAGTCAGACAAGTGAAGTGATTTCCCAAGGTCACAGAACTGAGGAATACCTGAGGCTGGATTCAAGTTCTCTCCAAGATAGCTCTTGTCTTTATAGCTGAAGTGCCTAGCAAAGTAGGCACGACAAAGTAGGCACGACAAAGTAGGCACGACTGTCAGGCATGACAGTACATAGTGCTAGGCACTGGAGATGCAAAGAAAAAAGTGAAATAATCCCTGCCCTCAACAAGCTTACATTCTACTGGGTGGTAAAGAGTGTGTACACAGAAAAGTTGATGCAAAGTAGATATAAAGTAAATATAATTGAAATTTGGGAGTAAAGCAGAAGGATCCCATCTGAGAGGTTGGCATTTAGACAGTTGCTGATGCCTTTTGTTTTTATATCACAGTAATTTCTGGATATTCCTATCCCTTTCATTTGAGCCCTCTGTTGTAACAAAGACAACTAGTTAGACAAAGACTACTGACAGTGATTTCCTTTTATAGTGAATGTCTCTGGTTGTGATCTCTCTCTCTCTCTCTCTCTCTCTCTCTCTCTCTCTCTCTCTCTCTCTCCCCTCTCCTCCCTCCCTTCCTTCTTTCCTGCCTTTCTTTCTCCATCTCCCTTCCTTCCTTCCTTCCTTCCTTCCTTCCTTCCTTCCTTCCCTCCCTTCCTTCCTTTCCTTTTTCTCTTTCTCCCTTTCTTCCTCCATCTCTCCCTCTTTCCTCTCTCTCTCTCTCCCCCCCCTTCTTTATTCTAGATATAAGAAAGGAAGGGAGGAAACAAACATTTATTAAACACTTGCTCTGTGCTAAGCACTGTGCTAAGTGCTTTATAAATATCTCATTTGGTATCCTCAACAACCCTGGGAGGTAGATTCTATTTTTATTATTCCCTTTTTACAGTTGAGGAAAATAAGGCTGAGAGAGGTTAAGTGACTTGCCCAGGGTCCCACAGTATCTGAGGCCAAATTGAAACTCAGAGCATCCTGACTCCAAGTCCAGTGTTCTATGCTCCACACTACCTAGCTGCCTCTCTTCATTGGCGGTTCTTGAGAAGATGATGAGTGACCATCAGTTCAAGTCATCACCACCCACCTAGACTATTGCAATAGGCTACTGATGTTCACCCTGCCACAGTCTCTCTCCTCTCCATCCCATTCTCTACTCAGCTTCCAGTGATTTTTAGAAAAAATTAATATTTTTGTTTCACCTTCATTTTCCAATATATTCCTCTTCCTGTTACCGGGAGAGCCAACCCTCCTGACAAATAATAAAAAAGAACAAAAATAAAATTCAGCAAAACTAACCAACACATCACCTATCCAACAGTATATACAGCATTTCACACCCATAGTCCTCTGTCCATGAAAAGAAGCGAAGGACGTTCCATCTCATATCTTCTCTATGGAGCCAAGTCATTCTAATCATGCAACATTCAATTCTGTTACATTGTTACTCTTTCCATTTACATTGTTGCAGACATTGTGCATCTTGTTCTCCTGGTTCTGATTCCTTCACATCAGTTCATAAAAGTCTTCCCCAGAATTATCTGTTCATCATATTCATTGTTTCTCATAGGGCAGTAACATTCTGTTACATTCATGTACCACAGCTTGCCTGACTGTTCCCCAGTCAGTGGATATCTGCTTTTGATTCCAGGTCTTTGCTGCCACAAAAAGTAATCCTAAGAATGTTTTGGCCTATAGGACTTTTCTTTCCATCTTTGCCTCCTTGAGGTAGATGCCTAACACTGTGATCTCTCAGGTAAAGGCAATGAACATTTTTATTGCTTTCTCAGCATAGATTTGAGAATATCTAGAGACAAAAGTAATTGGATTACTTTCAAGCATTTATATTTATTTGAAGTGGTCTTATAGAGTCATCTAGTAGAACAACAACAGAAGCAACCACAGTGACAGAGTGCTGATTCTGCTTTAACAAACGTTTTTGTTTCAATGGGCAACTCAAGTTATTTGGGGGAAGGAAATGTTTTTTCTCTTTTCAAACATAATGTACTCTTCCTTAGAAATCTTTCTTTCTCAGATAAAGCAAAAGTTATCTTTCGACTCAGACTGAATTAGTGGGCTCAAGTTTAATAATATTAATAATTAATGGTTATATAAAATGATTACTATGGGCAGCAAGGTGGTGCAGTGGGTAGCATGGTAGGCTTGAAGTCAGGAAGACTCATCTTTGTGAGTTCAAATCTGGACTTAAGTATTTCTTAGCTGTGTGACCCTGGACAAGTTACTTCACCCTGTTTGCCTTAGTTTCCTCATCTTTAAAATGAGCTGGAGAAGGAAATGGCAAACCCTTCAGTATCTCTGCTAAGAAAACCCCAAATGGGGGCACAGAGAGTTAGACAGCACTAAAACAACTGAACTTAAAATGATTAATTTTGTCCATATGACAGCTATCAGGTTTCCTCTCCTCCCTGACCCTTCCTTTCTCCAGGTTAAGCATCCAGGTTCCTTCAACTGACGTTCATATGGAATGAATTGGAGGCTATTCACCATCCTGGTTGCCCTTTTTATAAGCTTTCTACCCTATCAGTGTCCCTCTTAAATGATAGTGCCCCACTGTGTTCTGGGTTGGTTGTGGTCTCGGTATAGACATTTCAAGCGTGATCCACTCCTTGTTTTTCAGGATGGCTGAAGAACAGTGCATTCTGTTTAACTAAACCCCTTGGTTAATATCTAGATACTCCATGGGTCAACACTTCTTTTAGAATGGACCAAAGTATAAGTGAACTTCTTTTCCCTTCCCTTCCCTTCCCCTTCCCCTTCTTTTGATTTCTTTGGCCTTGACTTCCCTTCTCATTTTCTCTTCCTTCCCCTTTCCTTCTTTTCTCCTTCCTTTGCCTTTTCTTGACTTGACTTCCCTCTCCTCCCCTTCTCCTTCTTTTCCCTTTGCTTTCCTTGCCTTTCCTTCTTTTGTCTTCCCTCCCCTCCCCTTCTCATTCCCTTCCTTTGCCTTTCCTTCTCTCTTCCTTTCATTACACTTGACATGCAGAAAATGCCTTCTGCCAATCTCAAGATGCGACACCCTCACTTCAGATTGACAGCACTTATGTCCATTGCTGGGTGCCTTTATTCAAGACAAGACAAGTAAAAAAAAAAATGATGGGATAGGGGCAGAAGGTGAGATGTTAGATGTCATGCTGAAGTACACAAAATTTTGTACTTTTTGCCAGGATAACCAAGCTAGGATTCGGAAGCCAGCCAGCTCCCCACCCTTGGTCCCAGTGCAGATGCTACAGCTGTAGCCCAGTCTATACCCCTCTCTCATCACCTAAACACAGGCTCTTTGTGCAAGCGGAGGGGGAATGAGCTGGCGGCAGAGTTTGCCCGCCCGGGGTCCTGCAGACACATGTCTCGTCTCTGTCTGTCAGAACAGAGTGCTGTTGCTGCTGCTGCTGCTGGGGGCACCTTTCTTCAGCTTCCAGTGCTGAATAGTGGTGGAAAGTTCCACTTGCCCTTGATGTCTATTGGGCAAACTCTTGAGTCAGTCATGGGACCGGAGGAAAGGTTTCATATGCATATTTTCAGGAGAAGAGTGATACATTTCTTTCCCCCAAACACAAGTTCAATCTTGTTCAGATTTCCATGAGTTTAATCACAGAATACTGGTGATATTGTGGGAAATAACCAAGAGGAGATGGAGGTCTCTCTTTGAGTGGGATGGGTTATCTTAAAAATAAAGCCATGACTACTCGTTAGTAACTTACCTCTGGGTGAGGTTGGAGCCCCAAGTTTGAACATGCCCAAGAGTTTGAAACATTTCATAATCTTTCTTTAAAAAAAGGAAAATAAGGGCCATGTCTTCATAGGTCTTGCAGGAGCAAGACTTTCCCTCTTAGACTCTTTCTCAGAGTGTTTGGGTACTAGCCAACATTTGACCAGAGGAATGGAGATTATAGAGCTGTAGAGGGGTTATTCCATGGAAGGAGGGGAGAAGAAAATGAACAGAAAGACTGAGGTAGGATAATTTCCACCAGAGCAGGTAGGGCTAATTCTTAAGAGATCAGACCCAGTATCCCCTCTCTGGGCTAAGTCCAGGCACCTGGCCTGTGTTGGCTGCCCTGCTCCTGAAGAAAAGGGCAAAAGTGGAATGAATACATAAGCAAATATTTAGTGAATGGTAATGATGTGTCTAGTACTTGTGCTAGGCACTGTCCAGGACACAGACACATTCAGCAACGTGCCCTCGCAAAACAGCATGACACATCGAGAGCTTGGCTCTGTCCAGGGTGAGGCAGGTGAGAGCCCTGCTCTTGTCCAAGCAGTCTCTAGGACATAGAGACATGCAGTAATGTGCCCTCATGAAATGATGGGCCAGATTGAGTGGTTAGCTGTGTCCAGGATAAGGCAGGTGAGAGTTCTGCTTTTGTCTGCCATGGTCAGACCACATTCAGAGGATTGTGTTCAGTTGACTCAGGAAGAGTAATGATAACCTGGAGCATGTCCAAAGAAGGGAAGTCAGGACCATAAAGAGAAGTGTATTCTATGTGAGGAGCATCTGAAGGAACTGAGGGGTGTTTAGCTTAGAGAAGAGAAGACTGTAGGGTGGGGAATAGAGAAAAAGAGGATAGTTGTCTTCAAATATTTGAAGGATTTTTACTTAGAAGAGGCTTAAGCCAAATGTGTGGAAGCTACCACGGGGCACATTTGGGTTTGATGTCAGGAGGAATATTTTAACAGTTAGAGGTGTCCAAAAGTGGAATAAGCTTGCCTGAGCAGTAATGAGTACCCTTCATTGCTGGAAGTCTCTTAAGTGAAGGCTGGGGATTTTTCAGCTGTGGATTGAACTAAATTGCTTCCAACCTTGACATTCAAGGATTCAGCCCTGGGGGAAGTAGTGAGTTCTCTTCATCCTGAAAGTCCCCAAGTGAAGACTGAGGAGGTGCGGTCAGCTGTGGATTAGACTAGATGGCCACTCAGATCTCTTCCAGCCCTGACATTCTGTGATTCTGTGTGGGGATGGCTAATGGTATAATCACAGTGGAGAGGTGGGAGAGTTCCTTGTAGGCTGGGGCAGCCAAGGAAGGGTTGGTTCATGGATGAGGTGGGATATGAGATGGGCCATGAGGGATCTGAAAGGTCTGGATGTCCTGAAGTGAAATCTGTTGTTTTGGGAGCTAATAGGTTTCTCCTCAATGAAAAATCTTCAGGAAGAGTTTGAATGACCACTTATTGTGTATCTGGTATAAGATATTTTTTTCAGGTGAGCAACAGAACAGACTTGTTGGCTTCTGGTGTTTCCTTCCAGTGCTGAGATTCTGAGATAGGAGGAGAGAGAATAATAAGGGAAGGGAATTAGCATTTATTAGGTGCCTACTACAAGTGTTGTCTCATTTAATCCTTCCAACAACCCTAGGATATAGGTGTTATTATCCCCACTTTAGAACTGAGGAGACTGAGACTGAAAGAGGTTAAGTGACTTGCCTACACAGCTAGTAGGAGTCTGAGGCTGGATTTGAATTCAGGTCTTCTTGACTCAAGTACCAGCATTTTCTCCACTGTATCACCTAGCTGCCACTAAAGATGGAAGGAGACACAGGATAGCAAAGTGTCATGAAAGTCAATAGAGATTTTAAGGAGGAGTGGCTGGTCAGCAATGCAAAATGTTGCAGAGAGCTCAAGGAAGAGAAGGTTGGAGAAAAGGCCTTTGGATTTCTCACAGAGGGAAACGCTAGAAAAAAACATGATTCCCCTTTGAAAAAAGCTGCACCTTGGTATTTAGGCACTATCTAATCTTCTCAGCATTCAGGTCAAGCTAGGAATGTTCCCAACTCATCCCCATTCAGTGTCTGTATTAGACCCAGGTTAGAATGGAATCTGTGTGCCTGAGCTCAGTGCCATACTAGGTGAATATACTGCGGGATATTGAAACATGTCTGGGTTGTGAGTCGAGTTTGAATCCTGGCGCTGTTGGCTGCTCTTATAGCTTTGGACGAGTCTCATCCCCATCCCACCCTTGGGCCTCAGTTTCTGTGCAAAGTGATGGCATTGGCTCAGGAAAGCTTTAAGATGCCTTCTCAGATTCCTTTGGGAAAAGTCAGTTTCAAACCCCAGGCTCCTGGAGGCCCTGGATGGTCCCTCCTTCTCTGGGTGGCAGTTTTCTGATCATCATCAGAGTCTTGGGGGAGAAACCATCCTTCCATTTCATGGGCTACATCTTCCGTCTTTTTTGGCAGCAGTAGAAGGTTCCAGGTCTGATAGAATTCACTGGCCTGTGACTCTGAACAGATCCACCTGTCCCAGTTCACTGTCATGGGTTCTAGGAGAAGTCCCAGAAGCACTGGGGGCAAACATCGACATTGTCACTCACAGATAGTCCTCACATTTAAAAGGGACTGCAGGGAGAGAATAGAAAGTTCTGTTATAACCATATAACCTTACAGTCATATCATACTTTAGAATTTACAAAATGCTTTCACATCCATTCTCTTTCTGTCCTCAAAGTAACTTGGGAGGAGGGGGGTAGATGATTTGTCTCATTTAATATATAGGAAAACTGATATTCTGGCATGTTCAGTTCACACAGTGCATGGTGACTAACCATTGGAGGCACAGTACTCAAAGATCCCTTAGTGATCTACCACTAACAGCCTGTGTGACCTTTGGCACGTTATCTCCCACTGTCTGGGCCCCAGTTTCTTCTTCTGCCAAATGAATGAATTGACATTGATCTAGAACAGTGATTCTCAACCTTCCTAACGCCGCGACCCTTTAATCCAGTTCCTCATGTAGTGGTGACCCCCAACCATAAAATTATTTTCGTTGCTACTTCATAACTGTAATTTTGCTACTGTTATGAATCGTAATGTAAATATCTGATATGCAGGATGTATTTTCATTGTTACAAACTGAATATAACCCACAGGTTGAGAACTGCTGATCTAGAAGATTCTTTCAAGTTATATATCAGTACCCTATATCCCACTACACTATGATATCTTTCAGGTAAGATTGTGGGATCATAGACTATCAGTCAGTCAGTCAACAGACATTTATAGGGACAGCTAAATGACAAACAGGGTCTGGAATTAGGAAAATCTTTGTTCAGATCTGGCCTCAGATACTCCCTAGGAATGGAAATTGGGGGCAGGGGGAGGTTTGTAGTAGCCACAGATGACATGACAAGGAAGACCAGCAAATAGTACAGAAAATGTTTAGAAACTCAAAAATGCATTAGATAATACATATATATATACATATATATACATACATATAATTGTGTAATATTGGCATATTTTCATTTCATTTCATAATAATTCAGACTTCTTCTCTAGTACAAAAGGAGGGCCAAAAGTTTTCCATGGCTTTTCCAGATTGTGGGGGTGCTACACCCTTAACCTCCACAATGTGGAAGGGATAACTGTGGGTGACGTTATGTCTGCTACCTCTGCCCATTTGCCTGGCATGCACTCACTCCTCACTGGTCTCCTTCAAAAGATAGCACTTGCCCCTTAGAGCCTCTCCTGATCTCCCCAGTTGTAAGTGTTCTCTTTGCCCTGAAATCACCTTGTATTTGTTTGTTCCTGGCTTTATATTCACTTATCTGGGTACTATTGTATCTTCCCTGCAGAATAGAAACTCCCTCAGTTCAGGGAGTTTGGGTTTTGCCTTTGGCTTTGTTGGCACCTCAATTAGTGCCTTGCCTTTGTGTGTGCGGCAAGAAGCAAGGGTGTGGAGAAAGGGCTGGTTTTGCTATTTCTCAGTGCTTAACACAGAGCCTGGTGCATGCTACTTAAATGCTACTTGATTGACTGTGTGGAAACTGCCTCTCCAAATGTAGATCAGTAGCTCATCTGTTAAATAAAATCTTCAAGCATTTTCTGAGGCACTGAGAAGTTAAGGCATTTGCCCAGCTCATGAATGTTGGAGACAGGACTTGAACCCAGCTCCCGAGCCACTCTGCATGCTGCCTTCTCACACTGTCCATGCTAGGCACTCAACACATGTTGTTTTTATTTAATTGAGTTCCTTCAAAGGCTTTCGAGAGATGCTGTCTAGAGTCAGGGAGATGGGCAAAGATGACCTCTCAAGATTCCCTTCAGCCCAAGACTCCTGAGATTTTAGGCTTTTCACATCTTCTACATGGACTTTTTTTCTTAGAAATCCTGAAGGCTTGGCCACACCCGTCCGGGTCCCAGACAGCACACACCCATAGCATCTACCAGGGCGGGATACAGCCAGCCGGCAGAAAGAAGGCAAACCTTCTGAGGAAGGTTCTTGCTTTTCAGGAAATAGGTGATTAAGTAACTTCCCAGACCACACTGTGTTTGAGCTGGCAAGAGACACTGTCATTCTGCTCCTGGGAGTGAATGACAAGTTCTAAATCAACATTGGCCCATTCCATTTTCCATGGAGTGGCCTGTTCAGAATAGGAGAGTAAAAAGAGTGAGGCTTGGTGCTGAGTGCAAGTCATCAGGGTCATAGATTAGAGATGAAAGATGCCTTTGAGGTCCTACAGTCCAACCCTTTCATTTTATAGCCAAGAAAACTTAAGCCCAGATAAGTTAGGTGCTTTGCCCAAGATCATATAGGTAGTAAGTGTAAGAGTGGGATTTGAACTTACATCCTCTGAATCTCAAATCCTGTCCTATTGCCACTGTGCCATACCAATTCCCCATTAGTAATGGAGATTCTAGGAAGGCAAACAGGGATACTTTTGCTCCCTTAGCTGTACCTAAGTATAGCTATACCTAAGGTTGTTAGATCCTAAGGCCGATGCCTGGGGACAGACCCTCTATCCCTGACTCCCAGAAAGACAACTCAGAAAAGCCAGAAATCCAGGTCTCCAAGGAGTCAGGGTGGGGCATGTGCCAGGGTGCCATCACCCTACAGATGGAGCCTTTAAAAATACCCAGATATTTCACGGAGGCTGTATATTTGATGCATATTGATGTTCCTTCCATAATCTGTACCATCTGTGACCTGCCCATCCATTGCTCCTCTTGTCTTTGCATTCCCAGAAGTTCATTGGCTGCTGCCAACATGGCTGCCTTGAAGCTCCCCCTGACCTGGCCAGGAGAGAAGCCTGGAGAATTCTAGCATCATGGAATCTAAGAACTGGCAGAATTTGAGGGTCCTCTTTAATTCCTGCCTGGAAGAATGAGTACAGGAGTAGCAGGCTTTTTCTGTTTGGTCTCAGAGGACAGAACTAGCCACAATGGATAGAAGTTGTAGGTTGGCACATGTAGGGTTGAAGGGGCCCGATAATGAGAGCTATCTCAGAGTAGAATGGGCCGCCTATCACTGGAGGTCATTGAGTAGAAGGTATGTGACCACTTGTTGGATATTTCATAGTGGGGGATCCATTTTAGGAATGGGTTCAACATTTGCTCAACAATTGAGCCCAGATGAAAGACTGGGGAGCAAGGGCAAAGACCTGAGGTCTCAAGGCTCCGTTCCAGCAGGGAGATTTCCATTCAGCCCCAGTGTATGCTACAGATGAGGTGTCCACCTTTCTCAATCCTGATCCTACATGAAGAACAAATTCTTCCGAGGGGATAGCTACACTTCAGCCAGTCTCTTTAGCTGGAGATGGAACTCTGGATTACCTGGAAAACCTGACAAGTTGTTATAAAATACCCTTCCCTCAACTCTTAGAGACACTGTCACTATCATCAGAACTATGAAGAATGACTAAAACTTTTGCTTGACCTCTTGGCAAACCTGCTGTGATTTTTAGATCGGGAAAGCGCGTATTCTTTACTTAAACCATTTCAGAAGTTTCTTCTCAGGATGTAATTACTTCCCCAAATCCATGATTTCAGTGGTATGGGTGATTCCATTATCCATGCTGATTGAAGCCTGCTCCATGCCTTCATTCTGTGAAGGCAGTAGGCAGGGAACAATCCAGGCTTCCCTCAGGCACAGCATCTTGGAGTCAGAAGGGTCCTCAGTGGCCATCTGGTACAACCCATGCCTGATGGAAGATCTTTTCTGAAATATAACTAAAAAGTGGTTATCCAGCCTTTGCTTAAAGGTCTCCAGTAAGGGGGAATCCTTTGCTTCCTGAAGATGTCTATTCTGCCCTTGAATAGCTCTAATTCTTGGGATGTTCTTCCTGTTATCACATCCAAATCTGCCTCTTCCACTCATTGCTTCTGGTTCTGCTCTGGGACCAACCAGGGACAAATCTAATCCCTGAACATTCATGCTTCTGGGAGCAGTTGGATGAGATGACCTCTAAGGTCTTCTAATGGGGAGTTCTCACACTAAACCTCCTGTTTGTGCACTTCAGAGAGAGCTTCAGGGTACTACATTGATGTTAGCAGCACATGCTTTTTGGTTGTAGGGGCTTTCTTATCTTGGAATAGTGCCAGCTCTGCTGGGATCATTGAACAGTGTCCTGGGATGAGAAAGGCGAGGGTGGTAGATGACTGTCTGGGAGACCTCTCACAGTAGCTATGGAATGGAATGAAGTGACAAAGCATTCACTGACTGCTTACTCTATGTTGGCCATTATGAAAAGCATTGAGGATTCAAATAGAAAAACTTAGAAAGTCACTGTTCTCAAGGAACTGTTCACATAAAGGAGGGTTTGTGATTATGTTCAATTCATGGAAGATGGAAAATTCAGGTACTTCTTAAAAAGCAACAGCCGGGGGAACTTGGGAAGTAATGTCTGGCAGATGATTCCCTACCAAGAGGATGATGGGCTCAAGAGTTAGAGGGATTCTAGGATATCTCCATCAAAGGTAGGGATATGGGGGTCAACATTTAGCTAGCAGTAGTCAACCAGTGCCTTGTGGAAACTGGGCAATGGGCAGGGAAAAGTCGAGGCTTCCCTCAATAGAAATAAGGTGTTGCTGATTTCTGCTACCCATTAGTGGTTGGGGTGAACAACTGGAAGAGATTGAGACTAGGATAGGTTTAGAGCTGGGAGGGATCTTAGAGGTCATCTGGTTCAACCCACCTCATTTTATGGAGGAGGTTTGAAGCCTAGAGAGATAAAGTAATTTAGGATTTTGGATCTAGAGTTGGAAGAGATCTCAGAGGTCATGTAGTCTAACTCGACTTCTGGAGAGAGAGTGATAGACACAGAGGTAGAAAGAAAGAGATACAAAGAGAAAAGAGAGACAAAGAAGAGATGGAGAAAAAGGGAAGGAGGGAGGGAGAGAAACAGAGAGAGACAGAGAGAGAGAGAGAGACAGAGACAGAGAAACAGAGAGAGAGAGAAGCAGCTTGGTGCTTCTCACTAACTCTTAAATGACAGTGTATGTAATGTTCCACACCTATATTCCACCACTTCAGTAAAGAAGGGAAAGGGAGGCACTTTTTCTCAACTCTCTCCTGAGACCGAGCTTGGTTATGACAGTTAAAGAGTTCAGTTTCGTTATTATTGTTCCTTCCACTTAGATTGTAGTTATCTGGTTCTGCATCATCTTAACAGGCGTTTATTAAGCGCTTCCTTTGTGTCAGGCACTGTGCCAAACACCCGGGCTACAAAGAAAGGCAAACACAATCCCCGTCCTTGACAAGTTCACACTTTTTTGGAGGAGAGAACATGTAAATAACTAGATACTTTCAAGATCTCTACATTGTAAACAGATAATCTCAGAGGAAAGGGCATTAGCAGCAGGGAGGGGGGGGAAAGATACAAAGACTGAAAAAAAAAAAACCAGTCCTTGCCCTCTTAGAGTTTACATTCTATCAGCAGAGACAACATGGGCAAGGATCAGTTGATACGGATAAATACAAAATAAATCTCAAGCAATTTGGGGCATGAGGTGGGGTAATTAGGGAGCACCAAGCACGATTGTATTTTGTAATTGAAAAGCTTCTTTTACCATTTATAACCTTTAGATTGTCAAGTGTGTGCAGGAGAGCAATGGGAAATCAGTCTAGGAAGACGATTTGGAGTCATTGTAAAAGGGCTTTAAGTGCCAGACAGGGGGATCTACAATTTATCCTACAACCAACAACCCTCGAAGCTGTTTAGGAATATCTCCTTGGCAATTCTGCGGAGGATGGATTGGAGAGGAGAGAGGTTGGAGGTGGCAAGGGGACAAATTAGAAGAGCATTTCATTGGCTGGGCTTGAACTAGGATGATGGGTGTGAGTGGAGATTGACTCCCAAGCATCAAATTTTTCAGCCATGGTAATTCTCAGTGATCACATACTATGTCAGAGAGGAGCTGAGATCTGTCTTGTTGGAGTGTTTCCTCATATTAGTGCCATTACTGATCTTTGAAACATTAAAGAAATATTAGTGTCTTATCCCTTCATGAGATCCTTGAGTTTCATGAGGTTGGAGACCATGTTTTAGTTAAACTTTGTACTGTCCCTTCTGCCATGCACAGTGTTGTTCTCAGTAGGCAATTGGTTGTTGTCCATTCATGAAGAATACCAAAATGACGTCACTATGCTAGAGTCAAGTTTCAGTGTGTCCAACCGTGGCTGATCAGACCAATACGAGCTCGGAATGCTCTACTACAAGTTGCCTCAAATAGTCTGTGTGAACATTTTGGGGAGATACTCCAAATTCAAACATCTGGTGTTTCCTTTAAGCTGTTTCGATTCTGCTTTGCTCATAGAGCACAGCACCTTTTCTGATGTGGGCACACCATGCTGAGCCATCCTGTGCCAGTGTAACAGTAGGGAATTAATAATCATTGAATCGGTCGACAAGCATTCATTAAGTGCCTCCTGTGTGCCAGGCATTGTGCCAAGTGCTAGGGCTGCAAAAAAAGGTAAAAAACAGTAACTGCTCTCAAGGAGCTCACAGTCTAAGAGAGAAACAACATGCAGACAACTGTGCACATTGAGATATAGACAGGATAAATTGGAGACAATCAACATAACGAATGGTATTTATATATGCATGACTTTGGGCAAATCGTTTCCCTGTAAGTGATACTAGTTTTCTCGATGTTTGTTGAACTATAAAATGAAGGTATTGGTGTCACCCCATTCCTCACCCCAGATACAAGTGCTTAATATGCTGTTAATAATTATTAGTCAGTTATTAATAATTATTTAAAGTCTGTTAATTTGCATGTTGTTTCCCTCATTCAAATGTAAGCTCTCTGAGGGCAGGAGCCGTTCTTTGTGTCCCCAGCACCTAACACAAAGTGCTAGAGATACAAAGCAAAGGAAAATACCCAGCATACAGTAAGCACCCAATAAATGCTCATTGATTATTGAGAGATGCTCCCTGGGGTCTCTTCCAGTTCTAAGATTCTATGATTCCAAATCTGAACCTTTCTTTCCCCTTCATTCCCATGATGAGGCAAGACCAGATGGTTGCTAAGGGCCCTTTCAGACCTGATGTCAAATTACCCCCAGAGCTCCCACAAATTGAGGGATCCTTCTTTGTTGTACATGTTCCTGAGCCTGCTCTTAGAGCCTGGGGGTTATGGTAGGGGTTGGTGCCTGGTAGGGAAGATGGACAGTTCCTGCTGACCTGACAGTCCCAGGCTTTACAGACAGAGGGTGCTCCAGGGACTCAAATGAGCAGCTGGTCTTAGTCCCATCAGCTGCCCAGCTCCCTGGGCTGTGGGCAAGAAGACACCTATTCTGCTCTGCCCTGTCTTTGGTCAGTCCAGCCAGTGAGCACCGTGAGTGTGGGCATGCACTTCCTGTCTGGAGAGTCATAATGCCTATCCAGAATTTTTTTGTTTTTTTCTGATTTTATTTTTTTAAAAGGCATATCCAGGGGTTCACTGTGTTCCATGGGGCCCCAGAAGCCAGATGATGTTAGGAGGTTGTAGGAAGGCAGATTTCCAGCTTATGAATCTGAAATTGGGATAACATATATAAATTGTTTTACAAACTTTAGCACCATATAAACGCTTTCATTATTTTTTAAATTATTATTACTGGGAAGGAGAGCTGTCTGTCGATGGAATTGAAGTTTGGTTGGGGTCAGGAAAGACTTGGTTCAAATCCTTCCCTCAACACTTGCTACTTGTGAGACCATAGACCAGTGGTTCTCAACCTTCCTAATGCCATGACCCTTTAATACAGTTCCTCATGTTGTGGTGACTCCCAACCATAAAATTATTTTCATTGCTACTTCATAACTGTAATTTTGCTGCTGTTACGAATCTATCTGATATGCAGGATGTATTTTCATTGTTAGAAATTGAACATAACCCACAGGTTGAGAACCACTGCCATAGACCAAACACTTTAACCTCTTTGAATCTCAGTTTCCTCGTCTGTAAAATGAACCTAGTAGGACCTCTTACAGAATTATCATGAAGATCAAATGACATGATGTTTGTAAACTTTGAAGTGGTCCATAAGTATTAGCCATAATGATAGTGAGCTCCCCATCACGGGAAGTATTCAAGTAGAGACTGGATGACCCATCTGTCACAAATGTTGTGGAAGGGATTCATGCACAAATGAAGGCTGGTACGCAGGAGGCCTCATCTTAGAGACCTCAGTGCTGGGACAGTCTCTGATTTCTTCCTATAGCATTCTAGTAGGAGGGAAGGAAGGAAGGAAGAGGCCAGATCTCACTGGGCTGACAAACTGGGTGTTTTTCTGCATGGCCATCCCGTTCTTCTCCACATCAAGTGTATATGTATGTGTATGCTCCTGTATGTCTTTGCTTGTGTGTTTGTATAGGCATGGATCTATGAGCACTAGTGTGTGGGTCTCTGAGTATGTATCCGTGTTGGTATATTTCTGTTCACATGTCTTTGCATACCTTTGTCCATATGCCTGTGTCTGTGCAGGTCTGAATACTTCTCCCTGTGTGTTTCTGCATGTTTTTGTGTGTGTTTATATGTGTATGCCTGCACAGTTCCATGTTCATGCATATCTGTGTATCTGTATGTGGACATACCTTTATACATCTGTCTATACATCTGTGTCTATAGGCATGTCTGTGTGTGTCTGTAACATGTTTCTGTGTATTTCTCTCCATGTGTCTGTTTGTTTGTGTCTGTACGTGCCGTATATTTCTACCTGTAGGTTTGTGCATGTTTTTGTATGTGCACAGACCTGTAGACTTCTCTGTATCTGTGTGTGTATATTTCTATGTTCATATATATATATATGTATGTGTGTATATATGTCTTTATCTGTCTGGTATGCCTGTATGTCTGTACATGTCTATAGGTGTGTCTGTGTGCATTTCCATCTTTATGGCTATATATGTCTTTGTGTATCTGTCCCTGCTTTTATATGGCTTTGCCTGTCTGTGTCTGTATGTTTCTGTCTGTATGTCTGTCTGTCTTTCTATGTGTCTGTGCATGTCCGTGTGTGCCTGAGTTAGGGTCTGTGTATACAGACATGTAGGTTGTTATATCTGTGTGGGACTGAATGTACAGGAAGGATGTTCACTCCCTGGCTAAAGAGATAGATCCTCATGCTGTCAAGCTCCCTTCTACCAGAAGTGGGAATAGGGATGAAGGTGCAGAGGTCATAGGATGTGCTAGCCTATAGGACAAGCTAAGCCCTTGTGGTGAGGCGTGTAGGTGTAGGTGTGTATGAGGGGGAGTGTATGCGCACAAACTCACACATAAACACATACAGAGGTGTGCACATGACCTAGAGAACAGCTCTGTGTCCAAATAAGCTGTGTCCTTGGTTCTGATAACCTCCAGTGATAGGATAGGTTCCCATCAGGTTAATGAATAAGGAAAGAGTGCTGTCCTTGGCTTGAAGGCTCAAAAACAAGTTAGAGGGATTGACCCTACACACACCTCACCCAATCTCCCTTTCCCTTTACAAACCCAACAAGCCAAACTTTGGATTCCTCTCTTATTTACTTCCCTAAGCGCGTGATGTAAAAAACAATGGGTCTAGACGAGTTGGAGGCTTTGGGTTCAGATTCCAGCTTTGCAACTTATCAGAAGTATGACTTTGAGCCAGTCATTTCCCCTCTCTGGGCCTCAGTTTCCTCATCTGTAAGATGAGGGGGGTGGATGAAATGTTCTCTCTGAGACCCCTTCCAGCTCCAGCAGTCACTTAATTGATTTGGACAAGCTAAAGCATGTCCAGTGAGGACAGTGAGGCTATAGAAGCACCAAATGAGAATTGGTCCAATGACCTCAAGAAGTATAAACATCATCACCATCTTCTAGTATTTGAAAGTGTGCCTTGCGGAAGAGGAATGAGACTAATGCTGTTTGGCCCCATAAAGTAGAACCGAGAGCAATGGGAGACATTTCCAAGAGGTAGATTTCAGTTGAATAGAAGGGAAAAACAAAACTTAGTGACAGAGTTGTCCCAGAATGAAACCTAAAGTAGTGAGTTCCCCTCCACTGTGGGTCTCTAAGCAGACTTGGATGACCACTTCTTGGGATATCCTTAAGTAGAGTTGGTTGGACTGGATGACCACTGAGATCATGTTCAACGCTGAGACTGATTTGGGGAGTCTGAAAGTTAATTACGTGGGAAGTGGGGGCAGAGTTGGGGAGGAACTACGTGGTGATGTTATCCAAGTGTGACGAGGCCTTTAAAATGAGTCGGGTCATAGATTCAGACCTGGAAGGGACCATGGAGGTCTTCTAGTCCTGGCTGTCCCTCATGCCAGGAATGCCCTACCTCCTCACCTCAGCCTCTTGGCTTCCATCAAGTTTTGGCTAAAGTTCCACCTTCTGTAAGATGCCTTTATTAGAGGCTTGACTCTGAGATTATTTCCCAGTTATGTTTGAACATAACTGTTCACATGTGTCTCTTCCATTAGACTATAAGCTCCTTGAGGGCAAGGACTGGTTTTCTGCTTTTCTTTGTATCCCTAGGCTTAGCTCAGTGCCTGGCATATAGTAGGTGCTTAATAAATAATTGACTGGATTTATAGATGACAAAACTGAGACCAACCCAGAGATGGCAACTAACTTGCTCTTGGTCGAATTCTTCCCCCCACACCAGGTAATTTAATCATGTTATTAATAAAAGGTTGGTTACTTGGCCGTCTCTCTTAGACCAAAGACACTCATGGCAGCAGGTTCACAGTTTGTATACCCTTCAAAGAGTAGGGGTTCCTGAGGGGCTGAGAATGACATCGTGCCATCCTTGGACAGAGAAACTGTCTCTAGGCTCAGACCACCCCCAGTCTTGGGCTGTCTAGACCAAAGGATCTGTCTCCACCCAAGCTTGAGTAGAACACAATGAGCTTCCCCACCTTACATTAAATTCCTTGTAAGGTTGGGTGGGGTCTGCTAGTCAAAGTCTTAATTAGTGCAGAGCCAGGATCGGAAATTAGGCCAGTTCCATTACACTTACCATTACATGACATGACAGGACCTCGGAGGTCCTCTCCAACTCTTTAGAAAGGAAAAAAGTATTAATTATTCACCTACTATGTGGTAAGCACTTTACAGATATTATCTCATTTGAGCCTTATGACAATCCTGGGAGGTGGGTATGGTTGTTATCTCCATTTTACAGATGAGGAAACTAAGGCAGGTAGAGGTGAAGTGACTTGCCCAGGGTCATACACATAGGAAGTATCTGAGCCCAGATTTGAACTCAGGTCTCCATGACTCCAAATTATGACTGGCAGGACCTAAAGAATGAGGGGGTGAGGATAAATCAAGTTATGAAGACTATTGAGAGGTTTTTTTTGTTTTTTTTTATGTTGAAGAGGCAGCTAGGTGGTGCAGTGGATAGAATGCCAGGCCTGGAGTCAGGAGGACCAGAGTTCAAATCTGACCTTTGACACTTACTAGTTGTGTGACTCTGAGCAAGTCACTTAACCTCTGTTTGCCTCAGTGTCCCCATCTGTAAAGTAAGCTGGAGAAAGAAATGACAAACCAAGAAAATCCCAAATGGCATCACCAAGAGTCGGATGTGGCTGAACAACTTCCGTATTCCAGACCCAGCACTCTATCCTCTGCTCCACCTAGCTGACTTTTCAAGGCAAAGAAAACTCAATGATCTTCATGACTTGATTTACCCGATGCTCCACTCCCTAGGTTCCCCCCCAGTCATAACTTGTTGGTCAACACTTCAGTGTTTGATGATGAATACTTAGCTAGGCCAACCCTCAGAGGAGACATAAGTCTGACTGAGCCTGTGTTTGAAGCCTTTTCAGGTTGGCAGAACTTGCCTAAGCTCATGATCTGTGGGTCCAATAAATAGCCTTTAGTAATAGGATAATGGATTTATGTCTGGAAGGGACCTTGGAGGTCACTGAATCAAAACTCCCCATTTGATAGATAAAGAGAAAGGATGTGATTTATTCAAGGCCATACAGTTTATATGTGCCCCAGGCAGGATTTGAATTCAGATCTTCTGCCTCCAGATTCAGCCTTCTTTCTATCATACTGCACCATTGCATAAATCTTAGGCATTTCTTAGGCTATTAATTTTGGGGTAGAGTGCAACTGTGATCATGGCTGTGCTAAGTATCCCTGTGAAGTCCCTCTTGTATGTCAGGCATTGCACTGAGCATTAGGGATATGAAGAAAGGCATCCCCCCCAAGAAAATAGAACCCACTAATCACTGCTCTTATGGAACTCAGTCTAATGGATATTACCAAATGGGCTGGGTTGCTATCTGCAAGGTCTGTTAATGGAATCCTCTACTGGAGCCTGTCCTTTGATGCTCAGTGTACCATGGTGATGACCCAGAGTTCTTGGAGAAGAGCTAGTGTGACATAGTGGCTAAGGGAGCTGGACTCAGGTTTGAGAAGACCCAGGTTCAAATTCTGTATCTGACACTTAACTGGCTGGACAAGTTACTTCAGGCCTCAGTTTCCCCATCTGTAAAATAAGAGAGTTGGACTTGGGGACTTTCAAGGTTCCTTCTAGCTCTAAACCTGTTACTGAAATGTGTCCTGTGAGCTCTGGTGTTTTCCAAGCATTTATATAATACTTCCTCTGTGCCAGGTACTGTATTAAGTAGTTTTTAAACAAGTATTAGCTCATTTCATCTGGAAAGACTTTAAATATAAGTCCTGTTGATAACTTACATGTCTAGCTAAGTGCAGAGAGGTTCATGACCAAAGGGCTGGCCACCAAATGGTCAATCTTTTTTTTTTTAATTGTGGGGAATGTCAATTTATGAAGATTATTTAGTCTTCCTTGTCTTTAGAGGTGAAGGGAACCTTTCAGGTCATGTAGTATAGAGGTGAATGTAATTATATTGGCCTGGTTTCCAATCCTAGTTCTACTATTAATTAATAAATGTACCCTGGGCAGTTCCCTTACCTTCTCTGTGCCTCAGTTTCCCCAACTATAAAAACAGACTAAATGAAATTACTTCTAAAGTTCCTTCCTACATACTTTGAGATCACAGTAGAAAGCATGCCGGATTGGGAGTAAAAGGATCTGAGTTCAAATCCTGTCTCTGCCACTTGCTTCTTGTGTGTCCTTGGGCAGTTACTGTATTTTTCTAGGACTAGTTTTCTTTATCTGTAAAATGAGGAGGTTTGCACTAGATGGCCGAATTAGGACCCTAGTTGTTCAAGAGATGAAATCCTGGGTCCCTTGATCCATATTGAAGCATGTTTGTAATGTAAATGTTGGGGAAAGAACCCAGGGGGGTTAGCATACTATGAGGTGATCCAAAAGTAAAGCCCACTTGCTATGCTCCATGCATGATTGCTCATCTCTGTGCCTTTACTTCCGCTGTCTCCCCTGCCTCTAATGCTTCCCTTCCCAGAAGCCTCAGTTTCCTTCAGAACTCAGTTCAAAAGCCATCTTTTATAGGAGTTGTTTTCTGGTTCTTTCTGAGGATGTGCTGCAGAATTCCCCTATTGAAGCCCATCCTCTTGTCTTTCCATTACAGTCATGGACCCAGCTTATTGTCTGTTCTCATGTCTATTGACATAGAGCAGTAGTTCTCAAACATTCTGGTCTCAGTACCCCTTAATACTCTTAAAATTCTAGAGAACACCACTCTCCTCCAAAGAATTTTTGCTTGTCTGGGTTACAGCTGCCAATATTTACTATGTCAGAAATTAAAACATGTTAGAATTATAATGAAAATAGTTTTGACCTCCTCAAAGAGTCTGAAGGAGTACTCCTAGATCACACCTTGAGAACAGTTGGCATAGAGAACTACCAATAAGGAAAGTCCCTCCATCTGTGTAGATTGGTCACTGCTCAACAGGTTGCCTGGGGTACTGGTGGGTTGACTTGCTTAGCCCATATGTGTCTGAAGTGGGAATTTGACCTCAGTTCTTTCTGACTCCAAGGCTAGCTGTCTTTCCACCATACCACATGACTTTTTCCAGAAACATCATTACTAGAATATTGGTATTAAGAAGATGTATTTTTCTTACCAGGAGAAGCTATAGGTTATTGAAAGTGCTATGTAATTCCCCAGTTACAAACCAGCCTGCTCTTACCCTACTATGCAGACCTGTGCCTGACTTGCTGGCCATCTTTGTCTCTATTCAAGATATATGAAGTGTATGTATCCTGGTGGTCAAACTCTGTGGGCTTTATATCTGACTGCATATTATAGAATGAACATAGGCTTCAGAGGATTTCATTATTCATCCACCTGGTTTTTCCTGTGTGGATTGTTAAACTGATTTCTTTTGAGTGAGTGTGGAGGAAACTCTTCCATTCAACACAGTGTCATCCCCAGACAGAAACATATATAGGACCTCACTCTCAATGGGTAGAGTCCCTCTTTGATCTGGAATCTGTGCTGGGCTTTCCCCATGAACATGCTAGACATGTTTGGTAAACACATGCCTCCCAGTTTTGTGCCTTGCTCAATATTAATTCCGAATGATACGTTTTGTGTCTTTCAAAGAATCCTGTATGATAATTAACTTATGTATGGAAGACACTCTAGAAGACAGCATTGAAGGCGTGATTTCTTCTGTACCAAATCTATCAGTATTTCTAAAGGCAACTATTCCATTAATTCCAGTAGAGTTTCCACATCAAGTCCCAATTGTGCTTGGGTGGCATAAGAAAGTTATTATAATAATATATTATAACATAATAATATTAATAATGATGATAATAGCTAGCATTTACAGTGTACCTACTATGTGCCAGGGCACTATGCTTAGCAAATAGTACTAACAAGCACAAAAATGGGAAATACAGTTGGACCAGATCATAGATACCCAGAGAAATTCTGTACTGGGGGTGGGGGACACAATTTTGAAGGTGTTGGGGTGGGTGATTCTCAAGGTATCTCAAAAAAGGAAGGGGGCATCAAAGGCTTGGAAAAAAAATCAGAGATGTTCTTATAAGGCATCAATAACTACCAACCTACATCCCTTTCTTCCCTGTAAAAAAATCTTTATGAAAACAATTTACACCCGAGGGCATTTTTGATGAAATTCGAGGAGGCAATAGGCAGGTTTACCCAAACGATTTTCTACGGCAGACCTCATTTTTACAGTCACACAATTGAGTGAAAGGTGCAGAGACCACAAGATCCCCTAGTGTTTATGGTTTGTTGAATACTTACAAAAAATTTTTTTTTATTAACTTCAAGATGTATCTCAAGCACCATCTTCTATCTGAACCCTTTCTCTCTAGTGCCTTCCCTCTCAAGCCCCTTTTATTTTACCATTTTATTTTTATTCTCTTTATATTTATTCTATAGTTTCCTTATATGTGTTCGTGTCTTCTCCCTCATTGGAGTGTGAGTTCTTTGACGGCAAGAAATATTTCTTTTGTATTCATATCTCTAGTTTAGCACAGTGCATGAAATACAGTTGGTGATTAATAAATGTTGATTGATTATTGGGCTGATTAACCTGATTCTCATCAGGAAAACAAGAATGTACCAAAGAGGGGTTGGAGTGGCCAAGCCAACTCGATGAGATAGAAGATGGTCTATTGAAGTTGTTTCTACTGTGTGAGGTCATCTCCCCTCTGGTGTTTCCTGAATAAGGTGTGCCATTCCCTGAGCTAGATTTGAACTCATCTTAGACAGGGTGAGTCGCCCCATTGTTGTGTTTTGATTCAGAGGTGGAATCAAGTTCTCAGCTTTGGGTGTAGCATTCCAGGGTCAAAACTACCATGTTGAAGTTTAGATATTTGTATGGGCCTTTTAAAAGAGACAGACGAATAGTATCAAGAAGCTTGTGGTATTGACCTGGAAGCCATATGATTCCAGAGCTCCTTTTCTGTGGTGAGACGGGCCATGGGGTGCCTTCTGAAGTGTTGCCTAGGATCATTGGGTTTTCTGCATTAGTAGTGTCTAAATTTTGGCAGCATTCCTCTAACGATCAAAGTAGGTGAGTTTGGAAGTCCAGGAAACAGTTTTATGTTGGGGATGATTTGTATGTGCTCAGGCAGGTGTGAGCCATATACATTATGCTTTTGTGTTAGTGGTGAATGGCCACCATGATGTTTTGTCTGTTTTTTACTCTATCAAACACAGCTTTATCAGTACCCATAAGGGAGAGATAGATGATGTCTGGAGGGCCTAAGCTTTCCTTTCCCCACCCCCATCTGTACCACCATTTTCCTTAGACTGAAAGAGCAGAATAAAAGAGGATGCTAAGAGAAGTGGTGGAAAAAATACCCTTCAGAGTCACCGGAGTTCATCCTGAGAGCCCAAGGTCCAGCTCTCAGCCCAGAAAGGATTGTGAAGTTCATCTTGCAAAGGAAAAAGAAAGGAGAGCTAGAGGCAGTATCAAGCCCTGACTGGGCCCTTGTAGGTGTCCATACCTCAAGTTCACACAGGTAAAAGTGGTGCACCCGCTCTGGAGAAATGCCCACCATCAGAAGGTATGCTGGCTCCTTGATTTAGGATACTGGCCAAGTTTTGATTTACAGTTAAGGCTTAGAGTTGGAGTTTAATGCGGGGTAATGTTTTGTGATCCAGGAGGTTTGGTTGCTTCACAGCCTGAATGGAGGCTCTTTGTGTATCATTCATATCTAACACATAGTAAGCATTTTATTTATGCTGAATGAATGATTGTCTAGTTCTTGGAAGGCAAGGAACACAGATGAGTACAGTCACCAAAGACTGTTCATTTTAGGGGAAACCAGTGGTTTATGATGCAAGAGTTTCACATACTGCTCTGGATTCTTTAGAAGAGAGTTCTAGAAAATGTATTTGGGAAGGAGAACAATGATACTACCGGGTACAAGGTAAGAAGCTCCCCGATACTGTTCAGCCTCCTCAGATCCCCAGTGAGTGACCCAGAACTGGAGCCATGGGCCAGGGCAGCAAAAGGCACATTGGTGCATTTGCAGGCACTGAAAATTTTTTCACTGGGGGGAAATAGTGTGATGCCCAAGCATTCCTTATGTTATCAAGTAAGCCCCTCTTCCAAGAATGCCCCCATCCTTAATCTCTATTGCCTCAATGATATGTTTTTGTGGTTTTTTTTTTTGACACTGAGTCATGTTGGGAACTAGTCCCCTTATCCAAGCTATATCCTTGGACTCAAGCCTTTTAAAAGGTGTCAGAAATTCAGAAAGTGAGGGATGAATCATAAACAGGGATGGGTGCTCTTCAGTGCTGATCCTTTTTCCCTGTCTGAGGGCATCCCTCTTCCTCGTCTTCTCCCTCACTTTCTTTCCAGGAGGCTAAATCCCCTCTCTTTGGGTTGTATTTTTCCTTCCTCATCTGTGGCTAGTTCTTAGGTATATGTGGTCCACAGTCCCTTCTTCATATACAGGTGCAACCCAGAGCTGTATCAGTGCTCCCTCCTTCAGATAGATCTCCGTGCTAAAACTGCAGCTCAACTCCCATTATTCACTTTCTAGTCCTAGGAAGCTCCTCTTTTTCTCTCTCTGGGTTTTCTTCTGCAGAGTCCATCATCTCTACCTACACCCTGTTGGAACCACTCTGGGCTTGGAGTGCCAGTCTTTTTCCATATCTTGCTTATATCTAAGTGTCCACTTTACTTCCTGGCCCCCGCCCCACTTTCTAGCTCGCCTTTATGTGTAGTCTTCCCGTATTAGAATGTAAGCTCCATGAAGGACTGGCTTTTTTTGTTCGATTTGTCTGTCTAGTGCTTAATAAAATGCTCAGCTCATAGCAAATGCTTAATAAATTCTCTATGTATCATCCGTCTCTTTACGTTCTATTTCTTTCTATGTATCTAATCTATCTTCTGTCTAATTATCTATATGTCTACATATCTGAATTTTATCTAATTATCTATTGCTATGCATGTATATTTACCTGTCCATCATCTAATTATCAATCTGTTTTCCTATTTATCTGTCTATCAGGTATTTGTATATCTATCCATCCATCATCCATCTACCTCTGTCCCTCCATGTCTCTGTATATATGCATATCTCTCCACATGTCTATTCATTTAATTATTTATCTGTATGTTGTATGTCTGTTTGTATTTCCTTCTATCCATCCTATCTGTCTTAGTCTTTCTATCTATAAACACATCTCTGCATCTCTCCTCACATCTGTTTATCTATCTGTCTTTCTATATGCATATCTCTTCATCTCTCCACAATCTATCCATCTACCTGATTATCTGTATGTTGTATGTCTATCCACCATCTGTCTCTCTCTATCTGAATTTATGCATATTTTTCATCTCTCTGCACATCTCTCTGTATCTATCTATATGTTGTATGTCTATCCATTCTCTCTCTCTCTCTCTCTCTCTCTTTCTTTCTCTCTCTCTTTCTGTCTATATTTATGGATATCTCTCCATTTCTCCACAAATCCATCCATCCATCTATCTATTCATCCATCTATCCATATGTTGTATGTGTATCTATCACCTAGGTCTCTCTGTCTTTGTATTTATGGGAATCTCTCCATTTCTCTACACATCCATCCATCCATCCATCCATCCATCCATCTATCCATCCATCTGTCTATCTATATGTTGTATGTGTATCTATCACCTCTCTCTTTGTCTCTCTATCTGTATTTAGGTTTATTTCTCCATTTCTCCACCCCTTTCTCCCCCTGCTCTCTCTTTCTTCCCCTCTCTCCCCTTCTCTCTCTCTCCCCCTCCCTCCCTCCCTCTATCTCCATCCCTACCCCGACATGTCTATGTCATCGTCTCCCCAAGATGACTTCTCCTTCCCCTCTTCATTGGAACTCTCTAGCTCCTTTGATTCTTGCTCACCACCTACTCTGTGGTCCTTAGAGCCCCCAGGGCTGGCCCAGGTTTTCATTTCCTGAAATTCAGTGGAAGGAAGTAGACTTGAATACAGGAAGTGAAGGCAGTTGGGGAATCAGTGGAAATCGACGCACCAGCTGCCCCCAAAGGTAGCAGACAGAACTGTACACTCTGAGTAAGGTCTCCCCTGCCATCCAGTCCAACCTTTACCTACATAAGAACTCCTGCTACAATACAATGCTTACCCAGCCCCTAATTGGAGACCTCCAGTGAGGAGGAAGCCATCACTTCCCACAACAGCCAATTCTCCTTTTGAATAGCTTTACTTGTTAGGAAGCTTTTCCTGAAGTCAGACCTAAATTCCCCCTTTCTAAACATCCCCCCCCATTGTTTTTGGCTCCCCCCTCAGGAGCCTTTCCCACAGTACAACCCTTCAATTGGTTAATGACAGATTTCTTGTCCTCCCTATTCAGTTGGACAAGTATATATTAAGCACCAGCTGTGTACAGGATTCTGAACTGTCCCAGCTAGGGGAGATACCAAGTTTCGATAATACCTAATCCCTACCCTCCTGGAGCTCACAGTTCACGAAGGCAAGGCACAAACACAGATAACCATTGCGTCGAATCAGTCAATCTGCAAGCATTTATTAAGTGCTTTCTGTTTGCCAGGCTCTGTGTTAGGCCAGGGGAATACAAAGACAAAAAGAAAGTGATATTATTACCAGAGGAGAATGTGTCACACTGTGGAAAGAACACTGGATATGGCATCAGAAGATATGAGCTCCATTTTTGGTTCTGACACTACTCGTATGACCTTGGACAAGTCACTTTATTCCATTGGAATTCTGCAAAAATGAATGGATTGGACTGGAGTAACAGGCTCTGGAGTGAGAGGCACTGGTTTCATATTTCCGCTCTAGTGCTGCTGCTTGTGTCGTCTTGGGCAATTTGCGAAACTTCTCTGTGCCTCAGTTTCCTCACTTGTCATTCTAAATAACTGGACCATATGGCCTTTGCAGACCCTTCCAGCTGTGAATCTCCAGAATGTAAATGCAGGTTAGTTGAGGACATGCCTTGCTTTTACTTTGGTTTTTGTATTTATTCCCAGTGATTAGAACAGCATCTTACATAGAGTTAGGACTCAAGGCTGCTTTTGAATAATGTTATCATTAGAGAGTTACCCTCCGAAAGTGCTTTGTGAGGTCTGAGGGGAAACAATGTTATTTACAATGGGGAGGGCTATTGGGGTGTTAATTACACTAAAACATTGTTGTTTGTGTATTGTCTTCCTCATTAGAATGTCTGAGTCTGGAGGGCAGGGACTGTATTTTTTACCTTTCTTTGTATTTTGAGCAATTAACACCCTGCCTAGCATATAGTAAACACTTAATGAATGCTTGTTGACTGACTGATTGACTGTCCAGGGAAATCTGGGAAGGCTTTGTTGCAGAGGTGATAGTAGGCATGAGATGTGGTGGAGGTGTGAACAGGGATCTCTCCACTTTTCTCTCCTTGTACTCTATTCAGATCTGAAGGCCAACGACTAACTCCGGGACTGGGGAAAAGGACCTTGACCCAGAGAACTTCAAAGCACAGTGACCTTCAGCCAGCCAGGCTCGACCTTTCTATGTAGTCTGATGAGGCCGCTAAGCATTGTTTGCTTGGGCTGAGCCCAGGAAATGTCTTTTTCTGCATGTAGGCACATGTGCACTGGCTGCTGCAGGGCATGTCCTAATTAGCCCACTATCTTTAGGCTAAAAAAAAAAAAGGTTGTTTTCTCTGGAATTATTCACGCCTGCCAAGTGGTGATCTCCCCCATTGCTTTGGGGGTGCCTGTCACACACTGGGGAGTCTCCTTCCCCATTATTGCCCAGGATGACCCAAGCATTCAGGGTGTCCTCTCTGGCTACAGTGATCCTCCTGGCTCCATCAATCTGAACTGTTTTCTGTATCCGGATCCTGGGCTTTTCATTTTGTCAGCTTTCTCTGTGGTGGGAGCTTGAGTCTGGGGTGAGCTCCACAAGTCTGGACAATGTATTACGTGAAGAAAAAGGTGGGTGAGAGAGAGAGAGAGAGAGACAGAGAGACAGAGAGACAGAGAGAGACAGAGAGAGACAGAGAGAGATAGAGAGACAGAGAGAGACAGAGAGAGAAAGAGATGGGGTATGGGAGGCAGGGGAGAGGGGAGAGAAGGAGGCAGGGAGGAAGAGAGAGAGGAAAAAAAGGGGAGAGAGAGAGAGAGAGAGAAAGAGAGAGAGAGAGAGAGAAAGAGAAGGAGGCAGGGAGAAAGAGAGAAAGACAGATAAACTTGGAGCTAGTGGAAGGAAACTGCAATCTTCCCCGCAGAATACCAGGGAAAATCAAGGCTAGGGAAATGAGAAGGATGAGAAAGGAAGAAGGTAGAATGAGTGGGAAGGGATGGAGGATGAGGAAAAAGGAGGGAAATGAGAAGAAGGAGGGATAAGAGAAAGAAAGGGAAGGGAATAAAAGAGAAGGGAAGGCGAGGGAAATAGAAAATTGACAAGTGTAATTCTTAGTGAGGAGGGCTTTGTAATTCAAAACTTTCAGGTTTACTGATCAGTGAAATGCACAATTCCAACCAAATTATGTGTATAAACTGATGCATATATCGTTATATATGTGTATATCTATCTATCCTATCTATCTATCTATCTATCTATCTATCTATCTATCTATCTATCTATCTATCTATCCATCTAACCTTAGAGAAAATAAACAAAGTGATGAGAGATTTTGAATGAGTCTTAAAGAGATGCCACAATAGTCAGGAACGAAGAAAACACTCATGGGGTAGAATGAAATGTGTGGAATCTCTTTTCATTCTCCTATGAAAATGTGGCCATCAGCACAGAGAGTTATGGAGATGCCATTGTGGGGGACAGTCATGTCCTAATTCACCTAAGAAGGAAGCACCAGAGGAATATTTTGCCTGACATCCTCCTGTGATCTGTCCCCAAGGTTCTCTGAACACAGAGTGAGGTTATGACAGCAAGACAGGATTACAAGCCTTGGTAGAGGGAGGCAGGACCTGGAAGGGAAAAGACCTGGTCTTGGATGCTGCTGCCTTTGCCGCCAAACTGCCTATTTCGTCTTGAAGATGTCACTTTCCTCTTCAGTCTTCAGCTTCCTCTTTTTTTAAAAATGAGGGCAATTATGCTAGTAGGAGAGATTATACAGCCTCCTCGCAATTTCCGGGTTGCATCATTCCAGAGAACTCTGGGTTCTTTTCCAGCTCTAAGCACTCTGACTTCCCCGCTCTTGGCCTCAGTTTCCTCCTCTTCTAATTGGAATAGATTGGACCAGGTGATCTCAATGTCCTCCATTTTTATGACTTCATGCGCTGTGTCTCAGTTTCCTCCTCAGTTTAGGAATAGGGAAGACAGTTTGCTCATTTAAGATATTCCTCAGGTCCTGAGAAAAACCATATTCCCAAGACCCAGTAGAGTCAGAGCTATTGGAGGTGGGCACTCAGGGTTTCTTTGAAAGGCTTTCTCCAAGAGTTCCATTTCTTCCTGTTTCATGAGAACCTCACTGAGATGTCTCTTTCTGACGTTTCTGTCTTGTTTTGTTTCAACATTTGGGTGCTCAGATTCCTATCACTCCTTCTCCCTTGGCTTTTAATGACTAATTGTCTGAACTCTTGCCAAGGAGTTTTAAAATGTAGACAAGTTAAAATGTGAATGCCTTCTCCTAGGACTGTAGCTCACTTTCTAAACTGTGGGGACTCAGGTCTCCTTATTGCCGCATGGTCGGGCTCCAACATCTGTTAGGAAATGAGCTTCATTTGGAGCTTCCTCTAATCTGACTTTCTGACAACAGAGTAAGGGATGAGAAGAACCAGAGTGCTGAGAACCAGCCATGGGAGGCTTTTAGGTATTGAGATGCTACCATAGTGGAGTCAGAAAGACCTCTGTGGATTCTAAAGATGGGTTTTCAATGGAACGTTGGGTCAGAATTACCATAACTCAGTGTGGCTTGAACCAAGAGGATGTTTTGAGCCGTAGTCAGATTTCCTTCCTTCCTTCTTTCTCCCCTTCTTTCTTCCTTTTCCTTCTTTTCTTCCTTCCTTTCTTTCCTTCCTTTCTTCCTTTCTTTCCTTCTTCCCTTCTATTTTATCTTTCTCCTTTCTTCCCTTCCTTCCTTTATCCCTTCCTTTCTTTCTTCTTTCCTCATTTCTACCTTTCCTTCTTTCCCTCTTTCCTTCCTTCTTCTCTTCCTACTATCTTCCCTTCCTTCCTCCTTCCTCCCTTCCTTCCTCATTTATTAAATACCTTCAGCCAAGATGCAAAGACAGAAATACAGCAGACCATGTCATCAAGGAGGATGCAGTTTAGGGGCAAGGGGAACTACATGATACAAATCATATACAAAGAATTTTGACAAGAAGGCATCCTATCAGCTGCGGGTTGGGAAGGGATGCCATTTGGAGAAAATAGCACTTAAATTGAACCTCAAAGGAAGCCAGGGTTCCTAAGAGACTGAGGTTAGGAGGGAGGATGTTCCAGAAATGAATGTGCAAATGCATGGAGACAGGAGATATAGTGTGATCTCTTGGGGCCTACCGGAAGGTCAGTCTATCTGGACCATCAAGTATTCGAGCTACATCCATTTCTGGGTGTCACATATTAGGAAGGACGTTGACAAGCTGCAGAGCCTCCAGAGGAAGGATGTCAGAATGGTGCAGGATGTTGAGGGCAGACCACAGGGGCATTGGGTAGTTGCAGGAACTGGAGATATTTCACCTGGAGAAGAAAAGACTTAATGGGAGATGTGATAACTGTCTTTGAGTGTTTGAAGAACTGTCATGTATAAGAGGGATTACTCCACTTGGCCCCAGGGAGAAGAACTGGGAGCTGTGGGTGGAAGTTGCAAAAAGGCAGATTTAGACTTGATGGAAGAGGGAAAAAACAAAAAACAAATACTGTCCTGCCAATGGAAGCTGCCTCCAGGTGGGATGGGCTGCCTTGGGAGGCAGTGAATCTCTCCTCATTGGAGGTCTCCAAGCAAAAACTTGGAGATGACCATTTGATGAGTATGTTTTGAAGAGGATTCCTGTTCAGGACTAGGTTGCACTGGATGGCTTCCAAGGTCCCTTCTGATTCTAAGATTCTGTGATTGTGATTCAGATTTGGGCATCAGAAATGGCTTCTCATTATGGGCTTTAAAAAAAAAGTTTTCTAATTTTGACAATACAGGTATGAAGTTATGTCATGTGCGAAGTAAACATATCTTTTCCCCATTCACTGGTTGGGCATGGGAAGAAGAAGGGCAAAGAGGGCTGTTGAGGTGTGGAGACAGAAGTAGTGAATGTCCCTGAGAAGGCTGGTGCTTCTACAGGATTGGTGATGGGAAAAGATGGTGTAGGGACCCCCAAATTTAAGAGTCATAATCTTGATCTTGATACTTATTACCTATATGACCCTAGGTAAGTCACTTAACTTCCTGGTGCCCCAGTTTCATAGTATCATAAATATAGGGCTGGAAGAAACTTCGCAGGCCATTAAGTTCCATCCCTCATTTTACAGCTGGGGAAACTGAGTCCTAGAAAAGTTAAGAGAGTTTCAAGGCACACAACTAAGTATCTTAGGCTGGATTTGAACCTAGGCCTTCTTGACTACAAGTCCACTGTTCTTTCCCTTATAAAATGCTGCTAATCAGATCAGTAATCTGGACTGAATAATAATCCCTTCCAACTCCAGAACCCTGTGACTTCAGAAGTGATGTCCCTTTCTTCAGCTCCTCTTCATTTGGTCTAGATTTGGCTTGGAGATTGGAGAGTCATAAAATATTAGAGTTGCAAGGGACTTTGGATGTGACATCTAGGCCAATGCCCCCATTTTATAGATGGGAAAAAAGAGGCCCAGAGAAGGGGAAATGAATTCCCAGGGGTTCTGTAGAAATATTGTGTCAGACCCTGGTTTCCTAACCCTCCCTTTGTGCATTTAAAGACCCCTTCTAGTAGCCTAACTCTAGCTGAAAACTGTGTATTCTGGGAACAGGCTGAAGGTCACAGAAGCCCATGGCTGGTTATGCTTCTCTTCTGCAAAGGTGTCAGTCTTACAGAAAAGGAAAGATAAAAGGAAGAAGAATGGGAAGTGGGGGAGAGGTATGGGAGAGACACAAAGCACATCCTCTCTACCCAGGCTTTAGGACTGTGACTCTTGACCCCACTGTCTGTAGACTAACCCAAGTGAAATGTAGAGGAGCTGCCAAGGGTGGGGAGAGGCTGATGAAGAGACCAGCACACCCTCAGGAATGTGTATCTGTGTGTGCAGGAGGGAAGGGGCGTGTGTGTGCGTGTGTGTGTGTGTGTGTGCGTGCGCGCGTGTGTGTGTGTGCGTGTGTGTGTGTGTGTGCGCGCACGCGTGCATGTGTGTGTGTTGGGGGGTGGCATTGCTTCTGCCTGAGCATGGCCAGGTGTGTAACAGGAAAGGAATCTTTTCCGCATCTCAGACCCACTCTTTGGCATCCCTGCCTGACCCATGATTTGTTCCTTCAGCTTAGTCAACCCAACCCCTCCCCTCCCACCTACATGGACCGGTGCTAGGAGCTGACTGGGTTGAGATGGTGGAAATATGGGGTGCTGCCACCCTTTCTCCCTGGCGCTTCTCATCCAGAACATTCTAGATAGAAAGAGATCAGAGAGAACCTTCTGCCTCAACAAAGTGCATGGAACCCCAGAGTAACCATGCAGTCACAAGATTGGGTGGGCACGATTTCTGTTCATCTTTGAAGGTCTGTCATGCAGAAGAAGGGTTAGATCTGTTCTCCTTGGCCCCAAAGGGCAGAGCCAGAAACCATGGGTCTACATCTAATTAATTCAGGAAAAGGAGAACTGTCCAAAATCTGAGAGCTCTGACTCAGGAGGTCATAAGGTCATAGATGGAGAGCCGTCACGTCCTGTCCCTCGTTTTACAGAGGAATAGATTGAGGGTCAGCAGGGAGTCCAGAGACCAGGTGGTGGATTCTCTCTACTGGCTGGTCTTCAAGCAAGAAACTGGATGACCACTTGTCCTCTAGGTGGGAATAGCAGATTTCTTTCATGGGCGTTGAAACTAGATGGCAGCTGAGGTTCATTTCAGCTTTCAAATCTTGTGACTTTGTGAATCATTTAATGCAGTCTCCTAGTCTGTAGAGGGCTTGAGTGAGAGCCACTTAGCTGCAATGTAGTTCACAGGAAAGAGCTTTCATATTGGAATTAAGAAAACAGAGTCTGAGCCCCAGCTCTGATATCAGCTGTGCGACCCTAGGCAAGCCTCTGGGCCTTAGTTCTCCCCTCTGTAAAACCCATTTTCTACCTTGAAGGGTTATTGTGGGTATATGGGCCTGCCCCAGGAGGAGAAGAGGGAGGGGAGAGAGCAAATGTTTGTCAAGTGCCTACCTCTTATGTGCCCAGTGCTTTAAAATGTTATCTCATTTGAACCTCACAGTAACCCTAGGAGGAGAGGTGGGGTTATTATCATTTCCATTTTACAGTTGAGGAAACTAAGGCAGACAGGTGAAGGGACTCACCCAGGATCACACAGCTAGTGCCTAAGGCTGTATGATTCCAGGCCCAGCACTTTGTGCACTGTGACTCCTCGCCATGAGTTGTGAATTTACCTCTTCTCAGGCTCGGGGTTGCCCCACTGAATTGAACCTTTGGTTCTGATGAAAGTTCCCAACTACAGGGTTCCAGTGGCCATGGCAGAGATCTGCTCAGCAGGCAATTGGCCTTCTTACTGACCTAACTCAGAAGCTGGGTATTTGAGTCAGTACCAGAATCATTCAGTAGCCTGACCTGGGTGAATTCACACTTTTTGAGCAGTTCTAATTTAACTCTGAACCTGAGTTTAAGGAAGTGGCTTTAGCAGATGAAGACTGGATTCAGCCTAGGGCAGATTGGGGACTGGAGCCCTTTGGGAGTTCAGCTCTGCTAAGGATTTGACAGTCAAGCAAGAGATGAATGTGGTCCAGAAACCTACTAGTCAACTCATGCTGCACTGGAAAGGTTACTGGTGAGATATTTCCAGCAGAGTTGGGGTAGTCCTGTCCCAAAGTAGAGTGAGTATATCCCAAGTATGGTCAAACAAAGCAGCAAGAAGGGAACTGGAAAGAATGAACTGGTAATATCCTGGGTACACCTGGGTGTACTGTAAAGCTTGGAGAGAGGACGGCCATTGTATTGATAGGTTTATCTTGAATAAAGGAATCTTGCAGATCATAGAATGTCAGAGCTGGAAAAGTCTTCAGAATACAAAATGTCAGAGCTGAAAGGGACCCTAGAACATAAAATATCAGTCTTAGAGGACCTGAATTAGAATCTTTTTTCGACTGCTTACTTGGGGCAGCTAGGTGGCGCCATAGTGCACAGAGTGCCAGGCCTGGAGTCTGGAGGACTCATCTTCTTAAGTTCAAATCCACCCTCAGACACTTCCTAGTTGTATGACCCTGGGCAAGTCACTCAATCCTGTTTGCCTCAGTTTCATCATCTGTAAAATGAGCCAGAGAAGGAAATGGCAAACCATTCTAGGGTCACGAGAGTCGGACTTGACTGAAACGACTGAACAGTGGCAAGAAACTGTTTGCTATATGTATGGCAAGTCACTTAACCATTCAGGCATCAGTTTCATCATCTACAGAATGGGGGAGAAGGAGTTGGGACTTAATGGTCAATTAGGTCCTTTCCGGCTCCAAATTACACAGTCCTGTTTTATATCTTTTTAGGACAAGTTCCTGCTGATCCCAAGGGCAGGGTCAAGATCTGGAAAATCTGACTGTGTGTGTATGTGTGTATGTGCACGCATGTATATACACATATGCAGAAATACATGTGCATATATATAATATAATAAACGAATATGTAATATACACTCTATAATATATTACAGTATAAATTGTACATATACACACATGTATGCAAACATATATACACATATGCACGCATGCATATACATATATAACCTTTTCCCCTATATAAATACTCCAGAAACATATCCATTGACAGGTGCTGTTCTCCAGGTGTAGATCCAGTACTCCAGTTGCTAGACCCTCCATGTGTTGCTCTCCAGGTGTAGCTTTTATTAAGCTCCTATGGTGTGGCAGGTACCATGCTAAGTATTTTACAAATATTATATATTTACTCCTCACAACAACCCCAGGAGGCATGTGCTATTATTATTATTCCCATTCTCCAGATGAGGAAACTGAGGCAAACCAAGGTGAATGGAGCTTCCTGGGTCACACAAGTAGTTAGTGTCTGCGGCAAGATTTGAACTCAGGTCTTCCTGACTACAGGCCCAGAGCTATATCCGTAGCACCATGGAGGTGCCCATGCATGCCTCGAGGGAAGTATAGGTCCAGTTCTGTGGTTGATTATCTCTCCAGGTGTCACCTTCCAGGTGTGTTCCCCAGGTGCTATCTTCTCTAGGAGTTAGCTTGTTGGGTGTCACTTGGGTGTATCTCTCTAGGTACAGCTTTCAGTTGCAGCTGTCTAGATTCAGCTTTCCAGGTACTAAGCTCTCCAAGCTTCACTTTCCAGGTGTAACCTTCTGAATACGAAGCTCCATAGGTATCACCTTCCAGGTGCTAAGTTAGAGTCACTCTAGAGATAGAGGTTCTAGGTGAAACTTTCAAGGTTCTGTGCTTTCTAGGTACTAAGCTGTCTAGGTGCTAAGTTTTCCAGTGTCACTTTAGAGATAGAATTTCTGGGTGAAGTTTTCAAGGTTCTATGCTCTCTAGGTACTAAGCTGTCCAGGTGCTAAGCTTTCCAGTGTCACTTTAGAGATAGAATTTCTGGGTAAAGTTTTCAAGGTTCTGTGCTGTCTAGGTACTAAGCTTTCCAGGTGTCACTCTCCAGATACAGATTCTAGGTGAATCTTTCAAGGTTTTAAGCCCACCTGGTGCAACTCTCCAGGTGCTAAGCTTATTAGGAGTTGCTCTCCAGATCCTAAGCTTTCCAGGTGTTCCTCTGCTGATGAAACTTTCTAGGTGCAGCTTCCCAAGGTGCTAGGCACTCTCCAGCTCCAGTTCTCAAGTGTAGCTCCTTGGATTTAATGGAGTTTTCCTGTTGAGGTTGTCATTAATGACCTGAGTATGATCTCCTTTCAGAGTCACTGGTATATATGGGTGGGCCTGAGTGCATTATTAATTATGTCCCACATCTCTGTGACCAAGGGCCGCACACTCACTAAAAATCACTGAAGTCATATGGCTTGGTCAACCCTTCTGGGCCTAATGCATGGGCAGAATGAAGAGGACCCAAGGGAAACCCTCGTGGCATATCTGCACACAGGACTGCTGGTTTGGCAGACACTCAACGGAAACATTGAACTGAACTGAATGCATGGTGGTTGAGGGGATACTGGAGATCTGGTGGGGAGTGAGTGGGAGACCTGCAGAGGCTTAGGAAGGGGGAGTGGACCCTCCCTTTCTCTCATCTCCACAGAAGGCTCAGCCAGTGAGTGATTCGCTCTGATTGTGACATTTGTCCATCGAATCCTGTAGCCAGCCAAAGTCCACGTGCACTAATTGATTACATGCCAGCCATGTTCTAGGCCCTGTGTTGGATTCTGGGTAGTAAAGGGAGCCTACATTCCTCAAGAGGAAATAACACACCCACATAAAGTATAGGAAAAATCAGTGGGAGGTGATTTGTCCAAGACACTAGCAACTGAGAGGAATCAGGGAAGGCTGCACATAGAAAGTGGCCCTGGAGCTGAGCTTTATGGATTCTCTGAGGTGTGAAGGATGGATTGGAGAGGGGAGACACATTAGGATCATCCTGACTCGACCTCTCTGACCTGTCCCCTTCTCTCAACTTGGACAGTCTTGCACTATTTGAATTTGCACAGTAGATTTCTATGTTAGCTGGAACTAATGACCATATTTTTATATTATTATGACTTTCAATAGTGCTAATTTAACTCTGTCTGACCACAGGATCCATTATTCACATGGCTGGGGATCTAGGTGTACTCTGAACATTCTCATCAACTTTCATCTGGATTGTTGCAAGCATGTCCCTGCTTCTAGTCTCTCTCTTCCCCTCTAATCCATCCTTCATTCAGCTGCCAAGACAATCTTAAAGCACTTCTCTGACCATACCAACCCTCAGCTCAAGTAGGTTCAATGCTTCCCTACCACCTCTAGGATAAAATATGAACCCCCTAGACTGGCATTTTAAAACCCTTCACAATTGGCTCCTCCTTTTCTAGATATTTCACGTGAGATTCCTCCAGAGCAGCAGTTCTCAACCTGTGGGTTGCGACCCCTTTGGAGGTTGAATGACCCTTTCACAGGGATCACCTAAGACCATCAGAAAACACATATTTCCAATGGTCTTAGGAACTGAGACACCGCTCTTCTATCTGTCTTCAGGCAGGACCGCCCACATGCAGATAACGCCCACATAAGAGTATTAAAGGGTCACGGGATTAGGAAGGTTGAGAACCACTGCTCTAGAGACAACTAGGTGGCTGAACCTGGAGTTTGGAAGACTCAGATCCAAATGAAGCCTCAGACATTTACTAGCAGTGTGACCCTGGGCAAGTCACTTCACCTCTGCCTGCTTCATTTTCTTCATCTGTGAAATGGAGGTAATAGTGGCAGCTACCTCCAAGAATTATGAGTATCAAATGAGGCAATATTTGTAAAACCTGTTAGCACAGTGATTGGTATATAGTGGGCAGTATATAAATACTCATTCCCACCTTTTCCCATAGAGGGATGAGTATTCAGTCACTGATGTTTTGAGAGCTATGGGATACCTCAGAGGAAACGAGATCCTTCTTCAGAGACATCCTTCTTGTGTGATCTTGTGCAAGACACAGAACCTCTCTGTGGCTTGGTTTCTTCACCTGTGAAAATGAGAGGTTGGATCAGACGTCCTCTGAGGGTCCTTTTGGCTAATGCGTCTCCCGGGTCTTGGTCAAGATACCTGAGGTCTTGTCCATTGGCTTGCTGGGTGACCAAAGGCAAGCTTCTCTGCATACTTTTTCCCCACCATCTGTCAAATGGGTGCATTAATCTAACCTCCTCCATCCCTACCTAGGGTGACAGGGGTTCCCCCAGGCAGCACTCTCCTAGTGCTTTGGGCTTCTTAGAGAGAGAGGCAGGGTGAGGAGGGGAGAGGAAGTGGGATGATCCAGGCTGCTGATACCTATCCTCTGACAGCTCTGGGGAAGAGGAGAGATAACGGAAGGGGACGAGGATGTTTTGTTCACCAGTTTCCCTCAGAGCTAGCTTTGCCTCTTTTTTTTTTTTGGTCTCTTCTCTTCCACCCCGTTAAATGCTTGGTTAGATTTCCCGAAAACTTGGCACCTGGGAAGGCTGATAGAGTGGGTGAGGTGAACATGTCAGTTTATCCCTTCATGCAAGTGGTGACCTGTTGGATGGGGAGGGGGGAGGGTTAGGGAGGTGGGGAGAGACCCAAGGAAATATTTGGGATGACTTGAGGTTGGCTGGCCCTTTAAGAAGCCTGTAACAGGACACCTCTGGTCCCGAAGAAGGGTAGCTGATGTTTCCATTTCTCCTAAACTGACTGTGTGTGTTTTTTTTACCACCCCCCCTTCCCTCCTCCCCCTTTTCCCTTCTCCAGTCCCAGTTTAATCTGCTCACCAACACCATGGATCAGAACAGCGGCAGCCGAGCGGCCTCCACCAGCCCCTACAACCCAGAGCACTCTGCCAGCGTCCCGACACACTCTCCCTACTCCCAGCCCAGCTCGACGTTTGACACCATGTCCCCTGCGCCTGTCATCCCTTCCAACACGGACTACCCCGGCCCCCATCTCTTTGAGGTCACTTTCCAGCAGTCCAGCACCGCCAAGTCAGCTACCTGGACAGTGAGTTGATTCCTCCTTCCCCTTCTTCATCTCCTGCTTTGGATCCCTCCGTCTGCATCCCCTCCCTCCCCTGCACTGGTGCTTCTCTGGGGCATCCCCAGACAAGGAGGAGGGGTCAGGATGGAGCTGGGAACTTTAGCATCGTCTGTGTGAGTGAAGCGTTATCAAACCTTAGCTGCAGACTTGTCTGTCAGCCAGCTTAGCCTCCATTCGGTCCTTCTGCCTCAGCGGCTGCTTGGGGCAGCAGGGAGGGGGAGAGAAGGAAAGTCCTATCTCAGTCCCACAGCTGAGAAGACTAATGTAGGGAGCATATGATGAAAGCGTTTAGCAGGGATAGCCATTCCATCTACCTCGAAGCTGCTAGACCCAAAGAAATTCATTGAGAGGTGGGAAGATTTAAGAGGAACAGATTCCTAAGTAGTAGAACTGTTCAAGGTGGAGTGGGAAAGTCATTCAAGCCCAGTTTGCCTCAGTTTCCTCACCTGTAAATTGGGGGTGGTAATAATAGCACCTGCCTCCCAGGGTTATTGTGAGGATGGAATGAGATAAAAATTGTAAAGCAAAAGAGCCTGTCACATAGCAGGCACTGGGGAAATGTTAGCTATTATAATTTATGTATAATTTATGTATATTTATATATATATACATACACACACATTCATACTTTATGCCTGGGGAGCCAAGTGGGTTCTTCTTCATTGAAGGATTTCAAGAAATGGCTCGATGCCCACTTGTCAGATACGTTGCCCGTAGAGATTCCTTCGGGGTTGGATGAGATGACCTTCGACATCCCTCCCAACTGTGACGTGCTGAGAATCCAGTGAGATTTTCTGAGCTTTCTTTCTCTGGAGGTCTTCAAGAAGAGGCTGAGGGAGCACTCCCTGGGGAGGATGTTAACTCTGTGGCTTCCCAGGTCCCTTCTCAGCTCGAGGTTCCGTATTCTGGAATCACTTTGTGCTTGTTAGCACATGAAAGTGGAAACAGTGATGACTTTGGAGTTAGGGGAGCTGGGTTCAAGTTTTGCTTCTGTCACATTTACTGATACACTTGGCTATGTGGACATGTCACTTTTCCTCTGTGCTTCAGCTTCCTCATCAGTAAAGTCAGGCAGTTGAACTAACTTGTCTCCGAGACCTCTTTCAGCTCTAAAATCTGAGGTCCTCTGATCCTAATAACTTTATCTGGCTGAGCCTCACTTATCCCATCTGGGAAATGAGGGCATTGGGCTAGGTGGGCTCTGAGAGCCCTCCCAACTCTAGCTCTGATTCTATAATGCTATAACCCCTCTTGGTATGGGAAGGGAGGATGCCTTTGCTTCTTGTGACATTGGGGCTTTGGAGAGACCCCTAGCTTAGAGGGCAGGTGATGTCCTTGTGGGGTGCAAAGCTGGGAGAATGTTTGGGGAGCCACAATCAGCCCACATCACCTTCGGGGGATCCCAAGTCTTACCTTTTACCTACTTTCCTATGCTGCCCAGCACAGAGAAGCGGGATGTCCCCCCTCTGACCATGTAGCACATTATCTTGATTTGTAATTCTATCCACCGGGGGCTCTGGGGAGGCAATACTTTCTCAGGTGATAAGGGATCGGCAGGGCTAGTGGTGGAGGTAAGCAGTCGCAGGGAGGGGTGTCGTGGCGCGGGCGGGGAGGAAGGGAGACAGCAGGAAAGGCTGCCAGAGGAATTCAGTGTTGGATGGCTTTCTCTTCCAAGGAGCACACGACGTCTGTGCTCTTGGGTGTCTCGGGGCTGTCTGGATTGGGAGAGCCAGGTTCTCAGAGCTGTGTTTTTCCCGGCAGCTGCCAGAGGAGGCAGCTGGGCAAATGCAAATATATCAGAGAGCGCTGAACTCAGTTACTCTCCTTCCTGTCATTATTGACGGATCCCTTCAAAACGGCTTGGCATGTGGTCTGGGATTTGCCAACAAGTGTCCAGCTGGAAAGGACTGGCAGAGTTCTGAGTCTTGTGGTGTGTGTGTGTGTGTGTGTGTGTGTGTGTGTGTGTGTATCTGTGTGTGTGTATGTATGAGTGTATGTGTGTTCAGACTCAGCTCTAGAGCCCTTTTCCCTCAGGAAGAGAATCAGTCAATAATCAAGGAGCCTATTAAGTGCCTACTATGTGCCAGGCTCTGGGGCTTCAGAAACAAGAGTGAAAACAAGGAATTCTGTTGGGGAAAGACAACACACATGCATATGAATACGTACAAAACAAATACAATTGAAAAAATTTTTTTTATTAAAAAAATTTTTTTTTGCTTTTTGGAGTGGGGAAGGCAGGGCAATTGGGGTTAAGTGATTTGCCCAAGGTCACACAGGTAGTAAGTGTTAAGTGTCTGAGGCTAGATTTGAACTCAGGTCCTCCTGGGCCTGTGCTCTATTCACTGCACCCCCCAACCACCCCCAAACAAATACAATTAACACGTATTTATTAAGTGCCCGCTATGTGCCAGACACTGCGCTAAGGGTCAAAGACCAAAAATCAAAGTGCCTGACCTCATGAAGCTTACCTTCTATGGTAAGAATATTGGCAGGAACAGAAGGAGGCCACCACGCAGCTCTTGGGGGGACCCAAACACACCTGCTCCTAGACAATACTTAAAGCAATAACACCCCAAATATAATAGTCGTGCTCATATAGAGGGCGCGTGGTGTAGGGCTTTGCAACTTAAGAAGACCCTGTTTCAAATCCTGCCTCCATCTTGTCTGTGGGACCCGAGCCAAGTCAATGTACCAGGGAAGGTCTATCTAGGTGACAGCCAGGCTCTCGTCAGCATTGGCGGAGGGAGTTTCCTTACTGGGAATTCTCTATGATGAAATCATAGGCCTGGCAACCCCTCCCCACCCAATACCAGTAATTAAAAATAATAATTAGAGGTGAAATTTGTATTGTACAGGGTGCCCCTAAAGTCTGGATACAGAGGACATCTCATTAACTATGCATATTTTCAAGAAATGAAATGAATGACATTTTTGACATTTTATTAGTATAATTTTTAGCCATGTCAATTTTATATCAAATAAAAGCTTCATTAGATATTGGGGACTATTTTCCATATTAATGAGATGAATTTAATTAATTAATGAGATTTCCCATGTGTCTCTTATGTCTTCTTATGTCTTCATATGAAGTCTCATTTATGCTAATTAAATAAAATGTTGAAAATTTCATTTGTTTTATTTCTTGAAAATATGCATAGTTAATAAGATTTCCTATGTGTCCAGACTTTAGGGACACCCTGTACTTAATAGGCTGACATCTACATAGTATTTAAAGCAGCTAGGTGGTTGTTGTTGTCTGTCCTTCATTCTGGAAGAGGACCATGACATCAGGAAGGTGATGCCATGACTTGCAAGTGAATTGGATTTAAGTGAGGCAGGGCCATCCAAAGTCACCAGCCTCACTTTATCCTCCGGACCCATCTGGGTCCAGTGGCCAGACATAGATCACAACTGGAGCTGGCCCCCAAAGCAGCTTGGGAGCTCAGTGGATAGAGCACTAGACCTGGAGTCAGGAATATGTGACTTCAGATTCAGCCAAAGACACTTACTGGCTGGGTGACCCTGGGCAAGTCACTTTACCTTGGTTTGCCTCAGTTTCCTCAGCTATAAAATGGAGATAATAATGGCATCCACTTCTCAAGGTTGTTGTGTGAGAATCAAATCAGAAAATATTTGTAAAGCACTTAGCAATGCCTGGCATATTTGTCATTGTGGTTTTTTAGTTGTGTCCAACTCTTTGTGATGCCATTCAGAGCTTTCTTGGCAGAGATATGGGAGCGCTTTGCCATTTCCTTCTCTGGCTCATTTTTACAGATGAAGAAACTTGAGGCAAGCAAGGTGCAATGACTTGCTCAGGGTCACACAGCTAGTACGTGCATGATGCACACCACAGGTGCTCTGTGAATGCCTCATCTCTTCCCTTTTCCTCTTTAAGGCTTGGCATCCATTATTTTGTTTGAGACTCACAAAGAACCTGTGAGGGGGATGCTGCTATTATCCCATTACACAAATGAGGAAACTGAGGCAAACCAAGGTGCAGTGGCTTACTAGTAAATGTTAGAGGCTTCAGCCCAGGGACTTCCTTACTCTCAATCCACTGTTGTTTCCACTACACCACACCACATTGCATTCATTCATCAAACATTTAAGTATTTGTCATGTGCCCTGTGCTGTGCTAGGTAGGCACGGTGGCCTCCAAAGGCAGGAATGACCTTGTGTGTTTTCAAAGTACTTAGGCTTTTTCTCAGGGAACAATAGGTACAGACATAAATAGTAAATACTATCTATAATAAAATAATATCGCTACATAAGATAGCTAGAGATGTAAATAGATAGATGGATGGATGGATGGATGGATGGATAGACAGACAGACAGGTAGATAGATAGATAGATAGATAGATAGATAGATAGATATAGTAATTGGGACTGTTAGGATCCTAGTAACTGGGGATCCATTTCATGTAGGCAACGGTGCATGAGCTGAACTTTGAAAGAAACTAGGAGTTCTAAGGGGTAGAGGTGAAAAGGGCAGAGATCCAGTCCCTCCTTTGCAAAGGCATAGATCCCTCTATCTAATCAGTTACCAGATCTTGTCATTTCTGTCTCCCCAACATCTCTAATATCCGTCTCCTCCTTTTCTCTCTCCACTTCCCTCATTCATCGCCTCTTGACTAGACTATTTCAATAGCTTCCCAACTGACCTCTTTCCCTCAGGTTTCTCCTCAATCCATCTTCCACACAGGTGTCAAAGTGATTTTCCTGAAAGGTGGGTCTCATCATTTTAACCCCCTACTTGAGAAACTTCAGTGGTGCCCATCACCTCTAGGATCACATATTACCACTATTTTTAGAGTCCCTTAGTCTCCTTTAGTTCTCAGATGCCATCTCCAGCAAGATACCTTTCCTTATTCTCCCAGTTGCTAGTCCCCCTGCCCATCATCTTGTATTTATATAGTATATATCTGTAGACATCCCTCTTGTATTTGCCAGAAAGATTGTAAACTCCTCAAGGGCAGGAACCGTCTTCAGTTATTGTATGCTCAGCACAGTGCCCGGCATGTAGTAGGTGCTTTGTAAATGTTTGTCGGTTGAGGGATTGATAAACAGGAACATGAGATAGACCAGTTATGAGAAATCCATAAGGTAGATGAAAATGACTATAGAATAATAATGTTGTTGCTGTTGTTCAGTCATTTCCGACTCTTTGTGACCCTGTTTGGGGCTTTCTTGGCAGAGATACTGGAGTAGTTTGCCATTTTTTTCTCCAGCTCATTTTTACAGATGAGGAAACTGAGGTAGACAGGGCAAAATGAGTTGCCCAGGGTCACCCAGCTAGAAAGAGTCTGAAGCTGGATTTGAACTCAGGAAGATGAGTTTTCCTGACTCCAGACCTGACGCTCTCTCCAGTGCACCATCTAGCTGCTCCTTGAATAATAAGACTTGCCATTTATATACAATGTACCAAAATCTTAGTGGAATTTTAAGCTTAAACAAACTTAAGTTAAACTAAATTAGATTTAAATTAAAATTAAATAATAAACTCTAAAAAGCTAATTTAAGCTTAAAAGTCCACTAAGACCTTTGGGACATCATGTATAACACTTTAAAGGGTTCAAGGCACCTTCCACATTTGATTCATTATCTCACTGGAGGCCTTATATTCATCTTACATTTTATAGACAAGAACACTGATTCTCAGAAAAGGGAAATAGCCAGCCTAAATTTACAATCATAGTAAGCAATAGAGAGGAGTTTCCACCCAAGTTTTCTGATTTCAAATCCAGCACTCTTTCCACTAAACCGTGCTGAGCAAGGATGGAAATTGGGGGAGGAAGAAGGCTTCCCCACCACTGTTCAGAGACTTGTACTGCCCCATCTCCAACCCTTCACTCACCCACAAGTCTGCCAAGGAAATTAGGGAAATTTCCCATCTGCTTTAGGGATGTTTTCCCTGTTCATATTTTTTGTGTCTCATCTGTGTGTGTGGCTCCGTACCAGACACCTATCTTGTCCCACAACCCCTAACTGGTCACATGCTCACAGCTGGTGATAGATCATTCTCCCAAATGTACTGTGAAACCTCTCTCTGGCATCTGTTTCCCTGGTTCCTTGTTTCTGCCATTATGTTGGGGATTATAGCTCAGTGGCCATCAGATGGCTGCTCCCTTAGTCCACTGAGAGAAGGCTGACCTCCCTTCTCAGGAAATGTGTCCCCAGAACGAGAATTCGGAGCTGATAGATAATACTGAGAAGAAGAAAATCTTCCTCTTTGTCTCGGACATCCCGTCTGCTCCTGGAATCCTCTCAGATGCTTTCGGTGAGCCTATGGCAGATGGGCTGACATCTCAATATTTTCTTTCAAACACATGAAGCAGTTAATTTATCTGCCTACTCACCGATAGATAGAATATGAAGTATTAGCAGCAATGGCAGGAGAGTTCCTTGTCCCTGGACCTTTGGCATCTGACTTTCATTGGAAAGATGAAAATTTTGGTTTTATCATGTTCTCGGTAATCATCACAGCACACATTTATATACCTTTCTAAGATTTTTAGGGTGATTTACCTAGACTAGCTTATTTTATTCTCATGAGGACCCTGTGAAGTAAAGGCTATGTCATCCCCATTTCATGGATAAGGAAACTGAGACCCAGAGAGAGTTGTGATATGCCTGTGGTCAGACAAGTAGTGTTGATCAGAGGCAAGATTCAGAACTGTGTCTTCCTGACTCCCAGTTTTAAGAAGACACAAGAGACCCTGTGGTTCAGTAGAAAGAGCCACAGACAAAGCCAGGGGCCCTGTATTCTAACTCTTAGCTGTGTGGCTGCAGGCCACTTACTTCCTCTTTTTAGGACTCAGTTTCCTCATCCCTAAGATGGGACAAGATGACTTCTAAGGTCTGGCATTGTGGCAGGGTAGAAAGATAGATGAATTGGGAGTTAAAAGGTTTGGATTCAAATCCCAACTCTGTCAATTAGCATCTTTGCTTTCGGTCAGTGTCCTATCTGGGTTTCAGATTCTCCATCTGTACAGTGAGCAAATTGGACAAATGATCTCCAGCTGTTTTAGCTGTAGCTCTAAGTCCTATGACCTACTTAGTTAATTGGTCAATAAACATTTGTGAATAACCTGCTAGGTACCAGGCGCTGTGCTAAGGACTGGGGGTACACAGAAGGGTAAAAGACAGTCTGTGCCCTCAAGGGACTTAAAGTCTAATGAGGAAAACAACTCTGTACATATAAGGTGTAGAAAAATAATCAAGAGAGGAAAAGCAGTCTTATTTCTTATCCATGTCTTATGTGCTTGGGGGACACAGAGACAGGAAGGAAACAATTCCTGAGATGACAGAACGTTATGTGATTTTTCCAAGGTCAGTGAGCTTGAACTTATCTGAGGGTGGATTTGAATCCAGATCCTGTAGCGTCCAGTCTAGCCCTTTATATGTACTATGCCGTTCTCCCTCACAGACTTCAGTAACAGGACATGAGCAACCCAATGAGAATTCTTCTCCTGTACAGGGATAATGCTGCCCCCCTCCCAGGCTGGGTGAGGAGCTCTCTCTCATGCTTCTGGCAGGTTTCAGAAAAATTCTTGGCTGAAAACCAAGTAGGGTGATTCCTTTGGAAGGCAGAGAATCCCTCAAGGACCTCTGGACAGTGTCCCGGCCCATTCTCATGCAGCTGGACCTACAGCTCACAAGGGAAGAAAAGGCAGCTTCTTCTCCCTTCCCGCAAAGTAGAGAGTGATATGAATTCTCTCCGTTTCTCTTCCCCTACCCACCCCTCCAGCTCATTACCAAACTGCTTGTTATATTGGTGAGTTTCTGTCTCATCATTCACTCGCTTTCAGAGCTCATGAGACCACTCCCCTCTTCCCACACACAGATTTATCCACAGACACTCGTCTCTAACTTGTCTCCCATTGCTTTTTCCAGACAAAGTTTCTTAAACCGAGCTAGGAAATGAGAATATTCCAGTGCCTGCTCTCCACCATAGGCCTCCCTAGCCTCTTATCAATACAGGGGGTGGAGGTGGGACAAACATTGGAAATGAGATTTTTTGCACCTAGGTTGGCTGTGAGAAGACCCCCTGCTGGGCTTTTTTTTCTTAAAGGGGCAGGCAGAAGGGGCAGGGAACCATCACCACCGTGCAAGATGGGGCATGCAGGGAGCTTGCCTGCTTGTTTGAAGCTATCAAGGCCCTCAGTTAGCCAGAGCTGCCCGTACTTGCTGTGGATGGCAGGAGGCCCCCACTCCTTTCCTGCACTCAGCTCCTCACCACGCCAGCCAGCTGGTAACTGATAGATAATTAGTATTTTTCTCAAGTACAATTCCAAATTGAGTGCAGTTTTTTCATGTCTCTCTCAGGAAAGAGGAAAACATCCCCCTTCCAACCTGCGCTTTTCCCTCCCTGGTTGGTAGAAGTGTTGGGAGCTGTTAATAGGGTCTTTGGCCCCAGCCTAGCTGCAGGCTGGCCTCCTACAGAGTGCCCTGAAGTGTCCAGGTGGTCTCTTCCCTCCCTGGGCTGGAGGAATCATTGTACCAGGGGACACAACTCCCCTGACTCCTTGTAAGTGTCCTGACTCCTTTCTGTAACCTCCTGAAGCCTGTCATTGTTAAGATTGCTCTGGGACTTCCCACAGCACATATACCTGTACATAAATTTACACATGCATACACGTATGCACACACATGCAAACACTTAGATCCCACCCAGCTTGGAGGAACACTGTGCAAGGGCTAAGAGCTGTCCAGGGTCCTGATGATGAATTTTCACCCCAGACCTTCAAGATGCGTGATTAGTTTGCTGGGGCCCACAAAGGACAGTTCTGTTTCCATTGGTGCAGGGCCAGGAGGAAAGACTTTTAAAATATCAGCCAGAGGTTTTACAGTAGATATCAGGAAGGATTTTCTCATAGCCAGATATTTTTAGATATTAGATTAGGTGGGTAATCAGGACATGGGGAAAAACCTACTTCCTGAAGTTTTCTTCAGAAGGTTTGTGGAAAGAAGAGAGGAGAAATACTTTGAGGGAGAAAAACTGAACAAGAGAGAAAAGAAAAACAATTATTAGAGGGATTGAAAGTGAAGTGATGAGACAGAAAGATAACAAAAGGGAGAAACAGAGCAATTGAGAATGACTGAAAGAAGAGGGAGACTGATAGATATTGATCCAGGGAAATATTGAGTGGGAGAGTTTGAGAAGGGTATGGATACAGAAGGAAACATTGATATAGAAATGTAAGTGTGGGGAGGAATGGAAGGAGGGAGGGGGAGAGAAAGAGAATATGAATATTTTGTTTTCTGCTACATGCCAGACACTGTGCCCTTAGTACTACAAAGACAGAATGGAAAGAGTCTTTACTCTCAAAGAGCTGGGAAAGTTGGAGAAAATTCTCCCCCACCTTCTACAAAGGGGGAAAAATACCCACAGATAAGTAAATAGAAAATAATTTCAGGTGTGACCTAGAATTGCCTGAGGGGAAAGAAGGAATAGATCTGGGAAGGCCTCTTATATGAATTTGGGCTGAGCCCTAAATGAAGCTAGGGATCCTAAGAGACAGAGGGAACGAGGTAGAGAATTCTAGGTATATGGTGTACAAGACAGCCTCTGCAAAGGCATGGAGACATGGACAGGGAACATAAATTAGGTCAAGCTAGGGTAAGATGCAGTCCTGATCAGGGACAGAAGAGCAAGAGGTCTCATGATCTGAGCCTGTGATTCCATCTTAATCCTTACTCTTATCAGTACTGTGTAGTGGGCATCACCCTAGAACAGCTTGAAGACCAGCTTATCTCATTCCCTTGTCCCTGCCCCATCTCCCACTGTAAAAGTTCTGGGGAAAGTATTAAGACCTATATATGTCATATATGTATGTATGTGTGTATATCTATGTATGTATGTGTGTATACATATATATATACACATATAAAATATGAAAGTATTAATATCTATAGAAGTGTCCAGGGTGGTGATAAAAGTGGGCTGAGCCCCATATAGATGGGAATGGATATAGGGACTGTATTCAGGCTTGTCCTATACTCAGATGGCTCTCAATTTGGGGGAAAGTCTATGACCACATGGAAACTACTAGATCCAGGTTGGAGAATTGTGTTACAGAGAAGTCTTGGAAATTGAGTATAACCTGGGCTGTAAAATATAATGAAGACAGCACTGACTTGGAAAGTCACAAGACTTGGGTGGGAGTCCCACTCCTGCTATATATTACCTTGGGTGGCCTTGACTCACTTCTTTTCTTAAAGACCCAGTTTAACTAGGTGATGCAATGGCTAAAGTGTCAGAACTGGAGTCAGGAAGACTTCTTTTCCTGAATTCAAATCTGTTCTTAGAGACTTACTGTGTGACCCTGGCCAAGTCACTTAACCCTGTTTGCCTTAGTTTCGTCATCTGTAAAATGAGCTGGAGAAAGGAATGGCAAACCACTCCAGTATCTTTGCCGAGAAAATCCCAAATGGGGTCACCAAGAGAAGGACATGACTGAAAATTGACTAAACAACAAAATTTATATCACACTTTTAGGTTTGCAAAGCACTTCATAAAACTTATCTCATTTGGTCCTCATAACAACCCTGGGAGGTAGATGCCTAGTATTACCCCCATTCAACAGGTGAGGAAACAAGTTGAGATGTGAAGACACCAGCTATAAAATGTCTAAGGGAAGATTTGAGCCCAGATCTTCCTGACTCCAGGACTAACCCTCTTTCTATTGCACCACCTAGTGGCCATATGTCAAGTAAACTAGTCTAAGTTATCAAACCCAGGGTCAACTAGTCTCCGTTGGCTCACTGGAGTGCTGCTGAACCAGATTAAGATGTAATTAGGAAGTATTTGATAAAATACGAAACATAGATATAGAACATAGATAATGTTAATATGTGGTTTTCTAAATCAATATGTGGTCACAAGGATCCCTGTGTACTGTTTAGAGGCCCCATTTCTGTTTGATTTTGACACCATTGAATAGATGTTCTCTAAGACCTTTCTAACGTAACCTTCTATGTTTCAAGGTCCTTCCAGTTCTAACTATCTATGTTCAAAGGAAAACTCTGTGATTCTGTGTTCTAAGTTCTCTCTGGAATTCTGTGCTTTAAATTCCCATTCCTGTTCCTATACAATTCTGACTTTCTCTTTCTTGAGAACCCTCCTAGCTCTATTTAACCTTTTATATACCAAAGTCCCTCCCATCTCTGATATTCTATGTTCTAGGGAATATTCCATCTTGAACATTCTTTATTCTAAGAATCGTTCTAGTTCTCATTTCATTGAGGAAACTTAGAGTTCTGGTTCACTTACTTTCCCAGGAAGCCACACTACATGCCTTACCATCCAGGGTCACTCTGTTAAATAAACCTCTCAGTTATTCCAGGGATGATGAGAAAAATGGCTGTGTTTTAGCCAGAATCATTGTCAGTCAACAAGTCAGTCAGTGAGCATTTATTAAGTGCCTATTGTCTGCCAGGCATTGTGCTAAGGATACAAAGAAAGGTAAAAGTCAGTCCCTACTTTCAGGGAGCTCCCAATCTAATGGGGGAGACAACATGCAAACACGGTATAGATGGAATAAATTGGAGAGAATCGCCAGAGGGAAGGCACTAACATTAAGGGGGATCAGGACAGGCTTCTTGCAGAAGGTCAGGTTTTAGATGAGACTTGAAGGAAGCCAAGGAAGTTAGGGGATGGAAATGAGGAGGAATTCCAGGCTTGGAGGACAGCAAGTGAAAATGCTCAGAATCGGAGATGGAAGGTCTAGTGTGAGGATTGTGTCTTACAGTGAACTGTGGAGAAGCTTTCTTTATGAAAGTATTAGGTCTTGTTGGAGGAATGAGAATTGTATTCTTTCCCCATCCTTGTGGTCACTCTGCGGCGTAGCCTTCTTCTCTGCCTTGAAAATTGTTGCATAAGCTTATCAAAGAACAGGAAGTGTCTGGAATTCTTGTCATCGCCCATGGATTCCGAGGGCAGCAGCGAGCCTTGGGAGCATGCATGGAACTCACAGAGCAGTCTTTTGGCCCAGTGGCCACTTCCTTATGGGAAACAAGGGAGATTTACTCAGGATTAGCCCATGCTCTCCACTCTTCTTTGGGGGGAGGGTTCTCCTGTTTGGTGTTAAAGGCCCAGCTTTGCCCCAAATCAACAGTGGGACCATGGACACATACATCCCTTTCCCTTTCCAAGTTTCATTTCCAAGTCTTGAAATAGATCTCAGTGACTAGCCAGAGGAACCTGGTATCTGACCATGAATCCCCCCTATAGAACCCCTGACAGATGATCCTTCAATCTTTGTCTGAAGACCTCCAGAGAGGATGAGTTCACTGCTTCCTAAGGAAGCCCACACTTTTGGAGAGTTTCTCGTATTAGGGTATTTTCTCCTTGCCTTAAGTTTAAATTTGCCCCTGAATCTTCATTCACTGCTATTAGTAATTCTGTCTTCTGGGACCAAGAAGGACAATTTTCTTCCCTCTTCTACAAAACAGACTTTCAAGTACTTGGAGACTGTTCTTGTATCTCTCTAAAGTCTCTCACCCTCTAGGACAAACATTTCTGACTCCTTTGACCCATCACCATCCTATGACTCAAACTCTATCCCTCCCACTATTTTTGTCATCCACTTTTTGAACACACTCCTTTGTCAAATATAGTGTCAACTGAGTACAACACTCCTCATGTAGAATACAGCAGACTATCATTTTCTAGTCCTAAGCACCATATTTCTTTTAGCATGGTCCAAGATTACATGGGCTTTCTTGGTGCCATTGTCTACCAATGACTCATCTTCAGCTTGCTGTCCACTTGGACCCTCTGCCCCTTAGATCTTTTTCAGGCAAATTACTATTTATTATTATTACTACTAATATTATCATATGAACATGGGCTATGAATAGCTATGTGTTGATAACTAGAATTATTAATAACTAACATGTGCTCATTTGCCTTGTAGTTATACATTAATAACTATTATGACCATAAGTAGAATTATTCATAATATATAGTTATATGTTAGCTATTATGATGACAGTAGAGTTAGCATTAATCATCACAAAGTTGTATATTAATAACCATTAATGAGCAGAATTAAGTTTCATAACAATTATATAGCTAATCATATAAACTATTATAACAACTATCAATAAACAGTTGGTACTAATCATTGTAGCTGTAAATGAACTATTATGACTATTAATAAGAAGAATTATTAATAGCTAGTGATTCACACTCATATAAAATGTAATTCACATAATAATGAATAATAACTAGCAGCTCACGACTATGCAATAACATCATAATGTATGTGTTATTAGTAAGAGTCACATTATTAATAATTACAATAGCTCATGTGCATATAATAATATAATTCCTATATAGCTGTTATTATAAGTGATAATAATAATGCCCACATTTGTTGGTGGTGTTCAGTTGTGTCTGACTCTATATGATCCCATAGACATTGTCCAGGAAGTTTTCTTGGCAAAGATACTGGAGTGGTTTGCCATTTCCTTCTCTGTCGTATCCCCATTTCACAGATGAGGAACTGAGGCAAATAAGGGCCAAGTGACTTGTCCAGGGTCACACAGCTAGTAAGTGTCTGAGGCTGGATTTGAACTCAGATAGTCCAGACACCAGGCGTGGTGCTCCATCCACAGTAGCTCACATACATAGTACAATACAATTTATAAAGTACTTTACATTATCTTATATGAACCTTGCAAGAATCCTGTGGAGTAGATACTGTTTTGATGCCCATTTTACAGATGAGGAAATGGAGGCTCAACACATGACTTGCTCAGGGTCATACGAGGCAGCCTTCCAAGTCAGGTCTTTCCTGTCTACCATTCTAAGACTTTCTTCCCTATGCATGGCTGTCTCCCTATTCATCCCTGTCTCTTCCTCCTATCTTGTAATTGTGAAGTTGATTTTTTTTTTAAACCAAATGGAAAAGTTTCCATTTACCCTCTTCAACTTCATGTCCTGCAATTCACCTCACTTCTCTAGGCTTCCAGGGTGTTTTCAAATTCTGACTCCCTCCCTCTAGTGTGTTAGCGCTCCTTTTGAGCTCTGCGTCACCTGTCTGTAGCATGCCACAGAGAGTCAGTGTGATGCCACAGGCAGAGCACTACCCGTGGAATCAGGAGGACCTGGGTGGGTCTTGTTAGGAACCTGGATGAATCACTTAACCTTTCTGAGCGTCAGTTTTCTTGTCTGTGTAATGTGGATGATAATATCAGTATTTCCTACCTCAAACAAGAAAATGTGTACAAAGGTGCTCTGACAATTTTAAAGCGCTATCTCTATAAATGCTTTGTAAATTTATCTATATAAATAAGTAGAGCAGCTAGGTGGCACAGTCAACAGAATGTTGGGTCTAGAATCAGAAAGATCTGAGTTCAAATCTAACCCCATACCCTTCCTACCTGTGTGTCCCTGGGCAAGTCACTTAACCCTGTTAGCCTCAGTTTCCTCATCTATAAAATGAACTGGAGAAGGAAACGAGAAACCACTCCAGTATCTTTGCCAAGAAAACCCCAAATGGGGTCATGAAGAGTCGGACACGACTGAAACAACCAAACAACCAACAACAAAATATCAATTAGTCATTAATGTAATTATGACCATTATTACTTTTCCATCCATACCCCTTTTAGAAGAGCGAGCTGCCCCTTGCACAGTGAGGTGACTGGATTAGAGATCTCCAGAGCTACTCTAGGCCAAACAGTGTCCGGTTCTGTGAACGGTCCTTTGGAGCTCTGGGGAAAGGAGACTGAACTGGATGCCACGATGTCGCTCTTTGGCCATTGGAAAGATTTTTGTTCAAACCCCCAGCCGATGCCTCAGTAATATGAGATGGTGACTCTTGTCTCTACCAAGTTAGGAAGGCTTTGAATCTGAACCCCAGGAGGGTAGATTTAAAGCTGGGAGGGACCATAGAGATAATCTAATGTAACGCCTTCATTCTATAAATGAGGAACCTGAGTCACAGAGGAATGAAGAGGCTTGCCCACTTTCACTGTGGTAGTAAGTAACTAGATTTGAACCCAGAACCTCTGACTCTAGAGTTACAATGTACCATGAGTTGATGGGCTTGGTCTCTCTTCCTGGACCAGCCTGACTAAGTGTTCAGGTAACTGGCTAGTCACTGGATGATGATTTTTTTTTTCCCCAGAGAACCAGGAGTTTGTGAATATAACTATTTTTACATTACTTTATACCCACCCCCCCCCCCAACTGTATGGAGCCTGGCATACCATAAGTGCTTAATAAATGTTGCTTGACTTTTCTTGAAAGAGATTGAGAGAGAAATTGATACAAAGAGAACAAAAGATATTGATTAAGGGGTGGGAAAGTTTGAGAGAAGTATGGATAAAGAGGAAAGTGATGATTTAGAAATATTGGCTCAAGGAAAGGTCGGAGGGGAGAGATGGATGGGGGGAGTGGGTTGGAGAAGTTACAGTCTGCATCAGAGGAGGGACGACCCCTACCTGCGAGATCACAAATACTCACAGTACTTATTAAGCCGAAAGAATGATTGGACAGAGCCCAGGGGGTGCCTTCCCCACAGGGGATCAGCAAGCATTAAAAATCGTGGAGACTGCAAGACTGTCCTGCAGGACAAAAGAAACGAGGGTGAGACAAGCTATTCAATGATCGGCGACTGTGGTGTCTTCAGCTTAAGAGGAGGAAGGGACCTGATCAAACGGTCTGAGAATGTCATCGTGTGTCTGTGACTGGGAGAGATCATCTGCCCCATGACTGAAGTCCCAAACTTTTCAGGGCAGACTGAATGGCCACCCTTTCTGGTATCCATCCAGTTGAAAGTTCAGAGACATCCAGAGAGAATTCCTTGATGAGCAAGTTTTACTGATGCTCCCAAAAAATCACTGTGATTTCCCAATGATTCAGGCTCACCCCCATCCCCACCGCAGGCCCAACTAGAAAAGGACCTCCCAATGAATAAGTAGACCCAAACAAAATAAATGAACCCAGTGGCCACGCATGCCTCGCTCAGAACCCAGAATCCTCCAGCTCTCCAGCCAAGAGTTAGGCAGATTGCATTGTCGGTCTTCTGAAGGCAGAACTGGTCATTGCACAGATCTGAATTCTGATGCTTTTGAAGGTTGTTTTCCTTTGCTTTATCTCTTGGATCACTCTGCATCAGATCGAACAAGTCTTACCAAGTTTCCCTGAATTCTTCATATTCATCACTCATGGTGGTGCAAGAATATTCCATCCCCATCGTGCAGCACTTTGGTTTAGCCATTTCCCCAATCAGTGGGAACTCCCTTTGTTTCTACCTCTTTGCTACAACAAAAAAGTGCTACTATAAATATTTTTGTAAATATGGGATGTTTCCCAGAGAGAACTCCTCCGGCTAAGGAGGCCGGTACTAATACTCAGTCAATGAGCATTTATTAAATAACGCCTAGACCAGACTTCAATTCTGGTCTTCGTCTAGAGGTATGTGTTCAAGTCCCACTTAGCATACTTTTGATATTGAGGATACTTAGGATATTGAGCAGCAGGATGAATAGGGCACTGGGCTTGGTATAAAGAAGACATAGGTTCAAATCTCACCAGAGCAAGTTCCTCAGTTTCCTCATCTGTAAAATGAAGCAGTTGAATGGGGTGGCATGTAAGGCCCCTTCCAGCTCTAAAGCTAAGATCCTTGTTACAGGCATTGTGCCAAGCACAGGGAGTACAAAGAAACATCTCTTGCCCTCGGTGAGTTCCTGGAGGGCAGAGGCTTTGTGTCCGCAATGTGCCTGGTACACAGTAGGTGCTTAATAAATGTTTGTTGACTGACATTCTATCAGGGGAGATAATATGTACCAATATGAGTAGATACAAAATAATCTCCTGGAGTGGGAGGAGGCACTAGCCATAGAAGGGGAAAGTGGTCAAAAAGACCCTCATGGTCAGGACTAGTACCACCACTTAATGTAACATTTAAACTGAACTTTGAAGAAAAGTAGGGATTCTTAGAGGTGGAGGTAAAGAGGGAGGGCATTCTGGGCATGGGAGAGTGCCAGAGGATGATAAGAGGCAAATTTCCATTTACCACTCTTCCTTGAGATGGTGTGTGCCTACTCATGCAGGCACCCTTGTTTATGTTTGGCTTTGGGTGAAAGGCAGATAGCATCTTCTTCAAAAGAGGCCCATCTGGTAAGAACAACACAAGTGGGAAGCCTTGGCATGCCAACCCTGGAATCCCAGTGCCATCTGCAGATGAATCCAGAATCTGATGGAACTGAGTCAGGGCTAATGAATTTGGGAAGGAGTCTTCCAACATCCACGGAGGTATTCGAGAGGGAGAGTAATAGCAGAGATGTTCCAACATGACAATGGTATCAGTTGCGTTATCCCAAAAGTTTATGGAATGCCCAGGTGGCATGAATACTTTTTACTGGCACCAGAAACAATTATGTGCATTTAGAGTTGAGAGAAGAGTCCTAACGATGGTTATTGTGAAGATGAAACAGGGGTTATTAAGAGGAAACAGGAACACTTAAGGGGAAATTTGGAATGATTGTTCTGCCCACTGGGTAGCACATGGACTTGGAAGCACCCAAAGGGAGGGCGGTGGGTAAAGCTGGCCCAGTCAGGGCATCGGGCCAGGGAAGGAGCTCCACTCAGAGGAGTCTGGCCCAGGAACTTCCTAGGCTGAGTAGGCGTCCCCACAACACAGACCCAGAGTTTTGTGCACCCACAGGACTATGGAATAGATGCTCTGGGGGGAACCTGCAGGGCAGCATTGCCTTGAGTTCTTGAGTGATGTTTCATACTGGCCTCCTGGGATGTCTGCTCTGGGAAGGTTGTCTCACTCTGTGGAAGCCTGATGAGGTCCTGGGATTTGTGCTTGGCCGTTAATCCACTCCAGAGCTCTGTGTAATGGTGTAGGTTTTCCTCCACTGCCTTAGAAGTTGGCTTTCCTAGAATATGGGATTTAAACCTGGAAGGAAATTTAGAGATCAGTGGAGATCAGTGTGGTAGAGTGAACCATATTCTGGATCTGGAGTCAGGATTACCTGGGTTCAAATCTTGTCTTACTGTGTGACATAATCTCTTTGAGCCTCAGTTTCCTCATGAGGATAATTATGGAACTGCTGGAGAGACTTAAATGAGATGATTGATAGAGAGCACTTTGCAGATGTTAAAGTGAAAAATAAAAATTGGCTCTTGTTTTTATTAGCATCCTTATGTTACAGATGAGGAAACTGAGTCCCAGAGAGGTTGATCACTTTGCCCAGGGTTGCATAGGTGGTACCAGGACTTGTATCCAATTCCTCTGACTGCAAATCCAGGACTCCTTCCTGTTGATTTCTGCTGAAATAGGCTTTGAAAACCTGATGTCATCTCAATTCTACAATGAGGCATTGGAAGAAGATTGGCTAATCAAAATAATCGTGTCATCCCATATTTTAATGGTCCTTCAAGGGCTTATACACTGCTTGCCTGACTACATTCTGAAGTAGGTAGTGTGTGTTTGTGTGAATTTATAAAATCATATCTCAGTCCAGCACTGCGATTTTAAAGGAGTAGGGAACTCCCAGTGTGGAAACTCTCCTCCACCGGCATAGATTGGAAACCAATGTATGGTCTTAGACATCAACATCACTTGCCTGGGATCACTCAGTGTGGGTCAGCAGCAGAGATTGCATTGAATTTTTGGAAATGGAGAATGAGATAAGTTAAGTGACCACTGTTATTTGTTATTGTGATTTTTGTGATTTGCATTTTTGCCTCAGAACTGTGATGCTGTTGACAGGAGGAGCTCCCCTTGAGAACCCCTACCCCCCCCCCCAATGCCCCCTGGCAGCTGTTCTCAAATATGGCCTTAGAGATTTGTTTGGGATGTTGAGAAACTTGCCCAGGGTCTCCCATCCAGGAGGGGCTGACATTATCCCCATGTCATTTCCATTACTCCTAGAGCAGGAGCTGGTACTTTAATCCAGTTCTTTTCATTTCAGGGTTACTGTTGGAACTGAGAGGCCAGAAGAGGTCAGGTGACCTCTGTGGCCCTTCCCTGGCTACATCTGGGATCCTGAGAGCTCCAAACTCTCGTCCTCTGACATCCTTGGCTCCATGATTAGACCCCTCCCTTAGCAGTTTTTGGGAGGGCCCTAAAACTTCTCCAAAAGAATGGGAGAAATGTCCCTTCTCCTCTTCTCTACACCTCCCCCAAAGCTCCTGGCGCTGTGGGCTTTTATTGATGCATGAAAGTTCCTGAAGAATCCTCCATAATTAGGGTGAACTGTAGCTCCACCTTGGAGTGAAAAGGAGAGCCCTTAGGGCTACATTTGCCATTGTTAGGACCGCTGAGACTCTGAAACCTGGGGAGGGTGCCTGGGCTGGCCCTTAGAACAGAGCCTGGCACACACTAAGTGCTGAATTGAATTGGTTCAAGGTCAGAGCTAACCCAAATACCAGAGTAATGCCTATCTGTGGAAGCTTTCTCTTTTTCCAAGTGCCCCCCATGACCACACACAGACATGGCTTAATTAGCCCTCCTAGATCTACTGCTAAATGTCATTCGCCCATTTAAGAGATGGGGAAAACAGAGGTAGGAAAATGCACTTATTTGTCCCAAACCCTAGCCTAGGCTCAGTGTCAGGGCAGAAATCAGGCCCCCAAGATTCTGGGTGCTCACAGCAATTCTTGGAGTCCTAGAGTAAGCTGTAAGCTGAGGAAGGAGCTTTGAGTAGAAACTGTCTCCAGACTTGGGGTTTTCCTTTGTGATCTTTGCCACATGGGAGGTCTCTGATGAAATAACTCTGAGGTTTCTTCAGTCAATGAACTCATACATGAAGCCTTGAGTTCCTACAATGCATCTGAACCAAGGATCTATAAACTCGGGCCCCAAAGTCCTACCATTGGAGGAAAACTTGGGTGATTGAATCCTGAGTCCCATCTCCACTGGGCTAGGACACTCCCACTCTGAGGGCATATCCTTGCCTTTGGGTATTCCAGAATCACTGAATCTTTGAGCTGGAAGGGACCTCAAGAGCCAGTCAGTCCAACCCACTGCAGAACAGAAATCCCCTCCTGTACTATGCGGGGATCCCACTCTCAGACTGGAGACATTCAAGGAGAGGGAATCCCCTAGCTCCTGAGGGAACCTTTTCCTCTTTGGGACATTTCTAACTGTTAGGTTTTGTCTGACATCAAACCTGTATTTTCCTCTCCATAAATACCATTGTTCCCAGTTCTGCCTTCTGGGGTGAAGTAGAATATATCTTTTTTTCTGACTCGTGACTTTCTGTAAATACTTAAAAGATTATTCTCATATACCCTTGGAATCTTATTTTGTCCAAGCCATATGCCCCTATACCCTTAAGCCAAACTCCACATGGTGTGACCTCAAGGATGCCCACCATTGTGGCTGATAGTGTGGCCTCAAGGACACCCTCTATCATGGCTATCTTCAGCAAAATCTTCAGCTTACCTGCATCCTTTTTAGACTGTGGCCCCCAGACCTGAATACAGTCATCCAAATGTGAGTAGACCAGGATAAGGATTCAGCAAGTAGTCAGAACAGTCTCTCTCTTTAAGAGTCCATGTTCTCCCAAGAAAGAGATGCTAAAGGCAAAAGAATGTCAGGCCTGGAAGGGAGATTGACCTGCCCAAGGTCATACAACTAGGAAGAGTTGGTTTAGATTTGAACTCAGGTCTCCTCACTCTAGACTCAGTGCTGTATCCACTGTACCACCTAGTTGCCTCTAGGTCAAGAGCCTAAGAAAAAAATTAAGAACCCCCAATCTAGTCTAACCTCCATCATTCTGCAGGTGAGGAAAATGAGGCCAAGAGAGATGAAGTTGTTGTTCATTTGTTTCTGTTGTGTCTGACTCCTAATGACCCCATTTGGGGCTTCTTGGCAAAGACACTGGAGTGGTTGGCCATTTCCTTCTTCAGTTCATTTTACAGATGAAGAAACTGAGGCAAACGGGGTGAAGTGACTTGCCCAGGGTCACACAGCTAGGGAGTGTTTGAAGCCAGCTTTGAATTCAGGCCTTCCTGACTCCAGACCCAGTGCTCTAACCAAGCTGCTCCTGCCTTGAAAGTTTGCCCTTTGACTTGAATCTTGAAGACATTTTTCAAAATGCAGGTTTCCTCTGTTCACTCACAGATTTAAAAAATAAAATTATCTAATGAAGCTACATGACAGCTTCCTCAGGATTAGAACACAGTACATTTAGAGCAGATTTTTTATTTGTTTGTTTGGTTTTTTTTTGGAAGGGGAAAGGCAGGGCAATTGGAGTTAAGTGACTTGCCCAAGGTCACCCAGCTAGTAAGTGTTAAGTGTCCAAGTTAGGATTTGAACTCAGGTCCTCCTGACTCCAGGGCCAGTGCTCTATTCACTGCACCACCTAGCGGCCCCTAGAACAGATTTTTTAAAAGTATATTTCACATCTGTCTCTTAGGACTATAGATATGGAGCTAGAAGGGGCAGATCTCTTCATTGTGTAGAGGAGGAAGCTCCATCAGGCGATAGAGGGTGAGTCCTGCAAATGCAGACTGCAAAGAGAGGTTGGAACCAGACTGCAAAGGACTTTGAATGCAAATTGAGAAGATTGTGGTTTATCTTAGAAGCGACAGAACCACAGAAAATTCTTCAGCAGAGTGAAAAGACGCGTGTTGTAGGAACATCAAAGCCAGGAGGGTCCTTGTGCCTAATAGAAAATGCAAAGGAGAACGGAACCTGTAAGGAAAGGCATCAAAAGTGTATAGAGGGAAAAAAGAAAGAAACAGGCACCACACGTTGTCTTAGATGTTAAGTACGATGTTATCGGTATTTTATTACGTTCCTATTTGTTTTGTGAAATATTTCCCAGTTATGTTTTACTCTGCTTGGGTGGGGGAGGAAGTATGTAGAGGGATGGTGCGGCCATTCCGGATGTCAGAGGTTGCAGAGAAGGTTCTCACTGTCGCCAATTAGAAGTCAAGTCAAATGGGGGTCAAATGGGGGGGCAGAGGTCTAAAAGGCAGCAGGAGATGCTGGTGTGCTCGGAGAGGCAGGTTTGAATGGAAAGGAGGAAGGTGGTGCAGATGGGCATCCAAGGTAATTCATCTCAGTACCAGCTGCAGGGACCATATCCCCTCCTTTCCTTCTCACCATATCCACATGGGAGCTAGGGGGGATCCTGGGTTTCCAGGGGGAAGACCATTGAGCCCCGGTTTCATTCTAAGAAGCTAGAGCTTTGTGGTCTTGGGAAATGGTCCCTTGCTACAATTGTCAAACATGGGCTTGGGCCAGGTTCTGTGTAAAGGGCAAGTGTCTTTCCACAAGGAGCTGTCTAGTCGTCCAGCCTTGAGGGAAAGCTTAGAGCTGCTTCAGGCTGAGGCTTAGTGGAAAGGATGCTGGATTTCAAGTCGGAAAGCTGGAATTTCACTTAAGACCACAGTATCTGGGGCTGGAAGGTTCTGTGCCATCATTGAGTTGTTTTTCAGTCATGTATGACTCTTTGTGACTCTGTTTGGGGTTTTCTTGGCAGAGATACTGGAGTGTTTCACCATTTCCTTCCCCAACTCATTTTACCAATTAGGAAACTGAAGCAAACAGGGTGAAGTGACTTGCCCAGGGTCACACAGCTAGCTCGTGTCTGAGGCTGGATTTGAACTCAGGTCTTCTTGACTCCAGGTCCAGCGCTCTGTCCCCTATATCTCTTAGAGATCGTTTAATTCAGAGGCTCTTAGATCTGGAGCTAAAAGGGACCTTAGAGGCCATCTAACCCAGCCTCCTTCATTTTCCACATAAGGAAAATGAGGCCCAAACTGAAATGACTCACCCAATGTCACACAGTCATAAGTATCAGAGACAGCATTTGAAACCAGGCCCTCTGTCTCTAGAGCCTGGGCTCTCTCCACTGGGGCCCACTTCTTCCTTCCACCCCCTTGTTTTACGGATAAGGAAACAGAGGCCCAGAGAGGGACAGTGAGTCCAGGTCATGAAGGCCCAGCAGTCTCAGGGGTGGGATTTGAGCTGAGGCTTGAATCCTGGGTCTGCCTTGAACTGCATTACTGTGGGCAGCCTCTTTCCCTTCCAGTGCCTGGCTTGGAAAAAGATATTCACGATGCTTGTAATTCCTCCCTTACAGAAAAGGGTCTTTGGGGAAGCTGGGGGGGGGAGTTGGACAGGCCATAAAGGACAATGAAAGGGGGGTTGCTATTAGTACTAGGGCGGTATATGGTGCAGAGAGTCCTGTCCTTGGAGTTGGGAAAGGCTGCAGGCTGAACGCTGGCTCCATTCTTACTGGCTGTGTGACCCTAAGCAAATTGCTTCCCCTCTCTGACTCAATTTTCCCATCTTACTTGGCAGCTATGTGGTGTGGCGGATAGCAAGAGAGACTTGGAGTAAGGAATATCTGAGTTCAAATCCTGACTCAGACACTTAATGACCTTCGGCAAAATCATGTCACCTTTCTTAGCCTCAGTTTCCTCCTCATTTCACAAATGGGGATAATAATAGCACAAGGCTGTTGCAACAATTGAATGAGATTCTTAAATCCTGTCTCAGACACTAACAAGCTGTGTGACCTTGGGCAAGTCACTTAACCTTGTTTGCCTCCGTTTCTTCATCTGTAAAATGAGCTGGAGAAGGACATGCAAACCACTCCAGTATCTTTGCCAAGAAAACCTCAAACAGGGTCACGAAACATTGGAAATGACTGAAAATGATTGAACAACAACAAGGAGTGATGGGGTTGGACTAAGATCCCTGAAGTTTCTTCTAGCTCCAAAAATCTATAAATGCTAAGATTCTTATTGTTTAGTCTAAGATTTTCATCTCTGATGGAGACTTCCTGGGCTATCCCATAGGGACTCATTTAGGGGTAATAACAGGAGCTAGCCAGACTTTACAGTTTGCAAAGAGCTCAGCACATATTATTTCATTTGGCCCTGGGAGGTAAGTGCTGTTATTATCCCCACTTTAAATATAAACAAACTAAAGCTTAGGGTGGTTAATTGACTTGTTCAGGGTCACCTGGATAGTAAGTGTCTGAGTCATAATTCAAATAAAGTTGATGATGGTGAGAATCACATAATGATAGCGAACATCTGTCTTGCTCTCTATGGTTTGCCAAGGGCTTTACACAACATCCTATTATTATTAACTCATTTTACAGATAGAGAAAGTAAAGGTCGGAGAGGTCAGTGACTTGCCCAGGGGAACAGAGCTGGTGAGTGTCAGAGGTGAGATTCAGGCTGGCCTAAAAGTGCTTTCTCCTGTACAGAGTGTGTTCAATGGGTGCCAAGTCAAACTGAGGCAACCTGACTTAGTGGACAGAATGTTGGACTTGGAGTTAGGAAGTCCTGTGTTCAAATCCCGCCTCTGCCACTTAACAGCTCTGTGGCCTTAGACAAGTCACTCAATGTCCCAAAGACTCAGTTTACTCAGCTGTAAAATAGGGAAGTGACAAATCGATGAATCATACCTGTCTAGGACCTGCTTCCCTAGCATATCCACCTTGCCCCGCATCGGGTTGGCATTTTATCCACCCAGACCTCCTCAGCTCCATCACTCTGAGAAAATACTCCTGGACAAGCAGGCTGGAAGGAGGAATCTGTTCATCAGTTTGTTAGTAATTAATTAACCCAAAATTGATTGTGTATTTCTCATGAGAACAGTGTGGTAGAAAGGGTAAAGCACTGACTTTGAGGTCAGTAAGATGGATGGAAAGCTTGGCAAACTTGAAAACTCTTGAGAAATGGTAGCTGTTACTAGGATGGTTCCAGCCTGGCCCCTGTCTAGGTTATAGAGGCAGAAGAGAGGCTGACTGAGGACTGAGGAGAGAAGCTAGGAAAGGGGGTGCTCAGGGTTGAGTCAGTGGTATAATGAGAAAGGATTCCAAGGTGGGCTGGGATCTTCCTCATACCTACCATAAGCAGTGGTTCTCAACCTGTGGGTTATGTTCAATTTGTAACAATGAAAATACATCCTGAATATCAGATAGATTCATAACAGTAGCAAAATTACAGTTCAAAGTAGCAACAAAAATAATTTTATGGTTGGGGGTCACCACAACATGAAGAACTGTACTAAAGGGTCGTGGTATTAGGAAGGTTGAGAGCCACTGCCCCAGATCTTCAGATCTTCTTGTGTTAAAGATAAGGGAGTGGTGCTAGATAATCTGGAAGGTTTCTTCCCATCTTAAAATTTGGCAATTCCCATGGCTTATTCGTAGACCTTAGGTAACATGGATCATAGGTGAAGAGCTCACCACCTTGACTTGGTTCAGTGGGCACCAATGACAGTGTCTACTAGGAGAGGCGTTTTAATTTAATAGTAGGTGTATGTCGTGGCTGGAGAGCCTACCTTGCAATCAGGAAGACCTAGGTTCTAGTCCCACGTCTGACCTGTCTTAGGGAAGTGACCCTGGCAAGTTGCTTAACCCCTCAGTGCCCCAGGGAGCTCGCTAAGCCCCAAAGTTGGGGCTCAGGTACTGACCAGCATTAGTACATGGAATTTCCTCCCTTGAGAATTCCCAAAATAGGGCAGCTAGGTGGCACAGTGAATAGAGCACCAGCCCTGGAGTCAGGAGGACCTGAGTTCAAATCTGGCCTCGGACACTTAACGCTTACTAGATGTGTGACCATGGGCAAGTCACTTAACCCCAACAGAGTGAGAGCTCCCAAGACCAATGAAATCACAAGTCAATGTCTTTATTCTTCTAGATTACTTATAGTTACTTCCTTTCCTTGGGCCTCAGTTTCATCACCTGTCAAATGAAAGGGCAGCAATTTGGAGGTGATGATCTCTCAAATGATAAAGGGAACTGAGTTACAGGGTGTCCCAAAAGTCTTGGTGCGATTTTAAGTCATTAAAGCTTAAGATGGGGTGGGGGGGACACCTTGTGCTATATATGTTAGCTCTCATTACTCAGGGTTTGTTGTTTTCACTATCTCTAAGGATGCTTAGAAGGGCTATCTCCTTGGTAAAGTGGGGATGATAATGTCTGTGTAGCACCTTCCACTCAGGGCTGTCAGGAGGCTTAGATGAGACCCTTTGAAAAACTTACAGATGTGTATGTGTGTGTGTGTGTGTGTGTGTGTGTGTGTGTGTGTACAGTGTACATGTGATGACTAACATGGTAATATATTTTGCATGATTGAACATGTGTAGCCTATATCAACTTGCTTCCCCATTTAGGGAAGGGAGAAGGTGAGGAAGAAAGAGAAAATTTGGAACTTAAACATTTTTTAAGTGAAATTTTTAAGTGAAAATTTTAAAATTTAAAATTTAAGTTAAAAATTTTAAGTTAAAAATTGTAACTGGAGAAAATAGAATATTATTTAGAAAAATAATGTATATGTGAATAAATGTGTACATACATATAGGAGCCATATATGTATATGTAAGAACTATACTAAGAAGAAATACAGTTCACCTGTATATATACATGTATGTACAAATCTATGCATATATGTATATAATATATGAAATATACATATAAACAATGGTTCCTCTAAGTTTGGTTGTCTTGGTCATAGGTTTGGAATGCCTTGGGTTTGTTGTGCATTTCAGGGAGTGGCAAATAGATGAATCATGCCTGGTTGGCATACTTGGTGTCTATTCCAGCCAGGGCTAGGACCAGCTTCCCTTTACCTTCCTAGCATGTCTACCTTGCCCCCATTGGGTTGGCATTTTTATCCACCCAAACACCCTCCTCAGCTCCATCACCCTGAGAAAATTCTCCTGAGCAAACAGGAAAGGCTGCTGGAAGGAGGAATCAGTTAATCAATCTGTTATTAATTCATCAATCGAAAATTTTTTTTGTATGCCTCCCCATGACAGCAGAGTGGTAAAATGGACAGAGCATTGATGTTGAAGCCAGTAAGACTTGGATTGGAATCTCATCTCAGATACTTCCTAGCTGTGTCACTCCAGACAAGGTGTTTTGCCTTTGTCCACCTTGGTTTCCTCATATGTAAAATGGGTATATTCATAATACCTACCTCCACACAGTTGCTGTGAGGGAAAAAATGAGCCAACTGGATGCAGAGTGTTTTACAGACCTTAATGTGCTTAATGTATAAAGAAAGGTTACTCTGTGTTAGCACTAGCCACTTTCCTGTCCTCCATATCCCCACAGTACCATTTCTGTGCAGCCATTTTTAATATTAATGAGTCAGTCTATCTGTAATAACAAGCTCTTTGAGAAGAGGGACCGTCTTTGTCTTCTTTAACCCCCAGTGCTTAGCACAGTGCCTGGCATGAAGTCCCCACCTGCATCCTGGGCCATCTGGTTTTTCTGATCTATATCCGGCCACTGGACCCAGATGGCTCCAGAGGAGAAAGTGAGGCTGCTGGCCTTGAACAGCCCTGCCTCACTTAAATTCAATCCACTTGCATGTCATGGCATCACCTTCCTGATGTTGTGGCCCTCTTCAAGGGCAAAGGACCAACAGCAGCAGCATAGGGGTTTATTAAACACTCACTATGTGCCCATCAGTGTGCTAAACCCTGGAGAGACAAAGAATAGCTTCTCCATATAGTGACAATCCCCTGTCCCTCTCCATGGTCAAACCACATCTAGAATACTGGGTTCACTGCAGGTATTTGGAAATCAAATGCTTTCCTTCCAATATACAAGAGAAGAAGGGAACTGACTTAACCCTGCATCTCACAAGGGCAGAGCCAGAAATCTCTTTGAAAAGAATGCTGTCCCAGTTTATCTAGCATTTTAGGAAGGATATTGATGAGTTGAAGAGTAGCCAAAGGAGGGCTGCTGGGATGGAGGAGGGGTCAGGTGAGGACCAACTGAGGGAATGGGTGAAGTTTATCCTGAGGAAGAGAGGCCGCTTAGTAGCTGTGTGACCCTGGGCAAGTCACTTAACTCCATTACCAAGAGAGAAGGGGGGGGAGAGAAAGAGGAGAGAGAGAGAGAGAGAGAGAGAGAGAGAGAGAGAGAGAGAGAGAGAGGGAGAGAGAGAGAGAGAGAGACAGAGAGAGAGAGAGAGAGACAGAGACAGAGAGAGAGAAAGGAGAGACAGAGAGAGGAAAGAGAGAGAGAGAGAGAGGAGAGAGGGAGGGAGACAGAGAAGGAGAGGGAGAGAGAGAGGAGAGAGGGAGAGGGAGAGAGAGAAAGAGAGAATCTGTGAGGAGAGAGAGGGGTGAACCTGATAGTCATCTTCAAGTATTTGAGGGGCTGTCTTTTGGAATAGACTTGGGCCCAATGGGCAGAACAAAGAGCTGGGAGGGGCACACAAGGTAAGTAAACAATGAGAGCTGTCCAACATGAAATGGACTACCCTGTGGGGTGGAGGGGTGGGCTCCTCAAGCAAAAGCTGGATGGTGGTTCACCAGGAATGTGGAAGAGGGGATTCCTGTTCAGGCATGGGTTGCACTTGATGCCCTTTGACAGCTCTTCTCACTCCCAGAATTCTCAGTGGGGTGCTCTATATACCTCTCCTTAGATTCTTTTTAGAGCTGCCTGTGGTATCTCACTTGGCTTCTCAGGGCAGTCCCAGGGAAGGGGTACTACAAGTACCCATCATGTTGCCCCATTTTACAGATTGGGAAACTGAGATTCATAGAGGGGAAAAAATGATGATAATAATAGCTTGCATTTTCATATTGTTCTCACTGTACCTTAGTTTCACAAACCGGCTCAAAGTCAATCAGCTCATTGTTGTCAGAGCTGGGAGTCTCACTCCAGACTCTCTGACAGCATGTGAAGTGTTCTCTCCTTGCCACTTTATTGTGAAGTCTTCATATGAGAGGTGGCATTTGCATTGACCCTTGAAGAATGAAGATGTCGAGGACATTCCAGACAGGAGGCTGCCATGAACAAGGGTGTGGAGTCAGGAAGAGAGAAGGCATGTTTGTGGACTGTGAGTCCTCCAGGATGCGAGGGATAGTGGGAAGGAGGCTAGAAAGGCAGGCTGGGGCAGAGTTGTAGAGATGCCTTGGATGCCGGGGGACAGAAGGGAAGAAGCAGAAAGAGGGATCACCCATTCTAGAATTTTCTTGCCTGGTCTTTCCTAATCTGTGTTGACTACATTCACATCCACACCAGATAAATGGAAAAGCTAAGAATGGAGCTGAAATGGGTGTAGTGGAGAGAGGATTACAGAGGGGAGACCTGGTGTCTAGCCTTGGCTCAGAAATGAACTCACTGTGTGACCCTGGGAAAATGGCTTTCCTCATCTGTTCAGGAAGGAGGTCGGATTTGACCAGAGGCGCTTGATCTTTTCTTGTTTCATGCATTCCTTCAGCAGTCTTGTGAGACCTATGGATCCCTTCCCAGAATGACATTTGAAATGCATAAAACAAAATACGTAGAATTGCAAAGAAAACCAAACCAAAATAGTTAACCAAATATTTTTTTATTCATTTAAATATAAAAAAGAAAAAGAAAAACAAAAAAAAAAATTAAACAGCCAAGTTCACCCCTGAACCTAGAGGGTCTCTAAGATTTCTCCGAACTCTTATTTCTTCTGTTCTGAGGCCCTTCCCCGCTCTGATCCATTCTGTTTTCCAAGTTCCTTTTCAGCTCAGACATTCTCAGTGTTAATGCCCTTATCAGCCCCAACATTCTATGCTGGATGGTCCCTTTCACATCCCGTCTGACTCTGACACTTTGTATTTCATGACTTACGGTTTCTTCAGTATATGGAAGCCCCCACTACTCAGAATCTCCTCATCTCTTCCCTCTTCATTCATCTCATTTGACTCATAAGGTTGTTGGTTTGCATAGATTTCACATTTGTAGCCTGGAACTTAAGCTCCCCAAAGGCTGGGGTCTTCCATTCCTTACATTGAATTTTGTTTTCAGTGAGTAACCCCTATCCCCTGTCTCTGTCCCTGGTCTTCCCCAAAGTCTAGGTCCACACTTAGATGGCACATTGCTGATATTGTTGAATAGTGTTTGAGGAATGAAGAGAATAAGGGGGCTTAAGAGAAGTGTTCAGGTCTCCTAACCTCTTACGGTGTTTGGACAGGCCCCAGAGTAAGACTTTCCCTTACCTTGAAAGAGAAATAGAGCCGCCATAGGGACTTTGAACACACACACACACACGCACACACTCACGCACGCACACATGTACACTCATACACATACACATGCATGTAATCCACCCTGAAAGTGGTCTAAAATGGTCCTTAAAAATCATTTTTAAAAACCCCAAACAACAACAACAACAACAAAATCCTATCCCAATACAGCCCACATGTCTTCCAGAATTTGTTGTAACAGATTCACCCAAGCTGGTTAACGGTATTTGCGGTTTGCAAGATGCTACACGTCCAAGGAAAATGACAGACGAGTTATTATCACCTCTCCACTGCTTGCCTGTCCCAACCTGCACTGTGACAGGGCATCGCAGCTGCCTCTTAGGGAGTACAAGAAAATTAACAGCCCTAGGCCCCCCTATTCTCCCTCCCTCTTCCCTGCCCCCCTATCCCTTCTCCCTTTCCCCCTCCCCACTTAGTCTCTGGGTCTCTTTCTGCCTCTGGCTCTCTTACCAAGATGGCGGCTGTACTGAGTTGTGTTGGTTGCAGCAGGGAATGTGTATTGGATAAGATGGTGGAAGGAGCAGAGGAGAGAGTGCTGGGGGCAGGGCAGGGAGAGGAGGGAGGCGGGAACAAAAGTAATTGTTTGGGCAAATAATTTCCTTCAAGTTAGGATAAAAACTTGGAGATACAGTGATCCTGTAGCAGACAAGTCTAGACGATTCTGTGTCAACAGTTGAAGATAAATCAGATTTTATCAGCTGGGAATCTGTTGAAACACATCCATGTAGCGGTTCTAGAAAAGGAGAAGGAGGAGAGATTATGAGGGAAGGGAGAGAGAAGGAGAGAGACAGACAAAAAGAAAGGAAGGAGAGACAGAGGGAAAGGTCATGAGAGAGAGCAGGAGAGAGGGAGAAGATTATGAATGAGACAGAGAAAGGGGGAAAGAGACAGAAAGAACAAACAACAGAGATAGGAGAGAAGGGAGAGACAGAGGAAGAAAGGCTGTGAGAGAACAAGAAAGAGGCAGATTATGAGGGAGACAGAATAAGAGATATAGGGAATATTTGAGAGAAAAGGAGAGACAGAGAGAAACAGCAATTATGTGAGACACAGAATGTGAGTAAGAAACCCAGAGATTATGATAGGGTGATGGAAAAGCAGAAAAAGTCATACTAAGGCAGGGGCAGGGGCAGATTATGAGAGAGACAGTAAGAAGCAGAGAGAGAGACATAGAGAGGGAAAAATCAATTAGTCAACCAAGAAGCATTTATTGTGTGCCTACTGCATACTGTGCCAGGTGCTGGTGATACAAATACAGCGAATGAAACAGCACTTGCTCACTCTCTAACAGGAAGGTAAAAATGGACGTATATGGAGATAAACAAAATGGAGAGAAGAGGGAGAGGATGAGGGGTGCAGAATGAGAGAATAAAAAGGAGAGGGGGAAGAGAAAAAGAGAAGGGAAGAGGGAGAGAGAGGCAGAGGGAGGAGGGAGAGAGGGGAAAGAGGAGGGGGGAAGAGGGAGAGAGAGAGGAGAGAGGAAGAGAGAAGAAGGGAGGGAGAGAGAGAGAGAAGAAAGACTAAAGAAAAAGACAGGAGGAAGACAGGAAAGAGAGAGATTTAAAAAGGGAGAGGGAGCAGCAGAGCCAGAGGGGGAAGGAGGTAGAGAAAGAGAGGAGAAAAATGTCATTAGGAAGAGGGAGGAGGGACAGAAAAGAACATAGAATGACAGAAACAATCTTCTCTTTGCTTTTTCCACTAAATATTAAGACAGATTTTTCATTCCTAAAATCTCAGAATTCTAAACAAAAACTTAATCCCTCCTCATCCTTTTCCATGCCCTTCCTTTTGGAGGCTCATAAAGAGGCTGAATCCAGAAAGCCCACTCACTGTAACCTTTCCTGATGGTTTCTCAAGGATTAGTCTGGCAGATACAGAGCCTGGGACACTGCTCTTTCCGAGCAGGGCTTGCCGGAAGGAAGATCTGTCTGGGGGATGCCTGAATCAGCCTGCCACTGGCATTTGGAATTTCCATGCTTTGCAGAGAGAGCTCGCCCTTATTTTCCTTGGGCCTGGGTTCAAAGAGAAGCTGGCATACCACTCTCTTCAGAAACAGCTGCAGCACAGCTCCTAAGTGGCTCCTGAATAGCATCACTCTTGGGTGATGGGCCCCATGCCCCACCCTCCACCACCCACCCAGAAAAACATGGAACCTGGTTGTTGCATGACCGTTTAGACTCAGAGATCTGATTCACTTCAACCAGCATTCACTGAGCCAGCCCTACCCATGCTAGATGCTGGTGTTGCAGAGATAAAAACCAAACAACCCTGGCCCCTCTGGGAGGATTATAGTCTAATGGAACACCTTTGATCTAACAGCCTCCCTACTCTCCATTCTTCTAGAGGCCTTTGGGCCCTTAATTGTAGGACTTGGGAGGGAACTGCTGTGTCTCTTGTATTTTTCCATTTTCCTGGATGGGAGTGGGAGTGTACCAGGGGGAGGGAATCAGATTTTAAGGTGATGACTCAAGTCATAGTTGAAAATCAAGGTCTCTGTAACTTCCAATCTCTTTTCCACTTAGCTGCCAAACTGCTCCTGAGTTCTTTGGGATTATTTTGGATAATTGTATTGCTGAGATAGCTAAGTCATTCATAATTGATCATTGTAGCTATTACTATATACAGTGTTTTCTTGGTTCTGCTCACTTCACTTTGCATCAGTTCATGTAAGTCTTCCCAGGTTTTTCTTACATTCTAATGAAGGAAGACAACACATAAAGAAAGGTTAAAAAGCCAGGGGAGGTGGGAACTCGTAAGGCAGCCTAATGCAGAGATGAAGCAGACTGAAGAAGAGAAGCAAGGGAAGGCAAGCAGTGTGACTGGGACTTCTGATGATATGATGGTTTTCAGTTGATTTTTCTCCCAGATGGAGAGAGCCCGTGCAGACCAAATCAAAGAGATGTAAATTTTATGGGATCAAGTGACCATAAGAATTTGACTTAGAAACTTATAGAATAACCAGGGCTTTTTAACCTCATGCTTTCTTGGCTTTGGAAAGTTTAGGGTTATAGGAATTAGAACTGGAAGAGATCTGCTAATTCAGCCCCCTTATTTTACAGAGAAGAAAACTAGGACACAGAAAGAGAAGTGACTTATCCAAGGTCACACAGGCAGGAAGTGGTTCAAACCCAGGCCTTCTCTCCAAATTTGGTGCTTTTTTCACTACTCATGGTGTCTTGCTTGGCTTTGTTTACCTTATGGTGGAAGAGCAGCCAACAGACAGACCTCTTTTTTTTGTTTCAGAACTCTTAAGTGTTCACCAGATGCTTTTATAGATCTTAGGACTGTTGGACCCATCCCCAGATATATAGGTATTGGACTGGGACCAACTACAAGATGATAAGACAGCTTTACTATTTGCTGGGCCAGACTGTGGCTTGTGCTATTTGTGTTCTGTACCTGAAAAGGTGTGACTCTTTGCTTAAAGAAATCTTTGTCAAACTTCTTGGAACCTGGGGAGGTGAGGTGAACTAATGAACTGAATGACCATGGGGCAATAATCAGCATTCTGATGTTGCTGTCTCTTATTCTACCAGAAGCACCATCCAAGTCCAGTCAGAAGCCAATTGAAAGTAAGCTCCCTGAGGGCAGGGGCAATATCCCTCTTGCCTTTGTATTCACAGTGCCTAGCACAAGATAGGCAAGGAATGCTTGCTGAGTGATTAATCAGTGCCCCCAATCCACCTGACGGGGGACTCTCCTACCTCCTACATGTACCAAGGACAGCTCCTTTGGACAGTGGCCAAGAGTTGGGTTTTGTTGTTTCTTTTTTTAATCATTCTACCTGTTTAGCCCTTCCCTTGGAGAAGGACCCAGAATTACAGGATCACAGAATGATCAGCCAGTTCAGAGGCTTATGTTACAGGCTTTGTTTTGGAGCCATAGGTGTGAAGGGAAGGAAAATACAGGAAGACAGTCCTGCTACTGAGGCTACATATCCTAACAGTGCCTTGTAAATACTGTTATTATGATGCCAGTATGGACACACACAAACACAGATTCAGGTCTATAACAATAGCTGATTAATGCAATAGGGCTTTGTGGTTTCATTCCCTTTTACATACTGAATTTTATTTGAGCCTTACAACAACTCTGCCAAGGAAACAGTGCAGTGATTTTTAAACGTATTTTACAGATGAGGAACTGAGGCTCAGTATAGGGAAAGAGTGCCTCCCATTCATATTACTAATAAGTGTCAGAGTCAGGATCTGGACCCAGATATCTTATCTCCAGTTTCCAGACTCTTTTCCTGACATCGTACTGTCAATTTCTATGCACACATTCTTTTTTGTTTTCCTCCCTTCTCTTCCTCTTCTCTCTGCTCTTTTCCTTCCCTTCTCTCCTTTCTCTTCCTCTTCTCTCTTCTCCTCTCCTTTCCCTTCTTTTCCACTCCCTTTCTCTTCTCTACCCTCCCGTTTTTCCTCTTTTCCCATCCCCTCCTCTTCTATCCTTTCCTCCTTTCTTTTCCCTTCCTCTCTCCTTTCTCCTCTCTCTTCTTCCTTCTTTCTCTCCTTTCCCCTACTTTTTTTCCCTTTCCTCCTCTCCCCTTCTCTCCTTACTTCCTCTCTTTCTCCCCCTTTCTCTTTCTTTTGCTCTTCTCTCCTCTCCTCCTATCCTCTCCTCTCCACTTCCTTTCTGTTCTTTCCCCTCCTTTCAACCCTCCCCTTTTTTCATTCCCTCCTCTCCTTTCCCTTCTGTTTTTCCTTTTCTCTCTTTTCTTCTCTTCCCTCTCTTATTCCCAAGCTAAAGAAGTTCAATTTAAAGCAGGTAAGGACTGTCCCCTGTCTAGATTTTTAGAAATTCCTTCCCATTTGGCAGCTAACTGGGACCATAGCCAATCTCAGAAATCACACAATAGTTCAGGGATCCTTGTAGGTTCCACCATTCCAGGAGAAGCTCCATTCACAACTGGCCTGGTGCAATCACAAGGAAATATTTTGGAATTTTTAGGGTACATGAAAAACTTCACAAATCACTCAGACACCATTATCTGCTTGGAATGTGGACACCAAAAGCAAAAAAGAAATAGAAGAAGGGTTACTCCTATTGTCCAAATCAGAAGAAGCCGATACTCAGCTCTGCTTTCAGTGAAATTCATTTTTTCTTATGTGTGAAATGGGTATGTTAGTTGGGGGTAACTAACCCCCAACTAAGGGGTCCACAGATTTTCCTTCACCACCGTTGCTCTGATACTTGGAGACCCTTAGGCCAATATGAGCATAGACCTCCAGAAGGTGCGTGTGAAAGATATCTTTGGAGTCACAGGGAGGACCTGAGTTCAGATCCCAGTTTTGAGACGTGTTCTCTGTGTGGCTTTGGGCAAACTCTTACTTTCCTCTTCTATGAAATGAAGCTATTAGAGGAGACCTAGTTCTGGGTTCTATGCTCCCACAAACCCCTTTTTCAAATGAATAAATCGGTGTTCAGAAAAAGAAAGTTACTCAAGGTCATACAGCTTGCAAGTAAAAACACATATCTGGACCCCAGTCCAATTTTATTTTTTTAGCTATTTTTTCAATTTTGAGAAATCTCCTTTCTCTCTCTTCTACTTCCCATCCCCCAATTTTCTTTCCATTATGTAATGCTATGTAGAGGCAGCCATGGCACCCTGGGTAGAGATCTGGTCTTGGGCCAAGACAGTCTGGTTGGTGCATCCTGGCTCAGTGATCCTGGACAAGTCCCTTAACCTCTCTGTGCCCTCAGTCACTGGTGTCAAACTCAAATAAAAATGGGCCCCACTCCAAAAACCATATTTAGGTACTTTAGGCTACATACTTAGCATACTTAGACCACCTGCTGGCTACATATGGACTTAGAAAACCATCCATTGGCATTATCTATGTCCTGTTGTATTTTTATTTTATTAAATATTTCCCAATTACATTTTAATCTACTTTGGGCTGCACTTGCTAGCATTATAACCCATGAGCTAGGTTTTTGTTGTTTCTTCCCTAAGCAACTCTATAAAACTATATTTATAGATGATATGTATATAAATACGTGTATATGTGAGTACATGTGTGTAGATGTATGTCTGGATGTTTATATAATAGATATGTGTTGTATGTCTTAACATTTGTGTATCCGTATACGTGTGTGTGCATACACACACATACATACATATATATAATGAGGCGGTACAGCGGATAGAGCACTGGGCCTGAAGTCAGGAAGATTCATCTTCCTGAATTCAAATCCAGCCTCACACTTACTTGCTGTGTGACCCTGGGCAAGTCATTTCACCCTGTTCACCTCAGTTTCCTCATCCATAAAATGAACAAGAGAAGGAAATGGCAAACCACTCCAGTATCTTCTCCAAGAAAACCCCAGATGGAGTCAGGAAGAGTCAGATGTGGCTAAAAACTCTGAACAACAATAACAACCTCTATGTATGTGTATACGTATATAAATGTATATGCAGACACACAAACATGTATGTGCGTATGGATATATAGTCATGTTGTTCATTTGTTTTCAGTCTTTATGACCTCATTTGGGACTTTCTTGGCAAAGGCACTGGAGTGATTTGCCTTTTCCTTCTCCAGATCTTTTTCCAGATGGGGAAATTGAGGCAAAACGGGTGAAGTGACTTGCCCAGGGTCACACAGCCAGAAAGTGTCTGGGAGTAGATTTGAACTCAGATCTTCCTGACTCTAGGCCTGGCACTCTGTCCCTTGTACCACCTAGCTGCCTGATATATAGTTATATAATCCTATAAATGATATGTGTATATGTAGGCAACTCTATATAAAACTTTACATTGCAGTGAGGGTGGCAAGCTGCATTGATGGAGGGAGTTTCCTTGTCTGGAACCTCCTGTCTTGGTGAAATCACACTGTTACTAGACTAGTCTGACCAGAAATGTCCAGCTCTTGTGTGGGTCAGGTCAGGAAACAGAACAAAGGATGATAAAGTCAAGATCCTCTTGTCTCCATTGGAGACAGTCTAGGAGAAGTTAGGGAATGGTTGGGGAGAGCATAGGTGGGCCAAGGTGTAGATTCAATGCCAGGCCAGGGTGGTAGATTCTCAGAGGAATAGTGGCCATAGCTGGGGGTCTTGGCTTGTGCCATCTAGCCCTGTGAACCCACTGCCACCCACCCCCAGGGTACCTGGGCAGCCCCGCAGAATGGGTGCTCTCAATATGGGATCTTTGAAGATGATCCCAGCATTGTTGAGACATGATAAGGTGATGGAGGGAGGCATGCCCGTGCGGGACTGCGGTGTTTCTCCCTGCAGGGCAATCCTGTTGCTATTTAAAAGAGACTTAGCCATGTTATAACATGGTATAATGAGAGAATTTGTTACCAAAGGACTCACCACAATGGCCTCCTCTTCCAGGGCTGTTTTATTTCCCAGGCATGTTGGGGGCTGCCTGGGAATGTGGACATGAAAGGCTCCTCAGACAGGAGCTGTCAGCATGTTAACACCTGGCCCAAACATCACTCCCCCTCCCCCCATCCCCTGAATAACCTGATAGTGGGCTTTGCCCTGGTGCCCCCATCGGAGGGAAGCCGTTACAACGGCTGGCTGGGCTGAAATCACTGGTCTATGAGGTCAGCAGCCTGGATGTCTTCCTGTTCTATCCAGGCTTGCTTACTCCCTAGGTGACACTAAGACCCTCTTGGGTCCTCTCTGGACAGTAGTTTCCTCATCTATTTAAAATGAGGAAGATATATTAGATTAATTAATTAATTAATTAAATGTTTCCCAATGTCTCTAATCTCTATTCCTAGGGTCCTAGAGCTAGAGAGATGGAAAGGAGTTCAGAGGGAAATCTAGCTGAAACCCCTCCATTTTTACAAATCATAGTGTCATATTTAGAACAGGAAAAGACCTCAGAAGACACCTAGCCCAACACCCTGTCCTAGAAAAGGACATCATTTGTTCAAGGTCACCCAAGACAGGCCAGGACTAGATCTGCTTGGTTGGTAACTTGCTTGGTTGTTTTTGAACCAGACCTGTACTTTTCCCCTGCCAATCTAGATTGATTGACGAATGCCCTGCAGCTTGGGGTCTTAAAGAGATCCTTGGGGCACCCAGAGTTTGAGGGACTTGCCCAGTGTCAGGCGGCCAGGGTGGATCGGAGGTGGGGACATGGGGTCTTAGGTCTAGAGCTGGGAGGAATCCTGGAGGTCACTGAAATTCAAAACTCCTCACTTTTACAGGTGAAGAAACTGGGACTGAGACAGGCTTGGTGATTTTTCTATGTCACACAGCTAGTAAGTGCCAGAGGCAGGACCTGAACTCAGATCTTCCTGATACCAAGTAGCATGCTCTTAACAACTATGTCGGGGTGGGGAACCTGTGGCTTCAAGGTCACATGTGGCCCTCTAGGTCCTCAAGAGTGGCGCTTTGACTGACTCCAAACTTATTAAGAGAATTTGTTCTGTAAAACGTCTTCATTGTTAAAAAGTTGCCTCTTCTGTTTCCCCATTTTGTTGTTGTAGTAGTATCTGTCTCTTTGTGATGCCATTTAGTGTTTTCTTGGTAAAGATAATGGAGTGGTTTGCCATGAGAGATGATAAACTGAGGCAAACAGGTTCAAGTGACTTGCCCAGGGTCACACAGCTTAAAAAGTGTCGGAGGCCAGATTTGAACTGGGAAGATTCCAGACTTCAGGTCCGGCGCTCTGTGCACTATGGTACCACCGAATGGCCTTTTTGCCATAACTACTCGTTTCCCCATATTAGACTTTAAACTCTTTGGAGGGCCCATGGTTATTAATGTTTCCCTCAAGCCTTCCCAGGGAGGTATCCTATGGGAAGAGTGACCACCCCCTTCTGCCCACAGTAGGCATCTCCTGGAGGCTGGTTGCCAGCTTTCTGACTTAGCCAGAAGCAGGTCTTAGAACTCTGAGGTCTATTGCTGCTGACTCAACAATGAAAGTGGGCCCAGTGGGGGCTAGTGGTGGGCATACTTCCTGTGGAGCCCTCCCTGGTGGCTGGGTGACCACAGCCCCTCCTCCCTCCTGGAAGCTTATCCCCAGAGGTCATCACCCTTTGTTATCATTTAGCCTCTATCTACTGAGCCTGAATTGTGGGAGGTCTTGGAATCTAAAGGGTGGGGGAGATAAGATGTCAGAGAGTTGGGACCTGGACTGAGGAGGCTTCCTAAATCTGCTGCTAACTCCTTATGTGACTTATTTAATACTTCTTGTTATCTTTGAGTTTTACATTAATTTTTTAGGAGAGGCAGTTGAGGTAAAATGACGTGCCCAGGGTCACACAGCTAGTAAATGTCTGAGATCAGGTTTGAACTCAGGTCCTTTAAACTCCAGGGCCAGTGCTCTATCCACTTTGCCTACCTAGTTGCCACTCACTAGGACTCAAATACTGTTCCCCAAAACTCAGTCACTCTTTTAGCCTTAGCTTGATTTTATATCTAGTATTTCACCTGGGCCTCAGTTTCCCCATCTGTAAAATGAGGGAGGGGCTTAGACTAGCTGACCTCTAATACCCCTTCCAGCTATAACTGCAGCCCTGTGGGGTGAGTGAGGAGTGAAGGTGTTGTCAGTACTTAACATTTCTGAGCAAGTCTTTTAGTCATGTGGCCCTGTACTGGTCATTTCCTCTAGCCTCAGGGAAGGGGCTTAATGGTCCTGGGCCTCAATTGCCTCATTTATCAAAAGGGAGAGAGGATTTGGGCTAGAAGGCCTCTTAGGGTGAAACAGCATCTGCTAAGAATATATTTTCTCCATTCGATTCAACTCAGCAAACATTTATGAAGCTTCTAGTAGAATATAAGCTTCTTGGGGAAACTTTGGGCTACTTAGGGTCTTCTTTGTCTACCCATAATCTAGCACAGTAGATGCACTGATCAGTATTTTCTGCATTTCACTGGGTTGCAGACAGACAGTGACAAACATGAAACCTTCCCTGCCTTCATAGAGTTTACATTTTATAAGGGGAGGGGGTAATCAAATATGTATAGAGCTCTATAAACAGGAGGCAGTTTGAGAAAAAGTGAGTTGTCCCTGAGAAGGCCTCACAGATCTGGTAGCAGCTCAGAGTAAGCGTCTGAAGAGAGCTAAGGGTCCTAAGAGGTGGAAGGAAGGAGCGAGTGGATTCCAGACTCGGGGGTATGGATAATGCAAAACCTTGGAGGCCGCTAGACTGTCAAATTCAGGGAACACAAATAAGCTCCTTGGCCTCGAACCTGGAGTGTGTGAAAGGGAATAATGTGAAAACAGAGGGAAAGAATCAGCCAGAGTCAGCTGGTGGAGGCTCCTCCAGTGTCCTGGCTCACAAAATCACTGTGTTCTGGCAGTGACATTGATGAAAGTGGAACAAGTCCTCCCTCTCCCTGCCCTAAGGCTCTATAGGAACCAGTACGAAAGCCTCCCAGGCAATGGATGGGTATGCCCTAGGGGGCTTCCACTAATTAGTCAGTGGATTAGTCAATCAGTCTACAAGCATTTATTACCCACTTAGGAAATGCCAGGCACGTGAAGCAAGACCTTCCCTGTCCTCGGGGAACTTACATTCTAATGGGAAGTCAGGAGGTGCATATTAGCTTTGGGAGGCTTCCGAGGAATCCTCCTAGGGAAGGCTGTGGGTGGGGGGATGGGTTGGGAGGAAGGGGGCCAGGACTCCTATAGAAGGTGGTGTTTGAGCTGAGTTTGAAGGGACACCAGGAGGCTGGGGGGAGGAGGGAGTGCATTCCAGCCATGGAGGACTGGAGATGGGAGACAAAAGTGAAGTCAGGTGAAAGGTAGCTGGACCACAGAGTGAGTCTGTGCAGGGAAATATTGTATAAAAAGGCTGGAAAAGCAGAATGGGGCCAGGTCATGAAAGGTTTTCAGTGTTCCACAGATTTGATTGTACTGGGTTCTAGAGGCTATGGGGAGCCATTAGAGTTGATTGCATAGAGAGAGAGATTATGTTTAAGGAAGTCACTTTGGCTGTGGAGTAGAGAGAGGCTTGAGGTGGGGGGATTTATTCACAGGGTGTGGGATTCCGTGGGATGAGCTCTTATCCCAGATTCAGAGACTCTCAGAATGGTAAGGGACCTCCGTGGCCATCCATTTATTCCAGCTCAAGGATCCCCACTGCCTCAATGCAGTACAAGGAGTCACCCAGCCTTTGAAGACCTCTCCTGAATCAAAACCCCTTACCTTTGGGGGAGGGCCTTAGAGCGGAGGGAGGTCGCCCATTCCCCTTCTGGGAGTTCTCATTGTTAGGAAGCTTTTCCTTATTCATGCACTCCATTTCCTGGACCTGGACATTCCCTTCAGCAGGGCAGATCACAACCCATCCTGCGTGATTCTTGTTCTGTCTTCCCTTCAGTTCCCCATGGAGGGTCCTCCCAGGTTCTGGGGGCCTTTGTCTATTTCTCGACACCAGAATTAGGCACCGACAGTCCCTTACTTCTCTTCAACATTAGATGAGCTTACTTTGACCTCTTTGTACCTTCCACAGCTTGCTCCCAGCTCTGCTCCTTGGGGTCAAGCAGAATGTTCAAAATCTGACCTTCCACATGAGGCCATGTGTTGTGATGGAAGGAGCAACAGCTGCCTCACTCTCAGAGATCTTGGGTTCAAGTCCTGCCTCTCTTATTTACTACCTCTGGGCCTTACTTTCCTCCTCCTCTAAAATGTTGGACTAAGTGGCCACTGAAGTGTCTTCCATTCCTGGATCTGTGAAATACATGAAGACAGCTAGAATCATTCCCTGACTTCCCTCACTGGCCACTTCCACCAAGCACCCTCATCTGCCACCCCCAAATCCTCCGTGCCTTCCCCTAGTTCTTATATGGACACTGTGGCTTAACATTTACCTTCTTGGGTGTCGCAGTGGGTAGCATGTTAGACCTGTAGTCAGGAAGACCTGAGATTGAATCCTGCCTGAATCACTTAGTAGCCGTGTGACCTTGGGCATGTCACTTAACATTTTCTCAACTTCAATGCCGTCAGAGAAGTTGCCCCTTCCTCCATCCATGAACCTATGAAAACTTGGAGCAAGGGGTACTAGCAATGGTGGCTACACGGGCTTCCTGAGCTCAGGAAGCCCAGAAGCTGCTCAGAGAACCTGTGGGGGTGGAGGGGAGAATGAACAGCAGCTGAAATCAGTGTTGACAGAGGCACAGAGGAGCTGAGCTCACCTGTGGCCTCCTCTGCTGCCAAGTGGGAAAACTCAGGCCCCTTTTTCCTGGAACTTGAAAGGTTTTTCAGAACGCTGCCAAGTGACTCACAGTGGGCTATGCCTTTGGCCTGAGAGTTGGCATCAATTGAAGCATCCTAAGTCTCTGCCTCAGTGGACTGCCCACCACTTGCATTGGGGTACAGACAAAACCAATGTCCTCTATTGCATGGGGCAGCATATTTACCCAAGCCAGGGAATGAAAGTTCTTTTCCATTCAGCAAAGCTTCAACCTGTCCTCTACACAGCTGCTTTTGATATCACAAAAGCATGAGTCAGATCAGATCACTCCCCTGCTCAAAAAACTTCACTGGCTCCCATCACCTCTAGATTAAAATATAGACTCTTCTCTTGGGCATGAAGAGCTTTCCATGGTCTAGATCCAACCTACCCTTCAAGGCTTATTACATATGATTCCACTTCACTTCTCTATTCTACAGCATTCTATTGTAGATTCCTTGAAGGCAGGGACTGTCTTTTGTGCCACCCCCCCTTTTTGCATCCCCAGTACATAATACAATGCCTAACATACAGTAGGCACGTAATAAATGTTTATTGTTTGATTGGTCTATGTTCCAGCCAAATGATACTACTTGCTGTTTTCCCATATATAAACATATAAACCCCCCATCTCCCACCTCCATGATTTTGCACTGGCTGTTCCCCAAACCTGAAATAATTTATATACTCTCTCTCTCTCTCTCTCTCTCTCTCTCTCTTTCTCTCTCTCTCTCTCTCTCTCTGTCTCTGTCTCTGTCTCTCTCTCTCTCCTCACTTTCACCTCTTAGAGTTTTGAAGCTTCTCATGGAGTCTGTTAGGTACCTACTGTGTTCAAGGCACTTAGTCATTCACTGTATGTGTCTGGTTTGTCCTTCCTTCATTCCCAAAGACTATGACAGCAGGGAGATGATGCCATGATTTGCAACTGAATTGCATTTGAGTGAGACAGGGCTGTGCAAGGTCACCAGCCTCACTTTCTCCTCCAGGGCCACCTGAGTCTAGTGACCAGATATTCATCAGGATTATGGAAGATGACCCAGGATGCAGTGGGAGACCCTTACCTATTTAAGAACTCTTTCTGAGTTCTCATTTTGACTGAGGCAATGCCCATTCTGTGATTAGGCCTGTTTAAGAAGCGAGTCAAAGGGTGATCCCTTTATTTAAAAAAAATTAAACTGGGATGGGAAGACTCTAAGAGAAACAATTCCTGCTAGGATTACAAAGCTACAACCCAGACCCAGTTCTCAAGGAGACTAGAATCCAATGGGTGGTGGGGCCTTCTACCCTGGAGAGGAGGGCATAGAGTAGCTTGTATCGGATCACTGTGCTTCAAGGGAGAGGGGCAAAGGAAAGCACCTTAGGGGCCATCCCTTGTCCATCACCATAATTTCTGACTTAAAAATATTCCCATTGATGTTTTTTGTTTTTTATACTACAGTTATTTCCTATAGATATCTCCCTGCCTTATAAGAGGGAAAAATGATTGTATAAAATCAAGCAGTACAGTCGGATGGTGTATGCAGCACTCTGCACCCATGGCCTCCTACCTCTGCTGAGAGAAAGGCAGTGTGTTTTATCCGCCACCCTCTAGAACTCAGATTGGTCATTGTAGTGGATCTAAATGCTTTTGAATGTAGTTTATAATCAATCGACATGCATCCATTGAAATCTGCAGTGCACCAAGCACCGTTCTGGTGCTGAGAATACAAAAACGACGTCAAAACAGCCCCTACCCTTGAGGAGTTTATATTTTCTTAAAGGAAACAGTATATACACATATAAAGCAAATACAAAACACATACTTAACTTTTAGAGAGCACTAGTAGTTGGAAGAATCGAGAAAAATCTCATATAGGAAGTAGTGCTTCAGCTGAGCTTTGATGGAAGGTATTCCAGAAAAGAGGGCATTATAGGCATGGGGCACAGTCTATGTAAAAGCATGGAGACTAGAAATTTCATTTGTAAGGAACAGCAAGAAGGCTAGATTGGCTGCACTATAGAGTGCATGGAAGGACTTTAAAAGCCAAACACAAATTTGTATTTTGTTCTAGAGACAAAAAGGAGCTATGGGATGTTTTAGAGCAGGGGAAGGACCTGGTCAGATCTGCCCTTGAGTGGCAGATCACTTGGTAGCTGTGTGGACTGGAGAAGTTGGCAGGTAGCAGTAGTTCCAGTGAGAGGGGATGGGAGTGGCCACTGTGTCTTTGTGAATACTGGTCTCCTGATTCTTCTTTCCTCTGCATCACTTTAGAGAAGTCTGAATTCCTCATTTTCTTTACTTCTTAAAATGCAATAACACCATTCCATGACATCCTCATGATAGCATCCTCAGTCATTTCCATGAGCAACCATTGTGCTTCTGCTACCCCCCAAGATGCGACCATTGATATTTTGGAACCTTTCTGTCGTCGGCCTTCTTGGGTGGGTGGGTGGAATATTCCCAGGAGGGCAACCTCAGCATTCACAGTAGGGTAATTGAGGTCATAAGTGGGAAAGTAACTTTCTCACGGTCACAGAGTGAGTTTACTGGCAGAGCTGAGATTATGGGTAATGGGTCTTGACTTGTTGCTGAGTTGTTTTAATTGTGTCTGACTTTTCATGACCCCATTTGGGGTTTTCTTGGCAAAGATACTGGAGTGATTTGCTATTTCCTTCTCCAGGTCATTTTACAAATAAGGAAACTGAGGCAAACAGGTTAAGTGACATGCCCAGGGTCACACAGCTAAGAAGTGTCTGAGGTTGGATTTGAATTCAGGTCTTCCTGACTCCAAGCCCCATGCTTTGTCCACTATGCCTTCCCCCTTGATTAGTAGTTCTTATGGTTTATGGCAGAAATCTTCATATTGGTTAATTTTTGAGGGGGTGGATGTTGAAAGGACAGAATATGGTCTCATAGGAGCTATATATTTGTTTGGTGGCTTAGCCCTTCTGCCATGAATTGTGGGACCCAGGAAGTGACCTGCTAACTCTTTTTTCCAACTCAAGCCAGGTTAATTCAGTTCTATTCAATATTTATAAAGTACTTCCTCTGCAGGGCACCATGCTTGCTTATTTATGGTGGCTACATAGACTGAAGAAGACAGCATCCCTGCCCTCAGGAACCTTAGTAGAGCAATGGACATTCACATACACACACACACACAAACAACCCCAATAATTCTAATTCAACCATGGCTAAGCGCATCGGACAGGTCAAACCTGGGCATGAGAGGATCATAGCTCCAGGGCCAGAGGGCACCTTAGAGAGGTCTTTAGTCCAGACACCAAATGTTAGAGCTAAGGAAAGTGAAGCTTGAGGTCGTTCAGCTTGTCAGTGGCAGATCTAGGATTGGGAGCCAGATGCTCGGACTCTAAACACAGAGAACTCTTAGAACACTTTGATCTGGAGGACCAGTCAGCCAATGAACATACTTATATTAAGTGTTTTCTATGTGCCAGGCACTGGGGGGATCTGGGACTGGCACCTGATAGGCCTTGAAGGAAGAAAAGGATTTTTCCAAAGGCAGAGCCATAGCAGGAGCCTGTTTCTCGATATGTTGGACTTTGCAGCCCCAGTACCTAGGACAGTGTCTGATACATTTTGTCTGGGTGGTTGTTGAGTCATTTTAGTTGCAGTCTGACTCCCTGTGACCACTTTTGGGGGTTTTCTTGGCAAAGATACTGGAGTGGTTTCCCATTTCCTTCTCCAGCTCATTTTACATATGAGGAAACTGAGGCAAACAGGGCTAAGTGATTTGCCCAGGGTCACACAACTGGTAAGTGTCTGAGGCTGGATTTGAACTCAAGAAGACTAGTCTTCCTGATGCCAGACCTGGGACTCTGCACTATGTCATCACCTAGCTGCCCTGCCTGATCCATAATGGGCCTTAACAAATGAATTTAGGACTGGAAGATGTTAGTTTGCATCTCTCCTCAGCCCCTATAATTTAAAAATAGGTAAACTAAGACCCTATGAGTTTAAGTGACTTAGGATCATAGACATAAAGCTAATACTGGCTTTAGGGGTCTTTTAGTCCAAACTCTACCCACCTGTTTCACAGATGAATACTCTGAGGTCCCCTGGGTTTGAGGGACAAAGTCTTGCAGGGGCAGAGCTGGGACTTAGGCTCTTGCTGTTATCTTGTGCTCCTCAGCTGGGGGACATTTGCCCCTGGTCCTCCCTTTAGTCATTAACTCTGTCTTCCTCCTGCCTGTTGGTCCCCAAGGAGGGAGCCTCCAATGGGAGACCCTTCTCCTGGGTTTCTCAATCTCCTCCTCAGTGCCTCCCCCTTATTACCTCTCCCCTCCACACACAGCCCAGGGCTGTGTTTCCTGCAGATCACCATGTTTACACTGACTGTAAGTAATGTCTCCGGTTCTTTCTTCAGAAAATGGCTCTGCCTTGGAAGTCATAAAAAGTAAGCTCTTAGGGTAGATAACAACTGTTCCTGTTTGAATCTGAGGTAGAAATCTGGACAAACAAAATTCCAGGGTGGTTTCAGAATCTTACAGAAAAAAGATTAGGTGCCGTCCCAAGGCTTAACCCAATCCCGGTGGGTCATGGCGCCTTCCAGAGACCTCCTCTGGGCAGGCTTCCTGGATTAGCTGAGACCCCGATCATAGACACAGTCAGCAAAGGTTTGTTGAGTGAGCGAATGATCCTAGGAGGGCCACGCTTTGAGAAAACTCAATATATAGAGGTAAGAAGATAGAAAGACCAAATAAAAGTTTACAAATATAGTGTAGGGATAGGAAACTCTCTCTTCCACAATGTAAGGGGGGTATGAACCTTACCTGCAGCTCAGCAAAGGTGTCAAACACCCAGCCCTTGCTGGGGGCCACTGCAGCCCACCACTCTGCCAAGTTGCACCCCAAACTGGGTTCATATGTAATTGGGAAATAATAGTCAACAAAATAAAAATACAGTAAACATAGATAATGTTACATCTTAAAACTAAGCCAATCTGCAGTCCCCAGGGATGTTTACGGAGAGTTCAGTGGACTCCAAGGGAGGCAAATGACTTGCCTAGGGTCACCCAGTCAATATGTGTCAGAGGGAGAATTTGAACTCAGATTTTCCTGGCTCCAAGGTCAACTCTTTTTCCACTACGTCACACTGCCTTTAACCTGAACAAATAGGAAGTGACATTTCTATGGAAATTTTCAAAAGAATTCCTGAGTTCTTTACAAAAAGCATCTCATCTGAGCCTCATGATCCAGAGTGCCATAGGAAGACCTGAGTTCAAATCAGACCTCAGCCACTTCTTAGATGTATGACTCTGGAAAAGTCACTTTACCATTGTCTGCCTCAGTTTCCTCAACCGTCAAATGAGGATCCTAATATTACCCCCGTCCCAGGGTTGTTGCAAGGATCGGGTAATATTTGTAGAACCCTTAGTACAGCAAGAGGCATGAGCTTTGGTGCTTAATAAATGCTTACTCAGTTCCACTGTCCCCATTGTGCCCATTATATGAGCAGTGAATGCAGTTCATTGCATTATACAGGAGCAATGAAAGAAGGTTGAGTGACCCACCCAGAACTATAGAAGTAGGAAAGATCAGAGCAAGATTTGGACTCAGATCTTCCTAAATCTTAAGGTCAGCATTCTCTTCCTCACACTACTTTGCCTTAAGAAAGTAGCATTATCCCCTTTTTTCTAGATGAGGACATCTTGGTTCAGAGGTGTGACTTTCCTCAGTTTCTTCCTCTGTAAAATGAGAAGGTCAGACTCCTCAGGGGTCTCCTTGTTCACACATTTATGATTCTAGTCTCAGCAGTTTGCCCAGGGCCACAACATTGATAAATGGCAGAGGCAGGCTCTATCCATTCTTCTTTCCTGCCTCCCATCTCCTGCTTTAGGGAATGATTTTTTGCCTTGATGCTGCAGAGAGCAGAACGCTGGCTTTAGATTGAGATTTGTTCAGTTGCGTTTGATTCTTTGCAACCCCATTTGGGGTTTTCTAGGCAGAAATGCTGAAGTGGTTTGCTGATTCCTTTTCTAACTCGTTTTCCAGATAAGGAAACTGAGGCAAACAGGGTGAAGTGATTTGCCCAGGGTCACTCAGCTGGTAAGTGTCTGAGCCTAGATTTGAATTTGGGTCCTCCTGACTCTAGGGCCAGCCCCTTGGTTTAGAGTACCTGAGTTTGAATTTGCTGTGGGCAAATCCTTTTGACTCTGTGTCTTAGTTTTCTTGTATATAAAGAGGAGAGTGTTGGACTGTGTCCTCCAGGGTCTCTTCTGGTCATTAATCCTTTTATCTGAAGACTGGAAAAAAGGAGAAAAGGATTCTGAATCAGGGGGTGTGGTTTGAATTCTGGTTGTGTTGCCTTCTCTGTGCCCTTGGGCAAGTATCTTCTATGCCTTGGGCCTCAGTTTCTCCTTCTGTAAAATGGTGATTGGAATATGTGACTTCTGTGGTGCCTTTTGGCTTGAAAGCTATGGTCCTATGGCAAGGTGTACATATGATTTGAGCAAGTCACAGTCTCCCTGGGCCTCATTTTCCCTATGTGTAAAGTGAAGGGGTGAACTAGATGTTCTCTGTGGTGCCATTTGCCTCTAAATCCACAACCCTGTCACAAATTGTCACAAAATGTATGACATTTAGTGAGGCACTTCTGTGACTCCTTTTCCCCATCTGTAAAATGAGAGAGTTGGACCAGGTGATGCCTACCTGCCCTTTCCAGGTCTAATTTCTCTGATCCTCTGCTTTTTTCCAGTGAGCACAAAGGTCCCACTTCCTCTCTTCCTTCCTTCCTTCCTCCCTCATTCCCTCTCTTCCTTCCTTCCTTTCTTCCTCTCTTCCTCCTTTCCTCCCTCCCTTCTTTCCTCCTTTCCTTCCTTCTTCTTCTGCCTTCTTTCCTTTCTTCACTCTCTCCTTTATTTCTCTATCTCTTTTTATTTCCTTCTTGGTTTTTCTTTCACTTTTCTCTTTCTCTCCTTTTCCTTTTCCATTTGCATTCTTTCTCTCCATCTTTCTTTTTCTTTCTATCTCTTCCCTACTTCCTTTTATTCTTTTTTCTTTCTCTCTTTCCTTCCCTTCTAACCTTCCTCTTTTTTCTTCCTTCCTTCTTCCCTCCCTTCCTTCTCTCCTTCCTTCCTTCTTTCCTTCCTTCCTTCCTTCCTTTCTTTCTTTCTTTCTTTCTTTCTTTCTTTCTTTCTTTCTTTCTTTCTTTCTTTCTTTCTTCCTCAAAGGAATGATTTCTACTTTCTCATTGAAAGAGCACTACAACTGAAGTCAGGAGACCTGAATTTCATGATTATCTCTACCATTTGCCTTTGAGTCATGCTGGGCGATCACTTAACTTCTCAGAGCTCTGGTCTCCTCAGTCTGGAAAAAGAAGGCACCATCCTAGAACAAGAATAGCCAAGTTGAATAGTGTTTTTTATGCTGATTCAAGGGTGACTTGACATTTTGCCCATCCCTCACCTACTTCGTAGGAGTCTGATTTTTGAATTTTTAAAAAGAATTCTTACTAAATAAAATGATGTGCGTTGAACTGACCTGGAATGTCAGCGCTGCTGTTTTCTGACTGTATTTATGGGTCCTCCCTCCTCAGAGTTGGCCAGTATGCCTGGATTCTTCCTGCTCCAACATTGCTTTTCACTTGTGGACTTCTTGATAAGATTGTTCCCTGTGCCCATCACTGATAACACCAAGGTGTAAGAAGTCCAAATGTGCATCCAAGAGAGAGATCTTGAATCCCATAACTTCGTAAGCTTGGAGAGGTGACTGACAATTTCTTGATACTTTTCTGCTTTTGCATACATTTTTCTCAAAAGTTTTTGACCACTCAAAAAAGAAAAAAAAAGGATTTCCATGCTGTTCCTTCAGTTTTATTCAACTTGTCTTCAAAATGTTCATCATTCTTCATTTTTCTTGTTTGAGACACACAGATCTCTCCCACATTGATTTTATCTACACCAACTGATGGACATTTCTTTTTTTGGACAAAAAAATCTGTATCGTTTTGACCTATCACCTTGAAAATTTTCTTGTTAAAAATTTTTAGAGCTCCAATTGGGTCCATCCTCCTAGTTTTATAGAGGAAGAAATGGAGTCAGAGAGGGGCGGAGTGATTTGCCAATGGTCACATAGCAAATAAGGATCAGATGCAGAATTTGAACTCAGATCTTCTTGATTATAAGTTCAGCCCCCTATCCACAACATTTCAAGATGTTTCGGTGGTTAGCTTACCACATTTTTCTTTCCTAGAATTCTTTCCTTTGATGCCAGCTTTTTTTGTTTTTTTAACAGTGGATTTTTTCCTATCCATGCTATTTTACTTACAAGTAAAACAGTAGCATTTAAAATGTGGGTTGTAACCTTAGTATGAGTAACCACTTTTAGATTCTCACAAATAATCTAAAAGAATACTTTTTACACACTGCTTCTCAAAACAAGTTTTGAATGTTTTGGTGCCCTCTTGCAGGAGATTCCATAATTTTAATCCAGAAGCGAAAAGATTTCCTTGGTTTAGGAATCAGTTTTTTGTTCTTTCTAATCTCACAGACAACATCATTTGGGTCTGTTCATCTATTAAATAGGGTTGAATTAATCTCACAGACAATATTATTTGGGTCTATTCAGCTTATTAAATAAGGATCTTTTTTTGGGTTTTATCTTAATATTACAAGCTCCTGTGGTTGAGGTTATTAATTATTACCATCATCGCTAATTAAATATTAGTTATTATTGATTAATTATTATAATTAAATACATTATAATTAGTGCAATTAATTAATATAATTATTAATTACTAATCCTGTTGATTGATTAATATGAATTTGGGAAAATTATCATAGATGGAGGACTTGCTCATTTGCTGGCCTCTTTTCTTGTCATACTGAATTTCATCATTACAATACGAAAAATTACACCTTACTCCCCTGCCATGTTCTCTACACCAGTGACATTGGCTTCCTTACTCTTCTTCCCACAAGACACTCCGTCTCCTGACACTTGGCATTTTTCTCTCTGTTCCCCATGCCTGGAATGCTCTCCCTCCTCATCTCTGTCTCCCAGCTTCCTTCATGTTGGAGCTAAAATCCCACTTTTTGCAAGATGCCTTTCCTAATCCTCTATAATCTCTTGTTTTAATATCTCCTGTCTTAATATCTTGTTTGTACATTGTTGTTGCTGTTCAGTTGTGTTTGACTCTTCATGACCCCATTTGGGGTTTTCTTGGCAGAGATCCTGGAGTACTTTGCTGTTTTCTTCTCCAACTCATTTTGCAGATGAGGAAACTGAGGCAAACAGGGTTAAGTGACTTGCTCAGGGTCACACAGCTAGTAAGTGTCTGAGGCCATATTTGAATTCATGAAAATGAGTCTTCCTCATTCCAAGCTCAGTACTCTTCACCAACCAATTGGCTTGCTTGTACATCGTGATTTGCTTGGTGCCTCCTCCGTCAGACCTTGAGCTTCCTGAGAGCAGAGACTATTTTTGCCTTCCTTATATCCCCAGTACTCAGAATGGTACTTGGCACATAGTAGGCACTTAAGAAAGTTTGACACTTGTTGGTTAGATTCATCTTCTTCATCCATCTCCCAAGTCTCTGGTGCTTTGCATACTACAAGTCTCTGTGGAACAGATCTTACAGCTCATGGCAAATCAGACATTTCACAAGTATGTTTAAACTAACCTGCACATCCCTGATCTGTATATTGAGCAAAATAGCCACCTGTTGAATGGTCTTTTTGTTCTTTTTAAATCGTAGGAGCCAGAAATGCCGTATGACATGAAGTGAAGTTGTAGTTTTAGCAGAGAGATACCTCGCATATGAGGGGCTCCAGGAGCCTTATCCTGATTGCCTCTCTGATTACCCAGATATGGTCCCTCTACTTTCTTAGCAGAGCAGGGAAGCTCCATCTCTGAGATTTAAAAGTATAATAACATCACATATAATAACAGAAACTCTTTGGATGATGGACACACTTAGAAGAATTTAAGTAATGCACACCAGTGCCTACAGAGTAGAAAATAGGATTAAAAATGAGAGGAATGTTTACCAGATGATACCTGGTGTACAATTGGGAGCCCAGTCTCCAACATGTGGAGTGTTCACTGCATGACTGAACACACATGAGCGTGTCTCTGCCTGCTCTCTAAAACGGCACCTAAGCCAGGATGTCACAGAGCAGTGTTTATGCTCAATTCGTGGAGTGACTTCTTGCTGTCCTCCCTCGTCCCCACCTGTCCCCCCGCCAACCAAACCCCTGCTCATTACCACCTAATGTCTCATAAGTTATATCAAAATGTAGATGTCACTCAGTAACCCAGGATGATGGTGAAATCCTGAAGATTGAATTCAGCATCAAAAAGTTGATATAAAAACATTGAGAAATTCTCACATGACAGAATGTGTGTTGAACTGGGATAGAACAGTCCCCTTAGAATGCCATTGAGATAACCCATAGGAGCTGCCATCTGGCTGCCCCCGGTGATTGGATTTGATGTTTCATGGGTCTCTAAAGCCTCTTGGGCATTAACTGGCACTCATCTCCTTAATTGTGGCAAAAGCTTTGGGTCATTTTTTTGTGCCAGCATCCATAACTTCCCTTACCATAGCAAAATCTCCAGCTTCATTATATATGGCTTCACATATATTCTCTGTAGATGCTGGTCATGAAGGTTCTGTTTAGCATGGTGGGAATGATGAAAAAGATGGCATGCTAGGAAATCTCCTTGATTTCCAGATTTGCCACTTGTTGCTTTTGCAATTTTAGACAAGTCACTTAACATCTCTGAAACTCAGTTTCCTCTCTCTGTAAAATGTTAGACCAGATGTTCCAGTTTTATAGATTGGACAGTCTATGATTCTATGAATCTATGAGTCAGCCCTTTACTCTGGTCCTGGGTAATTCCACTGAGTTGGGATAAAGCATAGGAATTGGATCCAGATAGAACAGTGTAAGTTAATAGTATCTACACCCTGCACACCACACCCCTCTAAGGGCTCCCTAGTGTTGTCTTGGGATAGCGGGATAACTTCCAAAGCCTTTAGGAAATGTTACCAGTCACCACAGGTTCTCCTGGCAGTTTGTTGGATAGATGAATGAATAGATAGATGGATGGATAGATGGATTATTTTTCAGAGTTAGTGGGAAGGAAAAGGCAAGAGAGAAGGATGCTTTTCAAGAGAAAAATCTTTGTGTTCTATACTGCTGGGTCTTCTTAAAGTGGGGTTCATCTGAGCCCTGGAAAAAAGGTCTTCTCACTGTTCATTCTTAGGCACTTCAGCCTGACTTGTCTCAGCAGATCCATTGGAGGGGCCAACTGGAACAGAACAGCTTCCGGCACTCTGGGTGAATATTTGGGATCCCTCAGAAAAGGCTGCCTGTTTGAGCATGTTGGGGACAACCTGTCTTCCCCCCAAAAAGTACCCAGTCCCTTTACTCAGAAAAGCTTGAAGGGCTTAGCGGGCAGAACTTTAAATCTTCTCATCACAAATGGTACAGATGAGAAATTCCGAGTGCTTCAGGAAGCTAGGGGAGAAGGAACAAAGGGATTAGGGACAGAACTCAGAGAAGAGGAACTTGAGAGATGATATGTGTCCCTAAATCCAGATTAGGTGTCTTGGCTTCCACTCCTGGAGAGCAAAGACTGAGCTGGATTTGTGGAGGTTGGAAATGATGAGTCTCTTTGGGTATCTGAAGGGCCATCATGTGAAAAAGGGACTAGAGATTGTTGAGCCTCAGAAGGCAGAGCCAGGAGCCATGGGCAGAGGTTTCAGCTCTGGGTAAAGAAAAGTTCCCCATTGTAGGAGCTGTCCACAAGCCCCTGGGCTGCCTTGGGAAGTAGCTTCTCTATCATGGCAGGTCTTTAGGGCCTGCCAGGGACAGCCACTGCCTGAGCTGCTGTGGAGGGGAATTTTTGTTCATGTGCAGATGGGACTAGTTATCTACTGAGGTCCCTCCCACCTCTGAGACTCAGTGACTCATTCCTGATTCATGTCTATTCATCAAACTCATGAGACAGGAGCTCTTAACTGTGTGTGTGTATGTGTGTGTGTTTGTGTAATTGATGGACTCCATTGGCAAAGCCAATGGATTCCTTCTCAGAAAAATGTCTTAAAGTACACAGAGGAAAATACATAGGACTATAAATTATGTTGAGATACAGTTATCTATGTACACACATATTGCATATATACTTTGTATATATACATAGGCACACATATAATTTGTCTGTGTGTGTGTGTATAGGCACAGATATATAGCACATTCATGGACCCCCAGGTTGAATCCCCTTAGGAAGTATCTACTCTGTTCAGCACTGTTTGAAGCACAGTATGGGGAAGACAAAAGAAGTAGCAGGTGCCAGCCCTGACCTCAGGAGGCTTCTAGTTTGTCTAGAGCAATGGTTCTCAACCTTCCTAATGCCAAGACCCTTTAATACTCATATGTGGTCATGTCTGCATGTGGGTAGACCTGCCTGGAGACAGACAGAGAAGCGGTGTCTCGGTTCCTAAGACCATCGGAAATATGTGTTTTCTGATGGTCTTAAGCAACCCTTGTGAAAGGGTCGTTCCACCCCCAAAGGGGTCGCGACCTACAGGTTGAGAACAGCTGGTCTAGAGGGTTTGGACTCAGATGGACTCATTAGAGCTCAGATTCAAAGCATGAGCAGGTTACAGAGTACACTTACTAAGTTGCTGGAGAAATCCAGAGCAGGGAGGGATCCATCCTCAGTCTTGTTGACTGCCCCGTATATGGAACCCTCATATGAATTCTTATCCTTTACATTTTGTATGATTCCCCTTTCTGTGCGCCAGCACTCTGCCCCTCCTCCTTCTAATCAAACTTGTTCATTCATTTTTTTTTCAGTTATATCTGTCTCGTGACCCCATTTGGGGTTTTCTTGGCAAAGATACAGGACTGGTTTGCCATTTCCTTCTCCAGCTCATTTTACAGATGAGGAAACTGAGGCAAACAGGGTGAAGTGTGACCTGCCCAGGGTCACAGAGCTAGGAATCCTGTGGCTGGATTTGAACTCAGGAAGATGAGTCTTCCAGACTCCAGGTCCAGTGCTCTGTGCATGGTGACACCACCTAGCTGTCCCCTCTAATCAGACTTGCCTGTTAGCTATCCCACAATAGACAATATTCCATCTTCCCCCTCCATACCTTTGTATAGGTGGCTTCCCATGTCTGCAATATGCTCCTATCTCTTGGATTTCCCAGCTTTCCTCAGAGTACTGTTACTCCTTCTCTAGGGCTTTCCCAGTGCCCCTCCCCCATTTGCTGGTGGTGCCCCTCCCCCTGAAATTAGTATGTATATGGGTTGATAAACATATATAAAACTATGCCAAGTAATTTATAGATGTGAGGCACAGAAATGGGCAGGAATGGATGGATTAAGTGCTATATCATCAAGTGGTTCAGTGGATAGAGAACTGAGCCTGGAATCTGAAAGACCCAAGTTCAAAACCAGCCTCAGATACTTATTAGCTGTGTGACCCTGGGACAGTCACTTAACCTCTGTTTACCTCAGTTACCCAGTCTGTAAAATGGGAATAATAACAGCACCTACCTCTCAGGGTTGTTGTAAGGACTGAATGAGATCATAATTGTAAAATGCTTACCACGGAGCCAGGCACAGAATAGTTGCCATGTAAATAAATGTAAGTACCATTCGAGGAAGACCCACATCTATGAGGTCATGTATCCATTGGATTATTTGGAGTAACTTTGTTTCTACTTATTTATGTGGATGTTATATCTCTCTCCCACCCCCAGCAGGGTATCTGGGTATCAAAGGTATCTTTGAGGGCAGCCGCCATTGTGTTTTTGTGATTTGCACTTAGTAGGCATTTAATAAGAGATTGTCAAAGAGAATGGAATGCAGTGAAATTAATCATGGAAGGCTTCCTGGAGGAAGTAGATTTTTTTTCCTCTTGAACCTGCTGCCTCCCAATCAATCTATGAATCAATCAACAATTTTTTATTAATGTGTCCTGCACTGGAGATACAGGGAGAAAATGAAATAGTCCCTGCCTTCAAGGAAATGGGAGGATACCACACAAATGTGGCCAGCTTGTTACTTGGCTCCCAGTTGTGACTCTTTTTGCTAACTTTGTGATAAGGTCTCATGTATGCTGTTAAAAGGCTGCAAGTGACATCTGCCCCCTCTGACTCGGGCACCTGGGACGAAGCCACAGTTCCAGCTCTGTCTCCCCTTCCCCTCCCTCTCCTGCCAAGACAATCCCCACCCCTCAGTTCTCACCTGTTTCTCCCTTACAGTACTCACCGCTGCTGAAGAAACTGTACTGCCAGATAGCCAAGACGTGCCCCATCCAGATCAAGGTGTCGACGCCTCCTCCGCCTGGCACCGTCATCCGGGCGATGCCCGTCTACAAGAAAGCAGAGCACGTGACTGAAGTGGTGAAGCGCTGTCCCAACCATGAGCTTGGCAGAGACTTCAATGAAGGTGGGGTTGAGTGGGGGGGAAGAGAGGCTTTTGTTCACAACCACAGAGAGTACTTGGTGTTGGGGATGCAGGTAGAGATGTGATACTAGGCTTGTCCTCAAGGGGCTTAAAGTCTAGAAGCATCATGGCGCAGTAGATAGAGTGTTGGACCTGGAGTCAGGAAGAGCTGAGTTCAGATGTGGCCTCTGGACACTTCTGGGCTTTGCGAACCCGGGCAAGTGACTTTACTTGTGTCTGCCTCAGTTTCCTTGTCTGTGAGATGGGGATGCATAATGGTAGCACCACCTCCCAGGGTTGTTGTGGGCCTCAAATGGGATAGCATTTAAGTGGTGCATTAAGTTCTACCCAGCAAAGACCAAAAGCCAGGAAGGACCAGCCAATAATGCTAAGATGTCATTAAGAATAATCACAATAGCTCAACATTTACATAGCACTTAGTAGGTGCCAGGCACTGTGCTAAGGGCTGTACAGTTCTTCATGTCATTTGATCCCCACAACAACCCTGTTATTATCTCCACTTTACAGATATGGAAACTGAGGCAAACATAGGTGAAATGCCTGCCCAGGGTCACACAGCTAGTAAGTATCTGAGGCCAGATTTGAACTCAACCCTTCCTGACTCCAGGTCCAGCCCTCTCTCTGCTGTGTCAGCTAGAAGTCCATACATTCAGTTCAGTAAACATTGCCTGGGTCTTTGACCACACCTGAAAGGAATGTTGTTCAGTTGTTTTTTCAGTCGTGTCTGAGTCTTTGTGGCCCCATTTGGGGTTTTCTTGACAAGGATACTGGAGTGGTTCACCATTTCCTTTTCTAGCTCATTTTATAGATGAGGAAACTGAGGCAAACAGGGTGAAGTGACTTGCCAGGATCATACAGCTAACAGTTGTCTGAAGCCAGATTTGAACTCAGGAAAATGAGTCTTCGTGACTTCAGGCCCAGCACTATCCATTGTACCAAAGGAATATAAGCATAAGTAACCTGATTTCATCAAACAATTGAAGGTTCCTACCAGTCAATCGACAAGCATTTATTAAAGGTCTACGGTGTGCTAGGCACTGTGCTGAATGCTAGGGATACAAACAAAAAGGGGGACAAACAGTATCTCCCTTCAAGGAGCTTACTCTCCAGTGAGGTAGACCACATGTGCATACAGGCTACAAGCAGAGTATATAGAATGGCTGTCTCCAAAGGGAAGGCACTAGCAGTTGAGAGTACTCCTACAGGGGATAATTTTTGAGCCAAGTCTTGAAGGAAGCCAAGAATTTTAAGAGGCAAAGGTGAGTGCAAGACACTGTTGGGGCTGGAGAGATAGCCATGACACAGGCTCTGTCCTCAAGGACAGTTTCATAGGAAAGAGAAATATGAAAATCGGCCTCCAGAGCACAAGACATTGTAATAAGGGCTGGCGGCTAGAGGCCCATCATTTGACGGAGCTCAGAGGCAGGCAGAGGCTTCTTAGGTTATGTACCTAATTAATGACAGCGGTAATATTTGAGCCCTTTCAACTCCTGAGCCAGTACTTTCTCTACTGTATTAATCAGCAGAGGGAAATACCATTTCTAGCAGGAATGATAAAGGAAGTTTTTTTGGAGGAGGTGGCATTTGATCTGGGCCATGAAGGGCAAGTATAATTTTCCAGTAGGTGGGGATGAAAATGGGAGGGTTGATTGGGCATTCTAGGTACACGAAATAATGGAATATGTGGGAATGGCAAGATGATCAGGCTGTTTGAAATGTGGTGTGTGACACACTCCATTGGCAATCCATGCACTGCCTCTTTGTACCTTGGGCAGGTCACTAGGTTTCTCTGGGCTTTGATTCCCTCACCTGTCAAATGAGGGGGATGGCCTCTGAGAGACCTTCCAGCTTGAGATCATTGATCCTATCTCTGATCCTACAGTCCTGTAACCCTATGGATGAACAGAGGGGTTCAGTTCAAAGGAATGCTAGAAAGGCAAGTTGGGGTCAGATTGTGGAGGGCCTTGGGACTCAAAGCTAAAGAGTCTGAACTTTGTCCAGTGGACACCAAGGAACTTGCAAAGGTTTTAAGCAGGAAGAATGATCAGAGCTTAGAATGAAAGAAATTAATCCATCAGAGGATTAGAGACAGATCAGCTGTTTCTGTTGTAATGGCCTGGGGACAGCTCCACATAGAAAAGCGCTTCACAGGACTCTGTCTCATTATAATCTGGGCCTCTCAGAGTCCAGCATTAGAAAGGGAATGAGGGGGAGGGGATCCAGTGAATGATGGTGGGTCCAGGATTGAAGGGAATGCTCCTGCTGACTCTGAGCTCTCTCCCGGCAGGACAGTCAGCCCCAGCAAGCCACCTCATCCGAGTGGAAGGCAGTAACCTTTCTCAGTATGTGGATGATCCTGTCACCGGGAGACAGAGTGTGATGGTGCCATATGAGCCACCCCAGGTATGCCATATGACTTTCATTTCCTTTCCCTGAAGCCCTGAAATGTTTGAGACTTTACCTTGGTCACCCCATCTTTCATGTCCATCTACCTTGATGAGAAAGTAGGTTGGGGCAGCTAGGTGGCACAGTGAATAGAGCACCAGCCCTGCAGTCAGGAGGACCTGAGTTCAAATTCGGCCTCAGACACTTTACACAAAAAACTAGCCATGTGACCTTGGGCAAGTCACTTAATCCCAATTGCCCTATCTTCCCCCCTCCAAAAAGCAAAAAAAAAAAAAAGTAGGTCTTGCCTAGACCTCACTGCAATGCCTTTGGGATTCATCTAAGACCACCCACATCAACCCTTATGGCCTTCTCTTCCAAGAGCTAAACAACCCCACTTCCTCTAGCTTCTTGTCCTCATGGACTCATTTTCCCATCCTTACCTTAATCTCTCCCATCTGGAGGACTGTATTTAGTTCTGGGACCACATTTTTAGGAAAACATTCACAGGAGAACCACTTGTGATGGTGATGGAACTGGAAACCATGATATAGGGGGAAAGGGAATAAGCATTAATATAACTCCTACTGTGTGCCCAATACTGTGCTAAGTGCTTTTACGAATGTATCTCAGTCAATCCTCGCAACAATCCTGAGAAATAGGTGTGATCCCCATTTTACAGCTGAGCAAACCAAGGCAAACAGAGCTACAGTGATTTGCCCAGGGTCCCACAGCTAGAAGTGTCTGAGGCTCTTGTGAATTAATGTGTATTTTCTGTTTGTCTTTGTCCGGACTCTCTCATTAGCTTCACCGCCATAGACTATATGTTTGGACTGTTCTCTGTCTCCCCTAATATACGCAGAGAATATTGGCCACTGGTGGATCAAGGGCTCTGATCCTCAACATCAGCCCCCTCAAGGGGGAAAAGCATTTCCCAGTTTCCATATCAGCTTTTTTCCAATTAGAGCTCAGAGACTCCAGTTTTCCTGATGTGTTTTTGACCACTGGACCCAGCCAGCTCCAGAGGAGAAAGTGAGATTGGTGACTTTGTGTAGTCCTCCCTCACTTAAATCCAGTTCACTTGCATGTCATGGCATCACCTTCCTGATGTCATGGTCCTCTCAGACTCCTCTCTAACTACTTAGTGCTATGGAAGCAGGGGTAGGGGAGAAGATGGGAATGGGGAGGGGAGGGAGAAGGGCAGTGAATAAGAGACCTAGGTTCAAGAATCAACCTCTAATTAGTTCTGCAGCCATGAACAAGTCTTTTCCATGTTTTTGGCCTCAGTTTCCTTTTCTGTAAAAGGACTATTGGACTGTTGGGTTAGTTAGTCCAGTATTGCACTCAAAGGAACCTTCCAGCACTGAAGGTCTACGAGTTTACAAGCCAGGCCTAGCCCTCCCTCTAGTGGTCTCAAGTGGTATAGCGCACTTAGGACTGTGCACAGTTTTCCCATCCAACTTCCCAACATGGGGGGAGGCAGGAAACCGATAATGAAATCAACACCCAACTTTACAAAGCACTTTAAGATTTGTAGAGCACTTTACATGGATCCTTGTGGGGTGGGTGCTCTCATTATCCCAATTTACATGATGAGGGAATGGGTGTTAAGTGATCTGCCCCTTGTCATACAGCTAGGAAGTGTTAGAGGTGCTAGTCAGAACCTAGTTCTTCTTGATCCCTTTGAATGTTCCCAGGAAGTCCAAATGATTGGGCCAGAGAACCAGAGTCCTAGAGCTTAGTCTCAGTTCTGCCACCAACTCATTATGTGGTTAAATTTCTTCTTGGTTTCTCCATCTTTGAAATTCTTGGGGGTGGAGGGTGGGTACAGGTGTTCCTTGTGATAGGTGATAGAATTTAAAGGTTCTTCCAGTGATAAGAGTTCTTATAGCTCTGATATCTTGTGATCTAAGCCTCCTCCCAACTCTGACATTAAAGGGTTCTTCTGGTTCTTATAGCCTATGATCTAACTCCCCATTCATCTCTGATATTCTGTATTCCAAAATCTCTCCCTTTTCTGACATTCTAGCTTCTGATGTTTCTTCCACTTCTAATATCCTGTCTTCTAAGAACTCTCCAAGATCTGACATTCTAGGTTCTAGGAACCCTTCCAATTCTCACATTCTGGGTTCTAGGGACTCTTCCAACTCTCATATTCTGGGTTCTGGGGACCCTTCCAACCTCTAACATTCCAACCTCTTCCAGATTTTGCATTCTATGTTCTGGGATGTAAGGTCTCTTCTAACCCTAGATTGCTATGTCTGAAGGGCCTTCTCAGTCCCAATTTTCTGTGTTCTGAGGTTCCTCTCAGCTATGGCATTCTATGGTACAAAGTCTTTGGGCAGTTGACTCCCAGATTAGTCAGCCCTAGTCTTTTTCTGAGATCCAATCCTACTCCCTACAAACATTTACAGCTGAATATCCTATAGGCATCTTAAACCCAATATGTCCTTGAGTCCAAAGCAGAACTCATTGTTGTTTCCCCAAATCCCTTCCCTCTTCTGCTCTTCCCTATTAACAAAGAGGGGCAAGACCCTCCTTCTGGTCACCCAGGCTGGCAACCTCAGTGTCATCCATGGCTCCTCACTCCCCTTCTCCCCCAAATCTGAGATGCTTTTTGCCCTTTAGGGGGCTGATCTTGAGGAGTAGAGCCCTTGATCAACCAGTGGCCAATAATCTTTGTATGTGTGTGAGGGGAGACAGAGAATACCCCAAACATAGAGCCTATGGCACTGAAGCTAATAGGGGAGTCTGGACGAAGATCTGTTGCCAAGTCTTGTTAGGCCTGCCTTCCCAGCATCTCTCATCTGTGCCCTCCCCCCATCTCTCCACTCCACCCTACCTCTTTCCTTGCCTAGACTATTGCAATAGCCTTCTAGGTCAGTGGTTCTCAACCTGTGGGTCGCGACCCCTTTGGGGGTCAAACAGCCCTTTCACAGGGGTTACAGGGGTCGCCTAAGACCATCGGAAAACATTTCTGAAGGTCTTAGGAACTGAGTTACCACTCCTCTATCTGTCTCCAGGTGGGTCCGCCCCCATATGAGTATTAAAGGGTTGTGGCATTAGGAAGGTTGAGAACCACTGTTTTGGGTGGTCCTTCTCTACCCCAGTCATCTTCCCCTCAGCTTGCTATGTGCTCTTCCTGAGGCACAGGTCTGACCATGTCATGCCTCTCCCTAACTCTAAGCTCTGGGGTCTCCCTTTTACCTCCAGGCTTAAACAGAAAGTCTTCTTCATAACCTGGTCCCTTCCTTCTGTTCATTTTCTCAAACTCTATGATCCAGCAGCATAGTTCATTTGACATTCTTCCTACAAGGTACTCCATCTCCCACCTCTTTGCCCAGGCTGTCCCACGCATCTGGAATTCTTTCTCCTCATCTCTGCCTCCTAGAATCCCTGCATTTCTTCAGGGATCCTTCCTTCTGCAGGAGTTTTTTCCTGGTCCCCCTGGCCACTTGAGTCTTTTCCTCTGAAACCATCTTTCTCTTCTGTTCTGCTTTTTCCTATTTATTTATATGTTGTGTCCCCCATACAACATAGCGTGATCTCCTTGAGAGTAGAAACTGTTTTTTCCTCATTCTTGTATCCCCACTGATAAGCAGTAAGAGCCTGATAAATCCGTATAGATCAGTTTGTTAACATTCCATACCCTAAAGTAGATCTCTCACAGCTCTGACATTCTCTATTCTAAAGAACCTCCTGTTTTGACTTTCTTTGTTCTACTGCCCCTTCCGGCTCTGCTATTCTATGGGTCCATGATTTGGCATAGTAAATCAGACATTTTGGGTCTAGGATTTGATTTTCTATTACTATACAAGTTTCTGTAGAGGCGGAGTGAGATTTGGGACACAGTCTCATGCATTTACTGAAATATACACACTTTTATAGCAGTTTAAGATTTGCAAAGCACTTCACAAATATTGTTTTATTTTATCCTCACAACAGCCTGGGAGGTGTATGGTCTCCATTTTACAGCCAAGGAAACTGAGGCAGGCAGAAGTTAAGTGACTTTGCCAAGGTCACACAACTTGTAAGTGTCTGATGCTGGATATGAAGTAAGATTTTCCTTACTCCATGTCCAACACTCTATCCACTGTTCCATCTTGTTGGTTACCCAGTAGGTGCATATATTTATTTTTGTGCAGACCATGTAAATGGTGGAACCAAATAAACCAAGTCATTCCTTTTTCCCCAAAAGTTTTGCTCTTCTTTCTTAAATACTTTCAAGTTACTCCTCCTTGTGTTCTAGGAGATCAGACCTAGTAGAAATATAGGCATATTAATTTCTCAAGTAATTACCAGAGGTCCTGTTGATTGATGCTAATTCTTCTTTGCAGTCTACAAGATGGTTGATTGACTTCACAAGAATTCCAGCTTATCTTTTCCAAGGAGAATTCTGAGTAGTTACCTACAACCACACTGCTTACATTATAGTTAGGACTCTAGAACAGAGTGTTTATCTAATAGATAAGCAGCAACCAGTATTTATTAACTAAGTGCCAGAATCTTTGTGAAGGAAATGAAAGACAGTCCCTGTCCTCAAGGAACTTACATTCTAATGGGACAAGAACACACAGAAAAGGGAGCTGAAAAGCAACAAGGAGAGGGGAAGCAAGTCAAAAAATATAATTGTGTCATTAAATCTTGATAAATTAGTAGCATAGAGCATAGATTGAGATCAAAATATTGCAAATCTCCAGAGAGCCAAATTACTAAACCAATTATTAGAACAGAAGTTTTATGTATGTAATATTAATGGAATATTTTCATGCCTTCTAGTCATTTAAGGTGTGGCCAATTAACCTTGGTTCTGTAGCTAGTGGCTGCCGTTAATGGCCCAGGTATATCAGCTATAATATTAAGATTTTTCAAATACCAACACAAACACTCACCCCTCCAAAAAAATGGTTAGATGCTTCCAAGTGATTTTAATAGAGAATTGGTTAGTGGTAACTGAGCCCCTGCCCTCCAGATTTATCCAAAGTCAGAGCTGAGCTTGTCTGGGGATGAGTTGGACTGTCTCGGGTGTCCATCTAAGCTCACAGTCTCTTGAACCATTCAGTGGGCCGGGTATGCTTTTTAGAGTACTCCAGCTATAGTCCATTCCTGGGCCTTTCTCTCTTCTCTTGAGAGCAGGTGGGGACAGAATTCACCACCATCCTGTACAACTTCATGTGCAACAGCAGCTGTGTGGGAGGCATGAACCGGAGACCCATTCTCATCATCATCACGTTGGAGACTAGAGAGTGAGTCAGATGGGGAACTTGGATGGGATGGGATAGGATGGGATGGGATGAAAAGAGATGAGGTAGAGTGGGATGAAAGAGATGGGATGGGATGGGATGGGATGGGATGAAAAGAGATGGGGTAAAGTGGGATGAAAAGAGATAGGATGGGATGGGATGAAAAGAAAGGGGGTGGAGTGGGATGAAAAGAGATGGGATGGGATGGGATGGGATGAAAAGAGATGGGGTAGGATGGGATGGGATGAGAAAAGATTAAATTACAAAGAAGGTGTAGACCTGCATTGGTAGAGGGAGTTTCCTGACAGGGGAGTTCCTTACACTTAGGTATCAAACTCAGAGCCAGAGAGGCCCTGTGGCCTACAAAATTCCCCAGTGTGGTCCAACCAGATTTAAATTTAATTGGGAAATCTTTAACAAAATTATAATACAAGGTATATAGTGTTTAATGTGTGGTTTTCTTAGTCTGTAGGTAACAGGTAGGGATTTGAGTTTGAGACCACTGAAATCACAGGGTGAGTTCCTATTCCTTTTAAGGTTTTCAGAGCTCTTTACATATGTTATTTAGTCCTCACAATACCCCCTGGAAGAAGATGATAATATTATTCCCATTTTATAGATCATGATACTGAGGATCAGAGAGGTTATGTGACTTACCTGGAATCACACAGCTAGTCAGCGTCAGGGACAGGATCTGAATCCAGGTCTTAATGACCCCAAGCCCAGCTCTATATCCACTGCACCAAAATGCCTCCCCAAATAACTTGGGAGAGATGCCATGGAAGAAAGACACAAGGAGCCTTCAGAGGACAGACTGAATGTGTCTCTGAATGTCCCCCATGAGACAATAGGTCTGTCATTTGTTGTACAGAGTAAGTGAGGCATGGTGACACTGGGCTTCAGAAGGAAAGACAGTTTGGTGAATGGGAAGGAACATCAGTGTTCTAGATCCTTTGGTTTGTTTCTGACATCTGCCACTATCCAACTTCCTTCCATGGACCCCAGTTTCCACATCTGTGTGAAATGATGCTAACCCCCCCTTACTGGTCCCTTCCCATTTGAAAATCCCATGGTTCTTTGCTGGCTTTATTATGTGAAACTCATTTTTCCTATCCCCAAAATGAGGGGTTTGGACTAATTTTCCAGAATGTCCCTTCCAGCTCTTACAAACTGATGGCTTTTATTTACTTAATTTCTCCTTTTGTCCCAGAATGAAAGGCAATTTTGCAATTGCAGGCACTTTTCAATTCCTTCAAAGTGTTTTTGTAGGGTGATGGCCTTCCCAGAGACAGCTCCTAAGCACCAGAGCACTACTAGGTGGGACCAGAGTTCAATTTTCTGCTCAGCCCCTTATTACTTGTATGATCTTGGATGAGTCCGTGTATCTTTCCAAGCCTCAGTCTCCTCATCTGTAAAAATGAGGGAATTGGATTCTGGGCTTCTGAGGTCTTATACAGAGTCCTTCCATCCTAGTAGATTCTCTGGACAAGGGTTTGAATCATCTCAGTTACTGGTGAGAAGAATGAGTTATTTCAGTTTCAAAGATGAATACCCTGATGTCCATTCCCACCCTTTCCCCTTTTCTGTCTCTAAAAAGAATAAGAGGGAAAAGACCAAAAGTGATGTCGCCATGGTTGGTTCTGATCTGTGAATCTGTGCTGGGGGTTAGTTGGGGTCAGTTGGTATAGACTGGGGCTGTAGGTGTGTGGAGACTCTTGGCATTCCCCATGCCTCAGAGATGAGTGAATGAATGTGAGTTCCTGCTTCTATTTGCCTGACAGTGGACAGGTTCTAGGCCGGAGGTCATTCGAGGGGCGGATCTGTGCCTGTCCTGGCAGAGACCGAAAAGCAGATGAAGATCACTACCGGGAGCAGCAAGCTCTGAACGAGAGTGCAGCCAAGAATGGGAACGCTACCAAGCGCAGTAAGTCTGGCTCCTTGGTGGGGAGCTTTAATTCAATGATTCGATTCTACAAGCCCTTATTAAGTGCCTGCCTTATACCTGGTGTTGGGGGATACAAAGAAAAAATCCAACAGAACTCGGAGACTGAAGCTGAAGAGAATAGAGGGCTGAGTCGGTAAACTTGGGAGTCATCTGTGTAGAACTAACAGTTGAATGAATCCATGGAAGCTGATGAGCCAAAACAATTTTAATAGAAACTTCTGGTGGTTAATAATTCTCTGCTTTCCAGGCTTTCTTTGAAAACCATGGTTGCATTTGACTGAGGTTGACTTGGACTCCCTCGAGTCAAGAGAGGGTAGTGAGAAAAGGGCACAGGACCATGAACCTTGAGGGACAGTCACACTTAAGGAAACTGATACAGTGGTGATTCAGCAACAGAGGCTGAGGAGATGTCAGATAGATAAGAGGAAAGACGAGAGAAAGTCACTAAAACCTAGAAAGGAGAGAGTGTCCGAAAGGTAGGGGTGGTCATCAATGTCAGATTCAGCAGAGAAGTCAAGTGGTCTGAGAAAAGTCCTTGAGATCACTTATGACCTTGGAGAAGGCCAGTTTCATTTGAACATTAGGATGGGAAGCCAAATTAAAGGGGTTGAGAAGTGAGTAGTAAGTGAGGAAATGCAGGCAGAGAGTGTAGACAGCTTTTTCTAGAAGTCTGGCTGTGAAAGAAAGGAGTAAGAGGATGACAGGTTGTGGGAATGGTGTGATCTTATGAAAGGTGGTGGTTTTTAAATGATAGGAAAGGTTGGACATATTTGTAGATTTGTGGAAGGGAGGGAAGGAGAAAGAGGAAGAAAAGAAGGAAGGAAGGGAAGGAGGAAGAGAAGAAGGATGACAGGAAGGGAGGAAGGAAGAAAAGGAGAAAGAGGAAAGAAGAGGGAGGAAGAGAGAATGGAAGGAAAAGATGAGGAAAGAGAAAGGAAAGAAGAAAAGGAAGAAGAGAGGGAGGAAGGTGAAAGAAGAGGGAGGAAGAGAGAATGGAAGGAAAAGAAGGAAGAGAGAGAAGAGAATGACAAAGTAAGGGAGGAAGGAAGGAAAGGAGGAAGAAAAGGGAGAGGAAGAGAGGATGAAAGGACAGGAAGGAAGAGAAGGAGAAAGAAGAAAGGAGGGAGAAAGAGAGGAAGGAAGGGAAGGGAGAGGAAGAGAAGGAGAAAGAGAGGGAGGAAGAGAATAAGGGTGACAAAAGGGAAGGAAGGAAGAGAAGGAGAAAGAAGAAGGAAGGAAGAGAAGGAGAAAGGAGAGAAGAGGAAGAGAGGGAGAAAGAGGAAAGGAGGGGAAGAGAAGGAAAAGGAAGAATCTATGTGTGTATATATATGGCTATATATATGTATATGTATATCTATGTCTATATATATTATCTATCTCTGATATACACACACGCACACACACACACACACACACACACACACACACACACACATATAGTCTCCGATCATGTGACTAACAAGGACTCTTCCTGTTCCACTTCTAGGGTGTTATTTCTTTCACTGGTGCCCCACTAACATGTTTAGACCAAATCCTTCTGAGCCAAAAAAAAAGGGAAAGAGAAAAACCTGATAAAAGGGCCATAATGGTTCATTGTTTGGTGCATGATTTTCTGAGGTCAGCAGCGACGTATCTACCAGACCGCCCCTCTCCAAGCCAAATGTGGGAAATTTTCTTCCATCAGAGGTCTCACATGCATTGCTAAGGAGCAGGGACTGGGTGGACCAGGACAGAGTTTTCCTGTGTCTGGGTATTGGGCAAAACCAGAGTACAGTTCCTTAAAGGGACCCCATACATTCTCATAGGAACAATGTCACCACCCTCCCAAAGTGGAGAGAGTTGACGTCAGAATTTCACAGATTTAGGGCAAGGGTTATCCAAAGTTAGGAGCAGCTGGGTGGCACAGCAGATAGAGCACTGGGCCTGGAGTCTGGAAGACTCCTTTTCCTGAGTTCAAATCTGGCCTCAGACACTTCCTAGCTGGGTGACCCTGGGCAAGTCACTTTAAATTGTTCTCTTCAGTTTCTTTATCTGTAAGAGGAATTGGAAAAGGAAATGGCGAATCACTCCAGGGTCTTGGCCAAGAAAACGCTAAATGGGGTCATGAAGAGTCAGAAACAAGTAGACAATAATATCAAAAGTCTTCTAGTTCCTTCCCCCCACCCATTTTACAAATGAAGAAAATGAGTCAAGAGAGGTTTTAACCTAAGGTCAAACTTTGGCTTGACGGCCGGTCTTCTGACTCCAAAGCCTTTTCCATTCTACCAGACTCCATTCTGTCCAGAAGGGCCAGTCAATGACCATCTGTGTTTATGGCCACAAAGCATAGAGCCCAGGGCATGGGGTCAGGAAGACTACAGGGTTCAGATCCTTCCTCTGGCATTTATTGGTTGTGTGGCCTTAGAGTTCTCTTACCTCCCTGGGTCTCAGAGAGGGTGCTGAACCTGGGATTTGGGAGAGGTCATACATTAGGGGTTTAATATTATTCGGCTAATTAATTAGCTAGAATTCGGTGTAATTGGTTTCTTTTGCAATCTGATGTATTTTATTTGATGCATTTGAAAATGTGATTATGAGAAGGGACCCACAGACTTCCCCATACTGTCACATAAGAAGTCCGTGATACAAGAAAAAGCTAAGACCCTCTGTCCTCGGACATCTCTATTGAGTCACAGTTAGTAGGCTTATGCTCTTTGTCAGTGGACGGAGTTCTTGTACCGGGAGTCCCCAAGTTTGTGGAATAATGGATCCTTCACATTTTTGAGAATTAGTGCCGTGTGAATGGGCACAGTGCTGCAAAGGATGCATTGGGAATGCACCGAAATTTGGGGCGGGCCCCTTTCCCTAACTCATTCCTGTGAATTGAAGAGGGTCCTGGGCTGGCATGTTGGAAGATGTTTCCGTGATCTTCAGACATGCGGGTGGTTGCATGTATGCGTGTATTTTCTTTCCTGTGCACATCTGTTTATATATAAGCTTGAGCATATGCCCATCCATGCATGGGCCAAGGCAAGATTTACTTCCACACTTACCCTTTCCAGGCTTTGGAAATAACTTAATCAGCTTAACATTTTTTAAGCATTGAAATCATGACTTGGCCTCACCCCCAGTGAGGGTGTTGGACATGTACACATTTTTGAGAACTGAACAGTGAGTCCCTCCCTACCAGGTGGTTGTCCGATTTCTATCCTCCTGTCACTGTTACATCCTCCCCCGTCCCAAACCCCTCCTGCTGTCCGTGCTAATGAATGGTCTTTCCTGTCTCACTTTAGCATTCAAGCAAAGCCCACCTGCCATCCCTGCCCTGGTGGCCAACGTCAAAAAGAGGAGACATGGGGATGAGGAGATATACTATATGCCTGTGAGTAGCCGCCTGCTGGCACCAGTGCCAGCAGGGCCTCTGACCAGGTTGGGGATGATGAAAAAAGAGTTGAGGGTTTGGAATTGAGACCAGGGATGACCTGGAAAGTCAATTTAAGAAATCCAATGCACCTACTATGTGCAGGGCACTATGATAATGAGGCTAACTTTGATATAGCACCTACCATGTGCAGGGCACTATAATAATGAAGCTAACTTTTATATAGCACCTACTGTGTACAGGGCACTATGATTATAAAGCTAACTTTTCTATAGTACTTACTGTGTGCCAGGCACTGGGCTAAGCACTTTACCATTATTATTTCATTTGAGCCTCACAACAACCCTGGGGGGAGTAGAGTGCTATTATTATCCCCATTTTACAGATGAGGAGACTGAGGCAAACAGAGATTAAATGACTTGCCCAGAGTCACACAGCTAATAAGTATCTGAGGCCGAATTTGAACTCAGGTCTTCCTGACTCCAGTCCCAGTGCTCTGTGTACAAAGTTGCCCCAAACGGCTCCAGCTATGGTAGGTCCTGGGAGTATGAAGACAGAAACAATTTACTTCAAGGAACTTGCATTCTGTTCCAAGAGGACTGATTTATTGAACCAGCATTTACTCAAAGGGGGATATTTAGGCAATGTAAAAAAAAGTATCAATAAAACTGATCTTTAAAAATCAAACAAAGTGTGCAGTTGAACACTTTCCATACTAGGTTCTGCGGATACAAAAATGGGATAGTCCTTGCTCTCACAGAACTTACACTCTATTGGGGAGACACACTGCACAGATAAGAAGATATAAATTGTGCAGAGTGAAAACGGAGGAATTTGGGGGAGACTAGGGAAGGCCTCCTGAGGAAGATACCAGTAGAGCTGAGTTTTGGAGAAAGCTAGGAATTCCAGGTTGAAATGAAGAGGGGTACAGCTTGGGCAAAGACATGGCGATGGGATATACATGTGAAGAACATAACATTCTGGGGTAATTGAGGGTGAATACAAGATAAAGAAAAAGTGCTCTAGGACTATTTGAGGAATGAGAAGGCCTTCAGCTGTGGGGGAATCGTTGAAAGCTTTATGGAGATGGTGGCACCTGAGTTGAGTCTTGATGAGAAGGAATCTGAAAAGTGCAGATGAGAAGGGGACACATCTCAGGCACAGGGGGAGGCCTGTGTGGGCACTAAGCGGGGAGGGGGCAGTGTGTGTGGCTGGATTGGGGAGAGTGCGAAAGGCAGTAATTAATGTGAGCTAAGGTAGGAATGGTAGGCTGGCGCCATATTGGAGAAGACCTCAAATGAGAGGTTAAAAAGTTGATCATTTATCTTAGAAACAACAGGAGGCCACATAAAACTTTGGAACAGGAATGACATAGTAATACCTCTGCCTTAGGAAGGCAATGATGAAGGCTAAATGGAGGATGAAAAAGAAGTGAGTGGGGAGCAGGGAAAGCAGTCAGAATGCTAATGTCCAGGCAAGATGTTTGAGAGCCTAGATGAGTGAACCGATAATTATTAAGCATCTCTATGTGTCTAGCATTGAACCATGTGCTTTAGGGAATAGGAAAAAAGACATCGACTCTGCCTTCAAGGCCTCTACAGTCTAATTGGAGAAATAAAATCCATGTGACCCAAACCTACCCAGAGAACAATATCACACGATGTGGGATAGAAATGTTAAATTTTGTGATTCAGCTAACATTAGCAAAGAGGAGAGATTATTTGGGGGTCAGGGAGTTAGATTTCATTGGAGAGGTAGCATTTTAGTGGGTCTTGGAAAGATGAGTAGGTTTTGGAAGGGAGGAATGGAAGAGATAGGATGCTGAGTAGCGGAAAGTAGGATCAAAGACCATGGAATCGACAAGGGCCATGGAAGATGATGGACTGGAAGGAAGGATGGCCAACAGATCACCCTCCCTGGAAAGCAGAAAGGAAGATGGACTATGGTTGGCCTCTTTCTGACAGAGAAGGAATGTTAAAGCCTGCAGAGAGGGGTTTAAGTCAGGGGGTACTAGAAAAATTTGTCATTGTTCAGTGGCTTCAGCTGTGTCTGACCCCATTTGGGCTTTTCTTGGCAGAGACACTAGAGTGGTTTGCATTTCCTTCTCCAGCTCATTTTACAGATGAGGAAACTGAGGCAAACAGGGTGAAGTGGCTTGCCCGCAGGGTGACACAGCTAGGAGGTGTCTGAGGCTGGATTTGAACTCAGGTGTTACTGATTCCAGGCCCAGTGTCCTATCCACTATACCACCTAGCTGCCTCTGGCACAATGAAAAGATACTTTTTGGGTCTGCCTGTCCTTCCCAGCTTTACCATCATGGGAACCCAGAAGCAGGTTGAAGCTAGCCCAGCCCTCTCTTCTCCTTGGGTGACCTGAGCCCTGGCTCTTAGAACTGAATCTACTCCCATGCATGAGGACAAAGGGTAGTCCATTCACGCATCCGGGGGCTTAACTCTGTCCTGATTTGCTTCCAATTCAGGTGCGTGGTCGAGAGAACTTTGAAATACTGATGAAGATCAAGGAGAGCCTAGAACTTATGGAGCTGGTGCCTCAACAGCTGGTCGACTCTTATCGGCAGCAGCAGCAGCAGCTCCTCCAGAGGCCGTGAGTACCAGTTACTCCTCCTGTCTCACCTCTGAACATCTCCATACACCCATAGGCCCATATGACCATCCACCCATGCATCCATCTATCCTCCATTCTGTATATCCATCCATCCATCCATCCATCCATCCATCCATCCATCCTCCCTTCTATAAATCCACCTATTCATTCATACTCCTATCTCTTCCATCCATCCATTCATTCATCCTATTTCTCCATCCATCTTCCCTTCCATACATCTATCCATCCATTCAGTCATCCCATCTCTCCATCTGTCCATCCATCCATCCATCCTATCTCTCCATCCACTCATCCATTCATCTTCCTATCTCTCCATCCAGCCTTCCATCTGCATACCCATTTATCTATTCTCTCATATGCGTATCCATCCTCCATTCCACCTGCCCATCCCCTTGAGGTCTCTTGCTCTCTATTAGGCTAGTAAACGGTAACATTATGTACATGGTAACTGATCCTGGGTCAGTGACTCAGCCATTCTGAAGTGACTTTGTTTTCTCATCTGTAAAATGTGTACAATAATAATTATACTGCCTATCTTGCAACATTGTTATGAGGGCCTTTGCCTAGATTGGGTTTGAAAAAACCTAAAGGCATTATCATCATCAATAGCCCCAACATCATTACCACCGCCATCTTTGTATAGGAAGACTCCAGGTACAGACCCAGTGACTGGCAGTGTTGTCACCCACAGTCCAGTATAGGTCAGGTAACTAGTGGCTCATCACCAGCAGGTTGGTCACTCGGCGGTGAGTTTTCCCAGCCATAATGACTCACAGAACAGTGGAAGGCTTGAAATCTGTGTCTAGGGAGACTGTGCTCACATCGATAAAACTATGGAGCCTTGAAATATTGACAGAGAATTAAAAGAAAATCAGTGACATACAAAGAGCTATGTAAGGTCAGAGGAAAAAAAAGATAATTTTATTTATTTGTTCAATTCACTCAACAAGCATTTATTTATTTATTTGGAAGGCAATTGGGGTTAAGTGACTTGCCCAGGATCACACAGCTAGTAAGTATCTGAGGCCAGATTTGAACTCCTCCTGACTCCAAGGCTGGTGCTCTATCCACCAGGTCACCTAACTGCCCCCAACAAGCGTTTATTAAGACCTCCCGTTTGGCAAGTGCTGGACTGGACTCTGGAAAAACAAAGACAAAAATGAGAGAAACTCTGTCTTCTGTCTTACATTTTCCTGGGGTGATGCACATACGTTGATCGTGTGTGTGTATGTTTGTTTGTTGAGATACATGTGTAGATGTTGATATGTATACATATGTCTGCATAGACATCAATAAATATAGATCCATGATCATTGGAAGATGTGGGAGAGAACACCAGAAGTTCCCCTTAGGACATGGTGCTTGAATCGAGCCTTGGAGGGAGCCAAGGATTTGAAAAGACAAAAACAAAGAGGAGAGGGTTCCAAGCAAGAGCCAAAGGCAGAGATGGAAAGGTCAGCTGTTTTGGTGGAACACAGAAATATGTGAGGAAGAATAAAGGGAAATAATACAATATAAAATAACAGGAAATATGTCTAGGAAACTAGGTGGTGGGCTCAAAGAGAGGCTTCCTAGGTTCACAAGTGTGGCGTCTTGGCTTTATTCTTCTCATTTCCCTGGCAGGAGTCACCTACAGTCTCCCTCATCCTACGGCCCAGTCCTCTCGCCAATGAACAAAGTCCACGGGGGCATCAACAAACTGCCTTCAGTCAACCAGCTTGTGGGGCAGCCGCAGCAGCACAGCTCTGCCGGAGGGCCCAACCTGGGGCCCATGGGTAAGCCTGCTTTGATGGTGGTACTAGGGGGCAGGGAACTCTAACACAGGAGCAGAGAGAGAGTGGCCCAGGAAATTCCCCCTCTGGATGGGAGGATGTCCAGTCAGAGCTGGATAAGAGAACTACACTAATGAGCGGAAATGGGTGGGCTGGTGGAGAGCATACAAAAATGTTGGCATTCAGAGTATCACCCATGAGATACTGGGACATCTTTGTGGCCGCCCAACTCAAAATACGCTCAGTAGAAAAAGAAGGTGAGAAGGCTGAGTTTGTAGTACTGGTGAAGAAAAGCTTCTCTGACAATCTGCTTGGTGCCTGTGATTCTGGGAAGCCCAGCTGCGTTTTTTTGGTCTCTTATTAATACTCCCTTACAATGAGTGTCAGATTTTTCATCACTTTGTTTCAGTAAGTCTGTCAATTCCATAAATATTTGCTTTTAAAATGTGAATTAAGCAATTATTGTATGCAAGGCGTTAGGGTGTGCAAAGATGAAAAATAACATGCTTGGGAAATCAGAGACCCAGACAAAACCCTGCTCTCCTGCAGCTCACGGTTCAGAGCATTCACAGAAATAGCTGTAATACAAAATAGAAAAGGCCGGACGGACAGGAAACAAGCAAAAGAGACTCTTTAGAAAATGCATCCATGTCTCCTTGGCCCTAAGGGGGTGCCGCGTGCCTCGGCCAAGAGGCGAAAGGCAACTTTTGTTTTGTCTCGCGTTGTTTTGATTCTCCAGAAGGGTTGTAGACAAGGATGGGACATTCAGTTCACTTTTCCATTTTTATCTGAGTATCCACAACAACAAACATTTATTAAGTTCTGAATATAAAATGACAAGAGTGAAATGGTTCCTGCCCTGGAGAAGCTTACATTCTAAAAGGAGAGGCAATCTATACTCATACAAAGAGATGGAGAACATATGTAAAATGAATGCTTGGTCATTTGCAGGGAGAGTGTTGGAGGGACCAGGATCCAGGAAGAGGTTGACATGCTTTGAAAGAAGGAGGTAGCAGAAGGTCCTTAATGATCTGCAGGGGGATCTCCTCTCCCAGTTTCTTCAGGGTCTCACCTGGTAATGCAAGGGAGTTTCTCCCTTCCCTGCCAATAGCAGGTCTTGCTGTTTCTGTCTACAGGCCCTGGAATGCTGAACAGCCACAGTCACCCCATGCAGTCCAATGGTGAAATGAATGGTGGCCATACCTCCCAGTCCATGGTGTCAGGGTCGCACTGCACCCCTCCTCCCCCATACAATGCTGACCCCAGCCTCATCAGGTATGCTTGTCTCTGGGCCCCTCCCATGTGGCATTTGGACAGTTGTGTGATAGCTTAGCTTTCCCATTCTACCCATGCAGCCCGCTTCGTTCTCATGTCTGCTAACCTTAAAATTTGTCTGCTGCTGCCATCCCACTAACTGGTCACCAGTTCCAACTGAGAAATCACTGCCCAGGTTGTCCTTCTGCCTTGGGGTCAAGGGAGAGATTCGGCTATTGGCTGACTATGCTGGCTTAAGTCAAATCTTGAGCACTGAGAAACTTCCCTTTTCCCATTATTAAAAATGCATCCTCCTGTTGAAACTGGAAGATTAGGAAAGCAGCTGCTTCCTTTTGCTTCAGTACTTGGCACCTAGGCTCATTCCCTTCCTCCCCTGCAAACCCAAGGGGACTGTGGGGATTTCCGGTCAATTTTTATAAGAGTCACATCATTGACAACCAGCCTACAGAACTTTCTCTGAACTATGGAAGTCAGGGCTGTGATTCAAGGGAGGGTATATTGACCACATTGACAGGCCATTCAAAAGGTGTAGAACAGTGAGACTCTTGGGACACGCTGTATGTTGAGTGGTCATTACTGGGTCTTACTGGTTAGAAAGTGTTGGCTGTGGATGGAGCCCTTTAAGAGAGGGGAGCTGAAAAGTACAAGAAATAGAAGACTATCCGTGTATTCCAGGAGATTCCTGTCTACCTGGGCTCCAAGGGAGTCTTCCATGTCTGAGTTTTAATTTGTCTGGAGGAGGATAAAGGCTGGGAATGGATAAAGGCTGTGGACCCCAAGCAGTGACCAGTGTATAGAAAAGACCCCTAGGTCTCCAGAATGTCTTTCCTTATACAAAAAAGGGGGTACTGTGGGCTGGGCTAGCCATAGCCACAGTCCCTAAAGGTGGGATAAGTGGGCAGATAGCTAGTGTTGAAACCTAGGGTAGGCAGAACAATCCATGTGGTGGGGTCCGTTCTTAGTGGAGTCTGGAAGAGAAGGTAATTCCAAATGCTGGAAGGGAGATTGTCAGAGAGCTCAGATTTAACTTTTTCTCATTGTTAATCAATATGAGAGAGACAGAGAGTCTGGATTCAAATCCTGGAAATTCACTACTTATGTGACCTTTACAGCCTCAGTTTCCTCATTTGTGTGATTTGAAGGTTGTGCTCAATGACCTCTAAGTTAAATTCCAGCTCAAAAATCCATAATCCTATGAAAAAAAAAGTCAACCAGGGGAAAAAGGGAGGTGGCAGAGGACCGAACATTGACTTATGCTATTGATATTTCTCCGTGTTTAAGTTTACCCGAAGTTTGATGTGTCTCTAGTCCTGAGGCCTTGTAGGGTGTGTTAAAAGAGGAAGCCTAAGGAAGAATCCCAGTGTCTGTCACTGAAAAGAGCCAGCCCATTCCCTGAGAGTTTCCAGGTGATGTATGAGGTCAGGGCTTACATACCTAAGAAGTTAACATCACTTTATTTTCCCAACCTCTTTCTTCAGTTTTTTAACAGGATTGGGGTGTCCAAACTGCATCGAGTATTTCACATCCCAAGGGCTGCAGAACATATACCACCTGCAGAATCTAACCATAGAGGTAAATGCCTTGGGCAGATCTCTTCTTTCCGCTGGCTCTATCGGGTCTAAGTTCTCAACATCTAGGAAGAAAAAACAAAAACAAAGATTGGGGGGGATGGTCATGGAAAGGAAAAGGGCATCCTGCTTCCTTCCTGTCTAATGATGAGGAAAAGGGCTCCTTTCCTCCATAATTCTGATTCCCATTCAAGATGCCATCTTTTTTTTTTACAAAAGAATTGGATCTTCCATTCCCCTAAACTTGGCTGTGATTTAGAAGTCAAACTATAACAAATTTTGGTCAAAATAGATTGATTTGGATAGGAAAACTATATATAGTTAAGTGATACTGATTGTACTTTGAGGTGCTAGATGGCATAATCAGACAGACCTGGGTTCAAGTCTTATCTTTGATATGTCCTTGGCTGCTTGACCAATCCCAGAGAAGTTACTTCACCTTCCAGTGTCTTGGACAACTCTATAGGATTTATCCACTGAGTCATAGATGAGTTGCCCACCCCTGTGCTAATGACCCTTCCCATCTTCATGGTTTAGCACTCAGACCACATGTGGTGCAAGACTGCAGGAACTAAACTTTGTGTATTTTATTATTTTATATTCGCATCAATAGGGCTATTCTTGGGGCATCCTTGGTCTAGTGGAAAGAGCACTGAGAAATTGTCCCTAGAGGGTGCAGGTTTATTCATTTACTACCTGTGTGACCTCAAGCAAGTCATTTGACCTCCGTTTTTTCATCTGTCAAATGGGAATGCTACTATCTGCTCTACTCTCTTCACAATGGTGTTGGGATGCTCCAATGAGAGAGCTTCTGTAGAGTGCTCTGGAACCAGAAAGCATTACATAAATGAAATAGAAATGGACATCAGTGGTATTAGTGTTATTCCTGGTTCATTATATCATACAGAATCTGAACAGATCAGAACTGGGAGGGACCCTAGAACACAGAAGGTCAGAACTGGGGGAAAACTTAGAACATACAACAACTATGATGAGCAAAACCTTAGAACATAGAACATCGAGAGTTGAAAGGGACCCTAGAATACAGGTCAGAACTGGGGGAAAACTTAGAACATACAACAACTAGAATGAGCAGGACCTTAGAATATAGAATGTCAGTAGCTAAGAGGGACCCTAGAAGATAGAAGGTCCAGTGTGAAAGGGACCTCAGAGGTCACATAATCCATTTCTGTCATTGTGAAGAGCCCTTTTATAAGTCTTAAAGCATTATATGATCAAAGTAAGTTCTTAGAATGATGAGTAAATTGGGACCCAAGGGTTAGATTCTTTTCTTCAGGTTATATCACTATTAGAATGCCACTGGTTTACTGTTCATATAACTGATAGGGCCCTGGGGATAGGGACTAAAACGAAGTGACACTATTCTTAATTGAAATAATAAACACACTATTTTAATTTAGTAAATTGGAATGTGGTTCTGTTGAGCTAAAATTCTGCTTGGTTTGACATGTCTCCAACTTAAAACAAACACACACACACGTGTTATTGAGGCTTTATCATCATTCCCTCGCTGTGGCTAGAGAGATTTACAGTAGCTCATACCAGTAGACGGCTTTAAGACAAAGCACATTCTTCTTATTGGCTTATTATGTGTTGTTATTATCCCCATTTTATGGATGAAAAGCAGATTAAGTGACTTGTCCTAGGTCACATGGCTACCATTGGACTTGGGATTTTAACCATGTTTTCCAATTCCTACAAACACAAATAGCGACTTTGGGACTCCATGAATGGTGCCATCTTCACTCCTTAGACACCCTGCCTACTCCTCAGCTTCCTTTGAACTCACTTTACTCAGGGTTCTCCTAGGGCTGTTGCCAATCCAGCGCCATCACTAAAAGAGAGACAATGGGTCATCATTGGTAGCTGAGGTCAGCTGCATAGGCTCAGTCTTCAGATGCTGTCATCACTAACTCAGAGGAGACAGTCTCTGTGCTCAGTAACCAACTGCTGCCTCCTGACCTTCATTCCTGTGGCCCTATTCAGCGGCCATCAGAGTGCCAAGCTGTGTCTGAGTGCAAGTTTTTAACTCACATCTCACCAAGTGTGGTGCCTGTGTTTCTAACATCAGTGTTGGGGGTGGATTTGGAATATGTTCACTTTTTCCAAAGTAGGCCTTGAATCTGTAGGTCCAGTCTGCCCTCCTCCCTCATCTTTTTTTAAGGGAGTAGCCTTGTGATCTCTGCCGATTATTAATTTACGACTGTCCTTGTTTTTTCTCTTCCAGTAACATCCCAGGCCAGTGAGTCGTAGTCAACTTGCTCTGACATCTCAATTAGGAGCCACTTTCTGGAATTTCATTTTTATACCTGAGCTCCATTTCAGTTGCCTTTACCAAATCAGATGGCATGTGGTTGTTCCCATAGACTAGAGAGGCCTAAGGCTTTACCCTCCCATGTATACTTTTCTGAAAGGCCCCTCCTTACTTCCTACAGAACCAAGAGCATCTCTAGAAAAACACACATGTTTTAATCAAGAGAGGAGATGTCCGTACTGAGAGCTGGGGTCTACTGTAGAGACTCTGTGGATGAAATCAGTGAATTAATCTTGATTGACTGATGGATGGATGGATATTAGTCCTGGGAGTTCCAGTACAGATATCTGCTCTCCTCACAAACACATTAGTGTCAAACCCACAGGACATTCCCACGTAGTTCCTGGTGGTTCTGTGCCAACACATAGTGCTTTTTAAGCTTTCCATGGTAAGGCATGGCCCCATAACCACCTGGATTTGGTTTTGATCCAGAGTGGAGGTTCTGCTTCCCATCACTAAAGACAGAAAGATTCTACTCCCTTGTCCCCAGTAGAATGAGAGGGGACACCTTCTCTTGCCCCTGGCCTCCATACTCCATCTCTTTTTAATCTTGGTGTATTTGCTAATTGGATCTTGCAGGATCTTGGGGCCCTGAAGATTCCTGACCAATACAGAATGACCATCTGGAGGGGTCTTCAGGAGTTGAAGCAGAGCCATGACTATGGGGCCCAGCAGCTTATCCGCTCCAGTAGTAACGCTTCGACTATCTCCATCGGGAGCTCGGGGGAGCTTCAGCGCCAGCGTGTGATGGAGGCTGTGCATTTCCGAGTCCGCCACACAATCACCATCCCCAACCGCAGTGGAGCGGATGAGTGGGCAGACTTTGGCTTCGACCTCCCTGATTGCAAATCCCGCAAACAGTCCATTAAAGAAGAGTTCACAGATGGCGAGATCAACTGAGGATGGGGAAGAGAAGACTGGGGGGAGATCAGAAGGGGCTTCCCAAAATGTGAGGTCCCCCAGCCAGATTGGCTTCCAAAGGAAACACTCAGAAAAAAGGAAAGGAAAGGAAAGAAAAACTCCAGGTTTGGGAGATGGTGAAGAATTTATAGCCTTAAGCTCCTGGAGAAGGCTTTGCTTTTTTTTCTTTCATTTTTTGTTCCCAGGACTGGAGCTTTGAGCTTTGAGCTTTGAGCAGCTCAGGGCCAGCCAGGGTGGCCTGTCCATCTGCTGGGCCCCTCTTCCAGGATAACATTTCTGATGTCCTTCAGTTTGGTAGAGGTGGAAGGGAGAGGGTGGAAGTTCCTCAAAACAACCCATTCAGAATGGGCAGCCTAAATATTCTATAGATATTTTGTAGTCCTGCACAGACTTATTTTGTGCACCCATTGATTAATTGTATAGTATATGTCATGTTTCATGGAAAGATCATTAATATAAAAATGAGGGACAGCGTCTTTCTCTGCCCTCCACCCTCCTTCTGTCCACTCAGAGACATCTGAATGGGAAAGACGAGTGTCATCACGAAAACTGACTTCACATCTTTTGCATCTCAGCTTCTGAAGGGATTCTGCCAGCTTTCAGACCCTTTGTGACAAGGGGATCTGCCTTCCTGATGGACTGCCAAAAAAATTTTTAAAGTATTTTTCAACGTCCTTCAGTTCTCCACAAAGAAGCTTGACTATGTCATTGTATTTCAAATGCTGTCTGTGTACGTGTGAGCTGCCCCCCCCACCCCGCCCCGCATCTGCTCTATAAAGGAAATCATTGATTTTCCAAGCCCATTTTCAAAGTAGTTTATTCATTCCCTACTAAGGGTGAATCACATCCATTCAGAAGCTGTGGCCAGTTTGGCCAATAATCACATAGGCTTTTTAGAATTTGCTCCTTTCCACTTATACTCTGGCTTCCTTCTTTTCCACCCCAAATTCCCTGATCCCACCCCACCCCCCCTTCAGTTCCCCACTATGTGGTTTCTTTTCTGCTTGGAATCTGAATTCATTGGGGAAGGATGGATTTACTGAAGTGCTCAATCTTTTCTGGGAAACTGACCACCACATTGGAATGCTGTGGCCCCAAAGTTTGACATTCAGGTGACCTCTGCTTAACACAGAGATGGACAGTGTATTTCTCACGCTGTTGGTATTTGTTCATATTTTATAAAGTGAAACATTTTCCTACATTGAAGTACAGGATTTGTTTTTTGGGTTTTTTAAAAATGTTTCTTGTCATCATGTGGTGAAGTTCTCATGCCCAGGTTTTCAGCCAACAAAATGAGCTAAAGAAAAGTTGATAGCAACATCCAAACATGTTTATGGGGGTCTTTTGGAAGGTCTGAAAATACAGTCCTGATCTCAAGTCAGGGTACCATATGTCATCTGTAGAAAAGGCAATTACTTGTTTTCAACGGAGGGATCTGATCTGGGCAGTCTTTTCCATATATGACACTGGGCCAGTAACTTAACCCTCAATACTCTTGGCAGTTCTCCAAGATTATAATTTGCAAAGAAGGGTGCCAGCCTGCATTGGAGGAAGGATTACCCTCATCTGGAAGTTCCCTATACCTACCACCAAACTCACCGGTCTCTCTATCCCTATTTTCTTCTATGGGAATAGCTTTACTCAATCATCTGTGGCCATTTGGCTTGGTGGGTAGGGAGGAGAATTGGGGTGGGATGTGAATGAAGAGGTGGCATCCAGAATCAAAGAAACAAAAATTAGGTGCGATATGCTAAGGAGTATTTTATACTCACTAAGGTACTAGTCCTGATATTCATCCCCCCAAGATGAGTTCCTCCTAGGACAATTCATTCGTTCATTCCTTCAGTAAGCATTTACTAAGGCTCTGTGTGTGCTGAATAACAGACCATACAAGGGGAAAATTCCATTCCCTCAAGGAGCCATGTGTTACTAGGGAGGAAAAACAACGAATTTGCAGATAAGTAACAATTCACATAGCCTAATCGTAGGTTTACCAGCACGTTTCTTGCTAAGTGACTTAGAAAAGTTCTTAACCTTTTTCTCATCATGGAACCTTGGACAATCTGGTAAAACCTATGGACCCCTTTCTCAGATTTATGTTTTTAAATGAATATAATAAAACCCATAGGATTACAAAGAAAATGAATGATATTGAAATAAAGTTATCAAAATGTTTTTAAATGCACAAACCCAGAGAACCCAGGTTAAGAACTACTGGACTAGATAAAGTTATGTTTTCTGTCTTGGGGGACAAAGTTCAGCTGATTTAAATGGATCATCTGAATTTCAGGGAGGTCACAGCTAAGCTGATTTCTTAAAATAAGATTTTTCTCCCTATGTCTTGGTGTGTTTATGGGAGGGTGGAGGGGGAGTTTTCACAGGAGCCCTGGTCATATATTTGGGCATGACTTGTGTTGGTGGCTTATCTGATTATCAGAGGCTAGGATGAGAGGAGAAAGTCCCACAAAAAAGGCCAAGTTTAGTTTAAACCCGGCCAATTCAGTGAAATCACAGCAAATTTGCCTTCCTGGGCTTGGAATTCAAATGCAGGAGAAAAGATTAAAATGAAGCCATTCCTTCATCGACAGAGGCAACCCCTTTGGTGGAGAGTCAATCCACAAGAACATCCTTCTAAGGAGCTCAAATCAACACGGTTCCCAAATTCTACATTTTAGCTCGGTGTCTCCAAAGGCTATCCAGGGCATTTAGGTACCTTATTGAGCAAAACAATGAAAGGAAGGGGGAAAATCTTGGAGACGCAGAAAAAAAGGGAGAAATATGCACATTCTTCTCGCCATAACCCAAGAAGACTGAGGTTAAGTTTGCTTTGGGTGACTGATTAGAAAAGGAAAGGGTAGGGCTGAGATTCTCCAGAGCTCACCTTCGTTCCTGAAGTTTTGCAGGTACCAAACATTTACGAAATGTTCATTATGTGCCCAGCACTGCCTTGGTCTAGGCACTAGTTCCAAGTCCATTCCTCAGTCTCAGAAGGTTCACTGATCCCCATACCTTAGTTTCCCCTAAGGCCACTAAACCTTACTTTCAATGAAAATGGTCTTGAATTGGCCGGATGTGGCCCTCCACTGAGAAAAAGGTTGTTTCATTGTGATTTACCCATCAGGCACCCAGCAACATCCTGTCACCTTTAGGAACTCAACCAGAACCAGCCACAGGTACGAATTCTGTAGTGTGGGGGATTAGAACTATCCAGTGTTTTGGATACAGCCACACGCTTCTATGTTAGTAGTGAATTAAAGCACTTTAAATGCTTTAAGACTTAAAAAAAAAAGATCATCCATGTTTTCCATGTTATATCATGCTTCTTCAGGCAGTATTACTGGATCTGTTCCAACAATATTGTTAAACTTTTTTTGGGTAATGTTATCTTGGGAAAATGTGTTATTTTTTTAGCTGTGTTTTTGTGGGTTTATAACATAATAAAGCACATGTTCCAATGGAAAGGCCTCTTGTGACTAAATGGTAACTGCCCAAATGCTGTGAGTTCAAATAAGGCCACCAAATGGTCCTGAACAAGTGTAAAGAATAATCGTGATCACAGCTAGTATTTCTATAACGCTGTATGGTTTGCAAAGTGCATTGCCAATATGATCTCGTTTTATTCTTATAACCATCCTGGGAAGAAGAAAAGGCTATTATCCCCATTTTATAGATAAAGAAACCGAAGCAGAGAACTGTTAAGTTGATTTAATAAAGTCATCAACATTTATTCTGACTTGCTATTCAGGACTTTCAGAAAACAATGCTACTTTCAATAATGTGGGAGGTTTTTCCTGGCAGGCTAACAGTTCTAGAGGCTGATAAGGGTTGTGTTTGCTCACTCAAGACTTTGAGGACAATTCTCTGCAAAGTCTGAGTGCCACATACAAAACCTCTGAATCCAAGTTAAAAAGAAAGGCACTGTGAAAAGAGGGTCAGCCTTGGATTTGGGAAGACCTGAGTTCAAGTCTTGCCTTGGATACACATTGGCTGTGTGACCCTGGCCAAGTCACTTGCCCTTCTCAGTGACCTTGGGTGACTCTAAGACAGGGGTTCTTAACCTTTATTGTGTCCTGGGATCCCTTTGGCAGTCTGGTGAAATCTATGGACCCTTGCTCAGAATAACTGTGATAAATGACAATTTAAAATGTTTAAAACAAAACACAGGATTACAAAAGAAACCATATTGAAAAGTAGTCATCAGCATATTAGAAAAAGATAATTTCGCAGATCCCAAGTTAAGAACCCCTGCTCTAAGCCTATTGACCTTACAGATGGGGGGCAGCTCTGCTTCGGTGAGGGAAACTTCTACACTGGAATTTCCCCCACACTGATGAAATCATTGGTCTATGTCAATATTTAAAAAGAGTAAGATTTAAGTAATTTTTAAAAGTAATTTTTGTGGTCCTTTTGCACAGGACTTAACAATGCTATTCATCCCATTTTTAAGAATGGAGCAGTACTTACTATCTCCTCTTGACCCAACACAGAAATACTCATCAGTTACTTGACTGACCAAGTGATTGGGTTTGGAGAAGGGTCTAGCTCTTAACTGAGTCCAGAGTAGGTCCTAGTAGGCTAGAATACTGAGCCACCCCTGACCCCTAACAGCTACCCAACGGCTTGTGTAACATAAAGACTGCACCCATCATTTTCTTGGTGGAGGGAGTTTCCTGGTGAGAAAAGTCCCCCTGCCAATGGAACGTGATACCTTCTGAGTCCTAGAAGGTTGCCTAGAACAATGAGCAGTCAAGCAGCTTGCCCAAGTTCACACAGCCAGGATGAGATAGAACTCAAACACAGGTATTTCTGACTTTGAAGCTGTCTCACTCTCTACTACTCTGTATGGCCTCTCCCCCTATTTAGTGGGTGAGAAGATGAGGCGAGAAGAGAGGTGAAGCAATATAGTGAGTTATGATTCTGATAGATGCCTGTCCTGCCACAAGTTCCAGAGTCTGGTGTCCTGTTTGAGATGTGGGTATGCTATGGATCAGTCTGTGTCAGATAGAAACTACATATGATCTACTGGGGGCATGTTGGGCATAGGAAGCTATGTCATGCCTTACCACTAGGATTAGAGCTCAGACCTCTGTTTAACTCAAGTGATTCTGTTACATCAGGAAGAGACTGAGTCAGGCTCTGTACCCACAGACATCCGTAACTGTGCAGAAGGTAAAGCCTCCAACTCTGCAGGACTTAAAATGAGAGCTGTCTTCGGGCTCCCAGAAGTTACTTTCTGTTCATTAACTAACTTCATATAAAAGTCACCAGGAAATTACCCTACAAAGGTGACTAGTGCTCTGGAGGCCGTGTGATGAGTCCTAAGCCTTGGTGATTTGGGTGAAAAATGAGTCCCACAAAGTATAGTATTGAGTCACAAATGTTAGCCACTCTGTATGGATTTAGTAATACTTTTACCAAATAGGTATTAAAAGAGTGCATTAAAATAGTCTTCAGTGAAGAAAAAATGACTGGAGTGGCGCTGGCATGTTCAACACAAGAATGGTATTTTCTTTGTTAGAAAACTTACTTGTACTTGAAAAAGTAATTACAGACAAGAATCTTCGAATATATAAAAACATCTGTAGTAAGTCTGACATAAGAATAAAAAAGATACACTAAAGCTGGTTTAAAGCAGAGTGGCCCATTTGGAAGGCACAATCTTTTTCTGTAATATTTAGACTTGACTGAGGGGGAAAAGAACCCTATCCAGAATTCTTTGTCCCACCCTCTCAAAGGAAAAAGGGGCTGCATGTTCCCTCCTTCTTCCTCCCTTCTCTCCCACCCCAGCCCCAAACAGACCATGTGTCTGAGCCAGGGCAACAAAACTACTTTCATATAAGCATGTTTCGTTGTGACAGTGTGGAAAGTAAATGGTTGGCATGCTTCTTAGGATAGATAATGCCTATGTGTTGACAGGTTTTTAAAAAATAAAATGGCAGCCTTTCTCACCTAAATGCCTCCATTGAACACAAAGAAAAATACACACTGACAGAATGATGTTTTCCAAGCTTCATTTCTGGGCCTAATATAACATCCTAAGAAAATTACTTGGGTGGCGCAGTGAGTAGCGCACCGGCCCTGCAGTCAGGAGGACCTGAGTTCAAATCCAACCTCAGACACTTAACACAAAACTAGCCATGTGACCTTGAGCAAGTCACCTAACCCCCAATTGCCCCTCCAAAAAGCAAAAAAACAAACAAACAAACAAAAATTACTTGCTACACCATCACTGTATATACACATTTCCCCAAAGTTCCCAGGTCATGGTTTCCAGTGAAAATAAAGTCACAAAAGACTCTGCAATTAAACTTTTTAAAATGAGTGGAAATGGAAATAGGTAAAAGGTTGTTTTCTTCAGCAAAACTTCACAGTATTTCCGTCTTGATCATTGATATCGCATTTGCATCTCATGCTTCATTGTTTAGGTCAACAGCTAACCGGTTCCTCTAGGACTGCTCAGCTGCTGCAGCCACCTGAGTGGTCCAGAGAAACTGTTTTTGGGGGATAGCCAGGCATTCTTTTCCTCTGGCGACAGAGGCAGTAGGATGAAACCAATTCAGGGAGAACAGCAAGGTATTCATTCATCGACTCCACAGCAAGTGATTCTGGATTCACTGGAGGCCACAGGGGCCTCCAGGCCTAGCCCAGTCAGTCCTCAGCCAATGACTTGCCTCACTACGTTCAGAGTCTCATCATCAAGAAGAGATGAGACAGATATTTTTGGTCACAATAATTTAGGATGCCATCTATGAAGACACGTCTTACACCACTGAAACCATGGGTCATTTTGAGGTTTCCTGGGAAAAAGCAAAGCTCATGCTATCAGTATTCCTCGGTTACAAAGGACAATGTTCTAAATAAGAGAGGCTGGGACTCAAAAGGGACCCTCAGTGTCCAGAAGTGCATGGCTACTTTCTGATACTGTCACTTCCTGAGCCCAGGATCTCTCCCCATTCTTCAACCCACTCCAATGCAGGCATCTAATGCACTCTGTGGATGGGTGCCCACCATCAAAATGTCATCCACATGTATGAAGGTTAAGTAAATACTGAGAAATCTGGTCCATCTATTTAGGAACATATTGACCCACTCTTTAAATTGCTATTTCATTTAAGAGAATTAATTTAATGCCTACAGCATAAGAAAATGGGTTCTTCCCCTTTTTTCCCCTTCCTTGTCCCCTTCCCCTTCCCTTTCCCTCTCTCCCTCCCCCTTCCCCATCCTTTGCTCCATCCTTTCTCCTTCCTCTCTTCCCCGGCCTAGATGATGCTGTGGTGGAGACGGCCAAGGAGGCCACGGGGCCCGCTAAGGCAGACATCACGGGGCTGTACCAGGACATGTTCTCCAAAATGGCCACGTACTTGATGGGAGAGCTGACAGCCATCAGTGAAGATTATAAACTTCTGGAAAATATGAACAAACTGACTAGCTTGAAGTATCTAGAAATGAAAGATATTGCAGTAAATATAAGTAGAAACCTAAAGGACTTAAACCAGAAATATGCAGCACTTCAGCCTTATTTAGATCAGATCACTTTGATTGAGGAGCAAGTAGCAGCTCTTGAGCAGGCAGCTTACAAGTTGGATGCATATTCAAAGAAAGTAGAAGCAAAGTACAAGAAGTTAGAGAGGCGATGAAAGAATTCTCTAGCACAGATTCTAACTACAAGAATGTTTTATAAGAAACATGTGGGATGGAACTTATGACTAGGCTTCAGTTCCTAAAAGGAAGTGGTACTGCTGATCCAAGGAGATTCCCAACCCCTGCCTCTGGCTAGATGTGTAACTGGCCACCCCGGTGTTTTTCCTCAACCTGTACCCCTGGAACCCCATCTTACGTGTGTTTCCTTGTGTGCCCTGAACCAAGGCTCAGAAATAAGGATCAACCCCATCTGGAGCAGGCGCAAATGAGTGGCTCTTGACTCCCTGTCTCCTTCCTTGCCCCCTACCCCCCTCGTTACCTGTTCTTCAACTTAAATAATAAATGCCAACGTATGACCCTTAAAAAAAAAAAGAAAATGGGTTCTTCTTTCAAGGATGATCTTCAGGCCCCACTGCTCTGGTTTTGGCCCATAGAAAACTATCATCTTCTCTCAAAAGCTCTACAGCTCTTTTTCAATAAAAGCCCACAGCTGACAGGGTGTTCACATCAACACTGGAAGATTATTCACATTCCTGTGTCCAACAGCCTAAAATTCTTAAGAGGGCAGAAGTAGCAGTGATTCAGATTAGACCCCTGGGTCCAAATCCTAGACCGGTCACCTCCCTACTGGGTGACCATTTGTCTGGGCCTCAGTTTCCTTGCGCTGGTGGTGGTGAGGTATCAGTGAGATGATGAATGGTAAGCACTTTTATAAACATCAGCTATTGGTATCATCACCAGAAAAAAACAGCTAAGGAAAAAGTCACACTGAGCAAAAATTCTGAAGATGGTTGACAAAGAGCTTTGAATTCAAGGACAACAAAAGCTATGCATTGGGAATGGTTTGAAAGGGATCGTTTTGGTTGAAAGTAAAGTACTTTCACATCGGCATGTGTGTGTGAGTATATGGACATGGAGGTTCTGGAGGTTCCCTGCTCAGTAATCCCCAAGGGATTCTGATTATAGACCCATAATGTTCCTTGAGAACCATGGATCTGGGGGAAACAGTTAAGAAAAAAGTGCTAGAATTCACCAGGCCTGGAATAGAGCTGGGAGTGGATTAGTTGTTGGGTTTTTATTTGTTTTGCTAGAGACTGGGATTTAGTGAGGTTGTTAAAGGGGACTTACAGTGATAAATAAGTCACCAGTCTAAGCTGTTTTTGCTAGTTTTTTTTTTCCTCTAAAAAGCAACTAGAAAAAAAGCAATTGTTTTAGATATAGATATATAGAATTTAATGATTCAAAATTATTTCAGGGGATATGGCACATACAGGGGGCACTGACTCAGGTCTGACATTTGTATCCGGGCAACCACAAATGTTCGTGAGTGGACGTGGACGCTGCTGCCCCTGGCCTCTGAGCTGCTGCAGGGTGGGATCTCCCTCCCATCCTTTGTCTCCTTTCCTCTCCCCTTGCAGGATGCTGGCAGCGATCCATTCCTCTCTCCCCTGCTCTTCTTCCCTCAGGGCCACTACAGGGTTGGGGTGCTGAGGGACCAGGAGAGAGGACAGAAGAAGGCAAACCTCTGCAGCTACTCCTGCCTCAGTCTCCCCTCTCACATCCTCTACTAGAATGGGCCTAGTCTCTAGGCCACCTCTTCACTGCCTCTCCTGTTCTCCCCCAGCACCAGTCCTCATCATGAGAGGTCTTGGGCAGCCAGGCTGTTTACTCTGAAATGTCGACAAACTAGAATTTAGTTCTTTAAGTATTTATGTATACAATATTTATGTATAATCTGAAGTTTGTAAGTGGAGGTAGGAACGGGAATAACAGAGATAGAAGTGAGAAATAAGAGAGGGCATGTAAGAAATCTTTTAACTTCCTGTCCATATTCTTTCTCTCTCCCTCCTTTCTCATTCTCTCTCCCTTTCTCTCCCCATCTCTCTCTCTCTCTCTCTCTCTCTCTCTCTCTCTCTCTTCTCTCTTCTCTCTCTCTCCCAATGGAGAGACTCCTTTGTCCAATGCAGCTGACCCTCTTAGAGAGCTGCCCAGGGTACTGGGAGGTTCCGTGCACTGCCCAGGGTCACCCAACCAGCAATGACTCTGAGGTCAGAGGTGGGACTGGAGTCCAAGGTCATCTCATGATCCATAATGTCATGTTGCTTCTCTCCTGTCTGTCATTCAAAGCAACAACCTTAGAAAATCTTAAAAGGACTATCCTGTTCAACAGTGGACCAGCCTGGTCAGAAGTACCATAGAGTAGCAACAGAAAGACAGACAAACCAATCTCTGGGATCTGGATGCTTTGGTTCAATAAGCACTTATTAAGCACCAAAAATGAAATGAAAAGACAGGGGGGCAGAAGAAGTCAGAAGGCCAAGCATCATGCAGGGGCTAACAGCAGGTCTTGAACCCTTGGACCTTTAGCCTGGACTCCCTGACCCTTCAGCCCCATTTCTCATGCTCATTCCCTTGCCTCTCACACAACCCCCGGGTCTCCTGGGTTCCTGAAACTCCTGCCCCAGGCAAGAACCTCTCATTCTCCAAAAGTAGGGGAAGGAGGAGGTCTCAAGGGATTCCTGATCCCAATAAAGTGAGAAAAGACCTGGTCCTTCCTCAGTGAAATGAAGCAGCCTCCCTGCAATGATCACAACCAGTCTCAGAGAAGAGGGAGATGTGCCTCCCACCCTTTCCAACAAAAGAAGGAGCATGGGTGGGGAATGAAGCCCACACGGGGTGGGCGGCCCAAGGCTAAGTCTGATCAATTTCCTACCTCTAGCATCCTTTAATCTTTGTTACCGGGGATGGTGCCCCAGGTTAGGGATCAGAGAGGGACGTTCAGAAGTGGATGGAAATTAAAATGGCATTAATAAAAACAACACGAAAAGAAGCATTTCTGGTCCAATCCCCTGGTGGTCTGAGGCTCTGGTTTGGCTTCTGTCGGACCAGGCTCCTCCTCCCTCCCCAAGCCAGACAGTAATCTTGGGGTTAAGTGGACTTGGCTAATGCAGAGAATACAAGTGATTTCTATGGGGAAAACACTCCCAATTCCAAATGGCCTGGGACAGTAGGAGCTCAACTCTGGAGCTGGATGAGACGAGAGCGGTCACCTAGTACAGTCCAATTCAAATACATTCTGGGAACGCAATGCACTTCTATGCCACCAACTGCTTGTAACAGTGATATAGCAAACGTTACGTTTAAAAACAATTTTACCCCCCAAAAGTCCTCCTATCTTACAGGTCTTTGCAACACTGACAACATAGAAGCAAAATAATCTTATAGAAAAGCAAACTTTTTCTAGGTTCTGAGCCCACACAGAACAAAGAGAAGAAAGGGATCCAACTATGAATAAGAACAAGTGAATTTTCACAGAACGTGAAACATACAAAACATAAAGTTAACAAACCAGCCGCCAGGGAATGTCACAGTACAGAGAGCACTAGGCCTGGAGTCAGGAAGACTTGAGTTCAAACCCAACCTCAGACACTTACTAGCTGGGAGACCCTGGACAAGTCACTTAACCTCTATTTGTCTCAGTTTCCTCATCTATTAAATGGGAATAATAACAGCACCTACCTGCCAGGGCTGTTGTGAGGCTCAAATGAGATAATTTTTGTGAAGCCCTGAGCGTGGTACCTGGCAGAGAATAGGTGCCTACTTAATAAATTAAGTAATTAATTAAGCATTAATTGATTAATTAATGCTTGGTCCTTTCCCCTTCCCCAGCCCAGGTGAGGGCAGGTGTTACAGAGCCATCTATCTACTTTCTCCCACAAACAGGGGGATAAACTTCAGCTACCAGAATTAAACTGATTCTTTTTGGGAGGGAAGGGAGGAGCCGAGTCACTCATTTATCTTTTGCATGTAGAAAATGGGGAGTTAAACTAGATTGTTTTTGGTGCAGTGATGACTGACATCCAAACTAACAATGGCCCCACTAGGAAATTTCACGCTGGTCATGACACTGTCTGACTCTTTCAAAGAGGCCACATCTGGACAAAAGGACGTCAATTACTTTAGCTCACTTCACACCTGAACACATAAAAGCAGCAGGATTTTTCTTTGAAACTCAACGCGGAGTGGCAAGTGAACGCTGGCTCTCTGAAGGCAGGACTCTTCACCCCTGGGCACCTAGACAGTGCCTGGCACAGAGTGGCCACTGCAGAACTGAATGAAAAATGCCTCCCTGGAAAGCTAGGGAGGGACAAGTGGGCAGAGGCCATCCTACAAGAGCTGTTTATTAAGCCTTTTACACGGTGCTAGAGGGGAGGGGGAGAGAAAGATGGCAGCCATGGCCTTGGGGGCTTCAAAGTGACCCTGGGAATTCCATCTCAATCCACTCATAATAAATGACTTAAAGAATAAACAAGCCCTTTTTCCTCTTGTTGCCTTAATAAATACTACCTTGAGCCTATAAGTATTACTACTTTTCAAATGTCTAAACTGCTATGACTAATGAAAGCACAAAGTCATGTAAAAGACTCCCTTTTGCATCATTCTCAGGGTGGCCCCACCCCTGTCTGGTCAGGGCTCCTCCACTCCCTCCTCCTCCTCTCTGGATCCCTCCAAAGCTCAGCTCAAAACCACCTCTCAAGGGCAAGGGCCTCCTCCCCAAATGACTCTGTACTTACTCTAAATATACTTATGTTTGTGTATCTCGTTACTCCCTAAAGCAGTGGTTCTCAACCTTCCTAATGCCGCGACCCTTTAATACAGTTCCTCATGCTGTGGTGACTCCCAACCATAAAATTATTTTCGTTGCTACTTCATAACTGTAATTTTGCTACTGTTATGAATCGTAATGTAAATATCTGATATGCAGGATGTATTTTCATTGTTACAAACTGAACATAACCCACAGGTTGAGAACCGCTGCCCTAAAGAATATAAGCTTTGTAGGGGCAAGAAATGTTTCATTTTATCTTTGTATTCCCAGGGCTAGGGGATTTGTCTGATTTGCCTGATCCCAGGCACTGTGCCTGGCAAATAATGGGTGACTGTACCACACTGGAGTCCTGAAAAGTGTGACAATAAGCTGGGCTCATCATAAGGACACCCGGGGCTTGCCATCTGCCCTTTCACCTGAGCCCCCCCAGAACACCCAGCCTTCCCTTCTGCCCTGCCACCGCCCCCACCTCTATGTGGAGGCCACCCTCCTTGAAGACAGACCGTTTCACGTTTCCTATCTGGATCCCAAATGTTTAGCTTACAGTAAGTGTTTAATGAAGAGCTTTTTCATTTCCAAATGTTTGGAAATAACAGAAGCAGAATAGTGTAGGACATCATCCCTGCCCCCAGCAAGCCCGGAGCCTGGTTGGTAGGACAAGCCTAACATATATGAAATAGTTCTATACTCTCTTGTATTGTACATGATTCCGTTAACGGCTGAATTCCTGAGGCTATAGAAAGTATCTGGATTGGGGCTCTAGTCTCATAGGGTAGTCCAATAAAATATCTATTGAGTACCTTCTGTTTGTACAATGCTGTGAGAGGCACTGGGGGGCTGGTGGAGGGAGGGAGCTGAGAAAAAGTTTAGCTAAAGTATTATCCCTGCCTTTAGCTAGGGACCAGAACTTTCAGTCTGGTAAAACAATCTGCAAATCCATATGGATGGATTAGAATGGATGCCATCCAGGGTATTTATTAATAATCACCCTGTTCTTACAATTCTGTAGCTGGGCAGGGCATCCCTGGGATAGATGGTTCACATGGAAAACCTCCAGTACATGCGATTAGCCCCACAAACACCACAAGGTTGAGGGGCAAAAGGAAGTGTCATTTTAGGAAACTGGTTTGGGAAGCATTCCAGTTACATGCTTCTTTCTGCTCTATAGAGAATTCATTCCACTAGGCTTTATGAGGAAGGATTTTAGCACCAGACACGACCTGCAGTCTGAAGATCAGGGGCTCAAGTCCAAGCTTGTCTCTTGCAATCAAAAATCATAATCTACTGTGGGACATAACATATTTAAAACATAGTGTGGAAAGAGCACTAAGTCAGTAAGAGACAACTGGGCTCAAATCCCCATTCAGATACTTACTAGCCATGAAACTTAGGGAACCTCTCCCTAAGTCAGAATTCGCTCCAGCCCGCCAGGCCTGGTCGTTTAACCTGACCCAGCATCATAAGGACTACTGGGCTTCCTTTTCTGCTCCACAGCTGAACCCTCTTTCACAGAGTCTCCCCTTCCTACAGAAAGGACTGTCCCATTTTTCCATTTGTATCCCTAGCACTTGGTAAAGTTATTGGCATATAGTAAGCACCCAGTAAATACTTTCTCATCCATTCATTCATGTAGCAGTATTTCTTAGGGGGAATACTACTCACACCGCCTACCTCATAGGGCTAAGGTGAGGAGAGCATCTTTGTTGACCCACTAAAGCTACATCCTTCCTGGAAGAGAATGGGATGGAACTCTATTCATCTAAATGATTGCTGAGAGGCTGAAAACTATTCTCCCTCACAAACTCATGTCATTGGTCCCAAGGTGAATTCCCAAGGTGGGGAAAGAAGCTAGCTCTGCTTCCTTGTTAATCTCCGCTGGGTGATGGCAGCCACTCTACCAAAGAATTCTTCAGGAGAAAAGGCCTCCCTTGTGCTGTGGCTAGGAAGAGTCTCCTCCACTCCTCAAACAGCACTAACCTGAAGATGACACAGGAACCCTTAGAATTCCATAGTGGGTCGGAACAGGGATGTTTATTGCTCCCTGTGGAAAGGGTAGTGAATATGCCTGGCTGTTCCCTTCCCCTCTTTTGTTGCCAGAATCACTGGACCATTGACTGGACATCAAAGGAGGGAGGACAACAACTATAGGAAAAGTCACTACAAATCTACCACTGCTAGCAGTACAGCAACTGGAATAATACCGCCTGCGGAAGATGGGCCAGTAACTTTGGAGGTTCATAGATTTAGAGCTGAAAGAACCTTAAGGTCTTCTAGTTTTGAACCCCCTAGTTTTATAAACCAATGAATGACAAAGGATTTATTAAATGATTACCAGTTGCTAAGTGATGAGCTAAGTACTAAGGATGTGAATACAAAAGTGAAGCAGGTTCCTGCCCTCAAAGACCTTACTTCTAACAGAAGACAACATGCACAGAGAAGTATGTCTGTTTGGAAGGTTACAGTGATGAGAAGCAGAGCCACAGGAGAACAGACTGACATGCCCTTTCCAATAGGAATAGCATTCCTACTTTGATTACAGCTCCAGAAGCAAAAGAGGGGCAAGTGGATGAGTGGACTGAAGGCCAAGCATTAAGGGACTGGCCCAAGGTCAAAGGCAGCGTGACCTTTCTGGGCTTTAGGTTCCTCTTTTGTCAAATGATGGGATTGGACTAGGAGGCCTCAGAGGTTCCATCAAGCTCAAGGCCTGTGATTTTATATCAGATTTATTGTTGTTGTTTTGTGGTTTTCAGATGTGTCCCACTCTTCATGACCCCATTTGGGGTTTTCTTGGCAAGTTTTGCCATTTACTTCTCCAGAATATTTTACAGGTGAAGAAACTGAGGCAAACAGGATGAAGTGACTTGCCCAAGGTCACATAGCTAGGAAGTGTCTGAGGTCACATTTGAACTCAAGAAGATGGGTCTTCCTGACTCCAGGCCCGGCACTCTGTGTGCTGAACCACCTTCTATTTCAGACGGACTTAATAATTCTTTCATAACAAAGACTGGAATTATCAACCAACCTCTACACCCTGGGTTGTTTGGGGGTTGTTTTGCATATATGTTCTGAATATACAAATCTATAATGATCTTCAAACAGCAGCAGGGAGGGGAAAGCTGTGAAGAGGGAGGCAGCCCTCTTACCTGAGTGAATGACCAAGAGTGAAACAAAAACAACAAACAAGAAAGCCATTGAGTGGAGGCCACCTCTTCCTCAGAATAGAGAAGCAGAAGTTCTCATGACATCACACACAGGCCACAGGCTTCAGGGGGGAACCTGATTTTTTCAAGTCCACCCAAACCTTGGCCATTGTTATGGGAACTTTCATCCACAGCCCACGTGTGAATCTGTACAGTGAATTAACACTTCTCTTCCTTTGCTACCAAGTCCAGTCCTTTCTGTCTGCCAAGCCTCATGCATGAGGGAAATGGCACTTGCTTTTGGGTCAAAGGACTGAGGTTCAAATTCTCACTTTAGGTGACACAGTGCATCAGGTGTTAAGCTTTGAGTTAGAGACCCAAGTTCAAAGCCTACTTCAGACACTTACTAGCTCTATGATCCTGAATGGGTCCCTAAACTTCCAGGACAACACAAAAATTAAGGAGGCTCTTTGCCCTACTTTATCAGAGACCAGGGACCAGACTTAGCACCCAATGCAGAGGAAGAGAGCTGCCATTCAGTTGGCAAAGGACACTGTCCGCCAGCTGTGTAGAAAACTACTAGGAGGGAGGATCCCCAAGAGAAATACAAGGCAGGGTCCTGCCCTCCCAGCCTATGAACAGCAAGGACCCAGGGGCTGGGGCGAGAGCTTTCTTTAGAGCAAAATCTACTACAGAGAGAACAGGGCCCCCACCTAAGTACAGGCAAGGGTGACCACTGTGTCTGTGAGGAGAGAGCAGGGTGACTTTTAAACGGAAGGGCTATCCACTGTGGAACTGGGGGTCAATGTATAAGAGTGTATGTTGTCTGGCTCTCCCTCCCTCTCCCAAGGCACCGGGTCCACAACAGAACTGGAGAATCCGGAGAGGCAAGAAGGTGGATACTGGTCTTTTTCCTCCTTTTTCCGAATAGAAAAAAGGAAGGGAAGGAGGGAGGAAGGAAACAAGGAAGGGAGGAAAGGAAGGGGAGGAAGGAAGGGAGGGAGGGAAGAAAGTGCCTAAGTATCAAAAGGGGGCAATCAGGTCACTTTCCTGCAAAAGGGGGAGATGGCGGGGCGCCCCCAGGGTCGGGAGGGGGGGAGTGTCCCCGGAGTGGGGGAGGGGAAAGCAAGGAGCTTCTCCAAGGCCCCACGGCCAATCTGGTGGGGGAGGGGGACGACGTGGTCTTTCCTGTGAACAGGCCTCTCCTCAGAGGAATGGGACAGGGGGAGGAGGGGAGCCAAGGGGACTTCTGAAAGGTCAGAGGGTCATGAGGGGTCCCTGACGGGAGAGGTCACGGATCCTCTGGGGGGGGGGGTTCTCCCTCAGGTCCTCGCTCCTCCTCGGGGGTCTCTGGCTCCGGGCCCCGCTGTCCCCCTCCCGCTGCTCTCGGCCCGGGGCGGGGCTTCAATGCCCCACTCCATCCACCGGGCCCATGCCTGGGGCCCTCAGGCCTCCTAGGGACTTTAAAGCCCCAGCCAACCCCAGCCTGATCGGGATCCGGAAGCTCGGGGAGCAAAGGCGGATCCGGACCCTTTTCTCTTCCCCACCCCCACCCTCAGGCATTCTTTTCCTTGGAGCTAACGTGCTGCAGAGACGTGCCAGGGTGCGCATGCGCCAGTCCTTCCCACAGCGCGCCCGCTCTCCTCTCATTTCCCATCCCCATCGTCCGCCAAGTCCAGTGGCCTGTGCGCATGCGTACCACTGCTGTGTTAGCGCCAACCTGCGGCTCTTCCGCTCCTTTTCTTTGGACGCTCGCCGTCCGTACATTTCCTTGAGCTCTCTTCCCCACGTCCCGCAGTCTCCTTCCCTCTCTCCTTTTCTCTTTCTCCTGAGCTTTCCCCCCCCTCCCTTCCCCATTCTCCTGCGCTCTCCTTTACCCACTCTCTTGCGCCCTCTTTCCCAGTCTCCTTCGTTCCTTCCTGCTCCCTCCAATCAGATCAATTCCCAGTAGCAACTGCAAAGCCCGTCTTCCTCTGCTCAGCTAACACAGCTGTTCTCATCAGCTTCTTCCTTTTGTTACCTTGTTACCTTCTGAATGTTCCTCTGCTCAAAGCACAGCTCCGTGTGTGAAATGACTTAGGTCTCTCTTTGAATGCCTTGGTATAGACTCAATAAATGTCGGTTGAGTGAGAAGATACAATTCACACGTCTATCAGACAAGACAAACAGACCGTGGACAGTTGTCTCCTAGTCATCAAAAAACTGTAGTTATGAGGGTTCCCAGCTCTCCGCCTCAACATGTTTCTGATAGGCATATAGAACAGTGCTTAACACCATAGAAGGTACTTAATAAATGTTTATTGATATGGAGATTAGCCAGATATTTCCCCCATCTTAGCTTTCAGTAAGCATTTGCCTATCTGAGGAGCTGTTTTCACTCAGGTGTCCTCAGGACTTTTATCCTAGAGGCTATTTTCTCTTACATCTTCTAGTCTCTTTGTGTTTCTACCCTCTTTCCACAAACAGAAGCTTCCAAATCCTAAAGGGGCAACATCTTAACCTTTATATGCATCTTCTACTTGAAGACCTTCAGCGTCTTAGGGGCATTGGTCAACAGCTCCACGGTTCATCTGGAAACTATCACATAATGACGGGGTCACCTATCTTATCGATGGGGTGATGGGACCTAGACCCCTAAAAGGAAAAGACCATGTCTTTGAAAGAAATCCAGTCCCTGAATTTTCCTGTACATTTTAGCAGCCCCCATCACTGGCCTCTGATCAAGGCAAGTGGCACCACCCCAGCCCACCTAGATCATTTAATTAGTCTACGTGATATTCATTTCAATGTTGTGTGTGGGACCCACCCCAGACTTCTTCTTACCACTCCTTAATCCCATCCAGATCCTTCCACTGTCCTTTTTGTATATAGGCATCAGTCTCACCCCCATTAAATTGCAGGTTCACTAGAAACCCTACCCACTACTACACAATAAACTTCTTCATTTGACTGGAAGAAGGTTTGAGTGCCATGAAATCCATTCCAGGCAGATGCTGCCCTAAATCCTGATATTTCTTTTTTGGATAATAGTGATTAAGGGTGGGAAGTTGTCAAAAGAAACAAAAGCCACGTATATTAAGCTTGACAAGATAATAACAAAGTTGTCCTATGTATTCAATAAACACTTTGTTCTGGTTAATGTTTTCTGTGCTAATTTCACTGTTGTCGGTGTATCTGCAGGATTTTTTTTATTAGTTTTGCTTTATTGACTCTTCTCATTCTTTCCATATGTTTTTAATTCTTCATATTTATCTTTCATTATGCTCATATATTCAACTGATGAGGTACAGGTTCTGGGAATCCCTTTGAACTCTGAATTTTCCCTTTGATGAGGCATTTTCATGAGACCATAAGCCTTTCATGTCTGCCCAAACCTTTGTTACTAGCTTGGCCCTGCATTGTTCATCTACTTCCCACCCTTGAGTCTATCAAAATATCTATATCCAAATCAACTGTTCACCCTTGAACTGGCCTAGCCCACCATTGTCTGTAGTCTCCAGGTAGCCTCCACCTACTTTCCATGTTAATCACACATTACTGTAGTCTGACCTCATTGACTCATCCTAAAGACCATCCCCAAACTCATTACTGGAGTCTGACCTCATCTGACTCCTCCTGAAGACCCACCCCAAACTCCTTCTCTAGACCACCCCTAGATTCTTCCCACTTTTCTGTATATAAGACCCCAGTCTTAGAACCTGTTGGTTCTAAACTCATTAGGCACTGAGTCATGAGGGTTGTGGTGCCTTCTGGCTCTGAGCCTATTAGTTGAAAACTGTATATACTGGGAGGTTGGCATTTTACTTTGGGGGCTCGCTCACGAAAAGGACCTTTTGATTCCCTGGATGGGACTCTGAGCAACCATTCATTTGTGCTCTCTGGGTCTGGAGGTGTATGTAGGCGACCATATTACTTTGTTCAGATGGTAGGAGCCCTGTGTGTTGAATCTCTGTGCTAATATCTCTGCTCATATTTTCTGCTTATCTGCAATTAAGATAAGATTGTTGGCACCTTTTAGGGTTATTGTTCTTTTAGAAAAGTAGATCAAAGAATCTGTGCTAGCAGGCCATCCTGGGTATGCTAGCGTGCTGGCCATTAGAGTCTTCATACAAAAGGAAATGAGGTTCAGGGTGGCTTGCCCAAGGTCATACAGCTAGTAAATAGCCGTGGAGCCAGAAACAAGCTATTTTAGGTCCTGTGCTCTTTCAATCAATGAATTGTCATTTTTATCCTACATCAAATAAACTCTTCATAATAGTGAGGTTGGTTTTGCCCAAGGTTGCTATGGAAACAACTGTGATGACATCTGTCTAGGTCTTTACAAGATCCTACAAAAGAGACATCTCACTGCTTCTAGTTAAACATAAAGAGATTTGGACGCTGACCTCTTGATTCAGGACAATTAAACAAACAAAAAAAACCCCCACAAAACCCAGAACTATGCCAGGCCACAGAAACGTGTAAATCTTGAAACACTGAGTATTATTTTTTTTCCCCCGAGAAAGTCTCGTTGTGAGACAGAAGAAGTCAACATTTTCTTCCCCCTTACGAAAAAGGGTCTCTCAGTGACAAGCTTCAGGCTTTTCATCTCAGTTTCTGATGTTTCCTGGAAAGTTAAAAGACGTGCAGAGGAAACAGGACAGGAGCTGTTACCAAAGTACTGTTACCAAAGGCTTCAAAAACCTCTGGGATGTTACCGTCAGGAACTCAAAGACCTTGTCCAGAGTATCAAGCCTGCTTCCCCAAAGTAGTCCTTCCTCCAGCTATTCAAAGAACAAGGTATTGGGATAAAATGGAATTTTCTTTTTGTGTTTTTTAATGGAATTTTCATAAGTGGAGTCTCTAGCCACACATCTACAACTCATTCACTCATTCATGCATTCACCCACTCAGCCACTCATTCATTCATTCAACAAGCATGTGTTAAGTGCCTACTGCATACCAGACTTATTAGGAGTTGGGAATGCAATGGGAAAAAAAAAGGAAAAGAAACAACCTCTTCCCCCAAACCTCAAACAGTTCCTGCTCTCCAAAAGTTTGATTTGGGTGACAGGCAGAGAACAACATGCCTGCAGATAACATAAATACAAAATGTTTGCAAAGTAGGTGCAAACTAATTTCTAATAGGGAAAGGCATTAACAAATTGCAGGATCAGAAAAGATCACAGGTGTGCATGGGGGTGGGGGGAAAGTGGGGGGAAGGGAGGGGGGTGGAGGGGTGGCACATTAGCCAGAGATTCCAGAAACTGAAGATAAGGAGGAAGCATAAAATAATCTTAAGAGGTAGCACCTCACCCGGGGCCTTGTCTCTACATCACTCAACCTTGAAGAGCACTTGAATAAATGTATAAGTGTCAGAAGATTTTTTTTTTCATTCATCAGTCATGGAAAATGTCCCCTTCTCCACCCCTCTTCCCCTTCTCCAATTGTATTGTTATGGAGACATGCATGTAAAGTCAATGAAACCAGATTATTGATTTAGAGCCTATTTAGTCCAACCCCTCCATTTTATATATGAACAAACCGAGGCCCAGAGATGTTATATGATTTGCCCAAGATGACAGAGCTAATACGTGGCAAAACCAGGTTTCAGTACTAGTCACTTGACTCCAAGCCTATCCATTGCACCAATGGAGACTCTTAAAGAGGTTTCCCAATCATTTAAATGAGCTCTCTGCCCTTCTGACATCTTTCCAAACCAGATCCATTGCAAGTCCCTGGGTCTGAGTGATAGGCCTTGCCTTCCTTTGTGGTTAGCTGGCCAGATGGTAGAGGGTTGGAGACTGCAGAGTGTTGACCCAGGATGTTTTCACAGTTCTAGAAGTGGCATTGGTAAGTGTTCTTTTCTTGACAGGGAAGGCAATAGTACATCCTAGTGGCCAAAAGCTAATGATTTACAGTGAGAATGGCAGAATGTAAGGAGTCAGGTTGGTTCTAGTCTTGCTGTACCTGAACCAGACTGCATCTGGAGGATGGTATTCAGCTCTGTCATAAGCAGGAGACTGTCCAGAGAAGGGGAACTAGAATGATGAAGGTCCTCATTTTCCTTAAGTCATCTTTGGTCATGTCTGACTCTTTGTGACGCCATTTGGGGTTTTCTTGGCAGAGATACTGGAGCAGTTTGTCATTTTCTTCTTCAGCTCATTTTACAGATGGGGAAACTGAGGCCAACAGGGTGAAGTGACTTGTCCCAGGGTCACACAGCTAATAAGTATCTCAGACCGGATTTAAACCCAGGGAGATGAGTCTTGCTAATTCTAAGCCCAGTGCTCCACTGTGCTACCTAGTTGCCCTAAAGGGTCTCAAGATTGTGCCAAATGAAGATCTTTTGAAAGAACTAGGAATATGTAGCCTGAAAAAGAGAAGATTTGGGAATAGGGGACAGTGGGTTGAGATGGCTCTGTTCAAATATTTGAAGGGCTGGCACATGGAAGAAGGGATTCATTTTATTCTGCTTTGGAACAGTTGAGGGAAATTGCCATGAAGTTGCCTTTGGATTGATACCAGGAAAAACACTTTAAGATTTGAGAGAGCTGTCCATGAGTGAAAAGCACTGCCTTGGGAAAGTAATGTGTGCCCCTTTCCTAGAGGTCTTAGAGAAGAGTCTGGACATGCATTTCAGGGCTATGTTGTAGAGGGGCCACAAGATTCAGTGATTCTAAAAAATCACTCGCATTTTAAAGATGTGCACTATGTGATGCTATTTCTGCAGAGACTCAGGAAAGTTGTTGTTGTGTTGATGTCATTTGGATTGGAGGGGTTTTTACCCCCAGTTTTACACACATGCACACATACACATACACACACACACACACACACATGTTTTTACCCCCAATTTTATACACACACTTTGAATCCTTCCTTGAAACATAGAAAAAGAACTAAACCAAACTAACTGATAAACCCATTTAGTTTGAAAGCACCCATAGTCATCCTCCTTTTTAGAAAGAGAAAGGAATTTTGAGTTTTTGAGTTTCACTGTCCAGGACCAAGTCTTTTCGGCTTGCTAGACCTTGGCTGCCTTTCAGCATTGTTCTTACTTACATGACTCTTGCATTTATTGCCTTCCTGACTCTGTTCCCGTCACTGTGTATCCATTGCTACAAGTTTTCCTATATTTCTTTGAATTCCTTATAGTTGAGAGAAATTATTATTTTTCAATTATTGGTAACCAATTATTAAACTAGGATTGAAGTTTTTTCCCCCTTTATTTCCACATTCAGGGACCAGCCCTTGTAGATCAGTCAGTCTCTGAAGGACAAGGCTGGTGATGAGATGGACAAACCCTTCTCCTCCATCTTGGGAGAATTTATTTCTAATTAAAGTACAAAGAGAATGCAATCTAGATGAATTCTGGTCCTAATAAGCATTAGGCTTGATGAAACCCACCCTCCACATTGTTCAATTTAACTGGTCTGGGTGGCTGTGGATTCTTTTGTCCAGATCACTGGAGGCAGCTGAGTCTCAGGATCAAACCAGGTTCTCAGCCAGAGAAGCAGAAGGCTTTCAGCCCACCTCCTTGTCTACTCCTCACTGATAGTTCACCAATCAGGGTTGATCTCTATCTGTCAGGGTCACCCAGTTTTCCAAAGGTTTTTAAGCATTCATTGATCTCCATGGGTTGTCTTTGGTTACCTAGAGAGACTGCTGATTGATTATTTGCTAGTCTAATTAAGAAATTGATTACTAATTACCCAGAAACTGTCTTTCATTCATCACAGTCATTTTATCTTCCATAGGGGATAGAGAGATAAACTTCCTAGCTAGGCAGAAAGAGTCCTACTTTAAATCAGGCAGACTCATCTTCATGAGTTCAAATCTGGCCTCTGACACTTACTAGCTGTGTGACCCCGAACAAGTCACTTAACTCTGTTTGCCTCATTTTCCTCATCTGTAAAATGAGCTGGAGAAGGAAATGCAAACCACTCCAGAATCTTTGTCAAGAAAAAGCCAAATATGATCATAGAGAGTCAGATGGGGTTGAAATGTTAACCTCTCATTACTCTAAATAACTCTAAGACTTTTAAGTTGCATAGACGTTGCTGATGTGTATTAGGAGAGGGAGTTTTCTCACCCAGGAATTCCCTATACCAATGGTATCCCAGGCCCAGGCCCTGTCCTTATTCCTATCCTTGTGTTCACATAACAGTTTATTCCTCCATTGCCCCATTGATGTCCCACCACCCACTTTCGTTTTCAATTCTTTGCAGTCACAAAATGTGCTACTCTGAATATTTTGCCATCTATGGAATTTTTCCTTCTACTCTTAACTTCTTGGCAATATAGGCCTGACTGTGGGATCATTTGGTCAGAAGGCCTGAACCATTTTATAACTGATCTTACATAATTCCAAATTGTTTTCCATGTTGCTTGAACCAATTCACAACTTCGGGAGAGATTTTTATTTATTTATCTTTTCGATGTGATTTCCAAGCAGTTGAATTTCTTCCTGCAGATTAACAGCAGGTGTTCTTATACTGCTCTGTGCTTGGGAGAGGACATTTGAACACAGGATAAGATATAATTCAACTCAGTCATTTAAAGACCAAATCCATAGGTTCAGTAATATGCCTCAAAGCTCCTCCCCTCTCTACACAGTTATATCCCTGCAAAGAGCTAATCAGTCAATGAATCAGCAGGCATTTATCAAGAGCTTACTATATGATTGTACATGGTCCGCTTTTCTCCATCTAATGCTTCTGGTTTTTCAGGGGGCGTTTAGAGACCTGCCACCTATGGAAAAAAGCTTTATTCAGATGGCCTTGCAGTGTCATGAGACAGTCTCCTTGGGAGCTATGAACCTTTTTTTTTTAAGTAGTAATGATAAAAAGCTTTTTTACTTAGGCCTGCTTAGTAAATCAGGCTAATAATTTTCAGAGGAGTCTATATCCCAGTTATTGCTGAAAAACCTCATTTGGCTAAAGGATGAATACTTTGATCATTTGGAAATCTGCCTAGTGGAAGAGAGGGAGAAGGCTTGAACGAATAAATGAATGAATGAAAAAAACATTTATTAATAATAGTATTATTAATATGTGTCAAACCCTGTGCTGACTACTGGGGATACAAAGAAAATAAGGGACACAGTATGGAGGGGCTCATATTCTAATTCAGGGAGAAAGTTTAGCTGCAGGACAGGAAAAAACACCTAAGGTTCTCAAGAGTAAAGGACATAGTGGAGGAGTAGATGGCATGGAGGTTGTAGAATTGAGTCAAATGGTAAGGCCTAGAGGGTCTTAGGAGGCAGTGATGAGGTAGGTGGTCAGGCCTCATTCTCAAGAACTCAACCTCAAGCCTGTTTAGTAGCTCAATAAATGGATTCACTATTCTAGATTTAGAAAATCTAAAGTTTTGAATTCTCAGATTGGGAAATTGTAGGGCCAGGATTATTATTCTTAATTGGTCTCTTCCGTCTTACTGGAAGAGATGGAGTTGGGGCCTACCATCTCATCAAAGCCATGTGAGAAATCATAAAAATGGGTTTAGGGAGCTTGGACTGGAAGAAGGGGGCAGGAAGGAAAAGCAGGAGAGGAGGGTCGTCCCCATTGTGGTGGGTTTTCCCAACTCCTGGTTTTGGCCATTTTTTTTTAAAACCCCAGAGACAGAATGAGGAGCCATGGGGAGAAGCTTTGAAGAAGTTTTGACATCAGCAAAAACTTTTTGTTTTTTCATTTTCTTTTTTGTAAAATAATGTGTGATTTTTTAGTTATTTGTTTTTTTTAATTCCGAGTTTCAAATTCTTTCCTATACTCCCTTCCCCTCCTTGAAAAGGTAAGCAAATTGATATAGATTATACATGTGAAGTCATATAAAACACATTTCCATATTAGCCATGTTGAAAAAAAAAACAGACCAAAAAAAATCCAAGAAAAAAAAGTTTAAAAAGTATACTTTGGTCTGCATTTAGACTCCATCAGGCATTTTTCATCGTGAGTTCTTAGGAATTATCTTGGATCATTGTTTTGCTCAGAATAGCTGTCATTCATAATTGATCATTGTATAATATTGCTGTTACTGTGTACAATGTTCTCCTGGTTCTGCTCACGTCACTTTGTATCAATTCGTGTAAGTCAAGAAAAACTTCTTTTCCTCCTTTTTTGAATAATATTTTACTTTTTTCCCAATTATGTTTGAAAAAAAACATTCATTTTTTTAAAACTTGAGTTCCAAATTCTCTCCCTCCCTCTCCCCTTTTCTCCCTGAGACAACAAGCAATTTGATATAGGTTATACATGTGCAATGAGAAAAACTTACTGACAATGAGAGCAGTCTGTAAATGGAATGGGCTGCCTCAAGAAGTTGACTAGATTTTCCCTCAAATAAAGGCTAGACAATTTGTTGGGGATGGATTTTTATTCAGGGCCTGAATTGGACTCCATGGCCTCTACGATTGCTTCCAACCAAGAGGTCCTCTGATTCCAGTACTGAGTTGTGAAAAGCTTAACCTGAGTGTTTTGCCTTCAAGTGTTACAATCAGCCACAATTTTTGTTCAGTTGTTTCAGTTGCGTCCAACTCTTCAAGACTCCAATAGGCCTTTTTTTGTGCCTTTTTTTTTGGAGGGGGGAAGGCAGGGCAATTGGGGTTAAGTGACTTGCCCAAGCTCACATAGCTAGTAAGTGTATCAAGTGTCTGAGGTTGGATTTGAACTTAGGTCCTCCTGACTTCAGGGCCAGTGCTCTATTCACTGTGCCACCTAGCTGCCTCTGCAATAGGCCTTTTCTTTCTTTTTTTTTTTTAATAGGCCTTTTCTTGGTGAAGATACTGCAGAGGTTTGCCATGTCCTCCTCCAGCTTATTTTACAGATGAGGAAACAACCAAATGGGGTTAAATGATTTGCCCAGGGTCACCCAGCTAGTAAGTGTCTGAGGCCAGATTTGAATTCATGAATGAGTCTTCCTCACTGCAGGCCCCAGAGTTCTATCCATTGTGCCTCCCAGCTGCCTTAATTTAGCCACAATTTACCATGGAAGATTAAGAAACCCAAACTTAAGCCTGCTTAGGAGCTCAGTAAATGAATTCATTGTTCTGGATTTAGAAAATCTTAATCTTCAAATTCCTGGTTTGGGAAATTTTAGGACCAGGATTGTTTTTCTTATTTAGCCCAGAATCACAGAATTAGAGAGTTGAGGGGTGGTCTCAGAAGTCATTTGGTCCTTCCCAAACTTGAGTAGGAATCCCCTTGACAATTCTTTGACAAGTGGTCATGTGGCCTCCTCTGCCTCAAGACCTCTGGAAGCAGTATCAGACAATCATAGATTTATAGCTACAAAGGGATCTCAGACATTAAGGGAACTTACTCATATCAGAGAAAGCTTATTCAGTTTTGAAGTAGTTCTAGTTAAGTGTTGCCTTATATTCAATCAAAATCAAAGTCTGCCTCTCTGCAGTTTCTATCCATTGAGAATGAAAGATGGTATAAGCCCAAGATGATAGAAATAGCATGGTGCTGAATTCGGAATCGAGGAAGACCCAGGTTCAAATATCTCAAAGTTGTGCAAACCTGGGCAAGTTATTTAACCTTGCTAAGGTCAACTTCTCCATCTATAAAAATAACACCCACCTGACATGACAAATGAAGAAATGGGTGTGTAGCATCCAGTCTGGGTTCACTCCTTCCAACCTACATATGCCTGTATGTTTTGGGATCCCTGGAGAGTGCAGTTACTGACTAGTGCTCCCCTCAGGGTTACCAGGGGAAGCCTTAGTTTTGGGGCTTCCAACCCTATAGTTGCTAAACCCCTATTTGTGTGCTCCCCATTATTAATCAACCAATCGAGCTCTATTAGCTTTTAGAAAAGGGATTTATTGAGAAAATGTGATACAAACAGTTGGTACAGAGGCAAATTCTGCCCTTGCATACCTGTAGAAGGTTCTCCACGATGTGAGCTTAAGCTCAAAATAGGACATACAGGGAATGCAGAGATCTCGTTATTTCTAATCCAGGGAGTTCTGTTCTCCTATTTTGAAGGTCTCCCCTTAGGCAGGCCATCTAGGACTGGGCCGGTTTGCTCCGCTGCTGGGATGGAAGGCTGCTCTGTTGGCCCAGGATACCCCACTACTTCTGGGGCAGAGTGGAGAGGTCAGAAAAAAATCCCAAAGTAGTGCAACCAGGTGAGAAATGAAGAGATGTCTGAGCTGAGTTCCCTCCTTAAATGGAAGTTTTGGAGTTAATGGCTCCAAATCACTGGACTCCCTGAAAACAATGATTAAAAAAAATTCTGAATACTATATTTCAAAAAATCACAAACAAAAACTTCCCACATTTATTAGAATCAGAGAGCAAAGCTAAAAAGAACCCATTGATCACTTTCTGAAAGGAATCCCAAAGGGAAAAGTCCTAGGAATATCATTGTCAAAATCCAAAGCTTTCATGTTAAAGGAAAAATACTGTGAACATTCAGAAAGAAGCAATTCACGTAACAAGAATTATAGTCAGGACCATACAAGACCTGGCAGCTTCTACAAAAATGATAGGAGACTTGGGAATATAATATATCAAAAAACAGATGTAGGCTTACTCTACAAAGCTGAGTGTAAACCTATAGAGGGGGAAAGTCCCTTTAGTAGAAGACAGAACTTTCAAATATTTCTGATGAGAAGACCAGAGCTTTGAGAACTTTGGGGGAAAAACACACAAAAACATAAGTGTATTTGAGTGATTGGAAGAAGCTGAATGATGATGTAATGTGATTTATGTAAATATAGGGACAACCAGGTGGTGAAGTAGATAGAATGCAGGGCTTAAAGTCAGGAAGACTCATCTCCTTGAGCTCAAATCTGGTCTTAATAGTTAAGTGACCTTCGAAAAGTCACTTCATCCAGTCTGACTCAGTTTTTCCATCTGTAAAATTAACTGGAGAAGGAAATGGCAAACTACTCCAAAATATCTTTGCCAAGAAAGCCAAAATAGGGTCACAAAGAGTTGGACATGACTGAAATAACTCAACAACAGTAAAAAATCTTCCTTCTCAAAGCTGGAAGCCAGAAGCACACAAAGCAAGTTTTGTAGCTTGGCTTGATGAATCTCAAATAGAACTTGAAATTTGAGGACCAAAGAAGGATGGAACTCTCCTGCTCTCACCAACTCATCCTGCCCAGCATGGAGGGCAGGGCATCCATCTTTACCAATAAGGGGAGAGTCCCATACCAGTAAGTTTTGGGATAGGGGTTACATTCAAATAGGAAGGAAGGAGTAAGGGGAATGGATATTGAATGATCTTCAGTCTTATCTGAAATAGAAAAAGGAGGATTAAACACAAATACAGATATACAGAGTTTGGTGAAGAATTCTATCAGCTCAACAGGAAAACTAGTGGGTATGGAAAGTGTAATGATACTGGGATTTGAAGATCTTCCACGCCCCTTGAGCTTGCTGATGTAGCAGGAAGGGGTGGAGCAAGAGAACGCCGGAATCAAGCTAGTCTCCGTGTGGTGCTGACTGGAAGTGGCGTCAGAGGCAGTGGCTGCGGTTG
>CM053582.1:86974685-86996345 GCA_028627135.1 Pseudochirops cupreus
ATTTCTATATCCAATTGAGTGGGAATATTGTTCCCTCTTTGAGCCAATTTTGATGACAGTAAGGTTCCATGACTCTTCCTCACTTCTTCCCTCTTTTCTTCCACTGTAAAAGCTTTTTCTTGCCTCTTTTATATGAGATAATTTATCCCATTCTACCTCTCCTTTTTCCTTTCTCTCAGTACATTCTTCTCTAACCCCTTAACTTTATTTTTTTTTAGATATCATCCCTTCATATTCAACTCCCACCTGCGCACTCTCTACATATATACTCTTTCTAACTGCCTAATAATGAGAAGGCTCTTACAAGTTATAAGTATCATTTTTCCATGTGGGAATGTGAAAGTTTAACTTTTTAAAGTATCTTATGATTTCCCTTTTCTGTTTACATTTTTATGCTTTTCTTGAGTCTTGTGTTGGAAAGTCAACTTTTCTATTTAGTTCTTGTCTTTTTCATCAAGAATGTATAGCAAATCTTTTTGTGGTGTCAAAGAATTGGAAATCAATTGGGAGGAAGCTGAAAAAGTTGTGGCATATGATTGTGATGGAATACTATTGTGCTGTAAGAAATTATGAGAGCAGCTAGGTGGTTCAATGGATAGGATGATTGACCTGGACTCAGGAAGACTCCTCTTCCTGAGTTGAAATTTGACCTCAGACATTTACTAGCTGTATGACACTGGACAAGTCACTTCATCTTGTTGGCCTCAGTCTCCTCATCTGTAAAATGAGCTGGAGAAGGAAATTGCAAACCACCCTAGTATCTTTGTTAAGAAAAACTCAAAGAGGGTCACGAAGAATTCCACATAACTGAAAATGACTGAACAACAAAAGCATAAGAAATGATAAGCAGGATAATTTCAGAAAAATCTGGGGAGACCTATATGAATTGATTCAGAATAAAGTGAGAAGAACCAGGAGATCATGTTACATAGTAACAGCAACATTGTCTGATCAATACAATAATCCAAAACAATTCCAAAGGACTTATGATGAAAAAATGCTATCTATGTCCACAGAGAGAACTGGTGAACTCTTGAGTGCTAATTGAGTGTAGTTTTAAAACTTTGTTTTTCTTGTTTGGTTAGTTTTTTTTTAATAGTTAACATGGAAATGTTTTGCATGGTTTCATGTGGATAATTTATGTCGTATTGTTTGCCTTTTCATAGGTATGGGAGAGGTGGAAAAGAAGGAGAAAATTTGAAATTCCAAATGTTTTTAAAAGAATGTTAAGAATAAATAATTTATATATTTTATATATTTATATATATATTTTATATATTTATATATATATAAATTAAATAATTTAAAAACCAGTGATGCCTCCAAAATGGGGCCATTTCAACTTTTTTTAAATACAAAGAAGAGAAGGAAGTTCAGAAACAAGTATAAATGGGATAAATTTGAAAATAGCATGTAGAATTTATTATATATTTATATGTATTTTAAAGAAGTATGAAATGGAGATTTATATTTCCTTTAAAACCTTTTTGTGTTTTTAGTGTGCATGAAAATATTCTTTTTCAGGTTTTTAAATTCAGAATTTTAAAATTAAATTTAAAAAAAAGACCAGAGCTGCAACAGGTTAAAAAAATTTTTTTTTCAAGACTCAATAATGTGATATGGTCACCAAGAAAGCAAATGGCATCTTAGCCTGCCATTTAATTAAGATATGCATAGAATCCATAATTAGGGAAATGATTCTCCCATTGTACTTTGCCCTGATCTTCCAACATATGGGGTATGGCATTAAATTCCGGGCACTATATGTAGGAAAGATGTTGATAAGTTGTGCATTCAGAGATGGGCAAATAAGACAATGACAGTTTTAAGATCATTCAACTCAATTCACCAAACATGTCCCAAGTGTCTCCTATGTGCAAGGCACTATGCTAGGTGCCAGAGGTACAAAAATAGGAAACAGACCTTTGTCCTTAAGAAATTTTCATCCTACTTTACAACATGTAAAGAGGTAAGTCTATACAAAGAGTATAAATGGTGATGCAGAATGATTTCATGAGGAATGGAAGAGATTGTTAATAACAGATGAAATCAAGAGAAAAATTCTCTTATAGGAACCTTGGGCCATAGGAAATTTAACTAAAAGAAGTAAGCATGTTTAGCATGGAGAAGGAAAAAATGGTTGTCTTCAAATATTTGAAAGGTTATATTGGGAAAGATGGAATAGACTTTGAAAAAAGAAACAAACTAGAAGCAGTGAGTAGATGATGGGAAGAGGAATATTTAAACTTCGTGAAAAAAAACCTTCACAAGCAATTCTAGCTATCACAAAATGGAGTGGGTTGCCTTGGGAGGTAGTTGGTTCACCATCACTGGAGATCTGAAAGTGAAGCCTGGAGGATGTAGAGAGACCAGATTGGACAAGATGGCCTCTGAAGACCCTGCTAGCTCTGAGATTCTGCAATTCTATGGTTTGTTTCTAGTGATTGTCCTGACTGCTCCATCTTTCAGGAGGAAGGTGGTAAGGGGAGTACAAACACCCCTTCTGGCAGCAGCAACAGCCCGAGCAGTTCTGACAGAAGCAATATTGCAGGTGTCAGTGGCGTCATCACATGTGGGACTGGTTATCTTCCACTAATGCAAGAGCTGCAGAGGGCCTTTCTCATGCGTGCTGAATGTCCCAGGTTTAGCAACAGGTCATCTTCAACATCACAGTGGGGTAAGTGCTAGGATTCAAGGGGACTGGGTAGAAATGTGCTTGCTTCTACCTCTGCCAAACTAGCCACATTCCTTCTAGTATATAGACCTTGTTCTCTCTTGAGAGTAGATTTGAGGTCAGAGTTAAGTATACTGAATGATTGTAGGATTCCTTGAGGAGATGCTATCTGTATTCAACAGAAACAGAGTTGGGTAAACAGGATGGGAGGGAAGAAGGAAAGAAGGAGGGAGGGATGGGAGGAAGGAAGAAAGGAAGGAAGGAAGGAAGGAAGGATAAAAGAAAGAGAGAGAGAAGGAGGGAAGGAAGGGAGAGAGGAAGGAAGGGAGAGAGGAAGGAAGGAAAGAAGGAAGGAAGGAAGGAAAGAAGGAAGAAAGGAAGGAAGAAAAGAAAGAAGGAAGGAAGAAAGGGAGGGAGGAAAGGAGGGAAGGAGGGAAGGGGGAGAAGAGAGAAAGAAAGAAAGAAGGAAAGAAAGAAAGAAAGAAAGAAAAGAGGGAAGAAGGGAAGGAGTAAAGGAAGGAAGTAAGAAAGGAGAGAGGGCAAGAAGGAAGGGAGAGAGAAAGAAAAAAGAGAAGGAAAGAAGGTAAGAAGGAAGGAAGAAAGAAAGGAAAAAAGACAGAAAGGAGAAAGTGAAGGAAGGAGGGCAGGAAGGATGGAAGGGAGAAAGAAAGGAAGAAAAAGAAAGGAGAAAGGAAAGGAAAGGAAAGGAAAGGAAGGAAGGAAGGAAGGAAGGAAGGAAGGAAGGAAGGAAGGAAGGAAGAACCAGTGACCAGTACTTCTTTGTGGAAGAAACCATTTTTGGGCATTAGAGATATAAAGAGAAAAAAAAAATTTTTAAATAAATAAAAACAAGAGTCCCAAGTCCTCAGGTAGCTTACTTTCTATTTCCTATCTACAGATACATAAATACAAAGTACATACAGAATAATACAAAGTCATTTCAAAGAGAGAACTCTGGAAACTGGGAGAAATCAGGAAAAGCGTCATGTAGAAGGTGGCACAAGAGGTGTTCTTTGAAGGAAACCAGGGCTTGTATCGTAGTTGTCAGTCCTTGTTTTATTCTCCTACTAGACTATAAGATCCTTAAAAATGTGTTGATCTCTCTGTACCTATGGAGACACACATATAGAAATATAGAAATACATGCAGTGGTTTTCTCTATAAAAATATCTGTTGTAAAGAAATGAAAAAAAATCAGTTTTGAAATGTTTGTTAAAACTTAAGTTTTCAGGAAAGTAACTCAGCAGTTAAAGATAAGAAAACAATGTATTATTTTGTGACTGGTAATGGGTGTCTATACTACACTAGATAAAATGCCAAATTAAAGTGAATCCTTGCTCAATCTATCAGGAAGCATTTATTAAGTGCCTTCTGTATGCCAGGAAATTTGCTAGGTGCTGATACAAAGACAAAAAAAAAATGAAAAAGTCTCTGGCAACAAGGTATTTACTTTTTGTTTGGAGAGACAGCAAATACATTTAGCCCATGTAGCTATGAGATATCATTATCTCAACTCCCATACCCACTGACCAGTTGAATTTCCAGAGCTAGGCTGGCTATATTTCCCCCTCAGGGTTCTAGGGGGATCCTTGAGGGATTGGAGTGTAGTTTCTCTAATGCCTTTGACTTCGACCTCCAACATGTATATTCTCCCTCCCCAAGATTATTAGTTGAGAATCATTTAGTTGGCAAGGCTTAAATAGTTTTTAGAAAGGGGCATTGACTAAGGTGGTACAATATAAACAGTTGGTACAAAGCACCTTACCCCAAAAAGTTTGTGATATACTTTCTCCCAAGTATACACAGAGTATGGGGAAAAGTGGGCTCAAGCTTAGCAAGCCCGCTGAACAAAGAATTTCAGTTCACAGTTTCTGTTTACTGAAAAACTTTCTCTCCTATTTGTGAGAACAAATAATTCCCCTTAAATATGGTAAAGCTATGTCCAATTCTCTTAGGCTCCCCTGTCAACTGATCTGGGAACAGCACTAGATGCTGACAAAAAATAGCGGCAAATATCCTTCAAACCCTCTACAATGGAGAGGTCCTCCAGTCAAAGGCAGGGAGGTAGGGAGAGGAAAGGAGACCTCTCTAAGGCCACAGCTGAGGCTTCTTCCTTCACCTCCAGATGGTTCCTTCTCAGAGGGATTCAGCTGGAACACCATACTCACTACAGTTTGGGGGGGGGGGGGCGTGTTTCCCCTTTCTCAACTCAATAATTTATAGATGATCCCTGGAGGCATGACCAAGCTTGCCAGCCTGTTGGAACAGACTTCCAGTTTAGAGTCATTTTACTGTACCTGATGGCTTTCAAACAATTTTTTAACTTAGTCTAAGATCTATTGATTGATTAACTGTTTCAGATTTGTTCTCAGTAGGATTTCATAGGATCTTAGGGTCATAGATTTAGAGCTTGAAAGAACCCCAGAGGTCATCTAGCCCAAGCCCCTCTGAGACCCACAGTGGTCAAGTCAGTTGATCAAAATTATTGTAGGGGGCGAGGGGAAAACCTAGCACTTGGACCCACATGCCCTGATTCCAATCCAGCCCTCTTTCCACTTAATCAAGCAAGCTATGTATCTGGATCGATATTCAGGTAATAATAGAATCAGATGACTTCTGAGCTCCTTTTCAACTATGACACTATATTTCTCCTCCTTATATTATTTTATTTATTACTCCAGGCCTTTGCATTGGCTACAGCTCAATGTCTTAAATGCTCTCTTTCCTCACTTTTGCTTTGTAAAATTCTTTACTTCCTTCAAGGCTTAGCTCAAGCACCACCTTCTCCCACCTTTCCTGATCTTCCTAGCTGCCTGTCCTTCCAAACACCCTGTCTTTTTTTTGCATTTATTTTATAAATACTTGTATGTGTATGGGTGGTCCCCCTCTCAAATAGAAATTCCATGTGGTCAAGGCCCATCCCATGTTAGTCCTTGCATTTCTTAAACCTACCACAGTGCCTAGCACTTCATAGGCGCTTAATAAATGCTCAATTATTTACTTAATTGCCTAGAAATCCAGCAAATGGCCATATACAGTGTATTATGTATTAATCAAAAGTGTATTCAACTGAAATTTATTAGAAAACTTCTTAAACTTTCCAGGGACAGGTTTGGTTACTGTGTCTGAACTGCCTAGCGGCACATACTTCAAAAACATCAACTGTGAGAACTGGAAAACGACAGATGCAACATCATTCTCGAACATTTTAAAGACAATTCCAACAGGTAAGAGGTTGAACCAGCCCCAGGCATGATGATCTGGTCTCTTCCTGGTGTTTTCCTTCTTCTCTCTTCAGTCCCAGTCTACACGCAAGTATCCATCCTGGGGTCCCTTTCCCAATTCAACAGCTTGGCTAAGTTGTTGGCTGATTATTCGTAAGTCTCCTCACCTGCAAAGATATTTGAATTTTAACTGGATTTTTTCTGGGATCATTGCTTGTCTCCTCCCTCATAGACACGCCTTCACTGACTTGCAGTTTTTCATGGTTTCGGTCCTTGATAAAACCATAGTTGGAGATGTTGTCAGCCAGCCAAAGATAGTCAGGGTTATCTGTGCATCTTGGCGATTGTACAACCTTGCTTGTCCAAGAATGATTCGTGAACGTGACATATATTGTATCTAGCTATGCATTTTGGAATGATGTAGGTTGGCACAGTAACAAAAAGATTGACTGAGAATTTGGCTTATGGAGATCCCTGTTTTGTGTATCTCTTACCATAGAGCATATTTGCTCTGGGCATTAACAGCTGGAAAGCATGCTTGTTGCTTCAGGAGCACAGTTCTCTGTACCTACTTGAAGTTTCTACTCTGTCTGCAACACAACAAGGATGATTGTAAAGAAGTTTATTATTTCAGCCGGGAGGTCTCCAAACATTATAGCTGTGTCTTCCCTTTTGCAGCTGACTACTCAATCACTTATAAGTAGAGTAAATTTGTTTCTGTTGGGCTACACACCATGAATCCTTCTTATCTTTGCTTGGGAGAACACAGAGCCCTGATCTATTGTTCAATGGCCCCAAGTCTTATGGAAAAAAACCCTGTTTGACAAAGACTTCATCTTTGCAGATGAATTTATATGAGTTTTTCTTTTTGCTGGAAAAATGAAGACAACATAATCCCAATGAGTTTCCCATTTTTCTCTAGCTTCTAAGCCAAACTTGGCTGCCAACTGTGCAGATCAGATCATCTCAGATGCCTCATGCCATCTCCTGTTTCTATTTTCTTTAGATGGAATCAGTTAGAACAGAATGTACTCACCAGGTTGAGTTACTTACCAGCTCCGAATTACATTCACGTGATATTGCTAATCATTGCAGAAATTTAGAGATTTCCAATACGGGTATCAGAACTATTGAGTCTGGGATTAGACTCATATGATGTATTAGGTATGAAAGTCGAGATGATTCCTCATATGACCAAATGTAACTCTGCAATATCAGACGCACATATAATATTACAAATATATAATATGTGACTTATGAAAATACATTTTTCTTTGTTTAACGCCATCCACTATTGTTTTTGAAATGTGTGGGTTTTTAAAAAAATGTTCATAAAATGTTGATGTATATGCTTTTATATATTGTTCTATTATATTAATTATATTTTAATTTTATTAATTATATATTATTATATTATTTACATATATTAATTATATATGTAGCATGTATTATCGATGTATTGGCATATGCATGATTTCACAAATATGGCCTCAGACACTTACCAGCTGTGTGACCTTGGGCTAGTCACTTCTATTTGCCTTTCTTCATCTGTAAAATGGGGATGATAATAGCACCTACTTCCCAAGGCTGTTGTGGGAATCAAAGGAGATGATGATTGTAAACCACTTAGTACAGTACCCATACATCATAAGCACTATATAAATGTCAGATTTTTTTTATTACTATTAGGTCTCTTTAGAGAATAGTTTGCAACATGTGTCACTGGCTGGGCCAGACCCCTTCTTTGCTAGCTGACACTTCCAGCTCTCCTACTGGGCAAAGCCATTTCTTTGCTACTCTTGAGCCACCTAAACAGTGAGAAACTAATTTATTACACAGGCACCCTGGTAGGGTGCTGAAAAAAGTGTTATAAATGACAAGCAGTTGCCTTAAGCAAGAAAAACGTCAGTCTCCTCAGATCTTTTCTGGGGTTTCTAGCTCTTTCCCTTTTTCCAATCTATAAGTAGTGGCTCAGTATCTAGAATGCTGGGCTGGAGTCAGGAAGACTTGAGTTCAAACTTGATCTCAGATATTTACTGGCTATGTCACCTAACCTTGATTTGCCTCAGTTTCCTCAACCATAAACAGTACATACCTCGTAGGACTGTCGAGGATCAAATGAGATAATAATTGTAATCAATTAATTAATTAATTTAATTAATTAAATTGCCCAGTGCCTGGCACGTAGTAAGCCTTATACAAATGTATTGTCATCATCGTTGCCATTAGTGATGGGACTTTTGCCCATCCAGATCTTCAAATAGGAAGGAATTCTGTTTTGTTCAATCTACCCTCGCCAAAGTCAATTCTCTTCTCACAGCAAAGGAGATGCAAAATCTTTCTTCACCCTCTATTTCTCTTCCTTCATACCAGAAGGGATAGTACAGAGCAATACCCTTTTAAGGGGTTTCCAATTTCTCAGACTATAGATGACTCTGTGTTGTTCAGTATCTTTCAGTTGTGTCTGACTCTCTATAACCCCATTTGGGGTTTTCTTGACAAAGATCCTGGAGTGGTTTGCCATTTCCTTCTCCAACTCGTTTTGCAGCTGAGGAAACTGAGTCAAACAGGGTGAAGTGACTTGCTCAGGGTCACACAGCTAATTGAGGCTGGATTTGAACTCAGGAAGATGAGTCTTCCTGACTCCAGATCAGGCACTCTATCCACTGTGTCATCTAGCTGCCCCAAAACAGGGTGCTAGAGAGAAGTAAACTCAGCCAGCTCTCCATAAATAAAGCAGCAGGATTCCTCTCTCTTCTCTTGAACCAATCAGCTCTCGGGCAAAGCAATGCCTCTTTTCTAATCCACATGGATCCCAACAAAACAGCTGCAAAGTCATCCTGCCAACTGAGCTCCTTTCAGTTTCTGATTTGTCTTCTAAAGCAGGTTTTCCTTTGCTATTAATGCCTTCTGTCAATGACTTTTCCTTGTATTCAGCTTCCTCCTATTCTTTTCCTTTTCCACTCTTCTTCTGTTTATATTTTCTTTTTTTTCTTTTAAGTTTATTTACTTTAAGTTTACAATACTCAGTTCCAAATTTTCTCCCCTTCCCTTTCCTCTCCCTGCCCTCTTCCCCGTGGCAGCATGCAATCCTGTATAGGCTCTATATATACCTTCACACCAAACATTAGTCAAGTTGTAAAGAAGGATTCTAACCAATGGAATGAACAATGAGAAAGAAGGAACTAAACAAAACAGAAAGAGAGAGAGAGCAAGTAGTTTGCTTCAATCTGCCTTCCGACCTCATAATTCTTTCTCTGGATATGGATAGCCTTTTCCATCATGAGTCCTTTGGAGCTGTCTTATAACTTTGCATTGCTGAGAGGAGCCCAGTTTATCAAAGTCCATCATCATAGATATGATGTGTCTGTAATTGTGTACAATGTTCTGGCTCTGCTCCCCTCACTCAGCATTAGTTTATCAGTCTCTCCAGGTTATTATGAAGTCTGTCTGCTCCTCATTTCTTATAACATGATAGTGTTCCATTACATTCATATATCACAACTTGTTTAGCCATTCCCCAACTGATGGGCATCCCCTGGATTTCCAATTCTTTGCCACCACAAGAAGAGCTGCTATAAATATTTTTGTACATCCTGGTCCTCCTCTCATTTGTATGATCTCTTTGGGATACAGCCCTAGGAGTGGCATCGCTGGGTCAAAGGGTACACACTTTTTTATAGCCCTTTGTGCATAGTTCCAAATTGCTCTCCAGAATGGTTGGATCAGTTCCCAACTCCACCCACAATGCATTAGTGTTTCAATTTTCCCACATCTTTTCCAGCATTTATCATTTTCCTGTTTTGTCAGGTTAGCCACTCTGACCAATACCTAAGAGTTATTTTGATTTGCATTTTAGAGCATTTTTTCATATGCTTATACATATCTTTAATTTCTTCCTCTGAGAACCGCCTGTTCATATCTTTTGACCATTTATCAATTAAATTTGACTTAGTTCTCTTGTCTATTTTAAAAACAAGGCCTTTATCAGAGATACTGGTTATAAAAATTATTTCCCAATTTTCTGCTTCTTCTGTTTATATTTTCTAAGGCAGGAGTTCTTAACATGGGATCTGTGAACTTCTTTTTCCAAAAATGCCCCCAATTTTTATACTCATTTTCAATACTGGTTTCTTTTGTGATCCGCTGTATTTTATCTGATGCATTTAAAATTACTATTCTTTGAAGGTATCCATGAGCTTCACCAGACTGCCAAAGGGGACACACAAAAGAGATGACGTACTCTATCCTCTCTCTCTTTTTTTTGGAGGGGGAAAGGCAAGGCAATTGGGGTTAAGTGACATGCCCAAGGTCACACGGCTAGTAAGTGTCAAGTATCTGAGGTCAGATTTGAACTCAGGTCCTCCTAACTCCAGGACCAGTGCTTTATTTACTGAGCCACCTCGCTGCCCCCAAACTCCGTCCTAATGCCTAAAGCACAGCCCTTTTATCAGTAGTGACTCTCATTAACATGATGATAAGTGTGCAACCAAATCCATCCTTATGTAATTTTCTCACCATCCTCAAAGAGATTTTTTTTTTAATTTCTAGTTTCTTAGCTCTAACCTTTAAAACTCTGAAAACAGTCCCATGCAAATAAGTTGATGGAACGCAATTCCCTGTACCAATGTAAGGTAGCTTAGAAAATCTTAATGCACTAGGAGAAATGGGAACAATGACTGTCTTCTTTTCTTTTTAGGGAAAAAGCTCACATATAGCAAGAGTGCCTGTGAATTCCAAAACTTAAGCCAAAGAGACAAGGAGCCCAGTTCCCAAACCGAAATAAAGAGCCCCCAAAGCTGGAAGATTCCTTGGTATGCTACTGTGATTCAGGAGAAGGTGAGCTGGTCTAGGGTTCTGATTTCTATGGAGCATTCTGCATGGAACAGGCCTCTACCCCAGGGCCCTTGGGAGGAAAGGCCTGTGTAAACAGTAAAGCGCTATAATTATAGGAGCCATTATCACTACAAACTGTAAAGTGCCATGATTACAAAAGCCATTTTCACTGCTAATTGGGCAAAAGGAATTTATTTAGCTGCTACAATGGGTCAAGCATTGTACTTGGCTCTAGGGAGACAAACACAGAAATGAAGCTATTTCTGCCCTCAGAGGGCATTCTATTCCATTGGAAGAGACAACACTGAAGATATATAAATACTCATTATCTTTCTCCCCAAACTCGGACATCTTTTGGATTTCTCTATTGCCCCACCATTATCTACCCCCCCACCCTCCACCCCCGCAGTAAACTGGGTCTGTAACCTCAGTGTCATCCTTAACCCCTTAGATGCCCCTTCTCCCACATAGCTAATCAGTGACCAAATCTTATCATTTTTTTCTCTTCCCCTTCCGTTGTTCATATCCCTTTCCTTCCAATCACATAGTGACCATTGTAGTCCAGACCCTTACCACTTTTTGTCTGAACTACATGGCTTCTAATTGGTCTCCCAGGCTCAAGCTTCTTCTTCTTGCTCCGCTGCACCCTCCATAGAACTTCCAAAGTGATTCTCCTAAAGCACAGATCTGACCCTGTGAGCTCCTCCCCATTCCCCAATGAACCCTAATGGTTCCATGTTACCTTTAGAAGAATCTAATAGAAACTCAGGTATCTGAAACTCTTCACAACTTGGCCCTTTCCTATCTTTCCAGCCTTGTTACTAATTACTCCCCCACCCCCAATTCACTTCTCTGAGTCTCAGTTTCCTCAGCTATGAAATGGGGATAAAGTACTTAGTGCAGTGGCTGGCATGGAGGAGAGCTTTAATAAAAGCTTCCCCCCCTTTTCTGTATGGAAATGAAATCACAGAAACTATCTAGGGGGATGCTTTTGGAAGACAAAGATCAGCTCTATGGTGGGTCTCCAATGTCTCTGAGGCCAAGTAAAAAGAAGTCACAAGACTTGGTAAATGATTGGCTATATGTGGTGAGAGGGTCAAGAAGTATTTTGAGTTTGGAAATATGAGTGACTGGAAGGAGAACAGTGCCCTTGACAGAAATTGGGAGGTTTTAAGAGGAGGAATAAGTTTCAGGGGAAGATCATGAGTTTTGTTTTGGACTACTGGACATCCAATTTGAAATACCTGGAAGTTTGCAAAGTGGGACTTGAGCTCCAAAGAGCCTGGGTCTTCCTCTGCTTGGGCCTCAGAGGGAAATGGGAGGACCACCAAGTAAAAGCTGTAATGATATCAGGAATGAATTCCACACAGTGAGGGCTGCCTCCAAGTGGAAGGGGCTGCTAGAAAGGTGGCGGATGTTCCGTCCTTGAAGGTCTTCAGGTAGAGGTAAGTTTGTTGTAGAAATGGTGCCTTATTTGGTATGGGAGTGCTTGGTGGCCACTGAGGTCCCTTTGGGAAATTCTGTGACGAGTGCCCATTTACCAAGGACAGTCTGGTTTTCTTGCCAGGATCGGCACTTGGGCATGATGAAGGATGAGCTCAGACGCCTTACAGCCTTGGAGGAAGCTTGTCTGAAGAAGGACAATGAGCTTGCCCAACTCAAAGAGGAGGTGAAAGAACTACGGAATCAGCTGGAGTTCCTAGGTGAAGTCCGGGGAATAGACATTAACCTCCAGAGAGAGGTGAGCAGGGCGCAGGAGGGGACAGCCCACACTGGGAGGGGAGAGGAGAGAAAATCACAGGGCTGCATGGTCACTGCAAATGGTACCGTGGGTATAGTGTGACTCCACAGGCCGGTTGGCCTAGAGCCATCTTGGCCCCCTAGAAGGTGACTCTTTCCAATCTTTGCTTTTCTTAGGTCTCAGTAGTGAGCAAAGAAGGCAGTGATATCCTGGGCAAAAGGAAGGACTTGGAGCAGGCCCCGAAGGTACATCTTCCCTTTGATCCTATTTGTCCCATGTTGGGGCTTATCTGTCTCATCTAGGACTCTAAGCAGGTCTCTTAACCTCTGAGGATCCCCAGGCAACTATCAGGGTTGCTGATCTATCTGGATTGAAGGAGGTTTCTTGCTAAGACCTCCGTATGTAGCTCCTGACTCTCCCCTATCTTTTATTGATCAATCAATAAACATTTATTCTTTTCTTGAGGGAAGAAAGCAAGGCAATTGGATTAAGTGACTTGTCCAAGGTCGCACAGCTAGTAAGTGTGCCAAGTGTCTGAGGTCAGATTTGGACTCAGGTCCTCCTGACTCCAGGGCTGGTGCTCTCTTCACTGCGCCACCTAGCTGCCCCTTGTGTTTTTTTTCTTAGGAATCTCATTTATGGCCTTCAATCTCTTTTTTCTAAAATAGATCTGTTTAGATATTCTGTTTCCTCTTCTGCTAATCTTGGCAGTTTACATTTTTGCAATTATTCTTCTGTTTCACTCAAATTGTTAAATTTATTGGCATATAACTGAGTAAAATAACTCCTTATAATTGCTTTGATTTCCTCTTCATTAGTAGTATAAATAATCACCTTTTTCATTTTTAATGCTAGTTGTTTGGTTTTCTTCTCTCTCTTTTAAAATCATATTACCCCATGGGCATAGTAATGGGCAAGGGCAAAATCAACAGGAGAGATAGGAGGCAGGCAATATGGTGGGTAGAAGGCTGGACTCAGGAAGGTAGGTTGTAGGGGTGGAAGTTTTGAGGATAAAGACCTTCTCTTTGAGTATAAGATTCTGTCTCCATAAAATGAAGGGATTGAATGAGGTGATCTCTGAAGTCCCTCCAGCTATATAATGCCATCAGCCTCTGAATCAGCTTTCACTCCCCAATCTACCAGTTGGCACAGTGTCTCCCAGACCTTCTTCTATCTCCTTGGAGAAATAGAATCAATATCATAGAAGACGAGAGCCAGAGGAGACCTTAGATACCAAAGGAAGGTGTTGTTCTGAAGACCTCTGAGGTTCCTTTTCACCATGATTCGATGATCTAGTCCAATCCCTTCATGCTAGAGTAGGGAAAACTGAGGCCCGAAAAGGCTAGAACTTGCTTAGGGCCTCCTAGACCAGCTGCCCTTTTTACCCCATACCTTTGTTGCCTCTGAAGCAGGTGAGTTGACACATAGATTTTTTTCTTACAGCCTGCTATTTCTTCAACTTGACCACCTTTCTGTCCATGGACTTAACTTTACACTCAGGGCAGACTTCAGGCAAATGGAGAATAGCTCAAAATCATGTTTTTCCACCAATCTATGGGGCAGCCGGGAAGCAGCCCCCAAAACGTGTTTAATTTCCTTGCTCACCACTGGGACTGTTAGATAGGTGTGAAATGTCAAGGCATTCTGGGTAATAACATGCAAAAATAAGCAAGTCCAGTGTGGGTCCCCCTTAGTTCTCCAAATGAGTATGCTCGTTACCACAGGGCAGCTTGCTGTGACAGAAAGGAGGAGAGGACACCAGGGGCCACATCCCATGCTGGGCCTGCCTCATTTGTGTGTCATGCTCCAACATGGACTTCTTGACAGCTATTTGGAAGCCAGTCATTCTGGGATGTGAGCTGGGACTAAAAGCTGAAAAGTTTGTGGTGTGGATGAAGGCTGACCTCTGTGTGAGTCCCTCTACTCCAGAAGTTCTTAATTTAGGGTCCAGGAACTTTTGAATATATATATATAAATACATGTACTGGTATATATGTATATATATATAATTTCAATATAAGCATAATCCTACATATTTTATTTTATACATTAAAATAATTTCCTGAGGAGGTGTCCCTAGGCTTTACTAGATTGCCAAAGTGATCCAAGGTCCCAGAAAAAGATGAAGAACTGTCCTAAAGAGAAGCCATCTTCCAGATCCTTACCCACTTTTCACTTTGGACCCAACTGAATTCATCCCATAGCCAGAAGATACTCCGACTGTTCCAGAGATCAAGATGAGTAATGAAACCAGTATTCTTTCTACTGTAATTTGTGAGACTGTTGCAGATCCAGAAGAAAGCATCACAGTCGAGGCAAAGGGTGAAAGTTCTAAAACTTGCATAGACAATTATGAGCTCCTCCCACCCTATGAGGCAAGACAGATCAGTGTCTCAGGGAGTATTACCAAAGATGAAGAGGAGTTACTAAGATCTGCGAAAGAGGTAAAATGGGGCAAGAGGGTGGAGAAGGGCTTCTGATGGGGAAAGACAACTGTTGGCTGCCTTACCCCATAAGCCTAGTCAATGGGACATTTCTCAGCCCCTTGTCAGCCAGCAATACCCCCCTCCAAAGTATCATCCTTTGATAAAGCAGAGCAAGGCCAAGGGCTGGGTGAATGGAGTTTTGTTGTTTTTTTTTTTGCTAGGATACCAAATTCCAAGACAGACACTATTGTAGTGTCGCCATTTTGAGGATGGCAGATGAGGATGTTTCCAGATGAGGAAACTGAGGCCAAAAGATGTTCAGTGACTTACCCAGGGTTACATAGCTAGTAAGTAAGACTGGACTTGAACTTGGATCTTTCTGACTTCAGGACCAGTGCTCTATTTACCGAACAGCCCCCTATACCATCTCTTTGGTTTTCCATTGCCAGAGACTTCTTTAACCCTGGCCAGTGGTCATACAGATCTATGCTCTTAGAAGTGTGGATAGGCTCGGTAGAAACCCATCCTGCAAAAGAGAGAGGGGAGAAAACAACAATTAACAAGGCATTGCCTTGCTGGGGATAGCTCTGTAGCGTCATATTCCAAAAAGAATATGCATGTAACTATACTCATTGTGTGCTGATTCAATACTTTGATGAGTTGTCCTACACTTGGCAAAGCTCAAGGTGAAATCCACAGACTGCTGCATTCACATTCCAAAAGGTCCGGATTCAGATCTCACCTCTGATAATTACTAGCTATGTGACCCTCACTAGGATGACCCTCACCCTTCTTCTATAAAATAGGGATGAGCACAGAATTTCAGAGTTGACTGAAATCTCAGTAGTCATCTAATCCAACTCCTACCCTACCGCTAAAACATCTATAACCAATGGTCAGTTAGCCTTTGCTTGAAGTCAATGTCCACTCCACTTTGGGACAGCTCTGATTGTTAGGAAGGTCATATTTTTTTTTAATCCTACACCCAAGTGTTGTCAAGAGGTTCAAGTGAGATAAAATGCCTCGAAAATACTTTGTAATAACATATAAATGTCAGTTATTACTGTCATAACATTGTGACTCTTTGGGAGGGGCTGGAAGAGGGACTTTCTTTGAATTCTATTGGTAACATTTTTTATTCCTGCAGCAATAGAAAGAATGAAGCCTCATAAGGAGCTCTCTAAAGCATTTCATGCTTGGGTTAGGTCAATCCACGAGATAACTTATTAAAGCCACTCCATTCTGAATGTTTAGAGTGATTCTGAGTATGAAACCTTGACAAAAACCAGCTTTTTCCTTCCTAAGGCCTCACAATAGGGTTACAGATTTCTGCCACACTGAACAGACTCCTCATTCAGTTCATCTATTCAAACATTGATCTATCCAACCATAAACATTTATCCAGCATTTCCTTCATGCCTAGCACTGTGCTTGGTCATGTTAATACAGAGTTTATATGAAACATGTTGCCTACCCCTCATGGACCTCATTGACACCAAGAGAGATATGAGATAAAAAGATACTTGTGGAGGTGCCTCACACATAGTAGGTGCTTTAAAAATATATGCTAAATTACAGTGCATAACAGAATGTCATGTGATATCTAAGGAGCATCCTTTGCTTTTACTGTCTCTTAATGAAATCAGAAGTAGCCCATTTGCTTCTGGGCACCATATTTTTGGAAGACATGGACAAAATGGAAGGCATCTAGAGACAGGCAACTCATGAAAAGTCTCAAGTTTATACCATAGAAGGTTTGGCTGAAGGAACTTGGGGATGTTTAGCTTAGAGAAGTGAAGACTGAGTGTGCGACCTGGAGACCTGAGAGTTATCTTCAAAGTTTTGAATGACTATTTTGTAAAAAAGGAATTAGTTTTATTCAATTTGGCCTCAGATAGGAGAACTAGAATAAGATGTGGGAGTTGAAAAGAAAGGCTAATTTAATTTTGGGGTCTGGAAAATCTTTCTCACAATGAAAGACTGCCAAATAGGAACAGGTTGATTTGGAAGGTAACAGGCTCCCTTTTCATTTGAGGTCCTGAAACAATGCAGGGATGGCTGCCTGGCAGAGATGCCTTCAGAAGGGAATTCTTGTACAGATAGACATTTAAGTGACTGAGGCTCATTCTCTTGAAATTCTGTGTGGTTCTCTATGGCAAAATCATTCCCCACTCTTTGGCTTCCAATAGGATGAAAAACATGGTGAAATAATGACAGCTATTGAGAAACTGAAAATAGTGCCCCTTCTCCCTGTCCTCATCCTTTCTCTTCTCAGGCTTCTCATTTTATTGGAAAAATCCAAGAGCCATCCCACCTCCCTGAGGAGTGTGACAATGAAACGGAACCCAAAATCATTGAGGAAGATGAGAAAGTGTCAGAAGAGGACATCGAAAAAGGAATCGAGTATTTAGACAGGGAAGTGGAGGAAGAGCTCATAGCCAGGATTAATGAGTATGAGCAGGTGAATGAAGAGCTCCAAGCTGAGCTGGAAATTACAAGAACTGAGTATTCGATCATCGCAGGTATGATGCCAGGTTGGGTTGCCAAACCTAAGTGGGCAGAAGACTTGCTTCGAGTGCTCTGGGAAGTGGAGTACAGGGGGTGGGGTGGGTGATCCCTTTGACTGTTACTTTCTGGACACCTTGCTCACAGGGGTCAGGAGAAGTGAAGCTGCTAGCAGGTTTCCAAGAGGTACTTGTAGAATTTGATTAGTCCTTCCTAAAGGAAGATAGAGATGGAGAGATAGTATGAGGATATAGAGAGGAAAATGATGCCCCAGGATGGAAGTCTATGGGATCTTATTGGGCAAGGGTGGGTCAACTGGCATTGGTGTCTCAGAGAGCACACAATGAAACTTTCTGCTCCTTGCCTTTGCTCTTCCTCCTTCTGTTCTTTGTCTTCTCTCCCTCTCTCTCTTCTTTTGTTTTTCCTTCTCTTTCTTCTTCTTCTGTGATTTCCCTTCTCTTTTTTCTCCCTCTGTTTCTTTATTCCACTCTCTTCCTCTCCTCCTCTTCATTTTCTCCTTCTTGCTAGTCTTTCTTTTCTTTCTTTGTTCTCTTCTCCTTCATTCTCTCTTCCTCATTGCTCTTTTTTCTGTCTTCTCCTCTCCCTCCTCCTTCTCTTCCTTCTCTCCTTCTTGCTGCTTTTTCTTCTCCCTCTCTTCTCCCTTCTAACCCTCATTTTCCTCTTCTTTCCTCATTTTCTTTCTTCTTGTCCTACTATTCTTCTTCCTATTTTTCTTTCTCTTCTCTTTTTTCTCCCTTCACTTTTTCTTTTTGCTCTCCTCTCTTACTCTTCTCCTCTTTGTTATTTCCCCCTTTCCCCTTCTCCCTCTTTCCACTCTTTTTTCTTTCCTCTTTACTACTCTTTCTTTCACTTTCCTTTTTCCTTCTCTATCTCTTTCTCTCCATTTTCTCCCTTCTACTATTCTTCCTTTTTTCTTTCCATTCTCTCCTAATGCTTTTTTCTCTTCTTTTCTCTTTTTCTTTTTATTGCCCTCCTTTCCTCTTCTTCTTTCTTTCCTTCTCCCTTCTTTTTCTCCCTTTCCTCTTTCACCATTTCCCTTTTCTCCTCTCTATCATCTCCCTCTTGCTCCTTTGTTTCTCTCTTTCTCTTTCCTCCTAACCTCCTTCTCTTCTCAATGTCTTTCTTCTTTGCTTTCATTTTTTCCTTTCCCTCTCCATTCTCTTTTCTGCCTCCCTTCTTCATTCCTTCTCTTCCTCCTTCCTACTCTCTTTTCATCCTCTTCCTTTTTTCCTTATTTTCTCTCTTTCTCCTCTTCTCCTTCCCCTTTCCTTCCTTTTCTTCACTCCCTCCCTCTTGTTAGTTACTCTTTCTTTTCTCTATCCTTTTCCTCCTAACTCTCTTCTTCCTTTTTCTTCCCTTTTTCTTCTTCTTTCTGTCCCTCTTTCTTTCTCCCTCTCCCTTCTCTTTTTCCTCCTCCCACTCTCTCTTCTTGTTTTCCTTTTCATCTCTTCTTCCTCTTTTTCCACCGTTTTTCTTCTCTTTCTGTCCCTCATTCTTTCTCCCTCTCCCTTCTCTTTTTTCTCCTTCTTCCACTCTCTCTTCCTGTTTTCCTTTTCATCTCTCCTTCCTCTTTTCTCCTGTTTCCCTTCTCATCCTCATCCTCTTCTTTATTTTCTTCCTCTTGTTCTCTTCTTATTCCTCTTTATTTTTTTCTTCTGGCTACTCTTTCTTCTCTCTCTCTTTTACCCTTACTCTTTCAGGAACTATTCTGTCTTTACAAAGACAAGTGGATTTCCAGGAATCCCAACTACAAAAAACAACATTGGAAAAGGAAATCCTGCAAAAAGAACTCCGAGAAAGGAAAGCTCAGCTTCAAGCCATGTCGGACAAGGTTCTAGCCCCCTCCAGGCCAGCATGACCCTCAATTTTGGGACCCAGGAAGCTGCTTCCTACTCATTCTATTACCCAATGAGTACATGTCTACTGAGTTTTCCTTGGGTTCAGCCCTGTGCCAGGCCTGCTCCTGGGTCTTGGGACCCCAGGGAAGCAGCCGCCACATTGAACATCCTCCTTCCCTTGTCTTTTAGTTTGCCAGCCTCCGAGAAGAACGAAAACATGAAGAAATGATGGGCCTCATTGAGAAGGACAATCTTAACCTCAGACAGGTCTGAGTATTGTTAGATTGAAAATAGCATTGTTGTTCTTGTCATGGGCCAAATCCTGTTACAATCAACACAACTGAAGGCTAAAAATCTCTCTCTGACAAAAGAATTCCCAAGCACCAATTGCTGGTGCACTTATTTTAAGTAAATATAACTGAGTTTGTAAGGTACTTTATATACATCCTTTCATTTGACCCTCACAAAAATCCTGGGATATAGCCAGGTTACATTACCCCATTTTAGAGATGAGGAAATTGGGGCACAGAGAGATTAATTGATTAGCCAAGGATCGTGCAGTTTATGAGTATCAGAGGTGAAATCTGAACCCAGGCTGTCTAGATTCCAAATCTAGCACTCTATCCACTCATTACCACAAAACTCTAGCACAATTTTAAAAGTTAAAAAAAGGAGAATCTAGACGGTCTCTTGGAATTTATTGTAACAGGTTTTGGTTGGTAGCCAAAGCGTATGAATGCTAGTGGGCCCTGGCCAGCAACGTTGGGAACATTGAATTTGATGGATTTTGAGCTATTTAGATGTGACTTTACTTCCCCAGCTTGTCTTTAGGGTGGGGGAAGTTGGTCTGTCCTCCCTCCATTTCATCTCTTAGTTATTTCCCCCAGCATGTCAACGAGCTGGAGTTTGAACTAAAGAAGAGAGACGAGGTCATCTCAGAGTACGATAGTAAGATCAATCAGTTGGAGGCCCAGGTGTATGTGGATCAGAACCACATGCACCAGCAGGAGAAGAACCAGGAGGACCTCCAGAACCGCTATGAGGAGATGCAGCTATCTGAGCAGCAGTGCCGGGTGCTCCTGGAGAGTTGCCAAGTCAGGGTAAAAGCTATTTGCTCCTCCCCAGGACCTCCCTTCCACCTGATGGGTGGGAGTTAGAGAACAATTACTTTGAAATGCCCCACAGACAGCTGGTGATATGGGACTAGAACTCAGGAGAGAGAGTAGGGCTGGATATATGAGGGCCATCTCCATCGAGATGACAAATAAACTCACGAGTTTACGAGGTTGCCAAGAGAGAAGAGAAATGGCCCCAGGAAAGAGTTGTGGGGCTCTCCCTGGAGTTCCCTGTGTACTAGATTATAGGAAAAGCCAGAGGACTATGAGATTCAGTGAGCCAGTCAACCAAGAATCACCTACCATGTACCATGCACTGAGCTAAGTGCTGGGAGATACAAAGAAAGACAAAAGAACTCAAGGAGCTCATGGTCAAGTGGGGGAGACAACAAACAAATAGCTGTATATACAAACAAAATATATACAGGAGAAACTGGAGATAATCAATGTTAACATGAAGGGGGAGGGGTTGGGAAAGGCTTCTTGGAGGAGGTGGGATTCTAGCTGGGTCTTGAGGAAGCCAGGGAAGCTGTGGGATGGAGATGATGTAGGAGAGAATTCCAGGCATGGACCAACCAATGAAAATGCCCAGAGTCAGAAGATGGAGGGCCTTATGAGAAGGCTTGGTGTCATTGGAAGGAGTAAGGTGTAAGGGTACTCTCATGATCAACTTCTTCTCTTCCTATTTTCAGGCTTCTGTGAAAAGCTAGAGGAGGTCATGCAGTGGGGTTGTTCAGTTCCATTACAAATTTCTGTCATTTGATTTCACCTGGTGCTCATTGCAGCAAAGTGATGCTCTTACCCAACTTGCCCCAACTGATTCTCTGTGCCCTTCCTACAGAAGATGTTCCATTTCTGTATTCAAACCTCCCACAGTCCCTTCTTCCTTATCCCTGCACTTCTGAAGACTTTACCTAACATTTTCTGCTTCATCTTTATTATAGTCACTAGGAAAAATGACAAGTCTTCATTAATTTTAAATACTCTCAAAGTACTTTAGCATAAGAAAGCCATCGTGTTTTGTGATGATTGGAAGTGCTCTATGCTCTGTCCTTATACTGTTACACAATTTTGTAAAGAGCCTTCCTTTCAATAGACAAATATCACAAAGTTGGTTACTCCTCAAATAACTTGAACTTATGTAGTTCCTCTTACATATGCCATGATACATACATGATAACTCATACTTGGGGGCCTACATTTTATCCTAACAGCAAGTGGACCTCATCACTGCAGAGTCTGGTATGACCCCGTCATTTTACCTTTCACTTTTTTTTTTT
>CM053582.1:86996845-87027219 GCA_028627135.1 Pseudochirops cupreus
GGCTTCAGGCCAGGCTGGTTTCGTTCACAGTGCTGATATGGTTCCTCGTAGCCAAGCTGACTTTAGTGGGAAGTATCTTTGTGTGGGTTTTGGAGTTCCAGGATTGGTTTAGAGTCCTATTTTATGGGTATTTTGGGGTGGCTATGTGAGAGCTGTGATATGTTGCTGCTTCTACGCCGCCATCTTGGCTCCGCCCCCCTACCTAACATTTTCTGGAGGAAATAGACGGCATTCTCTATGTTTCTCCTTCTCCCCTTTATATCTCAGAACTCTGACAGCATCTCCTTCTTATCTCTCCCTCTACCCTAGTCCCTAATGATCTTTCTCCTAAGACCAGCCCTTTATGTGCCCTTCATCCCACATCCTCCCATCTTCTCCAGAAGATCAGCTCCACAATCATCACCTACTCTTCCCTTCTCCAATATTCATTTCTCTTCTGTTGATTTCTTTCTTATTTGCTATAATCATGCTGATATCCTCTCGAGCCTTAAAAAACCCTCACCTGACCCTCTCATATCTTCAAGCTGTCTTTTCCCTTTCACAGCTAAACTCCTAGAAAGAGCTATGTACTCTCCTGGCCTGATTCCTCTCTTCTCACTCATTTCCCAACCCTTTACAAAATCTTCTTTCTGACCTCATCACTCACCTGAAGCATCTCTCTACAATAAAGTTCCCAGTGGTCTTACCTCTTAAATGCCAAATCTAATGGCCCTTTCTCAGTTCTCATCATTTGGTGCAGTTGGCTCCCCTCTCCTCCAAGACAGTTTTCGGGACACTCTTCTCTCTTGGTTCTCTTCCTACCTGTCTGATGTTTCCCTCTCAGCCTCTTTTGCTGGTTCATCATACATGTCATGCCCACTAACTGTGAGGGCATCCCAAAACTCTTTCCTGGGGCCATTTCTCTTCTCTCTTGGCAACCTTGTAAACTCTCAAGAGTTTAATTATCATCTTGATGAAGATGACTCTCATACATCCAGCCCTGCTCTCTTTCTTGAGTTCTGGTCTCATATCACCAGTTATCTATGGGGCATTTCAAAGTAATTGTTCTCTAAGTATTTCAAACTTGACATGTCAAAAGCAGAACACATTATCTTTCTTCTCCAAACCTACCCCTCTTTGGAATATCTCTATTTCTGTTCAGAGCCCTAATACTATTGTTTTAGTCACCCACATTTGCAATCTCATAATTGTTCTCAACTCTTCATTCTCCCTCTCCCAATATGTGTAATCAGGATCACTGAAATTGCCTTAACTCACTCTCCAATACATCTAACATGTTTTCCCTGAAGCACAGGTCTGACCACATCACTCGCTTAATCAATAAATTCCTGTGGCTCCCAGTTACCTCCAGAGTCAAATACAAATTTCTTTGTTTGGCATTTAAGAGCCTTAGGAGCCTGACCTGGCTCTCTTATGTTACACAGCAGCTCAGCCAAACCCCCAACTTCTTGGTTGTTCCTCATATCCTTCACTTTTTACCCCTGTGTCTTTGCCCTCTCTATTCCCTCTGCCCAGAATTCACCTTTACCACTTAAAATCACTAGTTTCCTTCAAAGCTCTAAATGGAGCCTTTCCTGATCCCCATCCCACCCCTCCAACCTCCAGCTGCTGGTGCTCTTCCAATTACCTTGTATTTATTTGTATATATGTTATATGGACATATGTATTGACATGCTCATTTTGTCTCTTAGCTTAATTATGTTAAAGTCATTTTGTATGTATTTGTGTGTGTGTGTATGTTGTTTTTTCCTGATGGAATGTAAGCTCCTCAAGGGCAGTGACCGGTTCATTTTTGTCTTTTTTATCCCCAAGGTTCTTGTGCCTAGTAGGTGCATAAAAATGCTTATGAATTGAATTTGATGGGCAATGGCTGTAGGAAGAAGGGCAAGAAGTAGGGGGGATCCTGGACTTGGACATGATGGGCGATCCTCTGACAGATGTATCATCTAAAGGGGTTGGCAACATGACCAACACGGTGTGACCCCCATGTCCAAACTGCCTGCTCTTTCCTCTGATCAGCTCCAGCAGCATCCTCAATCATTAAACCTTTAATGGGTTAGAAACACATGTGCAATTCACACCTATAGTCAGCCAAAATGAACTCCCAAGATCCATGGATACTTGGACTACTGTTGTCTCTGATAGACTGTCCAAAATACTACATCATATATGCACAACATGGAGGCTTTCCAGGGAAAGACAGTCAGGATGGAAAGGGGCCTAAAAATCATTCCAAATGAGGTTTGGTTGAAGGAGCTAGGAATGGTTGGTAGGGGAAGAGACGACCTAGGAGAGATGTCAGAGTTTTCTTCAAGAATTTCAAGTGGAGAAAGGATTAGATTTATTCTATTTGACTCCACAGAACAGAAGCAGGAGCAACAATGAGACTCCAGATCAGGAAAGACTTTGCAATAATTAGAGCTATCTCTTTAAGGAGGGAATAACATACGCACTCAAGTGGGTATCTTACCCTACAGGAAAATGGCGGTGGGTGGGTAGGGGATAAGAGAGGGGATGATAGAAGGGAGGGCACATTGGGGGAGAGGGTGGTTAGAAGCCAATATTTTTGAAAAGGGATAGGGTCAAAGGAGAAAATTAGAATAAGTGGGGGGGGCGGAACAGGATGGAGGAAAATATAGTTAGTCTTTCACAATATAACAACTATGGAAATGATTTGGGTAACTACACATGTACAACCTATATTGAATTGCTTATCTTCCCAGTGGGGGCAGCTGTGGGGGGAAGAAGGGAAAAAGTCTGGAGCTCAAAGTTTTAAAAACAAATGTTTGAAAAAAAATTTGTCTTTTACATGCAACTGGGAAATAAGATATACAGGCACTGGGGTATAGAAATCCATCTTTCCCTACTAGAAAGTTGGGGGGGAATGGGGGAGGATATAAGAGAGAACAGACTGAGGGGAGGGGTATTCAGTAAGCTTGCTATTTTGGGGTGGGGATAGGGGAAATAGGGGGAGAAAAACTGTAACTCAAAATTTTGTGGCAATAAACATTGAAAACTAAAAATAAATAAATTAATTAAAATTTAAAAAATTTTAAAGAACAATTAAAAAAAGAAAAAAATAATTAGAGCCATCTCAAAGTGGAAAGGGCTGCCTTGAGAGGTCATGGCTCACTTCCCAAGAGGTCTTTGAACAAAGGAAGGAAACAAGCATTTTTAAGTGCCTTCTATAGGCCAAGGCACTCAGTTAAGCAATTTACTTTACTTTATTACTTTATTTAATATTATTTGATCCTCACAACAACTCCTGGGAAGTAGGTGCTGTTATTGTCTTCATTTGCCTGTTGAGGATAACCGGGGCAGACAGAGATTAAGTGACTTCCCCAGAGTCACACAGATAGTTAAATCTCTGAGGTCACATTTGAGCTCCATTGTTGGAGTTGGACCAGAAGATCCTTTGACGTAGAGGATGCACAGGTTGGACTAGATGACCAACCCTGAAATTCTATGGTCTCTTGAATCTGCAGATATACAGATACACATGAAATAAAATAATCTATTTTATTGTAAATGTAATAACTCAAATAATGTTTCAATGGTCCTGTGATCTCATTCATGTGGAGATGCCCTCCAGCAAAGCAGATCGCCGCCCATTCATCTCTTTATAGTCATCCTGGACTTCCATTAAGTTAGTACAAGATGTCCACCCAAGATGCTGGAGGCCTTCCCCCAAAAACAAGCAAACGAATCAACAGCACGTGGAAACGAACCATAAAATTAGAGCCATTTGTGTTTGAATTTTTTAAAAGAAGAAAAAAAAATAGAAGAAATTAACTTTAGCAACATAACAGCAATAATAATTTTTGTGTTCCCCTTCTTTCCCCATTTATCATTGATCAAGTTTTCTTGACGATTTTAATCAGTTGTCTATTTTTTTTTTTACATCATAGGTGTAGGTAATCCCTCCAGTTTGGCCCTTTTCCCTTGTATCTTTCCATATTTATTCACCTTCTTCAAAATTAAAAAGGCATTTTAAAAAGTCCATCTTGGTTCAAACCTGTGATTTTTGTGAGTGTAGGAAATCGCTGATGGAGAAAGTCCCCTCACCAATCCAGGTCCGGAATCCAGTTTAATTTAAAGTCTTTGAGCATTTGTCTTGGAAACAGAGGTTAAAGTAACTTGGCTAGGATCCCACAGCCATTATGTGTCAGAAGCAAGATTTGAACATGGATCTTCCTAATTCCAAGCCTAACCCTTATCTTCTTTGCTATGAATTCTCTTACTCTTTGTTTGCCTTGTTTTCATCAATACCTTAGCCAGAAACTAATTCTTTTCCAATTGACTTTGATTTCAAAGTGTAATCATGAGTTGAAACCATCAATCAGCCTTGCTCATTAGGGAGGACAAAGAGGCCCTTGAGATGCAGGTTCTCTCCCTTCTTCCCTCCACACTCACTCCCACTGGAAAGACAAGCAATTCAACATAGGTTGTACATGTATAGTTATGGAAAACATTTCCATAGTAGTTATATTGTGAAAGACTAACTATATTTCTCAAAGGGGCCCTTGAACTTGGGATTTTAATTCAAGAGGATCTCTTCCTGAGGCTGCTGCTCTTGGAGGAATGAAAGCTCCCAGTATGGCTAAACATTTTCTGGAAAGGCTTTTCTAGGTGTGGGAATGCTTTGTGGTATAACATGTAGTATAACCTTCTCCATTCCCAAACATTTTCTGCTTTAACCTTTAACTCTCTGATTCTGGTGCCCTTTTTGTCCACAGCTTGAAAGGTTAAGGAATAAAATCATGCAGGCTGCATTTAGTACAGCAGGAATCAAGTCTCCATCTACAGAAATTACCGACACTGACATCCTAGAAGCCTTGCAGGTATGTTCCTGACTTCTCACCTTATTTCCTTGTTTATAGGTATCGCTTCTCTCCGTGTTGGAACTAAGAGGTTTTTGTTCTTGAGGCAAATGTTGAAAAGTATAACTTCAGTTGAGGGAACGAGATGGGGTGGATAGGAAACAGAAACTCCAATTCACACTGACTTATAATAGGGAAGGGAGGGGGGAAGAAGGAGTAGAAAACAATGTAGGGGAGAAGTTCATTCATTGGTAGTTTCCTATTTTAACTAATTATTCTTGTTAACTAAGCTTCTGTCATCAATGCTTAAATTCAGCACCCTGGGGAAAAGCTCAGACATACCCCAGTTACAACCCAGGTTTCCTCTCACAGAACAGGGTAGACTAGTTTGAAGATAGTTGATCCTAAGAGCATTAGAGGCAACAAAGCCATCTTCTTGAGGGACATTACTTGTTCTAGAGAGATGCCAAATTTAGCAGAGCAGGCTGGACTAGATGACAAATGCCTCTAGAGCATCAAATAAAAATGAGAAATCCTGTTCATCAAGTTCTTTCTTCATCATCAGGAGGAAAAGAGCTGTGGGTAGTGACAGTTAGATGGGAAGACAAATGATCTTCTTGACTGGGGATGAACCCTTTGTAATCCTCAGAGACAGAACAAAGGAAAGCAGACTTGTACTGCTATGGAATAGATTGAGTTTTGACTTTATGACTTTTCAAAGTTGAAGGGTTGTGGGAAGGACCTGGAAACAGAGGTTTAACTAAGGTGGAGAAGGGCACCAAATTTTAGAGTGTACTGATAGTGCTTATAGTATTTCAGTAACATAGAAACAATTGAATTAGCAAGAATGCCAAGTAGTTAACAAGAATGAAGAGATAAAGTGGAAAGTTACCAAATGGAAGGCTTTCCACCCTTTGCCCCTCTCCCACTATGATTGGACCCCAACTGGGGCCTTACCCTTCTGGGCCCTACTTCCCCAAAACCAAAAGGAATATTCCCCAGTCATGCGGTATTGTGGAGAGGATTCTTGCTCACACAATAGGTTGGTCTAGGATATCTAGGTGGTCTCAGATAGCTCTTCCAGTTAGATGGTCTTAGACATCTCTTCCAACTCTGAGGTTCTGGGTGAAATCCTGGACTGTTTCACCAAAAGATATGGCCACATTCCTTCTCTGGACATTTCAGGGGACAAGGGACTAGGTTCCATCTGACTGGTATCATTTAGGGGAGTCCTATGCAAAGGAGGAGGGGAAAAGACAGAGATTATGAGCTCCTGGAGGCCAGAAATTGTCCCTTTTTTTGCCTCTTTTTGTATCCCCAGCACTTAGCAGGATACCTGGTACATAGTAGGCTCTTAATCAGGATTTCTTGACTGATTATTGATTAAGAAGCTTGAAAAAGTCATTTTCCTCTTTTTATCTGTTTCATTTATAGAGAATCATTAATGAGCGACTGGACTTTTATCAGCAGCTGAAACAGAAAGGGGTGAAAGTCCCCCCCCTCTACCAGACTGAGTTGGTGTCTGCTGCCCCCAAGACCAAGAAGGGTGGGAAGTAACATCCATTCTGGGAAAATCTCTTAGGGTTTGTTTAGCTAAGCTGAAACAAAAGCTATTTTCTAGAAGGTGCCTCCTGTCCCAGCATCTGTGTTTTCTAACTCCAGCTTAACAGCCCTGACTGGGACTGACCCAGAAGTATGCCCAGGATGTTCAAAGACTTCCTCATTCCAACAGCAGCATTAAAACCTGATCCTCAACCTCTTCCAGGGACCCTCTCAGCAGATGCCTGTTATGTTTCCTTCTCTCCCACCCCATCTTTTGCTTCTTTCGTCCTATAATACCCCCAGGCTGGTTTTTCCACTGCCATCCTTTTCTGCCCTAGACCTCGGCTGTTTTCCTTTCTCTTTCCATATTAATGGTTACTCAATTGAGCTTGAGCCCTGCTAATCCTTCTTTTTCTCCTCTGGCTCTGATTCTAGAGTCACAGATAACATATAGCTGTTATTATTCATTATAGAAACTCTAGACCAGTGGTTCTCAACCTTCCTAATGCCGCGACCCTTCACACTCGTATGTGGGCGTATCTGCATGTGGGTGGACCCGCCTGGAGATGGATAGAGGAGCGATGTCTAGGTTCCTAAGACCATCAGAAATATGTGTTTTCCGATGGTCTTAGGCCACCCCTGTGACCCCTGTGAAAGGGTCGTTCAACCCCCAAAGGGATCACGACCCACAGGTTGAGAACCGCTGCTCTAGAAGATAGGTAGGACAAGGGCTATTCTTTAACCAGTGCTCCTTCTCTCATTGGGCATTGCTTCCCAAGGTGAAGTGATTTAGGGTTTCTGTTAGGAATAGTAACAGCTAGCACATTAAAGCTTGAAAATAATTTACAGTTGCCTTCTCACAACAGCCCTGAGAGATTGGTGCTATTGTTATCCTCAGGATATTGAGGCTGAGAGAGGCTAAGTTATCTACCACTAAAAATTTATCTGAGGCAAGATTTGAACTCAGGTCTTCCTGACTCCAGGTTCTGCAATAATCTATCCACTGTGACACCCAGATGCCTAGGGAAGAGCTTTGTGAACTTTAAAGAGTTATCAAAAAATTAACTGGGCTGAGACTAAATGGCTACACTTCAAGGAATACCATACTCTGCTAGGATTCTAATTGGGGAGCCACTCAAGAGAAGTTCACTGTGGGTGTGAGTCAGCTGCAACACTTTGTTAACCAAGAATTGTAAAAGAGTGGACTTGTCAAAGTAGGCACAAGAAGGATGTGGGACCGTGAAAGAAGGTAGATTAGAAACGTGGTAAGGATAAGGTGTAACTGACAGGCAGGCTGTGTACTTCATTGAAATCCATGCAATGTCAAGAAATCTAAAGACTAGCCTCCAAAAAGGTGAGTGGAATGTATGTGGATGGTAAAAGGAAGATATGAACAAGAGCCATACAGAATGAGATAGATTGCAATTTATATCATTGGACGGGATGTTGACACTGAGTCACCAAAATAAGGATGGAAATATACATGTCTTCAGTTATTATTCTCTAATGTCTTTTCTTTCTGAGGTCCTTGTAAAGATTCCTGCTTGCTATGCAATTTAGATTTTTTTAATCGTCTGCCTTTATATTGCTTTCATTTCTAAATACGTCCTTCTTCTTGGCCCTTTCCAGAGCACCGTCTCTTATGACAAATGTAGCACTCCCTTGGCATTTCTGGTAGACAAGGACATGGCAATAGACCTGCTGGCTCCAGGAGGTCTGGGATGCTACACCTCACCCACTAAGGGACCCTTGGTTCTGGAGTCAGTCTTGGGGAAGCTTGTCCTTCAAATTAAGGGGTAGAAATTGGAATCTTGGGGAAAAATCACTTAAATCTTAAGTTTGGCTCATGTTTGTGGTGTTCTTCAGAGGGAACTAAAAGGTTCTCAATGTACAGTATGTACCAGGTACAGGACAGCTACTTATTTCTCCCACCACAAAAAAGAAGTGCTTAGATCACAAAAGATGTATATGTGCACACTCACAAAGTTATAAAATGTGAAACATTAACCCATCACTCTTATTAACACTCTTCAAGGAAGTTGAAACTTAAAACATAAAAACACAAGACATCCAGTGGTACTATTAAACAGGCATTTATTTTCCCCTTCACCTTGGCTGCGTTCTATATGAACAAAGCCCTCAAGATTCATGTATTTTGGCAAGTCAGAGCAGGGCTTGGCTTCATCCTCCTGCCAGTCACCATTTCCTCCTCCCAGAAGCATTGTAGTAGCTGCTAGTAGCTAATTCCAGTTGAGGGATCCAGGAGCTCTGGATCTCTTAAACTCATGAGGTTGCCACCTAAGCTGGAAATGTCCATCTCATGATCACTAGTTGGTCACCTATGTTCAAGGAAAGAAACACAAAGCAAAAGAATGAGCCAGAATCTTGACTCAGGTTCACTTAGACTAGCAGATGATCTTAGTGCTAAGTGAGGGTAGCTGCTGTAGATGCCAGAGAAAAGAGGAGGAGGTCTCCTCTACCCCTGGCAGGAAGTCTCAGGAAGAAAGTCTGATTCTATATTCTCTAGAGAAAAGAAAGAAGAGACAAAGGATGGAATTTTCTCCTCCTTCAAAGCCTATGGTTTTCCCTCACTCAGAGGTCAGTTGTCTGACAGAAACAACTTTTGCCTCCTTCCTACATAACCAGAAGTGGCTGAGGGAACCCATCTCAACTCTGTATATGCTCCAAGGAGGCATGCTCTAGCCAGAGTAGTAGACGAGTGATTTGATGGGTGAGACATAGGAGACACTGGCACAGGATTGCCCAGCATGGCATACCCACATCAAAGAAGGTGCTGTACTCTATGAGAAAAGCAGAATGGCAGTAGCTCAAAGGAAATGTGAGATGTGCAAATTTAGAGCAATCCCCATTCTAAATGTTCATAAGGACTATTTGTGCCCGACCTGTGGCAGAGCTTGTCTTGGTCTGATCAGTTACAGTTGGACACACTGTGCCTTGACCCTGACATAGTGATGTCATTTTAGTCCTGCTGAGAATGAAGGACAACCACCACCAATACAATGGTGTGTATGATTCACCCTATTGCACTAGGAATTTTTTTTTAACTTTTTGAAGGGGGAAGACAAGGCAATTGTGGTTAAGTGACTTGCCCAAGGTCACAGCACTAGTAAGTGCTAAGTATCTGAGGTCGGATTTGAACTAACATTGGAATTTTTAAGAGCACTTCAGCTAACAGTGAATGAAATGCTCCATTAGTCCCCTACCTCTGCAGGCAGAGAGTTGAGTTTTTTCTTTTCATTTTTGGGCACTAACTTGATCATTCTAAATAGACAATGTTGGTTCATAGAGTTTGTTGGCTATAGTTACATTCTTTTAGTCATTGTCTATATTGTTCTTCTGGTTCTGTAATCCCCTCCCCACCCTGTATCAGTTCCTATATCTTCTTAGGCTTCTCTATATTCATAATTTATTACAGCCTCATAATATTCCACTATGGTGAGATAACACAATTTTTTAACTATTTACCCACTTATTGGGCACCCACTTTATTTCTTTGCCACTATAGAAAGTGCCATTGGGATCTCTTGGTCAGAGGGGATGGTGATTTTAATCACTTTCTTAGCAGAATTCCAAACTCCTTTTCAGAATGGTCGAGCCAATCCACACCCCTGCTGTCTATTCCTGTCCACATCCCCTCCAATACGGATGACTTCCCTCTTTCACCATCGCTGACAACATGCCTGGGGATGGAGAGGACAGGGAGGTGAAACCTCAGCGTTGAATTGATTGGTATTTCTCTTATTGTTGGCGACTTGGAGAAATCTCTGATATGCCTGCTAATAGTTTCTCATTCTTTTGAGGGGAATTATTTATATGCAATCCATTGCTTCCTTCAAAATTTTGCCTAAACAACACCAATGTGAAAATTTTCCTGGTTTTTCCCAGCTGCTATTGCCCTCCTTTCCTCACCAAAATTACCTTATCTTCATTACATATTCTGTGTTCTATTTATGTACATGTTGTGTCTCCTGATAGAATGTAAACTACTTGAAGGCGGTGATGCTTTTATTTTTGTCACTGTATACATAGTGCCTAACACATAACAGGTGCTTAATAAATGCTTGTTGAAATGCAAGGACCTAAAACAACTCCAAGAGACTCATAATGGAAAATGTCATCCACACTCAGAGAAAGAAATATGGAATCTGAATGCAGATCAAAGCAGACTATCTGCTCTCTTTTTTGTTTCATTTTGTTATTCTTTCTCATGGTTCCTCTCATCCATTCTAATTCCGCTATACAATATGACTAACGTGAAAATCTGTTCAATAAGAATGTATATGTAGAGCCTGTACCAGACTGCGCACTGTGTTGGGGGGAGGGGAGGCAGGCAGAAAGAACTTATGGAAGTGAATGTGGAAAACCAAAAATAAATTTATTTGTAAAAAAAATGGAAAAAAAATAAATGCTTGACGATTGATTGATTTGATCCTTTTTCTCATTATCTAATATTTTAAAGGTTCTTGAGTGTTTCTATAGGAAAAGACACTATGGAAAGAATAGTTGAATCTTGGAATTTTAGAACTGAATGAGGCCACCTTTAAAATTCTCTGATTCAACTCCATCACTTTGAAGACACAGAGAAGGTATGAGATTCACACATCATCTTAATCTATCCAATGAAACTAGCCTAGTTCATGTTTTCCATCCCTGACATTACGTCTCCTGTCTTTCTTTGTGCCTTTCTTTGCACATGTCTGGAATGCACTCTTCTTACTTCAGTTCCTCACCCCTAACTTCCCCTCAAGGTTCACTTCAAGTTGTGTTTGTCCTTTGTTTTCCAAGAGGACCATGACATCAGAGAAATGATGACACGATTGACAATTGACTTTGATCTGAGGGAGGGAAGGAGGGCTGTACACAGTCACCAGCCTCACTTTCTCCTCCAGAGCCATCTGGGTCCAGTGGCCAGATATCAATCAAGACAACTGGAAATGGCCCTGGATGCAATGGGAGACCCTGACCCTTTTAGGCTGACACCTTTTCAGGCTCTCACTTTGTGTGAGATAAATGAATAGGCCTCTTTAAGAAGTGATTAAGGGGGTGGCTAGGTGGCTGCAGTGAACAGAGCACAGGCCTTGGAGTCAGGAGGACCTGAGTTCAAATCTGGCCCTAGGTGCTTAACACTTACTAGTCATACTTACTAGCCGTGTGTCCTTGGGCAAGTCACTTAACCCCAATTGCCCTCCAAAAAAGCAAAAAATATATATATATATAAGTGAGTCAAGAAATGTCCTCCTTAATTTAAAAAAAAAAATCAAACTGGGAGGGGAAGACCCTCAGGGCTGCTGGTCAAAAGAGAAACAGTTGCCACTGACATTCACTCTGAGGCTGGAGGGCCCAAAATCTAGCCACTGAGTGGTGCTTGGACAGGGACCTATTGTGGTCCAGTCTGTGAGTTCCAGACTGAGATGAGTTTAAGGTCTGATCTTTGAGAAGGAAGAAAGGAAGGAAGGAAGAAAGGAAGGAAGGAAGGAAGGAACCCCAAGTTAACTGGCCAGCTTCTGGCCATCAAAATTTATTTTCCTTTGGAGAGGAGGAGAGGGAGAAGGGGAGGGAGAGGGAGAGGATGAGCTGAGTTACACAACTAGCTGGGTCCCCATTCAGGCAGCTTGTACTACTCATGGACTGTGTGCCCTTTGTTTTTGAAGAGGACCATGACATCAGGAAAATGATGACCCGACCTGCAGTTGACTTTGATTTGATTTATTTATCCATATGTCCTCCCTCCCTTCATTATGTCCACCCCTCCCTGGGGGCAAGGACTGTTTCATTTTTGTCTTCATATCTCTAGTGCCTAGCACACAGTAGATACTTAACAAATACTTATGGAGATGAATTACATTTATTCTATCCAGATCACTGCACCACCTAGCTGTCCCAAGCAAAGCAAGTTTTACACAGTAGTTCAGTGCAGACACACCCCTCAGAAGTATGTCTCTCTCATTATCATACATTACCATATTATTACTAATAAGGCTCTAATTCTAGACTGGGAGCATTAGATAATATACACAATACATGAGGTTCATTATGCAAGTGCAGTCATAACCCTGGAATACCGACCCCTCAGTGGTTTAACCTAGATAGGTCTTTATCTGGGCCTGAGAGTCCCAAGGCCACTGTCTGCTTTCTAATTGGTTGAACCTACCTGTTGTCACCAGCTTCTTTTAATTTTACTTTAGTGTTGTCTAGAAGTTCTGTGGGAACCAGAATCTGACTTCTCCCCAAGGCTACTTAATGTCTAGTCTGCTAACCTCATTCTTATCAGTAATCTTATTTCAGCAATTTTTCAGTCTTTTGGAAACTTAACCCTTTACTACCTCTCACACTAATAAGTAGATTTGTCCAAAAGTGGATTGAGATGGCCAGGGAGAGAGAAAGAGAGACAGAGACAGAGAAAGAATGAGAAAGATGGAGAGAGGAAGGGAGAAAGAAAAAGAGAAGAGAAATGTAGAGAGGTAGAGAAAATGAGAAGATGGAGAGAGAGAGACAGACAGACAGACAGACAGAGACAGAGACAGAGAGACAGAGACAGACAGAGAGAAATGGAGAAATGGACAGAGACAGAGAATGAGAGAGAAAATGCAAAAGAAGAAAGAAACAGGGAGAGAAAATGAGATAGAGAAAGAGAGAGAATAGAGAAAGGAAGAGAATTTGTTGCAAATTCACTACATTTTGGTTACTATGCTAAGTATTGAGATTATCGATACAAGCAAACAAAACCATCACTGTCCCCTCCCAAGAATCCTAAATGCATTGGGGAAGACAGCACACAAAGAGGAGCTAGGAAAGGGGGAGTGAGGTGCTTGCCTTGTTGGGAACTGAATGACCACCTGTTGAATATCTTGTGGATGAGATTCTCTGTCAAAGCTGTGCTTGGCTTTAGCTTTTTGAGGTTTTTTCTGACTCCAAGAATATGTTCTCTTCTCTGCCAGGTCACCATTGATCTCAAAAAAATTAATAAAAGAGCCCATGCTTCTGCTTAGTTAAATGTTAGTATATTAAGATCATGAAATACTGCCGGAGGACATGGAGAACCCTTCTAGCTTTGAGATTCTGTGATTCTGAGGAACAGGAATAAAGGACAGAGTGTTTCCTCCCTAGCTTCAGCTCAGTGCTCCTAGGAAATTATTCACTCTCACTACCACACTTTCACACACTTTCTCTCCCCATAGATTTCCCCCATCAGTCTTTCCTGCATTAAGACTACAGCATTCTCAGCATAGGCAACACACACACACACACACACACACACACACACAATATACACATGTACATTTGACATACACATCCATAGACATAGATATGGGCACCAAACACAGGAGACACATATGTAGGAGGGTAGTTGGTCTTTGACCAACTGTTGCTGTCACAGAACACAAAGACAACAGTCAATGAAGTATTAAATGTTGCCTGTGTCCACTTAAAAAATATTTGTTAAATGAAATTTTGAAGGGAAGCTTGGGATTGGAAAGTGAAAAGTGCTCAGGAGAGAACGGAAGAAAACTCCCAAGGAAGAAAAGATGGACAGCTCCCACACGGTACGACGTGTTTATTACACAGGCTTTCATTCTTGAAATGCAAATGTACTATTGCTTTATATTTTAAATCCTTTCTTACGTTTTGCTGTGCACGTATTTTTTCTCTTCTTATTTTGTATTTAAGTTCTAATATTTAAGTTTAATTTGTCTCTTTTTCTTATTGTGTATTTAAGTTTTAGAAGAATAAAAAAAAAAGCCTGACCCCTAGCAACAGTCACAACAGTGACAGGTTCTAGGACAGTAAAGGGCTTAGGAATTATTCATTTTTGTCTTTGTAAGGTGTTTAATTATTGGCTGTGGACTGATTGATTGATTGACCAACCCACCAATACAACACACACACACACACACACACACACACACACACACACACACACACGAAAATCTTCAAGGCTCCTTTTAGAAGTTGGCAAAACTGATTGAGTCCAGGCAAGGAACTGGGAGCATCTCCCCCCCCCCCCCCAATAAATAAGCAATGACTTTATTGACTCATCAATAATTTAAGACGGGTACAACCATCAATTTCATTTTCCGATACATGGGGCATGCATGATCTCCACAGATCATCGGCAAATCCCAAACCAGTTTTCTAGGGCTCGCCTGAGACAGGAACCTCCCCTTTGCCCCTGACTAGTCCTTCCCTGGTGGATTCTCCCAAGCGCCTCGGGCAGCTGCTCAGCCCAGGCAGCCAGCACCCCAGCCTGGTCAGCTCCATGAGCCCGGCCCCTTGGGAACATTCCTGCAGTACGGAACGCAGAGGCTGAACTTGGAAGAACTTCCCAGGAAGAGAGCCCTCCTCCTCCTAGCTAAGCACCCCAGGCCATGCAGCTGTGTTCTTCTCTCTTCTCCCTCCTCTTTCAGAAGAGTTTGGCTCCAGGCAGAGCTGGGAGGAGCCGAAGGAGGCAGCCAAGTTTTGCCCTAAGCAGCTTCCCCGTTCGCTCAGAAGTGCAGAGTCAGCGCTGGTCTCTGCTGTTCACATTTCTTCTGAGAAGAACCAGAGGGCCAGCCCCCTCCTCCTCCCCCCTCACTCCTCTCACCCCTCCTCCTCCTCCTCCTCCTCAACCTTCTTTAATCCCAGTCTTCCAGCCCACGCAGAAAAATCCAGCGAGCCGAACTACCGGCCTTGTAAAACGCCCCACACCAACTTCTGCCAGAGGCCAGAGACAGGGATTCTTCATCCAAGACACATCTTGGCCCAGAGCCAGGGAGCTGGGGGACAGGTGGGGAGCTGCAGGTGAGAGTGGGAGCAGCACCTCTGCACCTAACACCCTCTCCTAAAACCGAGAAGAGCGCAAGGTTCCATTCGGGGGACTTGGTCTACCAGAGCAGCGGACCCACAGACCCTGAGACGTGCCATCCTAAGGTAAGGGACTGTGCCTGAACTGGATGGGGGCTGTGGCCCCGGGGAGAAGGGAGAGCTTTGTAAAAAGAGACTTCCTGGATAAAGTCAGCCCTCCAGCCAGAGGAGCTTACTTTGGCCTCCGGCCCACTGCTGTTATCTGCGGGTCCCCAGCTGTATCCAGCCCCAGAGAATACAGTAAAAAAAATCTTCGGGACTTGGGTCAGCCTTAGCTACAGTTCTGAGCTGTGGCCTGGCTCTTTTTAGCAAGAGATGAGGTAATGGAAGAGGAAGAGAACACGCATTGATTAACCAAACTATGTGTTGAACACTTTATAAATAGCCGGTTTGATCTTGACAACAACCCTGGAAAGTAAGTTCTATTACTATCTCCATTTTAAAGTTGAGTAAACTGAAAACCACTGAGGTTAAGTGGCTTGCCTCAAGGTTAGAAAATATCTGAGGGGAGATCAGAACTCAAGTATTTGTGACTCCAGGCCCAGCATTCCATCCACAGCACTATCTAGTTGAGTGGGAAATGCCTTAACTACCCAGAGTTCGGACTCTAGAAATAAGTAGCCAGCTAACCTTTTGGCCCAAATTGCCACCATAAGAACAATACCTAGCATTTACATGGCACTTAAAGATTTGGGAATTGCTTTATCTGCTTTATCTGATGTGATTCCTGTGAGATAGGTGCTATTACTTCTCCTCATTTTACTGATGAGAAAATTGAGGCAAACAAGTCTACTCGGGGTCATACAGCTACTAAGCATTTGAGGCAGGATTCAAACTCAGGTCCTTCTGAATTCAAGTCCAACATTCTAGCCAATGCACCACTCAGTGGCCCAACTACAGGGTTTTCAGAGGTAGAAGAAACCCCAGAGGCCATTTAGTCTGAAGGGTACTAGACCCTGACAGAAATATACTAGCTCCCTACCCTGGCATCAAAAGGGTCAAATCCTGGGCAGGGAGCCGGGGAACTTCCTAGCCCCAGGCTGATTAGATCTTCCTTGCAGCCTGTTTGCCCAATCCTGGGCCTAGGACCAAGAGCTCCCTAGAACCTTCAAGCTTTCAGAATGTTATTGTTTTCAGTAGCATCTAACTCTTTGTGACCCCGTTTGGGGTTTTCTTGGCAAAGATACTGGAGTGTCTTGCTTCTTCAGTTCATTTTACAGATGAGGAACTGAGGCAAACAGGGTAAAGTGACTTACCCAGGGTCATACAACTAGCATCTGAAGATTCCTGATTCCAGATACTCTAATCACTGGATCACAAGTGTATGGCCTTAGCTCACTTCTGCTCCCTTTTCTGGGCTGCCTTAAGAGAGGCCAGTGGCCATGGCCCCTGGATTGTTGGACTTTATTTTGGTTTCTACCCTCAAAGCCAAGTTTGTCTTCCCACCCAGGTCCAAAACTGGAACTAAAACAGAAAGACGGGCACCAAGTCCTTTAGGAATCCCATGTCCGGCTTTATGCTGGATCCTCCTATTTCTGGCCCTCACCAAGTGCTGGTCTGGCCATCCTTTGCTGTTTTTAAGCTCTAAGATCTGCTGTGAGTTAATGAGCTGCTGGACTTTAGACCCAGACTTGTTTCAGTACAATTGAGGGTGATGGGGGTGGGGGAATCTTCCAGACCAGTTTTGTAACCTTGTCTACCTTGCCAAGACATACTAACACCATACAGATTTTAGCACGAAATCTTTGAATTCTCTGGGAAAGATCTTTGCAATCTTACTGAGAAATTGAGGTGATATCATCTTGGGCAGTCTTATCTCATCTCTAGGCCTCCATTTCCTCATCTATAAAATGGGCATAAAATATTTTATGCACAGCCTGCTTTACACGGTTGTGGTGGGGAAAGTGTTTTGTCAATCTTATATAAATGGAAGGCAGTAAATGCATCCTGGATTTGTGGTCTGGACCATGGAGCTCCGCCACTTAAAATACCAGTGTGACCTTGGACAAGTCAAATAAATTCTCTTGCGTTAGAAATTAATGACAGTAGCTGGTGGGGGTTAGGAGGCTGGGAGCAGGGGTGCAATCTCCTAGCCAGCTCTGCCCCCAAATCCTTTCCATTAGTACAGATTATGAAACCCTCTCCCCTTGGCACAAACTGATGGGCCCTGTTGTCTACTTGAGGTGAATCATTTGTAAAATAAGAGTTGGGTCATAAGGATCTGTCTCCCCTTGGACCAAGGGTGAAGACCCTCTCTTAGGACCAGGCAACTGAGCCCTTTCCCCTTAGCCCTGTGTGTCCTATTACCTGATGATTAAGGAACGATATTATCTACTGAGAACTTGCCTCATGCCTCTGCTACCACACTCTATCCACTTAATGTGCCCCAAAGCCTGTTCTCCATTAGTTCAGGCTTATGGGTCCTCCTGCTGATCTGGTCTAAGGAAATGTCTACCCACCCCAGGTTGCCACGTCTTCATTCTTGGGCCAGGTAAAGGAGTCATTCCTAACAGGTACAGCCTGCGTTTTCAACCCACCGGCTTAGGCTGATAAAATCAGTGGCCGCTGTACCTCCTCCCTACCCTCACCACACACATATCTAGGGAGGGAAATATTGTAGTTGGGTGAAAAAAGGCTGGAGAGAAGTCCTTAAGCAGAACCCATGATTGACCTTAGGACTGGGAGCTAAGCCCCTGGGGGAGAGGAGGGGAAGAGAAGGGAGAAATAGGAAGAAAAGGACAGAAAAAGGAAAGATGGAGAGGGGAAGAAGAAAGGGGGAAGGGAAGGGAGGGGAGGAAAGATAGATAAGTTAGACTGGAAGGCCTGGAGAGTTTGTTTTTTATTCTCAAGACAATAGGGACCTAGTGGAGGTTTGAGTTTGGTTTAGATCTGTGCCTTGGGAAGATCTTTCAGCAGGAAGGTAGAAGTGGATTGGAGAGGGTAGAGACTGGCATAATTGGGTAGACCCATTGCAGGAGTAAAGAACTAATAAGCACTGGGACACATGTGAGACATGCCATGAAAACAGAATTGATTTGTTTGGGGAGAGGTGAGGGAAAGGGAAGGCTAGAGATGGTGAATGGTTATCCCCTCAGTAAAAACAGGAAAATTTGGAGGGGAAAAATCATTCAATATTTTGAACATGGTAAATTTGACAGAGTCGTGGATTGGTTATAGCTGTGGAAATGTCTTTAGCAAGCAATTAGGGATCCAGGACTAGAGTTTGGGAGAGAGGTTAGGGCTGGATATTTAGATTAGGGAATCTTCTATGTAGAGATGATCATTGAGTATGGCATGAGTTGATGAGATCAGCACAAGAGAGACTATAGAAAGAAAATGGGAGCCAGGCCAGAGAATGCAGGGGATACCAGTTCTTAGGAGGAGACAAGGGATGGAGGACAGGTCAGCTAAGGAGACTGAGCAATGGCCAGAAGAGTAGGAGGAGGACCAGGAGAGGAGAAAATCCTAAAAGCTACAGAAAGACAAAGAAGCCAGGAAGCCGAGACAGTCAGCTGTGACACAGGGTCTTAGATTGAGAGCTGGAAAAGGATCCCAGATCATCTAGTTCAACTTCCTGATTTTACAGGTGGCACTTTGGAGAGCCAGAGAGGTAAACAATGACTCATCCAGGGTAATTCGGGTAGTGGGAGAGGCAGGTTTCAAACTCAGGCCCTTGGACTTTGAAGGCCGTGCTTTTTCTTTCCATTGTAACATGCTTCTCTTCTCTGCTACCAAGGTACCGAAGTGGGAGAAAATTACACTGGATTAGCATTTAAAAGATCATTGAGAGAGAAGCAGGGTGGAGTAGATAGAAAGCTGGCCTCCGAGTTATGGGTTCAAATCCTGTTTCTGCTTAAGGGACTCTGGGCATCTAAACTTAATGCACAGGCAACTCTGTAATACTCTGCTGATGTGCCCATGTGGTACAAGGAGTTTCTATGATCAATTTAAATGACCAAACATCAATTAAGTGTTTATGTGACTGACATTTTATTTTTTATCTTCACAGAAACTCTGGGAAGATGCTATCATGATCCCAATTTTACAGATGAGGAAACTGAGGCAGACAGGTTAAGTGATCTGCCCAGGGTCACACAGCCAATAAATGAGACAAGATTTGAACTACAGTTGTGACTCGAAGTCTAGGGCTCTATTCACTAAATCACCAAGCCTCCTCTATGTAGGATTCCCTATACCAATGAAATCATGGGTGGGTATAAAAAAAATTACACAGAATTTACCAAAAATTACATAGAGAGGGGCAGTTAGGTGGTACAGTGAATAGAACTTCTGACCCTGGAGTCAGGAGGACCTGAGTTCAAATGTAGCTTCTGACAATTGTTGCTTAGTAGCTTTGTGACCTTGAGCAATTACCCTCCCTTCCCCCCCCAAAAAAAATTACACAGAGAAAGAATGATCAATGGTAACTTGTAAAAAGCTGTTTCAGCAGAAAGATGGAGTAAAAACCTAGATTTCCTCTCCAGACAAAGAAAGACTTGGTTAACAATTAGTGTCTGCAGATAAATAAATAAACTGAGGCAGATTCCCAAACTTTTTTTGGTTCACAGCAACCCTGAGTGTCTTAGTCATTTTTCCACAGTGCCTTGAGACCAAAAGAAATACCCCTTGATTCTGTTTGGTAAGTAGTTAGGTCCAAACAACTAAATTAATATTTATATCCTAACTACTTAGCCACCATTTGAAAAAACAACACTCATTAGTTGAAAGAATATTTCATTCTACATCACAATCACTGATGGGATGTGTGGGCACTGTGCGACTTCTTAAACTTTGGAATCTGCCACACTCAATGTTTTTCTCAGGGTACTGACCTCTAATCACTGAAGCTGAGAAAACCTAGCTTTGCAAAGACAGGACATTAGAAACAAGAAAGTTTAAAAATTTACTGGCATAGCCGAAAAGTACAAGAAAATGAAAATATAATTAAAACATTTGAAGATGTCATCCAAAGGACTGTATCTCGGTGTCCCACAGATGTTGGTTATCACCATGTTTCTCTTCAAAGTTTAAATTACGATGGGGCATTGTAGGACTAAGCCCTTAGGTTCTCTGTCCCTACAGATCATTAAATCCAGCATGGATGACCACTTTCAGGTTCCATGGCTCCCTAATGCTAGTGCCTTCTCACCAAGATGACTGTTTATTTGCATGGTATCTCCCTCATTAAAGTATGAGCTCCCTGAGAGCAGGACCATTTTTCATCTTTCTTTGCATCCCCAGGGCTTAGCTCTGTGCCTGTCACATAGAAAGTCTTAATAAAATCTTGGGACAGCTTGGTGGTGCAGTGCAGAGTGCCAGGCTTGGAGTCAGGAGGACTCATACTGAGTTCAAATCTGAGCCCAGGCACTTACTAGCTGTGTGACCCTGGGCAAGTCATTTTACCCTGTTTGCCTTGGTTTCCTCATCTGTAAAAAGGAGTTGGAAAAGGAAATGGCAAACTGGTCCAGAGTCTTTGCCAAAAAAAACCCAAAAAGACCTAAATGGGGTCATGAAGAGTTGATGCAACTCAAAAATGTTGATACAACATGTTGACTTTCATTGTTCAGGTGCAGGATAGACCAGTGGTCACGTCTAGCTTTGAGAGTCTGAATGTAATGGAAAAGAGCAAATGAGATTAAAGAAACCAATTCCCCTCGTCAATACCTGGACGGTAACAGACCTTCCAGTTCTCCCTGGTTGACCAGACCTGGTTTTCAGCACTCGACGGGAAATGGGAGGTGCTTTGGCATGGAAGAACACAAAAACACCACAAGGGAAAGAAGGGAAGATTGTAGTAGGCAAATGATGGAGAACATTCCTTTAGGGAGAAGGACTAAAACCTGCTGTGGTCACAGCGTGGCTTTGAATGACTCAGTGAATCCACCATCTCAGTTAGCCATCCCCCTAGGGAGATGTTTCCAAATGACCCTGGGTTGGTGGCTTTGGTTATCACGTGTCACTGATGAAGGCTAGGACCTGGACTCATCTTGTATTTAGTATAAGGGAGAGCTCTTGGTGGGGTGTGAATGGACAAAGCATCTCTCTGCTGGACAAATAGCTGGTGTGCTTGTCAGAGGCATCTTTCCCTTACTTCTAAATTGCACAAGAACGAAATGACATGTTTTGGGACCCTGAAAAGAGGGCTATTGGCACGGTATTCAATGGAGGTTATTGTGAAGCTTATCTTTTGGGGGGGCGGGCAGAGAAAGCAATCATGGTTAAGTGACTTACTGGTCACTTACTTAAAGGTCACACTGCTAGTAAGTACCTGAGGTCAGATGCTTAGGTTTTCCTGGCTCCAGGACCAGAGCTCTATCCAATACACCACATAGGTGCCCTGTGTAACTTAATATTTTGTATAACCTCAAAAAGAATTACCTCCTACTTTCCATGATTCCCCAGCAAGCTGGTAACAAAGGTTTGGGCAGAGCTACAGTGAAAGGCTTATGGCCTCATGCAGATGCCTCATCAAATGGGAAGATTCAATTAGAGCTCAAAGGGGTTCTCTGTACCTCATCAGAGGGCTCCGTTGGTGTCCTCATATGATGCTAAATTGACCTTGGGCCTAGGTCTCTGAAGAGGCCCCGAGCTGAGCCATTCATATAATGTTTGAGTAGAAGATTCTCCCCGAACTACATAACCTCAGGACTAGAATGGACCTTAAGAGAAAGGCTAGGCTTAGGGCAATACCCCCATTTTGCAGATGAGGAAGCTTAGGCCAGAGAGGACAAATAAAGGTTCCCCCAGTTATTTAGTGTCAGAGCCCAGGTTCTAACCCGGGTTCTCCCTCTACCATTCCTTAGCCTCCTGGAGACAGAGCAACGACTCTGAAACCATCTGGGCTCCAGACTGTATTTATTTCCTAGAGATTGATTAGTATAGTTTTTAGATGTTCTGGATGGGGCATTGGCTCTAGGAACCCCCTTGAATTCTCCTTGAATCTTCCCACTTGATCTGGCATTTGCCTGAGGCTATAAGCTTTTCATTTTTGATTTATCCAAATCTGTGTTAGCTCTGCTGCCTCCAGCTACTGCCCACCCTTGATCCTATCAAAATTCCTTTCTCTCAATGCTGGCTATGGACCTCTTCTGTGACCTCTCTCACCTCAGCCTACTGACCACTCCCAACAAGATTCTCCCTAGGACCCCTCTTCCAGTCATCCCTGATCACTTGGTCCAACCTTAGATCCCTCCCACAGTCCTTAGGTAAATAAGATTCACTTAAATTTCCATGAAAGTGCTCAGACTCAATCTGGCCTTCACATTAACGATATAAATGCTCAGATTCCTTAAGAGTCTGACCTGTATGGTGAACTTTATTTTTCTTTGACTGACAAGAAGGCTTGGGGTCGAATTCATTTGGGTAGGACCTGCGTGTCGTTGTTTCAGGGTCCCAGCACCCCAAAACCTCAGCAGTCTCATCCATTACAATGTAAGATGGGGGGCAGCCTGGAGTAGTGAAAAGAGCATAGAATTTGGAATAAGGGGACCTCAAGTCAAATTCTGCATCTTCCTCTTTCATGACCTCTCTCTGGGCCTTGGTTTCCCCCTTCATAAAACGGAGACACTGAGCTAGATGGCCTGTAAGGTCCAATCTATAATACCATGGCTATTTCGTTTTTGTCCTTAAAATGTCTCCCCTTTCCTCACATAATAATTGGTTGATTAAATGAGGCACAGGCTGTTTTCACTAGCACTTTTTGTCAGTCATTTCAGCCGAGTCCTACGCTTTGACCCCATTTGGGGTTTTCCTGGAGTAACGGTTTGCTGTTTCCTTCTCTATCTTATCTTACAGATGAGGAAACTGAGGCAAATGGGGTTAAGTGACTTGTCCAGGGTCACACAGCTAGTGTCTGAGGCTGGATTTGAACTCGGGTCTTCCAGACATTGGTCCCAGTGCTCTATACACAGTGTACCATCTAGCTACCCATCATTAGTCTAGTATTTTTTTTTTTAGCATGTTGCAAAGACCCTCAACTCTCAACTTAGTCCTCTCTTTATTCCCTCCATCCCCCAAGCTTCAGGTTTTTTTGGAGCCTCACTGACTGATGGAAGGAAGCCCTGGTGGGGGGAGGGAACCATCTCTAAAGTAAGACCCAAAAGGATTATGCCAGTTACCTGAGAAATCATCTCAGGAAATCTGGTATTGTCAGGGTGGGGGTCCTGTCCGAGCTGAAAAGCGCTATCTCCTCACTCTTTATCTCCACAGCCTTTTTTGTAATTGCAGAGATTGGGCCCTGACCTTTGATTTCCTTCACTGGGATCTGTCTGGTGAGGAAGCTGCCTTCTGGGACTCTTACAGACTTGCCTAGGGCAGTGGTCCTTAGTGTGGTACCCTGGGAGACTCTGACCCCACATGTCAGGATCAAATGAGATACATTTGTAAAGTGTTTAGCCCAGTTTTTTCCGCATACCAGTGTTGTCCTTCAGTTGTCCACACACTCTTCTGTGACCCACAAATGGTATTTCCTTGACAAAGATACTGGAGTGGTTTGCAATTTCCTTCTCCAGTGACTTAAGGCAAACAGAAGTTAAGTGACTTGCCCAGGGTCACATTGCTAGGGAATGCAGGTTGAATTTGAACTCAGATCTTCCTGACTTCAGACCCGTGCTCTATCCACAGAGCCATCTAGCTGCCTTTGTCCCTGGCACATAGTAGGTGCTTAAATGCTTGTATCCATATTTTTTATAATATTAAGACATTTCATTTTAAAATATCAATAGACAACTCATAGAAACATGCTCTTGGGGGGAAGAGGGTCTTCAATCTTTTTTTAAGCGTGTAAAGGAGGGTATTGAAACAAAAAAAAAATTGAAAGCTGCTGACCAGGTCTGAGAGTTTAAGTGTATATCAGAAGTAGGAAGAACTCCCCAGTGAAGGGGATTCCATCTCCCCTTAATTCTTACTGTAGGTTTTGCTACTCTAGCTAACAATCTCTGGGGTTGGTTGTATCATCATTATCATCTATGTTTCACAGATAAGGACCTATAGAGCTATGAGAGCTAGTATCCAGTTTGGGATTTGAGCTTGGGTCTTCCTGCCTCAAAGTCCAGCGCCCTCTCTACTGCTAATAGCTGGCCTTTCTAGAGCAGCACTGTAAGGTTTTTAAGGCCCTTGGGTTCATTTATTTGATTCTCACAGCAACCCTGGGAGGTAGGTGCTATTATGAGCTCCATTTTACAGAGGAGGAAACTGAGGCCAGAGGGGTTAGTAACCTGCTGAAATTTATGCAGCTAGTAGTGTTTGAGGCAGCATTTGAACTCAGGGTGTCTTGTTTCCAAGTCTTGTGCCCCATAATACCGTGGTACCTCTCTTGACAGATTTCTTTCTTCTCTGTGCCCTGTGTTTCTGGGAAAAACAAATCCTAAATCAGTACATAATACCCTCTTGAACCTGCAGGGATTTCCCAGTTGCCTTCTCTCTCTATAGTAAGTATCTTTTGCACTTCTGCCCCCAAAGTTCCCTCTTAAAGACCAATATTTTCCTGGTTGCTGGGTCCTAGGCAATAGGCTAAGTCCTAGGATCCTGGCTAAGATACCAGCTGTTGGCATCCAAGTGGTTGTGATGAGGGGCCCACTGGTAATGAAAGCAGGGATTGCTTAACTCCTGTCCCTCCTCTGGAAGAAATGTGCTCAAGGTCCACCCTGAAACCCAGAACTAAAGACACATCAGGCGTCTGGGAAGAAGATTGCCATGGTTGGCCCTAATAGGAAGAGCACAGATCTCAGAGCTTCAGGTACTCGTTCATTCAGCAGACATTTTCACAGTGCTAAGGATTCAGGGCATCCTTGGTGGAGTTCCAGACTTGGAAGCAGCAGTAACCTGGGTTCAAATGAGATTTTTATGGACAAACAAACAACCTCACTCTCTAAGCCTCAGTTTCCCATCTGTGAAATGAAGATAATGAGGCTTCTTTGTACCCACTTCATAGGATTGTTTGGAGGCTCAAAAGGCAATAATGTTGGTAATAGGATTTTACTGACCTTACAAAATGCTCCACCAAAGTTATTTTGAAGACAGGGAAGGATGTTCTGGAAGGACCAACTGCCCTAGAGGGAAAGGGAGGGAATACTCATTTGTATAGCACCTGTTATTATGGGCCAGGAATTGTACTAAGGGCTCGGTAAATATGGCCTCATTTGATCCTTACAATAACCCTGTGAGATGATAGATGCTGTTATTATTCCTATTTCAGAGTTAAGGAAACTGAGGCAAAGGTAATGTGACTTGCCTGGGGTCACACTGCTAGTAAGTTTCTGAAGCTAGATTTGAACTTAGGTCTTCCTGACTTCAGGGCTGGTGCTCTGTCCACTGCATCACCTAGTAGTGGCCTCTAGAACCAGCAGGATTTCTGTTGCTGCAGTGGATGAGTGGATGGATTTGCCCAGAGTCACAGAGCATGATTCATCAGACATGGGACCAGTGGTACTCAAGACTGACTCTCCAGCAATTCTGCTTCTGCTAAGCTGCTTCTTCCAAATTGTCATAGGATAGAGTGGCACATGGCTTTATCAAACAAGCAGCATTTATTAAGCACCTACTGAGTACTGGGTGCTAAGGATTTAAACTAAGACCAGGGGATAAGACTGAAAAGGCAGGATGGAGTTGAATTGTGGATGTCCTTAAGTGGGCAAAGTCAGGATTTTATCCTTCATCCCTAAAGCAATGGGGAGCCAGTTTTGAGCCCAGAGGAAAAAGGAGAGCATGCATCATGCTGGTTGGCTGATGGGGAAGTTGTTTCCCAGTATCAGGGACCAGCTCTCTGGGATGGAGAAGACAGCCTGGGAGAAGATAGCATCTGGGCTCTTACTCCCTCAGAGGAATGATCCTAGGCACAGTAGGAGATGATGTAGTGGAGAAAGCATTTCCCTAGGAGTCAGGAGCCTTGGATTGGAGTCCCAGCCTTATTGCTAACTTGCTCTGTGACCTTGGACAAGTCACGTGCCCTCCCTGTGCGTAGTTTCCTCCTCTGTCCAGTGATGAGGGAGCTAGAACAAGATGGTCTCTTCCAGCTGAGACATTGTAGGATTCTTTCAAAACTCAAGATACGGCTTTGACCACCTGGTGTCCCTTAAGCAGCCAGAACAAAAACCTCATTTTCTCAGCTCCTTCCTCCCCTTGTTCCGCTCTCAGACACTTCCTAGCTGAGTGACCCTGGGCAAGTCACTTCACCCTGCTTGTTTCAGTTTCAGTGTCTGGAGTGACTGAAACACTGAACAATAAAATGGTGACAACGATAGCATTTATCTCCCAGAGTTGCTGTGAGGATCAGATGAGTCACACACTGATCATAGCTATCCATCCATCCACCTATCCATCCATCCACCCATCCAGTTTCCCCACTGGCCTCCCTGCTTCCTTCCTCTGCACCCCTTTCAACCTGTGTCCTTGGCAAAAGGAAGTTTCTGAGGAATGTTTCAGGGAACTTCAGACTTCTCAAAAGTCTCCATCTCTCATAGCCTACAAGATAAAGTCCAGATTCCTCAGACAGAAGTCTACCTCCCCTTTCCCAGCTCCAGCCCAGCCACCTGCCCAGCCTGTCTCCTATAGCCATTGCTGTGGCCCTTTTCTCTGGCAAACAGGCCTGTGCAGTAGGAAAGGCAGATCCTATATATAATGGGTGGGAGCTGCAGAGGGGCAGACTGAGTTGGTGGAAGGAAGATACCCACTCAGAGCCAATCTAGGGCGAAATGAGCTGTCTGGAACAGCCCAGTCCTAAGAACAATCATAAGAGCTAGTGTTTAATGGTACTTTAAGGTATATATTAGGTGTGTGACTAGTAATATGTAGCTCAAATGTGTATATACATAAAAATGCATATATGTAAATATTAGTGTATTGTTGTGTACATGTTACATAGATTGTGTGTGTATAGATCTATTTATGTAGCTGACACACACAGGCATATCTCTTAAGTAGATATTATATGTATGGACACCTGTATGTGTGATCACGTCCATATATGTGATCACACATATCATATGGTTACACACACAGACACACACACACATACAGACGGATGGGTGGACGGAGTGATAGACGGATGGATGGATGGATGGGTGGATGGATGGACGGATGGATGGACGGAGTGATGGACGGATGGGTGGATGGTTGGATGGATGGGTGGATGGATGGACGGATGGATGGACGGAGTGATGGACGGATGGGTGGATGGTTGGATGGATGGGTGGATGGATGGATGGTTGGATGGATGGGTGGATGGATGGATGGGTGGATGGACGGATGGGTGGATGGATGGATGGATGGACAGAGTGATGGACGGATGGGTGGATGGACGGATGGGTGGATGGACAGATGGGTGGATGGACAGATGGGTGGATGGATGGGTGGATGGATGGACGGATGGACGGAGTGATGGACGGATGGGTGGGTGGATGGATGGATGGGTGGATGGATGGATGGGTGGATGGATGGATGGGTGGATGGATGGATGGGTGGGTGGATGGATGGGTGGGTGGATGGACGGATGGGTGGATGGATGGATGGATGGATGGATGGATGGATGGGTGGATGGACGGATAGATGGATGGGTGGATAGCTATGATCAGTGTGTGATTCATCTGATCCTCACAACAACTCTGGGAGATAAATGCTATCGCTGTCACCATTTTATTGTTCAGTGTTTCAGTCACTCCAGACACTGAAACTGAAACAAGCAGGGTGAAGTGACTTGCCCAGGGTCACTCAGCTGGGAAGTGTCTGAGGGTGGATTTGAATTCAGGTCTTACTGAGCCGAGTTCTGACCTTCCACCCACTATCTCATCTCCTCTGGGAGAGGCTGGATAGTCACTTGGTGGGCACGTTATGTTTATAGGATAGACTTTTCCACTGCCTATCCAGCTCTACAGCTTTCATGGTGCCTTTAGCGGTCCACTTTACAGATGGAAACTTAAGATGTAAAGAATTAGCCCAGGATGATAGTGCTGTGAAAGTAAGCCTCCGAGGGGAGGTTAGTCTCCCTCTTTGGATCCCAGGTCACTTCACCCCATGGCCTCTCGGTCTTTCCCTCCCACCCCCACAGGAACTTTTCCTCCAACAAGACTGGTAGATTCTTTATTCTGGTTTCTCACTCATTTCACCCGCCCTGGATTCCAATCATCTATCACTCAGGTGTGACTTTGAGCAAGGCATTCCTCCCTAGCCTCAGTGTCCTCTGTAAAATGAGGTCCCTCCCAGCTCTGTTGTAGAGCTATGACCTTTATTCTACCCTTCGGCCTCTTGGGATGTCTTCCCATCCTCTCCTAATGATCTCAGTCCTCTCAATCCTTCAAAGCCCAGGTCAAGGAAGCCTCCACATCCTCCAGGGAGCCTTCCTCAGCTGCTGCTCAGGGATCTCTGTCTCTTCTGAGCTCCTCCTATAGGGCCTTAGACTACCAGGTCTGTTAGTCAATCAGTGAGCATTTAAGCACCTGCTATGTGCCAGTCTCCTGTCCTAAGCACCCTACTCTACAGAAAGCCTCCTGAAGGCAGGGACTTAGTATCCCAGTGCCTTCACGGCCAGTGTTTCATAATTTGATTCAATTCAGCAAATCTCAGCTGAACACCCAATAGGAAAAGTGAGCTGTTAAGTATCGGCTGACTGATTGATTCAGTCTCCTGGATTTTTTTCTTTGCTGCCCTCTGGGACTTCATAGTGAATAGATGATGGAGGGTAGGGGTTGGAAAAAGAAGGGACTTTGCCTTTAAATGGGGGGTGAGGAGGGGGATGTTGTGGCTGGCCTCTTCCCAGAGCCCTAGGCCAATGGGACTGGCCAGTACCAGCCTCTCCCTGGCATACTCTACCTTTAGTTACATATTTCTGATGGTACTGGACCCTGACTTCCCTCTCTCCCAGGGGAGGCAGGCACACTAGACTTATCAAGCAAGAATGTACTTATCAGGGGCTGGCAGCAGCCTTGCCCCTCCCAGGCCCTATGTGGGCTGACAATATTCCACTTGTCAGAGATGAGCACCAACTTCTCCCAGGCCTGATAAGCCAACAGTGGACACAGGAGTGCTCAATGGGGGCCAGGGTGAGGGAGAGGCAGAAGAGTTCATTCCAAAGGGCTCTGAGGCTCAGCCTTCCCTGGAGTCTGTGGGCCCTTGAAGGTTCTAGCCAACCCAGATCACCACCCTATGCAACTCCTGGTGCTGGCTTCCCAGGGGTTCAGTAAAGGGGTCCATGTGTGTTGGGGGTCTTATTCCTGCAGCTCAAGAATTGTGTATCCCTCATTCATCTTTCAGTCATACATTTCTTTGTCTTTTAACCAATGCTTCCTTGTTTTTAATGCAAAGTGAGGATATGGTAGATGGATGAGGTCTAGCCTTACTTTGTGGAAGAAAGAAGGAAGGAAGAGAAAGAGAGAGAAGGAGAAGAAGGAAGGAAGGGAGGAGGGAGGGAGGAAGGGAGGAAGGGAAGGAAAGAAAGAAGGAAGGGAAGAGGGAAGAAAGGAAAGAAGGAAGGGAAGAGGGAAGGAAGGAAGGAAATGGTTAGAATCAACCTTAGAAAGCATTCACTTGGTTGAATGTAAGCTCCTCGAGTTCAGGCACTCTCATCTTTTGCCTTTGAATCCTCATTGCCTGTTGTCTTATGGTAGTAAGACTTTGAAGATGGCTTGATGATTGAATTGATAAACCATCTATTAATTTCTTATTAGAACCTCACAGTGTTAGGAAGGAAACAAGCATTTAAGTACCTACTATGAGTCAAAATTACTTTACAAATATTCATTCATTTGATCCCCATAACAGTCCTTCGAGGTAGGTGCTATTATTTATCACTATTTTATAGTTGTGGAAGTGTAGCCACATGGAGCAGTAGATAGAGCTCCCCAAGTCAGAAAGACCCACTTTTCTTGAGTTCAAATCTGACCTCAAACACTTATTAGCTGTGTGACCCTATGCAAGTCACTTAACTCTGTTTGCCCCATCTGTAAAAATGAACTGGAGAAGGAAATGGCAAACCAGTGAAGTATCTGTGCCAAGAAAATCCCAGATGGTATCATGTATCGGCAAGCACCCTAGCATACCTAGGGCGGCTACTAGCACAGGTTCTTAGATCTGCTTTTCTAAAGGAAAGCAACTCAAAATGGGTTAACAATCTTACTTTAATCAAGCATATCATTTAACTAGTTCAGGGGGAAAAGTCGG
>CM053582.1:87027719-87064916 GCA_028627135.1 Pseudochirops cupreus
TGGCGCCACAGGCTCCACGTGATCACATTCAGCCTATTAGGGAACAGAGTATACTTTCAAATATCCAGGGGTCCTCAGAGTCACGTAGCCACTTTAGCAAAGGGCCTAGGGGCAGGGAAGATCTTCAGATTCCCATAACAGATCACAAAGAGTCAGACATAATTACAGTTGGGGAAATTGAGGCAGGCAGAAGTTAAGAGACTTCCCCAGGGTCACGGAGGCTTGTAAGTATCTGAGGCTGGATTTGAACCAAGGTCCTCCTGATTGTAGGCTTTGCTCTCTCTTGAGCTGCTAGCTTCCTTGCTGTGATAGGGTCTGAAAATACAAATACAGGAAAGCAAGGCAGTCTTAGCCCTTTTTGGAGAGCTCGCAGCCTCTACAACACAAAAGGCTTAGAAATAGCCAGGACATGACACTGAGGCCTGGTTCTGGGCTCCAGCCATTTGAAAGCTCATCTCTGGGTGTTCAAGGTCACCCAGCTAATAAGTAGCGAAGTCAGGCCTCCTCCCCTGTGAGTAGCACCAGCATTATCTCTGTTCTTTCCTGTTGTTCTTCATCAAAGAGAAGATCTGATAGTGAATCACCAGCAAACAGTCCCTGTGTCTTGGGCCCTTTTAGGCCACAGCCCAGAGGCTTTAAATGGCAAAAAGAAAGCAGCTTTGAATGCCTAGCTCACTCACTAAATGAACAAGTAAGCTGTTTTGGTCCTCTCTGATCTCAGCTGTAAGAGGGATGTAATGACGACTCAGTTAGTCAATGCCAGTGCCTGGCATCGACATTGCCCCTACTGTGTGCCAGGCGCCTTGCTGAGCGGCTTTCCAATTATTGTCTCATCTGGTCCTCACAGCTGCCCTGAGAGGAAGTGCTCTTAGTACCCCATTTCACAGGGAAGGTAGCTGAGGGAGACTAAGGTGAAATCACACAGCTATCACGTGTCCGAGGCCAGATTTCTGACTCCCAGTTGTCACCGGGCTGCTTCATGATAAAGATGAAGTAGGATGATTGACAGAAGATCGTAGAATTTCAGAGGTGAAAGTGGAGAAAACGGGCTTAAGTCAGTGAATCAATAAGCACTTATTAAGAACCTGCTACGTGCCTGCCATTTCGTTGGGTGGTGAGAGTGAAACAAAGCTTGTTCTTGGGGGGCTTACATTCTATTGGGAAGAACAACATGCATACATATAAGTGCGTAGAAAATAAAGAGGAAGTAATTTGAGGGAAGGGGAAGGGCAGCTGAGGGGCTCACAAAAAGCTTCCTGTAGGAGGTGGCATTTTATAAAGTGCTTAGCATACACAGTGCCTGCACATAGTAGGTGCTCTAAAATGTTAATTATTAGACGAGAGAATTATAAAGTGCTTAGCAGACTGCCTGGCACGTAGTAGGTACTCTTTAAACATTAGCTGTTATTGCTGTTACAATTATTATTGTTAAGTATCTGAACATACTCCAGATCAGAAGGAAGAAGCTGGGGGATGATGAAGGTACACAGCAAAGCGGAGCAAGAATCCAGGTAGCTTGACTTTAATTCCCCAGTTCTTTCATCCAGGTGGGTGCTGTCTTTTTGGCCAGTGAGAGGCAGCACAGCCTAGTGGTGAGAATGTGGCACTGGGAAGCTAAAAGCCAGTTCTGCCCCGGTCAGGCTAGTGCTGCCTTTGTTTTTCCATCTGTGAAATGGAGTCCTGGTGCCTAGGTTATGTAACCCACCACCTGCTCCCTCTTCAAGGTCTCTCACTCCCACCTTTGAATGATGGAACCCCAGGAGAGCACTGTCCAGTACAACAGATGGAGCAACAGCCAGGACGAGGTCAGCATGAATATGTCGGCCTCGGGAGGTGTGGACTGTGAGCGGTAAGGACTCCTCCGGGGGGTAGGGGAGGCCTCGGCCAAGTTCTTTTAAGCTCCCAACTTGGGACCAGTCTCCAAGATGGCTCCCACCTGGCACAAACAGCTGGGCTGTATCCAGGCATCTACGATGGCCAGCACCCCTGTGTGCCAAGAACTGTGTTGCCAGCTTCTTTCAAGACCCAGCTCTAGTCCCACTTTTTGCAGGCTTTCTTGATCCCCCAGCAGCTAGTACTGATCTTCTGCCAGACCCTTCTCATCATCTCTGGGTATAGCTCCTGCCCCCCAGTGCCTTATCCCCTGAATCTGCAGAGAATATCTTTGTTCCATTCTAGTGGGGTCCAGTCCAAGCAGCTACTGTGAGCCACTGTGGGGATAGATTTCCATCTGTGCCTCTCTGACTCAGTTGTGCTTTTTGGGGGGCTGGGGGGGGCTTGTCTTTTCATACCAGGATCTGTACCAAACTATGCACGGGGAAGCTGGGCATCGCCATGAAGGTGGCAGGCGGAATCGTTCTGTTCTGGGTCATCTTCATCATCGGCTACATCACGTGCTACTACATCCACAAGTGCAAATAGCACTTGTCTGAACCTGCTGGACACCTTTTTGAGGAGCCCTCCACCTACCCAGAGACCTCTTACTTCCTGGCTCAGATGGCAGGCTGGCCCCTGGGGGCACATGCATCTGTAGATATAGACACACACACACACACACACACACGCGCGCGCGCGGACAGACACATACTGAGTCTCTTTTCGGAGAAAGACAGACATATATCCAGAGTGACAGACACATAGAACTCCAGACCAAGCCATCCACATCCCACCCTTCCACATTTCACCCCCAGGGAGAGTTATCACTCAGTTACTGAAGCCTAGGACTGCATCTCCCATTCATTTCCTCCTTGGTTACCCCTGTGTTCCCTTTCTGAGCAGATGACCTCTCCTTTGGACCTGTAAATGCCCTTCACAGCCAGAGATCCGAGAAAGATGAGGGAGACCAGGGCATAGTTTTACCCCTGTTGTTCAGAACTGTAATCAAACCCAGGGCTCCTATGTAGGCTCTACTCACCCTGCCCCATCCTTTGTAAGAGCAAGACCTAGACAGGAGAGAACCATTTGGTTAGGGAATGCCCCATGGGGAACTCATCACCAAAATGGGACTCAGAATAGAATCAAGGCCACTTCTAGGGTTCAATTTCTGCCCATCCCCGCTCTAAACCATAGGTGGTGGTGGTAAAATCTGTCTCCCATTTGCTGTCACCTCTTACCCCCATCCCTGCCCTGCCCCTCACCACCAACTCAACTGCTTGAGAAACTACAGATACAGTGTGAGCCTGATTTCATCATAAATTTGTTGAGGAAGAGAAAGGCAGTGGAATGTCCCATTTATTTCCAGCAAAAACATTTTTAAAGGGAGGCAGCATCATGTATGGAAAGAGGTACTTGATTCAAATATTGATTCTCCCATTTATGTGTGAGCATGGAAAAGCTGGGAAAATCACAACTCTGGGCCTCAGTTTCCACAACTGTAAGATAAGACTATGACTTTGAAGGTTCCTTCCATCTCTAAATACATGCTTCTGTAGCAATGATTCAACATGGAATCCTAGCAAAGCCAAAAATTTCCTGTGGTCCCTGGGAGTCAACAAGGAAATTCATAGCCTTACCCCCTAGCCCTGGTTGTTAAAGCTCCAGGGTCCTCCCCTATGCTCACAAGCCCACTGCTGTGTCACTGGCCCCTTTATGTGTGTATGTATCTTAAGGAGAGGGTCTTAGCCTTTCAGCTCTGGAGCCCTGTAAGAGGTATCCCCTCTAAAGTTATTCCTTTGCCCCCTCCCCTGAATTTGCCCTCAGTTGCTGCACTAAGTCCCAGGGAATTCTATTCCCTGGCCTGCCCTGAAGAAAGAAAACACCAATGAATCTGAAGTGGGAGCCTGATATGTCTGATGGCCCCGAGTCACAGGTGCCAGCCATAGAGACTCTGGGAGCCAGGAGAAAGCAGCCCCATCCTGAGGAGCCTTCCCTCCTGATTCGTAACCTTACCCCAGAGGCAGAGGCTGAGCCATGGAGGCCTGGGGTGTTCTAGGGGTTGAGTCCCAGCCTCCATACCCCACCCTGTTCTCGTGCCTTTCCAGAGAGGTTGAATAATATAATGGAAAAGAAGAAAAAAAATCCTGGACTGGAAGGATTCTAATAAACAGCCACTTCTGTGACCTCAAGCAGGTTCCCTCTGAGTCTTAATTTATTCCTCCTAAAAAGGACAAAGTAGTTTCTAGGGCAGAATCCTATGATCTGGCACAGGTGGCTATAATGGGGTTAATGTGGGGGCAAAGTTAGCTCACCTGAAATATTGCTGCCAGGGGGATGCCACTGAGGCAGGAGGAGGAACCCTCAGCCAAGCCAGCTGCTGGTGTCACCTGGACTGGGCTTGCGAAGAGGAGGAAGTACTCCCAGGGATGGGGCTGTTGGCATTCCCTTTATTTCCCACTCTAGAGCAGGACCCCTCACCCATTCTGGCTTTATCAACCTGGGCTGGAATCCAGGCTCTGTTGCCAATTTAACCTTGGACACATCTCATTTAACTTTTTTGGAGACTTAATTTCTTCATCTGGGGTCCTGCTTTACAGGGCTGTTGTGAGCATAGAGTATGAAAATGGAGGTGAAAGCCTTGGAAAAGACAAAGGGTACCGGCTCTAAATGGGGGTGCTGTTGTTTACCCTGCTTTTTGAAGAGGACCAATGACATCAGGCACCTTCAGGCACAAGTTGTTCTAGTCTGTTCATTCTGCTGAGGAGGCTTCACATGCGTAGGCAGACACCCCCTAACTCACCTCTTTTACTCTCCATCTATTTTTGCTTGTTTGGGGCCTGACCCATTAGGGGAAGTGTTCTGTAGACCCGGTTTTATTGCCACTTAGTCTGAAGAGAAGAGTGTATGGTTATTTTCACTATGTAACCTGAAGAAAAGAGGGTATGGGGTAATTTAGCCTGAAGAGGCAAATGGGACACATTTCTGCTCTTCACATGTCACACAGAAGAGAGAGATCAGACTTTCTACTTGTCCCCAGATGGTAGGATTAAGAGTGAGCAGAAGCTTAACAGACTCCAATTTAGGCTGGAGGTCAGGAAATAACTTCCTGACCATTGGAGCTGTCCAAAGATGGGCTCCCTTGGGAGGTAGTAAGTTTCCCCTCCTTGGAGACCTTCAAGCAGAGGCTGGATGACGACCCCTTGGGGATTTCATAGGGAGGATAGATCGGACTGGATGACCTCTGAGCTCCTTTCCAGCACCAGGATTCTGTGATTCATGTTTGAACCCATCCAGATGCTATAATGACCACAAAGTGAATTCCCATTGGAAGAAAGAGCTGTTCAGAGGACAGCTAATTCTGCCCCCTTTGGGAGTGCCTCTTAACAATTATTCTCTATGTGCCTTGTTATTTACATGTGGCCTCCCCCATTAGACTATAAGCTTCCCGAGGGTAAGGATAATGATAATTGCTTAATTTGGTTTTATCATTCTGTGTCCCCAGTGTTTAGCACAGTGCCTGGTTGACTGTCACCCTACTAGTAGACCTAGGGGCAGCTAGCTGGCATAGTGGATAGAGCACCAGCCCTAGAACCAAGAGGACTTGAGTTCAAATCCAGCCTCAGACATCAGCTGTGTGACCCTGGGCAAGTCACTTAACCCTATTTGCCTCAGTTTCCTCATCTGTAAAATGAGCTGGAGAAGGAAATGGTAAACCACTCCAGTATCTTTGCAAAAAACACCCCAAATGGGGCCATGAAGAGTCAGGCACAATTGAAAAATACAAAACAGAAGACCTAGCCAGAGGAGGGGGTAGACCCTAGTTCACTCCTTTTCTGGGATTTCTAGAAGGCAGCCTAGTACCATGAAAAGAGCTTTGGATTTTCCTTTCAGGAGACCTGAATTTGAATGTGTTCTCTGCCACTGATGGTATTGGACCAGATGATTCATACATTGAAGAAGTATTTTTTTTGGAGGGGGGAGGGCAGGGCAATTTGAGGTTAAGTGACTTGCCCAAGGTCACACAGCTAGTAACTGTCGGAGGTCAGATTTGAACTCGGGTCTTCCTGACTCTAGGGCCGATGCTTTATTCACTGAGCCACCTAGCTGCCCCGATTGAAAAAGTATTTATTAAACACTTGTTGCTGGGCTGAGACAAAAGTGAAAAAATGTGCCCCTAGGGAGCTTATGGGGGGGATACATTGATTTTAAAAAATATTTAATTTTTCCCCAGTTCCATGTAAACACAATTTTTAACATTCAGTTTTTAAAAACTTTTGAGTTCCAAATTTTTTCTCTCCCTGAGACAGTAAGCTGTTTGTGGGGTGATTGTACAGGCCATTCTGATTCTGAGGGGCCCTGCCCTTAACTCAAGCCCTTCAAGTGGAAGATAACTTTTGACAAGCTGTTCCCTGGCTCAGGCCAACTCTCCCCACCCCTCCTTCCCTTCCTCCAGTCTCTCCTTCGAAGAGTCCAGATCAGGCTGTTTGAAACTCCAGGGCTTGGAAAGGGGCAGAAGTAGAGACGCCCCTGACAGGTGCCTGCTTCCCTGTGGTGGGTAAGGAATTGGTCTTGCAGTTGGAGTCCTGGGACCTCCTAAATCACACTGGCCTTTGCTTGGGGCCATTGGGTGGAGTTAGGCATCTAGAGGTAGGATGGTGGCATCTCAGATTCTGCTGAGGGGCCTCGGTCAAATCTTGGGGACCTTACACCCCACCCCAAAATGAAGTCCCTAGGGGAAGGGGCAAGATCCATCCATAAGCATTCATTACATCATGCTAGATGCCAAGACAAAGCTGCCTTCAAGAAGCTTACATTCTAGTGGGGAAGGAGGTGCAGGAGGACAACAGAGTGGAAAGAGCCTGGCTGGGATTCCAGCTCCACCTCTTAGTACCTGTGTGACCTTGAACAGGCTACTTTCCCTCTCTGTTCAGTTTCCTTATCTGCAAACCTGGAAGGGGATGGATTAAATGATTTCTTCTAGCTTTAAAACCCGGGAACTCCTCCCCTCTGGCTCTTTTCCCCAGGAATGTTCCTCCTGTCCACCCCCATCCCCAACTGGGCTCAGAAGCAAAACAAGGGACTTCCAGCAGCCAGAGGATAGGGTGTGTCTGGGCCTGGAGTCCAGTACCCCGAGGCCTTTGTGGTCACCCCAACTGGCCCTGGAGAGAGAGATCCAGGGCTGGCCTCAGCGTCCTCTCCTAGGCCTCCCACTCAGGATGCTGGCCCCTGGCTCCTCCTCTCTTGGGCCTGGATCCCCCTGCTCCCAGTGCTCTCTCTCCCCCGACAGATGGGGAGTTGAAGTCTTAGGTTTTGGAGGTTTGGGGGGGGGCGTCCCCAGCTGGGACTTGGAGAGAATCTGTTCCATGACGCAGAAGCTGCCCCATCCCATAACTGGAGTCACTTATTTCAGCAGGAGGTCAGCTGTTAAACTCCAAAACAAACCGGAGCCCCGGGGAAGGAAGAGATAAACCGGCTAAACTGAGAATAAAGAGAGACCCCAGCTGATCCAAATTGCCGGGATCAGCCTCGGATCTCAGGAAGGGACCTCAGAGGTATTCAAGTCCAACCTGTAACAGACCAAGAATTTCATCAAGTCATCTTACCTCCTGAAGACCTTCAGGGATGGGGAGCTCACTGTCTTTTAAAGCAGCCCATTCCAACTTTGCAAACCTCCATTCGTTAGGATGGGCAGGACAGGGGTTAGAATCCCTCTGGGCCTGGAGGCAGGCAGGAAGACTCATCTTCCTGGGCTCTAATCCAGCCTCAGACACTTCTGGCTGTGTGACCCTGGGCAAGTTGCTTAGCCCTGTTTGCCTCAGTTTCCTTATCTGTAAAATGAGTTGCAGAAGAAAATGGCAAACCACTTCAGTATCTTTGCCAGGAAAGCCCCCGAGTGGGGTCACAGAGAGTCAATAAGACTGAACGATTGTTAAGATGTTTTTCCTAATACCAGTCTACATCTGCCTCTTGACACCTTTCACACCACTGAACCCAGTTCTGCTCTTTGGGTGAAGCAGACCACATGATAACCCTTCAGGATTTTTAAATATAATACTCCCCCCACCCCACCCCTAGTCCTCTTTTTCAGGTTAAACAACCCAAGTCTCACCTGGTCTTTTTATGACAGGACCTCCAGTCCTTTCCTCATCCTGCTTGTTTGCCTCTGAATGGGCTCTCAATTAACAACGTCCTTCCTAAAATGTGGGTTCAGAGTCCAGTACAATGTCATAATGGTTCTCATTTACATCTCATTTTCCCCTCACATCGATACTGTGAGGTGGGTGTTATCCCCAGTTTACAGATGAGGAAACAGGAAAACGAGTGAAGTGATTTGTTACAGTTTAGTTAAGTGTCTGAGGCTGTGTTTGAATTCGTGATTTCCTGATTCCAAGGCCCTATGGACCGGACTGACCCAAAAGGATTTCTGTCCAGGAAACAGGGGACAGGTCAGAGGGCAAAATGCTTTCAATGCCCTGGTCAGTAAGAACTATATAGGAAGGAGTCACCCACTCATCTATCCCCTATCTCCAAACAGAGAAGCCTAGACCAAAGCAATCACATAGTGACAGTATTCTGCCCATGCTACTCCCTGCCCCATTCTTTCTTTGATCTAATCTAATTAGTTCTTGCTAAAGTTGAGTGTGATAAAATCTGGGCAGTGTGGTGCAATGGAAAGACGTCAGATCAGAAAACCTGGGTTCAACTGCACCTTGGTCAAGTAGCTGTCCCAGTCTGGAACCTGCTTTCCTTAATGTGTCAAAAAGGAGGTTTAGACCGAATGAGCTTGAGTTCTTTAAAGAACATAGATTTCTTTAAAATCAGCCTTTTCCTTGTTTTAAATTCCCATGGGTTTAAAAAAAAATCAATATCCTTTTCACATCATCATAATTTCCAAGTACATCCCTCACCTGTTCCCTACCCAGAGGGAGCCCAAGCTGTCTCTTGTAACAAAGAAAGGGGGGAAGCAGAAACCCAAAGTCCCCGACTCCAAAAAGGGTCAGCTCCTAAAACCAGCGCAGCGGCTGATTGGACCGTGTTTCACAGTGCCTGAAAGACAGTGGCAAGCAGAGATCCAGGAGAGACAAGAGAGAATGATTATTTTACTCTGGCTGATGTCAGTGGAGAAGCAGCTTTGTACAGCAAGATGAAGGGCTCTGGAGTTGGGAGTCCTGGGTTCAAATCCTGCCTCTGTGACCTTGGCTGACTACCTTTGCCTTTCTGGGTCTCAGTTTCCTCACCTGTAAAACCAGATGGCCCCTAGAATCCCTTCTGGCTCTAAAGCTGTGGTCTATGAATACCGGCCAAGGAATCCCATAATAGGAAGGCAGCATAAATGGCCAAGCCCAGATGCCTTTAAGGCACAAGGTCTTCATCCTAGGTATTTCTTGGCTAGAGTTTCTCTGCCTCCCACTACGGGACTGTGGTCTCCCTTGAGTGCAGTAGAGTAGGAGCTGGGTGCTTGCTTGGTCATAATTCACCAGCAGGTCAGCAAAATCAGCCAAACTCATGTAAGAGGCAGAGTCCAGAATGCAGGTATTATTACTCTTTTTTAATTATTTCTTTTTGCTTTTTGGAGGGCAATTGGGGTTAAGTGACTTGCCCAAGGTCACACAGCTAGTAAGTGTTAAGTGTCTAAGGTCAAATTTGAACTCAGGTCCTCCTGACTCCAGGGCCAGTGCTCTATTCACTGAGCCACCTAGCTGCTCCTAGGTAGTATTACTCTTGCCATCTTTCTCTTCCCTCCTTAACATTCTTCCTCCCTCCCTCTCTCCCTCTTTCTTTCTTTCTTTCTTTCTTCCTTTTTCTTTCTTTCTTTCTTTCTTTCTTCATACAAGGAAACTCTTCTGTCCATCCAAATCTGTAAACCAGGATTAGGGAGTTGGGTGGTACAGGGCATAGTGCACCAGACTTAGAGTCAGAAGAGTTCAAATCCAGTCTCAGACATTTAACTAGCTGTATGACCTTGGGCAAGTCACTTAACTTCATCTGTAAAATCTGGATAATAATAGCCTCTATCTCCCGGGGTTGTTATGATGATCAAATGAGATAAATGCAAAGTGCTTGGCACCTAGTAAATGTCTTAGCTATATCTCCTTATTCCTTCTCTGTTCCCCCATGGGAGAAATGTACAAAATCTGGGTGCTCTGAATTTGGAGGAAATCTCCCCAGATGTCAAAGGAATAGAGCCTGCAGACTGTGTATTGACCAAAATCATTCTCTATTCTATTCTGATTCCATCTACTAGGGAAGCCTGTACTATTTTAATTAAGCCCTTGGTCCCACCTAGATGAGCAACCTGAGGAGCTACACTGGATTATCGAGTGTGGGGCCTGGAGTCAGGAACACCAATCTTCCTGGGTTTAAATCTGGCGTCAGACACTTCTAGCTATGTGACTCTGAACAAGTCACTTCACCCCTGTGATCTCAGTTTCCTCATCTGTAAAATGAACTGGAGAAGAAATGGTGAACCCCTCCAGTGTCTTTGCCAAGAAAATCCCAAATGGGGTCACAAAAAACCAAAACCCATCTAGATATTATATCTGGTCCAACCTACACATGTGATGAGATTATAGAGACCTCCAGCCCCATATAATGAGGTTTACTAACAGAAACATATTCCCCCCCACATCCTCACCCCAAAGAGACCAAATCTTGAGCAATATTATCAAAGTTGAAACAGTCTCCCTCTCCTAAGCACCTGATATGCTTTCACTATTAACTCAATCTCCCCAATAAAGAAAGTGGCAAAGCTTCATATGTCATCTGTCCCAAGGCCATGTAAAATTCTGTATACGTGTGCATCTTCTGCAGGGTTGCTGCCTATCGTCACTGGCAGCTGTCCATCAGCTGATAATACCTTTTTAATCTTCTAGCTTTGCCTCTTGGTTTATTGATCTCCAGTCAAAAGAATGTTGGCAAGAAGAATTACTCTCCAGGAGTTCTGGGCTAAGAAATTCCCCAACCCTGCCCCCTATCCCCACCCCCAAGTGCAAAACAAGACAGGTTCCCTACCCACTCCTGATCTCCCAAGATTAATCCACAAGCTTCTGGCTCTTACTGGCACCTTCCATTTTAATGAGCCCAGGTTTGAGATCTCAGGAGCCCAGGGGCTTATCAAACCCAGCTCCCCAGTGAATGGAATTCTCTACCTCCGGAGCCTGTCTTTGGGACTGACAGTTCTGTCAAAGGTGTTACAGATACAGACTCCCAGAGCTAGGAGACCTGGGCACTTTCTTAGGGGTTACCTAGCAATGGCTGTGGTCAGGTAATCCTGGTGGCCCCAGGAGGCACTGGTTCAGAAATAGCCACATCACTATGTGGGAGGTGAGAGCTCTCAGATGGTGGCTAACAGCTGAGTCCACTGCCCAAGTTTGGGAGTGCTGGCTGAGATCTTGCCCTCGGAGTGTCTGGAGAAGACCAGCATGAGGGGCTTCAAGGGTCTGAAGGGGAGGAATCAGTCACATCCTCAGGAGACGGCAAAACTCTTGGTGGGATCCAAGTTTCTCTACCACTCAGACAGAATGCCAACCTGCTGTCTGTAGGTCCTCTATCCTTTGTTCAGAAGTGTTGACTGTTAAGTCTCAGGTAACCAGACCTCAGAGAGACCATTGAACTCCCAGGTACAAGGTCCCCCACAGACTGGCATTGAAGAAAGGCTTTCCGATGACACAGTGATTAAGGCTAGGTCCCTGAGAGCTGTTCTTTCCAGCCACAGGGAGATGGACGAGTTCACAGACTCAGGGTACATCTAGGAGGACTCTGGGCATCCTAGAAAGTCAAAGAATGGTTGGTTTGCTAGTAGAGACACCCCTAGCATGGAAATAAAAGATGGGATACAAAGGTGAAAGAGCTGGGTTCCAGGACCACGTGAAAGCCTCTTGGGGCTGAGAGGGAAAGTCCCACCTAAGCAAACCCCAAACCAGGAACTAAGGAAGGCCTTGAATTTCTCCAGCTCCTCAGGACATTCCTGCCCCTAATCCCAGTGTCTCAACAAAAGTCCCGAGCCCTCCTAGCAGTAAAAGGAAAGCAGGTTTTTGTGCCAGAATCTCTCGGTCCAGCTTCCTGACCTGTTAATCCCCTTTGCAAGAGGAAAGGGTCAGCAAGTGCTTTATATCCTGGGATGAAGGAGGAGCCCAGTTAGACGTGAAATAGAAGGATCAATGTGTCCTTCTGACTGCCACCAAGGAGCTGTGTGACCTTGGTCTCTGAACCTCAGTTTCCCCTTCTGTCAAATGAGGGGGTTGCACTCCTCCCCTTCCTGCTCTGACATTCTCGGATTCCAGGACTGGGGAGTGGGAGGCCCCCGGACTTGTCCTGTTCCGGAGGGCCTGGTATCCCCGAGGGGGCGAAGAGGCTACGGTTCACCTGGCTGATCCATTCCCAGATGCGCTTCTCGCTGTAGTAGCCGGGCTCTGAAGACCCCTCTCTAGGGCTGTTGTTTCTCAAGGGCCCCACCAAGCCAGGCTGAGTCGCGGGGGGAGGCCGTAGGAGCAGCAGTGACAGCTTGGCTCGCTGAGTTGTGACCCCTCGAGGCTGTCTGGGCTGAGAGCTACGTGGCGGCGGGGCTCGGCGGGGAGACGCTCGGGGGTCCGAGCGCTGCAGCAGCCGGGCAGCGCCCAGCTCCCAGACGCGCGCCGCCGTCGGGGCAGCCGCTGAAGCCGGGGAGCCGGCCAGGGGAGGCAGAAAGGGGCCCTGGCTCGGCGGTGGGAGGCGGAGACGAGCCAGGGGTACCAACGGGGTGGCGAGAGAGACCGGGCCGGGCAGACGGCTGCGCTCTGGGTCCCGAGCGCCCCGGTCTGGCACCTCGGCCGCAGGGCCTCCAGGCCGCCGCTGGTCAACACCGGCGCGCCGTCGGGGCTGTAGGTCACCGCCCAGAGCCATGGTCCTGGCCCTGGGTGCCCAGACCCCAGCTTTGGCCGCCTCCAGGGCTGATCGACTCTGTGGTGAGGGCTAATGCAGCGAAACTCCCGTCCGCTGTCTCCTAGGCGGTCCCACTCCATGGAGTGGGTGGGTGCGCCCCAACCCCACCTGCCTGGAAAGGCTCGGGTAACAGGAAGAGCTGAGGATTTTAAAGCCAGGAGCCAGGGATGGGGAGAGGGAAAGGGAGGGGGGAGGAGGATGGGAATGGGGGTGGAGAGAGGGAGGGAGGAGTGGATGGACAGGTTGGAAGGACCTTCCTTCGCTGGCCGGGCCGTCCCTCCCAACGCTTAGGAGCACCCTCTGCGCTCAGGCTAGTTTCTGCCCTTCCTTCGCTGGCCCAGAAGTTCGGCCGGTTTGTGGGTGGAAGGGTGTGTGCTCGCCTCCTCCGCATGCTGCGAGGTCGTCAGCCCCAGGGAAGTTCAGCTCTCTGCGTACTGGCGCTATCTACGCCCTGTGCCAGAACTAGGTGACCCGCCTCAAGGCACAAGGACCCCGGGATGATGGTGCCTCCCATCAGGTGTATTAGCAGCGGGGGTCACTGGGACCAGTTTCATCTCCTTAAGAGCTGGAAGGGGCCTTAAAGGTCATCTGGCCCAGAGACGGGGAACCCGAAGTCCTGAGGCCAGTTCTAGGTCCTTGGATGCGGACTTCTGACTGAATCCAAGTTTTACAGAACAAATCCTTTCACGAAGGGGATTATTTATTTTTATTATTTATTAAGGCTAGTCTACTCCAACCTTATTTCATACACCGAGGCCCTTTGTTTTTTGAAGGGAAGGTTAAACATTTCTCTCCCCCTCGTTTAAAAGAGATATGCTTCGTCAAGCAAAATAAATCCCCACATTGGCCACGCTGAAAAGTGCACGCACCATTCTGCCCCTTAGCCCACATCTGCCGAATGTAAGGGATGGAAGCAGCATCCCCACTTTACATTTGCAAACTGAAGTTCTGGAAAGCTCACTGTCTGGCACTGTTGCCCAGTTACCACCAGGTGAAGAAATGGCATCTTGGCTTGGTAGGCTGAAGCCCAAGGCTGTAGCTCTAAGTGAACAAACCAAGTATCTTGATTCCCAATCAATAAATTTAACTGCCTACTAGGCACCAGGCAGCATCAAGCACCAACGGCTCAGACTTGAGAATCTTCCAGGACGCTTCCATATGGAATACTGTCTCCTAACCCTCTTTTTGGTTAATAAAAAAAGTCACATCTCAGTTATTTAACGATTATCGCCAGAGTGAAGGATTAATTGGGAACAATCGTATTCAAATAAGAGAACCCCAGGAGGCAAAGCTGGCACAATGGTCAATGCTGGATTTGGAGCCAGAAAGAGCTGGGTTCAAACCCAGCTTGACACTTGGTGTGAGATCCCAGAAAAAGGTCATTCTGACCCTTCCTACACCATTTCCTCATCTGTGAAACGAGAGGGGTGGATTAAATGGTCAGCTCTCAATCTCTGAGCCTGTGACCTAAGCCTTAGGTGCAAAGGAGCCATTCTAGCTCTTACACTAGGCGATCTACCAGGAAGAACAACAGATCCTTGCCAACACCAACTTTCAAGATGCTGCCAACTTAAGCTGGGACCCTTTTTTTTCCTAGGGAGAAATACAAACTTCTCAGGCAGGGATTTCAAGCCTTTCTCGGCCTGGTTCAGCTTCTTCTAGCCAAACTAAGTAATTGTTCCTCACACTTGACATTCCACCCCAACTCTGGACTCCTCTCCCCAAACACCCTTCCCTCATCCCGGCCTCGAAAACCCCTTCCCTTTTGCTGAAGTCTGACTCAAGGATCCTCCTAGTGGTCCAGGCTTCCACCGTCCTCATTTTTCCTTGTCCTTCACTATTCTGCATTCATAGCCTAAGTCCTGGGCAGAATGTAAGTGCTTATTCATCTTAATATCCGAGGCCAACAGCACACCTGGCACACAGCAGGTACTCAATGAATGTCTTGGGTTTCTGTCCCAGAACCAAAGGAACACACTAATAAAGAAGAGATCCAGTTTGTTAAGGGTTTTTATTGAATCCTTTTGATACAGTAGAGAAGCCAAATAGGGTTCTTCTTTCCCCTCCCTCAGACCACCTGTACAGATTCTCAGAACAGGGCCAACTCTGGCCAATCACTTTGACATAGCAGTGACATGGCAGCTGACAGGCTGGTGATACCCACACCCCGAATGCCCAGAAAGGCACCCCGTGGCTCCCAAGCGGTTTTTTTCCCTTCTGTCTGACGGGTCTTGCACCCAAAAATACTTTCTAAAAGAGTACAGTACTGATTAGCAGCCTGTTTCCCACAGAAAGCTGAACAATGATATCAGGGGGTAAGCCATGTTTTACATCAGCATAATTTGAAGCAAAAACAGGATACAGAGAGAGAAACTGTAATCCGGATTAGCATAGAACAATTCAGCAATTATGATTATTTTCTCAACCCTCTACCTACAACCCAAGCCTGGGACCAGGAGTCAGAATGTGATCATGAACCACTTCTATTTACAGTATGAATAGCTAATATATGACCAGGGAGGCTCCAGAGCAGGAAACTTGCAGATGACATCAATAGTTAAGTTAATATTACACCCAGGGCAGGCAAACAAGGGTCCCTTGTTACAATGTTATTTGGTCCTGCTGGTCACTAAGCTTGTCAGTAAACCCCAGGTTTTTGGACACTGGTTTCATTAATGGTCTATGGCACAGTGAATCCTAACTTCTCACAATTTCAATGGAGAACAACCCAAAGGACCCTCGTGGACAGCTATTTTTTATTGAAGGCAGCCAGTCTGCTAACTGACACTAATTTTAAGGCAGCAAGCCTGACTTACTTTCACCCGTCCTGTTCTGGAGCAAGGTGGGCCTCCAACTACTCCAGGACTGATATATAGTTTTTCTGGGCATTCAGACATGTATTTCCTGCTAAGCTCCCCCTCCAACACGGTGGCATGAATGTGACCCTGGACCTAAAACCTGCACCAGCTGAGCACAAGCATGGAGGTCTGACACCAAGCTGGAAAAGCTTCAAATGTTGGGCCAACAACAGATCATGTGTCTGTCACATGAGAACCAGCCTCGCTGCATTTGGAGGCTCATCATCACAACACCGGCCACTAAGAGATTTCGTTTTCTTTTTTGGCCACAGTTAACCGGAGGACTATCTATGAAATTCAAAGTGGTGGGGGGAGGAGGGTATGCCCATCCCAATGAATCATGGCTCTTTTGGATGAAGCACATAAACACATCTAGGACTACATTGGAAAACTGTGCAAATTAAGGACAAGAGCTGTTCAGCTTTTGGCATGCAGGCTTCATGGTACTTTTTAGAAGAGAATGTTTTCTCTTTCTCACTAACCTAAAGGAAATAGCTGCTTGACCTGTCTTTAAAGAAAAGAAAATGCAGTACCACTGAGGGTGTGAAAAGAGACAAATGGAGGCAGGGCACTGGAGTTGACATTAAAACCTTCCTACAATTTCTTGCTTTAAGTAGGTCCCAAAGGGCTCTTTAGGCCCTGGCTGCTTGCACTGGTTCCCCACTACTGAGACCACGTACTGCTCAAATGACCTCTGACCTGACAACGTGCACACCAACAGTCTCCTTTTTTAAATATGGAGACGCCAGCCCTAAGTCTAACACCCACACAAGACACAAGTTAGGACCACACCCTCCCACATGATTAGGTGACCAACCAAGGGCTTTGATAATTCTTTCCCCACAGGTCTTAGGTTGCATATTTCTATAGTAACAGAAAAAACACCTTCATATGTCTGTGCTTTGAGGGTAACTATACTGCTTGGCTACAATTTTCATAACTTAACAGAGCAAAAGACATTCTTAACAGCAATATTAGTTAAAGGAATTAAGTCAAACGAACTCGGTTTTCCTTATTCCTTCCTTACAAAAATTATGATTTATTCCAAGGCATTGTCATAGTGGAAATTAAAGTTTAACTCAGTATTTTTAAACTGTACTATAGTCATAAAGTCAGTTAAGACTTTTTAACAAAGATCATCTCTAGAAAAAGAATTATTTTATACTCCTTAAAAACTTCCCAATTTTAAAATTAATGTTCTAATCAAGGGGTGGGGAACCTGTGGCCATCTAGTGCGGCCCTTTGACTGAGTCCAAACTTCACAGAACAAATCCCTTTAATAAAGATTTGTTCTGTAAAACTTGGACTCAGTTAAAAGACCACACCCGAGAACCTAGAAGGCCACACGTGGTCTGGAGGCAGAAGGTTCCCCTCCACAGTTCCAGTCCAACTCAAGCCCACCCCTCTCTCCCTTTAAAGTAAATATCTTGGTCTGTGAAGTCATGATGCCAGAACACAGACCTTGCTCAGTTCATTCCAAAATTCATTTAAATTTCATGAAAAGGATCGATGAAACCAGCTCTTTGGTGCTGTAAAACCAAAACAACCATAACACTGAGTTTTACATGTATATAATTAGACTAGATGGCCTCTGAGATTCCATGGTTTTGTACTTTTGGCTTCAAGAAGAGACAGCTTCACTGTCACAAGAGAAGGAATTGAACAGACATACCTTTGGAAATTGAACTAGAATTACCTATCTTCTTTTAAAAAATTCGGGGGTGGAAAATGTAGTGTGAATAATTTAATTATACCATATACAAACTCATGTAAAATATGCCAAAATAACAACAAAATATTTTACAAACAGCTTGCTGGAAGCCACGGTCATTTCCATCAACGGATGATTGTTACATGGGAAGCAGTTATGTCCAGATCTGTTTTAGAAGGATACAAAACTTTTAAGCTCCCTTCCATGTCCACAACTCGAACCTGCTCCACGATTAATGGAGAGCTGCCATCTTTTTCAGCATTCTGATTAGATTTGGGATTGAATGGACCAGAAACACCATCAGCTTCTGTATCAGAGAGGGACTGTTCCTCTTTATTTTCTAAAGTGAATTTGTTGAGCTCCGCCATTTTCTGCAAAAGAAGTGTTATTTTAATTGAAAGGAGGTGACCTCAAGGGCTTGAGGCAATGAACATTTCTCTATACACCAATGTAGGAAGCAAACATGTCAAATATAAAGAGTAAGAAAGCCAGAGGCTGAAATTTCCATCACTTTTAAATATACTTCTACTTCTCAAAGACAGTTAATGTACTTGACTTACTAGGCTTCTTACCAAAATGAGGGTGTCCATGATATCTTTACAGATCTGCAGACTTGTAGCACTTGTCACTTCCAGAAATAAATCGGAAGTTGTTGTTTTAATCTAAAGAAGTTGCAAAAGATTTCAGAAAAAATTAGAGTTGCCAAAATGAGTGTCAATACCTGCGATTCCTACTCTAAAAGAATGTACAGAATGCAATTCTAGAAACCAAAAAAGTTCCATCTCTCCTAAAGGAAAATATTCATGTGGAACGACGCACTGTAGATTTTTCTGTTCTGCATCACTTATACCTTTTTAACACTGGACAAAGCTTTTCTGTCTCAGTTTACAACTAAACACAGTTGTGGAATTTTAAGAATGCTTTAATCAAAAAGTATGAATAACTCTTAAGTAGATGTGTTTACCTACCCATTACATAACAGCAGAAGACATTTATAATACATGTTTATGATGTTACACATACCTTTGTCTTTTCACTGTTTGTTATTGGTGGGAAAGAAATAACCACATTATCTGCATCTACTAGACAAGGGTAGTTTTCTTTTCCGTCTAACAAGTGAAGGTATCTGCCAAAGAAGGAAACAAAACAGGGGCATGAGGAAAACACAGCTAATTATTCAACAACCTGGACCCCAATCAATGACATGTAGCAATTCAGAAAGGGCCTGCGCTGAAGTTGTAAGATCCAACTCTAACTCTATGGTCCTGATCTGCTGAAAATCGTTCATTGAACAAATTAAGAGCAGAACTACAAGGAGGAAACCTCTGATACACTGTAGACAATAAACAGTTTAGATACATATATATGGATCCAAGAGAGGCAGTGTGGTCTAGTGCACAGGGAGCAACCCTCCAAGTCAGGAAGTCCAGTCTCTGACACATAATGGCTGTGGGATCCTGGGTAGGCAAATCTCTAATATTCTAAGTTACAGAGAAGCTGCTGACTTCCACTGGTGGAGGGAATGTCTTCACCTGGGAGTTCTCTATACCATGAAATATAAGGTCCAGTTTCTATCCCTATTTACACATAAACAAGACGTTAATCATAAATAATCATCTTGTTCATCCCGACCAAAACAAGAAGTCTAGGTAAAAAGGACCAGGCCACCCAGCACTGTGATACCTAGAGGGGCCTTCCAGGATCCACAAGTTTTAGAGTTCAGAGTTCTAGTTTTTTTCATCCACATAATTTTAGAATTTTTCTGATTCTTGTCAGTAACATTTCCTAATTATTTGGGAGGCATAAGCTGAGAGAAAACACTTACTCTTCTCTTTAAACCTCCAAAATGATTATTACTCATTTAAAAAAAAGGAAACCTCTGGGGCAGTTAGGTGTCGCAGTCAATAGAGCACTCATCCTGGAGTCAGAAGCACCTGAGTTCTAGCCTCAGACACTTAACACAAAAACTAGCTGTGTGACCTTGGGCAAGTCACTTAACCCCAACTGCCCTCCAAAAAGCCAAAAAAAAAAAAGAAAAAAAAAAGGAAACCTCAGAGTAGAAAGCATCTCCTGGTATTTCCTGGGTGTCTAAAAAGAAGCTCTTAATTTTCAAAAAGTTCCTAATATTTGAGGAGAGTATGGCAAAGACCCATGTGGGAACAAGGCCATTTACTTCATCTGCAAATTCTGAATTATCCATGTGTAGAAGGAGGGAGGGAGAAAATTTGGAAGTAAAATTTAGAAAGAATGCTCAAAACAAACATATAACGAACTGCCGAGTCAAAAAAGAATTTAACAGGCTGTTCACCTCCTGACAGAGGTGAGGGATGCAAAGCATTGAGGGCAAAATGAGACACACATAAACACACACATATTTGTATCTCCCTCTTGGACAAGGCCAATGTGATAGTCTGTTCTGGTGACCATATGTGCTTGCAGCAGGGATTCTGTTTTTCTTTTCTTCTTGACTGAGATGGGGAGTAGGGGAGAAGGAGAAAAGGAAGATTTGTTTGTTTGTCTTTTTGGAGGGTGGAAGGCAGGACAATTGGGGTTAAATGACTTGCCCAAGGTCACACAGATAGTAAATGTGTCAGGTGTCTGAGGCTGGATTTGAACTCAGGTCCTCCTGACTCCAGGACTGGTGCTCTATTCACTGCACCACCTGGCTGCCCTGAGAAGGAAGATTTTCACTGATCAAGATAATAAAACTTAAAAAATGTAAACAAAGAGCGCTCTGAGGCTCAGTTCCCTTCTCTCCTCTGTCCTTCTCCCTTCTCTCCCTCTCCTTCTTCCCCTCCCTCCACTCGAAGGACTCAGTGGGTGTGAGGCCAGGGAGCAGGGACTGACCTGTGCAAACCTGACACATTCTGCCTCTTCTTCTGCTTTCTCTGCTCCTCAGCTTCCAGCTGTAACTGTCGGACAAGGTCCTTGGCTTTGATTTCCTTCCGTCCTAAGGGGATAATCTATCAAATGGGAAAGGAACAAATGACTGAGAGTTCATACTGCCAACTTTGGGAAATCAGCTGATCTAACCTAGGAGGCTACAGCCCCCATAGGCATCTCTGAGCTTACAGTCACTAAAAGTCTGAGACTTCTAGAGAGGCAGTGTGGTAGCATGGTGAGGGCACCAGAAATGGAGTCGGGAAAACCTGAGTTCAGACCCCAGCTCCTTTACTAACCCCATGTAACCCAGAGCAAGCCATTTGGCCTCTGTGCCTCAGTTTCTTCAGATGTAAAACCAAGGGGATTGGATTCTATGGCCTAAGGTCCCCTTCTGGTTCTACTGTACAATACCATAATCATATGACACTGAGTCGTCAATATGTCCCATGTAACAGATATTCCTATACCTGAGGCTTTATTCCTGCTATGTTCCCCAACACTCTAACATACATACCAGATAGTTTCCTGTTAACTTGTAGCTCAAAAAATTTATTCTTTTTTAGAACAAATTTCCAAAGAAAATCAACTAGTACAAAAGTCATTATTTTTAAAATGTTCTAAATGGGGTTAAAACCGAGCACATGGCTTGCTATGTCGGAATTATAGGAAACTCATGAGTGCCTTAGGAAAGAAACCCAAGCTCTACCTGTTAGAACATCATTAACAACTAGGGGCAGTAAACAAATGGAAACAGCAGAAGCCTGCAACCAGACCTCAGACACCACCTGCCCTCTCAGCTGGCAGGCACACCTCACCTCCAGTTTTCCAGTCTCTCTTTCTGGAGATTCTCAATTTCCAAATACTGTGACTAATGTACAGCAAAGAAGTGGTTGGATATGGATACTTTTCAAACTAACCTTAACCGGGAGGTGAGCATGTTAATGAATTCCTGAAGGTTATCAGATCTGAGGAAGTAGGACCCAAGGAAAGAAGGCACAGCACAACCTGAGCTGGTCAAGTTAGGTGAAGTAAGCCCAGGAGAAACAATTTCCCTGCCAAAACCTCAAGTATCCTCAGGTAACCCTGATGCTATGTTAGGAAGAATTCTGGAGAACAAGGAGCAGGTTATGAGGAAACCTCTTAACAGAGGTGTGGAGTATACCAAATCAGAGGGCTGTGAACTTAGAAGAGAAACCAAACAAGTCCTTCCTTGTTTCAAAATGAGCAAAAAGGTGCAAGATTACAAAAAACCTCACCATGATTACTTTGTTTGGAATGGGATCTAGGAGTTTAAGCAACTGATTTCAAAGTCATCTCTAAACATAGCCTGGTGGGATTCAGGGGCAGGGTAAAAGAAGGGAGTGAGGTTTTTAGTATGAGTGAGCCAGAATGTGTGAGCATGTGAGTGTGAATTTGAGTGTGAGTGTGTGTGTGTGTGTGTGTGTGTTTGTGTACACATACCTATACCACATCTGGTTGTAGGAATTCACAGAGAAAAATACTTAGGTTTATCCAGGAATATGTGAAGGACAGAGAATGCACAGGGGATAGAATGCTGTTTGGAACTGTGCCTCAGGCAACTCTAAAACTTTAAGTGACAGACAAGTTGCAATCTGCATTGGAGGAGGGAATTTCTATACCAGCAAAATCATAAGCTCCTGACATTCAGGCTTACACTGTCATCCAAACATAGTCCACATTTTGTTGGAAACATCACATGCCAACAGGAGAAGCAACAATGCAACTGGATACCTTTAGTTCTTGGGGAGATTGAGCTCCGTAGACCAGAGGACCTTTGATCAGCTTAAGATCATGAGTTGCTATGGTTGCTGCTGTTCTTTTCTCACAGATGTCTTCATGGAGTTTGGTCTAAAACACAAGTTCAAGGGGGTTATCAAGACATTAAGGTCATTCTAAAAGCAAAATGATCTCTACACCCCAAGGATCCATACCAACCACTCAGTGACTGGACACTGGCAACCAAAGTTTCCAATACCCTCCGTTAGGACAGCCCTTTTCTACAACCAATGAATAGCTTGTCTTGAGAAAAAAATTTTATGGAATTATCAAAATTAGTTAATTAACATTAACAGGAAAAAGGTCTTCCTCGTTCACATTCACCTGCATCAATATTATCTAAACCAGAAGACAGTATCTGAGTTCTCAATGGGCCAACATTGAACTTTGACTTATGGTTGAACTAAACCAAAGAAGCCTAGAAGGAAGAGATTAGAACGCACTTCTTTTCCTAAATATTTATACTCTCAAAAGCAAAATTTCTGACAACCTGTTTTATGATCATTGCCAATCCAACCAAGGGAAAAAGTGAATTTGGTAAATTTAGATTTACAACCTATTTTGTAAAACAATTCTGGCCACCTAGAGGAAAAATCTGGTAAAAACAAGTTAAGATTTTAGTTGAAAGACTGGTAGATTCCTTTAAAAACCAAGTATTTCTTATGCTCAAAGATGTAGCTTTAAGTTTTGGGGGAGGAGAAGTCAAAAGGAACAAAAAATTTCAGGCTGGTTTAAATCCTGCCAGTTTAACAATACGCACCCTAAGGATTTACAAATAAAGCTACAGCTTGGAGCAGAATGTAAGAAAATCCACAAAAATGCCCTAATTTCAGGGGATGTTTAACTTCGTTAAATTCACCTGCCAGTTTAAGAAAAGGAACAGATTTTGTGTGTGTGGGAAAGCTAAGACCACTTTACTAACAATAGGGGCCTTCCCAGTTTTTGAGGGAACACTAATACTTTTCTACAACTGGATTACAATGGGGTTTTTAGACCCACTGGCTCCCATCATCTCATTTTCCTAAATGAATTTGCATCTTCATTTAGCTCCCTGCTCTAACCCAGTTTGGAGTAACAGGTCTAACTCCTAGGGTACAACCTGCATCGAGAGGAATCGCTTCAGAGCATTTCCTGGCCGCAAGTCCATGCCTTTGACAACAGCGCACACGATGTAGGGACGGACATCCTTCACCAGTGGGTTTACTTTTACAGTCACAGAAGTGGGATTTTCAGAGACGTGAAGAATCCTGATGAGAAGCTTATTCACTTCCTCTACTTCCTCCTCCTCGCCTTCTCCGCTCTCCTTCTTCTGCTTGCGTTCCCTCTTTTTCTTCCTGCTTTCTTCTTTTTCAGAGCCATCAGTCTTGCCCCTTCCTTTGCCTCGTCCCCCAACACGCAAATACTCCAGAATGGACTTAGGCTGGCAGCCATTCACCATTTTCTCCAGGCGTTTATCTTTCAATTTGTTCCCTTTGAAATTGATCTCCTTGAGCTTTGGACAATCAGCAAGCTCCCCGGGAATTTCACTTAACTGGTTGTTAGCAAGATCCAAAGTCTGAGGAAGTAAAACAAATGAGATTAAGAGGCGATCAAAGAAGACCTAAGTTTATGGGATCATAATCTAAAGCTAGAAGGGAACCCAGGGGTCATCGAACCCCACTTCTCTCCTGACCTCACCCTGGTGCAGGCCCTCATCACCTCATGGCTACCACAAAAGCTACTAGGGGGAGGGGGAAGTCTGTCTCAAGTCTCTCCCTATGCCAGTCCATCCTTCAATCAGCCCTTCATAACCTGATCCTCCCCCCCAACATCATATTTCCAGTCTTCTCAGACCTTACTTCCACATGCTCCCTTTGATCCAGAAACACAGCCTCCTGGCTGCTCCTTTAACTAGACGCTACTCCAACTCTCTGCTCTGAGCATTTTCTCTGGCTGTCCCCTATGCCTGGAACACTCACTCTCTTCTTTACTTCTTATAAATCCCACATTCTACAGGAAGTCCTTCCCAATCCCCTCTAATTCCAGGGCCTTCCCCTTGCTGGCTATCCTCAGTTTATCCTGTCTACATCTTGTATGAACAGTTGCTTGCATGTTGTCTTCAACAGACAGCGAGCTCTGAGGGCAGGAGTTGGCTTTTGCCTTTCTCTGTATGCCCAGCTCTTAGCACAGTGCCTGACACACAGTGGATCCTTATTAAATGATGACTAATCCAAGCCCCTCATTTTACAGATAAGCAAAGTGGGGCAAAGGGTCATTGAATAAACATTTACTAAGTACCTACTATGTGCCAGGCTATGTGCTGATGGCTGGCGATAGAGAGAAAAGGTCACATGGCCACAAATTTCAGGGGAAGGATTTGAACTGCTGATTTATGCCTTCATAAAGCTCCATCCTTCAACCAGAGCTCACCTACACAGAGGCTAAATCAACAGATACATATGTAGGGACAAGCCAACTGGACATTGATTAGCATGGACACGGACCTGGAAGAGACCTTGGTTCTCACAGCCCAACCCTCTCCTCATTTTCTAGATGAAAAGACTGAGGCACAGAGAGGTGAAAATAATCTACCAACCAAGTCAACGAGCAGCAAACCACAGAGCTGAGATTGAGATACACACACACACACATCCCAGACCAAACCACCCTGGCTCTTCACACCTGTCTCTGAACTCTTTGGGCAGCCAGTTGTTGCAGCAGACATAGTGCCAGGCCTGGAGTCAGGAGGATCTGAGTTCAAACCTGGTCTCAGACACTTAACTAGCAGTGTGACTTGGAGCAAGTCACGAAGCACTTTTTGCCTCAGTTTCCTCATCTGTTAAGTGAGCTGAAGAAGGAAATGGAAAACTGCTCCAATATCTCTGCCAAGAAAACTCCAAATGGGGTCACGAGTCAGACACAAGTGAAAGGACTCAACAACAACTAAACTCTTTTGATTTTTTAAAAATACAATTTTGCTGCTTCATCTGTCAGCAGACTTGCTGAGGAGGAGAACCATGAAAAGGTGGTTTAAAAAAGCACACTCTAACATGATCACTGGATTTGGGGAAAATGTTCAACTATGGAAGCCCAGCTTAGCAAAAGAAACAGAAGGTAAGAGTACACGGGCACTGATCTGGATGGAAAAGCGCTAACAGTGGTAGGAACTCCAGTCACAGCACCCCAGGCCCTCAAGAGTGGCACAGAGGGGCCTGACTCATCCAAGTTTCACAATGAACTTGCCAGGGGCAGCTCCTGATACAGGAAGAAAAGAAACAAGCATTTATGAAGCACTTGGTATGGATTGTGCCTGGCTCTGGGCTAAGTGCTTTATAACTAACAACTCTGCCATGATTATCCCCATGTTCATGGCTGAAGAAACTGAGGCAGCCAGAGGTTAAGTGACTTTTCCAGCCCAAGGTCACCCTTCTAGTTAAATGTCTGAGGCCAGATTTGAACTGAAGTCCTGGTGACTCCAGGTCCAGCCTCTACCCACTCAGCCACCAGCCTTCTCCAGTTAGGGGTTCTTGATCACAGGCCTGTTTGCCAATGGTACAAGGTGAGAGGCTCATGGAGTAATCAATTAGCACTTATTAAGCACCTCTGCGCCAAGTTCTGTGCCAGACACTAGGGACACAATGACAAAAAGTTGTCCTCAAGCAGCTGTCCTTTCCAACCCGGGCAATGATATGCACACAAACATAGGTGCTTAACAGATATGTTATGCAGAAGGAAAGTAATCTTGGTGGGGAAAGACACGAGGGCTGGCAGGGTGGGGAAGTCAGGGATTCCTCTAAGAGGCAGAAATGAGGCGGAGTTCAGTCTGTATAAAGGCATGTAAACAGGAGATGGATTCTGCAGACCAGTCTGGCTAGATGGCAGACTGGTGTGTGCAGGGGGGCAATGTGTAATAAGGTGGGAAAGGGTGGGACGGGCCTGGCCAGGGAGAGTTTAAAATGCCAAACATTTGAGTATTAGGTCCTCAAGACACTAGGGAGTCACTGAAACTTACTGAATAGGAGGGAGACATGGTCAGAGGCCTGCTTTAGGAAACATCCTCAGGCAGTCAGGGAGAGGATGGACTGGCCTGGGGACACCAGTCAGTGAGATACTGGAGAGCTGATGAGAGCCCAGGGTCTGACGACTACCTGGGTCTGTGAGGGAAAGGAGAGGCGTGGTGGCACACTTCACTCACAAGTTCAGTGTAGGGGTAGACCTAGATAAAAGATAACGAGCTGTTCTGGACACAGTGAGTTTGAAACATTAAATAAGTTGGTGACATAAGCATGCAATTTAGGGGAGAAACAGGGCTGGATTAACAGATCTGCACATCTTCAAGAGACATCACTGAGTTCATAGGAGAAGAGGATACTGAATGGGAGAAAAATAAGACTCAGAGGATACCCCAGTTAGGGGCATGACACAGAGAATGATCCAGGGGAGAAAACTGAGCAGGAGTAGCCAGCCAGGTAGAAAACATGGAGGGAGCATCGACACAACAGCCCAGAGAGCAGAATATGTATCTGTCAGATCTTGCAGAGGTCAAGACAGTGAGGCCTAAGAAAAGGCCATCCCATTTTCCATCTGATTGGGCAGTTAAGTGGTCACTAATAACTCTGCAGAAGGTAGTTTTGGGTGAGTGATGAAGCTGGAAGCCACACTGCAGAGTAAGAAGAGAGCGGGGCAGAAGACAGCAAAGCGCACAATTAAGAAAGGGAGTCCACATGGTAATGGGGCCTAATGAAGGTTTAAAGACGGGGAAGACTTGGGTGAAGTTGTGGGCAGCTGAGAATGAAGATTAAAGAGAAAGGTAGGATGTTAACAAGGGCAATCTGCTGGAGAAGACTGAACAATGTGGCGATGTGGGATCAAAGGTACACGAAGATTAGGAAGCCTTGGCAAGGAGATGGGCCACTACTTCATCAGAGATCCAAGTCCAGAAAGAGACAACGATGACGTCAACAGCCACCATTTACATAGCAGCTGGGTGGCTCACCTATCAGTGCTGGGCCTGGAGTCAGAGAGACCCGAGTTCAAATCCAGCCTCAAGACCCTTACTAGCTCTATGACCCAGGGCAAGGCACTTAGCTTGTCTGCCTCATCTACTAAACAAGGTGGAGAAGGAAATGGCAAACCACTCCAGTATCTTTGTCAACAAAACCCCAAACAGGGTCACGAAGAGTCAAGTTGCAACTATTATCTCATTTAACCCTTAGAGTAGTGGTTCTCAACCTTCCTAATGCTGCGACCCTTTAATACAGTTCCTCATGTTGTGGTGACCCCCAACCATAAAATTATTTTTGTTGCTACTTCATAACTGTAATTTAGCTACTGTTATGAATCTGATATTCAGGATGTATTTTCACTGTTACAAATTGAACATAACCCACAAGTTGAGAACTGCTGCCTCAGAGGAAGGTTCTATTATTTGCCTCCATTTTACAGATAAGGAAACAGGCAGATAGAAGTGACTTGCCCAAGGTCACACAGTTAAATAAGTGTCTGAGGTCCTATTTGAACTCAGGTCTTCCAGAATCCTGGTCCAGCTCTCTGTCTACTGCACCACCAAAATATGGACATAGAGAAAGAGGGGGCTCATGGCGAATGGCCGTCATCTTATTGGGAAAATATGAGGAGAGGTCTCAGGACTGACCGAGAGGTCTGAAAAGTATTGAGGATTTGGAGGAATCTATGGAAAGCAACCTATGGAAAACTGATGAGGAAAGTTTCGAAGGATTGTGGCCACAAGCAAGGGTCCGGCTGAGATTGGGAGGCACATCTGAAGGAGGCCCAGCCAACGAGGCAAGAGGCTTCCGAGTCTACTGAGCACTGCAAGCGGCAGAGAAGGCAGATGGTGGGAGTGATTCAGGGCTGGGGATGTGGACTTGGCCACCAAGGACAAAGGAGAAGAGTTTTAGTGGATGACTGGGAACGGAGAAGAGAGAACAGAAGGCCAGCCACTCAGGAAAAAGTGGGCTCAAGTCCAGCTTCCCATACATACTGGCTTCAGGACCTGGACAAGCTCTGAACTATAATGTGCCCCATGGGTCTGGCGCTGTGCTGGGCACCGGGAACAAAAAGCCAGCAACAGCAATCACTGTGAAGGGGTTGACTTAGATCAATGGCCCTCCATTTTTCTTATTTTCATTTTTTTGCTCACAGCAAAACCTTCTCTGCAAGAAGAATCCCAGGATTTCAGATTTAGAGATGGCAGGGACATCAAAAGTCATCAAGTTCAGGAAACAGTAACCTGTAAAGTTCTTATTTTGATAATTGTATTTAAAAAAATTCTGTCACCTTGTATATTTTATCTTACACATTTGAAAAGATCAGTTTGACACCGGCTTCATGTGCTTCCCTCCCTTTCTACAACTCGGCTCCCGGGCATCTGGGGCCATCCTGTGCCTCCTCCGATAAAGGCGCAGGGTAGCCGGGAGAACCCCTGAACTGGGATGCTCTGGGAGCTCCTTCCCACTCCAATCTAACGACCGAAAGCCTACTTTCCCGAGGACCTCACTCTCCGCACCTCCCCCTCCCTCCCTCAAGTCTTCCACCTTCATCACAGCCACTGGGAAGCCCCCTTCCCCCCCATCGGACAGTCTGCCCTATGCGTCGGTCTCCCCAGGCGAGTTCTCCCCACCCCGTGCCTTAGTCTCCCCGTGCATGGTCTCCTGGGGCAGCCCCCTACCCCCGTGCCTCAGTTTCCCTGGAAGGCTCGCACCTTGAGCGCGGGCAGCCCCGCCACGGCCGGGCTGAGCTCCTGCAGCTCGTTGTCAGCGGCCACGAGCTCACTGAGCAGCTGCAGCGCAAAGAGCTCGGCCGGGAGCGCGCGCAGGCAGTTGCGCGCCACGTTGAGCGTCTGCAGTCGCGGCGCACAGCGCGCCAGCTCGGCCGGGAGCGCGCGCAGGCGGTTGGCGCTCAGGTTGAGGCTCTGCAGCTGCGGCAGCGCCGGGGGCTCGACGGGGCCCAGGCCGCGGCCCGGCGGCAGCTCCTCCAGCGCGTTCCCGGACAGGTCTAGCACGCGCAGCGCGGGCAGCGGGCCCAGCTCCGGACTGAGCGCAGGCCCGAGCGCGTTGCCCCGCAGCACGAGGCTGCGCAGGCGCGGGAGGCCGCGCGCCAGCCCCGGGCCCGGCTCGCGCAGGCTCGCGCAGCCGCACACCTCGAGGGAGTGCAACAACGGCAGCGAGAACACGCGCGGCGGCAGCCGCCCTCCCGCAGCCCGCACGCGCTCCTCCAGCGCCGGGCCCGTCAGCAGCAGCTCCCGCCGCTGCTCGCGCTCCACCAGGTCCACCTCTGGCCAAGGCTCCGGCGCTTCGGCTACCACTGCTGCTGCCGCCATGACTCCCCTCCGCCTCAACCGCAGGCCGCCTGCCACTAGCGCTTCCGGGGCGCCGCGCCTGACCCTCCCCGGGCTCCGTCACTTCCGTGCGAAAAGCTAGCGAGAAACGGGGGAGGCTAGAGAGTCGTTCTGTGGGCCATAAAGAAAAGCTAGAGCGCCACCATGGGGAGGTGGGGGCTCCGGAGGGTGGAGCATCGTCCCGTGAAGGAACTAGAGTTGCAAAATGTAGAGTTGCCTCACCATAGAGAAAGCTACAGATGGCTGGAGAATACACGCGTTGCTAAGGGGTGCGGGTGGGGAGCAACAGGGCCAAAGCGCCCGTATCCCGTTATTGGTGCCAAGGCAGCTCCACCATGATCAGTAGTTGCAACACAAGGTTCCAGCACAGAGACAGGTTCAGGAGGCTAGAGAGACTCCTTTAAGTCATAGAATAGAAACACCAGAGCGAGACTTATGGGAGGATAGACAGTAGTTTCTCCTTCCCCCAAGAACGCTCCACCAAGAGAGCGCTTGGAAGCTAGATAGGAACACTATCGCCCACTGGAAGCTATGGCCCCATGAAAGAAAATGGAGTTGTGACCATGGAGAGCTCCAAGAAAGGCCCGCTAGAGAGTCACCTCTGCACGTGGGAAAGGCGAAGTTTTGGTATCAGTGTGTGGCTAGAGAATCACATTGTGAATAACGAAGAAGCGTTTCCTATTGAGAACTCCAAGATAGGCTAGAGGATCATACCCCGAACCAAGAACAGCGGGGGTGCCAAATCCAGGAAAGGATAGAGTCAGGTTGCGCATTAAAGCTTGGGCGTTTGCCATAGAGAACGAAGGCGACGGCTAGAGAGTCACCGTTAACCGAGAAGACTGGAATTGCTTTGACCATAGAGACATCCAAGGGAGGCTAGAGAGTCGCGCCACTACACAGCCCCGCCCCCCCGGGGGTGATGGTGGTGTATCGTTACCATGGAGAGCTCCCGGGGAAAATAAAGAGTTTGGTAGGGTTGTGTTGCCTGAAGGGTTTCCCAGCCCGGGGATTTGTGGCTATTGCCACCCAACTACAAAATAATGCTAACAACAATAATAGTGTCTCATTTCTGTGGTCCTTTGAGTTTTTACAGAACGCTTTCCTTCCAACAGTCCCTCGAGGTAGGTATTACTGTGTCGTTTCACACACGGGGAAACTGAGACCCAAGGTGGGGAAGGGACTTTCCAACAGTTACCCAGCAAGTGAGCAGGAGAGCCAGAACTTCTGTTGAAGGTGGATTTTTCGAGGAAAGTAGCCAGCTCCGTTTTGTGCCGTAATTACTGTTATTATAGGCATGTTCTGCAGGTCTCCTCCCCTTCCCCGTCACTTTATGGTTGGGTACAAAGGAAAACTCCCTGGGCTTTGAATAGTTCATGAACTCACTTGCTTATTTTTATTCCATCTAATAAGTCAGGAAGTGGGAACTTAACAAACGTTAATTATTTAACTGATTTATAAAGAAGATACTGCTTTCTTCTGTCTGATGTAAATGAATGCTAATTAGCGGCCTCTGTGGCCTTTGTAATAGTTTACACACCTTTTTCTTTTACTGAAAATGGACCTTTCCGAGGTTGGTCTGATCAGTCAGTGGGACAGACTGTAACTTGACTGTAGCATAGTGATGTCATTTTGGTTGTCAACAACCGACCAACCACCTTTTCCTGTTTATGTGCCCTACCTGATCTCACCCAAAACTGCTTTTTAAGTCTACCTACATGACTTATTTGGTCTTACCCAAGCTGTGGGTCACATAGCTGGATTATTCATACAATGACTAGCAAGGACCCTTAAAATTCTTGCAATATTTTTCTCAACACTGTCCTTCTGCATTCTCAGCATATTCTGGTGCTCCTGTTCCCGGGCAGAACTACATGTACCTTTCCCCCATCACTGTTTTTTTTTTTCTGGACTTTCGGTTTTAGATAATGTTCCTGAATGTCCCTTATTCTGACATTATCTTTGTGAAGAAGAGAATATGCCACTTTCTGTGTTTTGGGAAGATTTGAGGCAAACAGGCAGCAAGTGATTTACCCAAAGCCTCACAGTCAGAGAAACAGGTTTCTGATCACCAGTCTTGTATTTTTCGTGGGATCTCACAAAAACTCTCATTGAAGACATTCTCATCCACCTGAACTGACTCTCTATCTTATTCGGAAAGTAACTCTTGGGCTTGACAGGTGCCTTTCATGATTGGATGGACCATGGATGTGGAATCTAGTCTTCTAACCAGCAGGGGTGTGTCTGTCACAGCACCAGAAAGAAACACATATTTACAAGGCCTTCCATCAAGACAGCCTTATTTTGGGGAGGGGCACAGCAACTCTTTGTAAATTTCAAGGCCTCCATATGTCTTCTCCGGAGAAAAATAGTATCTAAACTTTTTTGATTAAGTGATTTTATCAATAAAAAATTTAACATTCACTCCTAATATATTTTTATTTATTAATTAATTGTGCATGAGAACATTGTATAGATAGAGAGTTGGCTTTGGATCGATGCAGATCTGATTTTACATCCCACCTCTGACATATATTGGCTATTTGACCATTGTCAAGTCACAGTGTCCTGGGCAACTCTTTAAGACTGTAAAGTACCTTCTGCCCATTGGTAAAAGGACTTTCCTCAGTGAGGAGTTCACTGCACTGATTATATCACAGATCTAATCTCTTCCTATAAATTATATGTATATAAAATACTGTAATATAATTATGTACATTATGAGATTTATACCAAATTGAGAATTTTTAAAGGAATGAGACAAAGATAAAATCATACTTTGAAAATAACATTTTATTGAGCACAAAATATTTTTGTTCTCACTAAAATATTAATTATATTTTTACTGAGAATAATGTGATTGAATATGCTTTATATTTTTTAAAAATATGATTTGAAATTTTTTGGGGGGCAGGGAAGGCAAGGCAATTGGGGTTAAGTGACTTGCTCAAGGTCACACAGCTAGGTAAGTGTAAAGTGTCTGAGGCCAGATTTGAACTCAGGTTCTTCTGACTCCAGGACTTGTTTTCTATTCACTTTGCCACCTAGCTGCCCAACGATTAAAATTTTTGTGATACAGCAGTTTAAAAGGCTGGTTCTATATTCAGTTTATTTTTATATTTGATTTAAAGCGGGAAAGGATACATCAAGATATGTAGGTCTAAGTGGATGAAAATGCTTCATTGGTTGTATTTATCAAATCATGATGCTCATTTTTCAATCCTATCTACCAGTTATTTAAAGGTTTTTGTTGAAATTTGGCTAGTAGATTTCCACTTTCTCTGCTGTCAATCAGTTTTTCCCTTCAAACTAATAGGCTCTTCTTGCATTATTTGTATTTTTGATATTATTTTGGAGACCATTTCCCTAAGAAATGGGAAGGAAGGTCAAGAGAGAGACAGATGGTGAGGAAGGTAGGAAGAGAAGCAAACAAGGGAAGAGGGAGGGAGGAAGAAGAGGAAGAAGAGGATAGGAAGGAGAGAGAGAGAAAGAGAGAGAGAGAGAGAGAGAACACCCATGAACCAAAAACTTAAATAAACTAACTTAATTTTATGACTTTCCAAATCCCAATTGTTCTTTTTTATGGAACAAAATTCAATCCAAGATATGGATGTGAATTCTGGGACACCATGCTTTACATTTGGCACGTAATTTTGGTTCTGGAGAGGTTTCAGTTGTCTTGAGGATAAGGCAAAATATCTAGTTCTCTCTTTTGTTGTTCATGTGACCCAGTGGTCTTTCTCTTTCCTCTCAAGAGTTCATTTTAAACTCTTGATCTGATCCATTAAAGCTCTGATCCCACTATGAGTCTTCTGTTTGCCACTTGGAAGATCTAAAACTCCAAATCTTTAGTGACATGCCTCCTTGTAGGCAATTATTCCAATCTTGACAGAAAAGTATTATGTTAATAATAAGAGTAATTAATATCTTTGCAACATTAATCTTAACATAAGTCTTTGGGATAGTAAGATGAGTGGACAGTGAATTTAAAAAATATCCAAATAGAAACTCATGCAATATTAACAAAACACAGGCTGGCCACCCTAAGGCAGCTATAGAAAGATTAACATATCTGTGTGCACCCAAAACTGTGTGCAACAGAGATCCTTACCCAAAGAATACACAGAAGCTTCTTAAGGTAGGAAGCAGAAAAGAATGGTTTATTATGATCTCGAGAAAGGGCAACCACCCCCCTCCCCCGACAAATAGTCAGGGAAGAGAAGCAATTTACAAAAGGAAATGGTGAAGTTTTAAATCCCTAACATGGAATTCTACCTCGCCCCTCTCCCCTCCCCCCACCCTTTTCTTCCATTGGCTGGAAGTCAGGTGCACAATCTAAGTGGGGCAATCTACCTTGAGTACGGAAACAAGGAAAGAGTAGACCACCCAATGCACATTTGAGAAAGAACTTCTGTCTTTATTTGGCATATGTTATGCTGAGGTGTCACTGAGGAGAGGGGTGACTCCCTACTGCTCTGAGTTCTGAGTCCTTGTAAGTCATGTGATTTCCGGTGAAGGGGAACTTGGACCTGTTTCCCATGAAAAGCCTTACTAGATTTTAGAGTATAGTCTGAGAAGTTTCACCTCCCTCACTCATGCCATAATGAAAAAGGAGGAAGAAAACTGAGAAATGTTCTCAGAATGCATGACAAATAGGTTAAAAATATACAGAAATATTTCCTGAATAAACAAATACTGCTGCTCAGGGGGGTAGTAAAGGCAGATTATAGAAATATGTCCTTGGAGTTATTGAATATAACATGTTAGTCATGTGGAGGAAGTAGAGTGTGAGTTTTAGGGACACATCTCCCTTAGACATCAAAACAATAGTGTTGTACAAATAGAGACCCTAAGGCTGACAAGGTCAGGATGTGCCTTAGGCCTTCACTGTTTCAGAGATCTTCTTCCCCACTGGGATATTCTGATGAGATTAACCACAAAGAAAACATCTCCACTAGAACAAATATGATCTTTGCAAACTCCAGAATCTCGTGGTTAATGGCTCCAACCCCAAGGTTAACACCTTCTCTCCAAAATCACCCAACATCCTGTCCCTATTACTAAGCTTCTCAAATAAGCAAAGTGGCCTCACCTCATAGGCTCCTTTTACTGCATAAAATGTCAGCCCCAAGTTCCTCTCCAATGTCCCCATGAAGGCTGTTTAAATCCTATATTTTTGTGTATAGCCTCATGTTCAGCCTTTGTCATCTACCTAACAATTGACATTTAGCTGATCCTAATTAAACTTTTTTGTCTTCTAGCCTTGCTTCCTGATTTATTGGCCTCCAGTCAAATGGACCAAGGTGGGAGGAATTACTTTCTGGAGAGATCTTAGGATCTCTGAGTTGAGGAAATTCCTCAACAGCCACTACCAGATGGACCCTGTGTAACGGTTAAGATCCTTCTTGTTGTTGTTTATCCTTCATTCTCAAAGATGACCAATGACATTGGGAGGTAAGTTAAATGTGGTAAGCCAAATAGGCCTGATTCAGGACTTAGATAGTGTACTCTAATTAGGGCCTTTTGGTGATGTGCCTAGAGGCTTTGCACAAGGCCAGCTCCCTAAAAAAAGACCCCGTGGAGTTACACTTCAAAGATTTTTGTCTAAGACCCTGACTGCAACCAGGCCTTTTGCCCCCAAACTTCAGATACCTAAAAAGACAAGTCCTTTGTTAAATTATCCATTCCTGGGTGGGTTCCAAGGTACAGCATACTCAAGACAATGATTACATCTAAACAAACCTAAGTTACTTTGAAGTCTTATTTCTTTTGTATCCTCTTTGTTAATACTTTTAAGAATGCTAATTGACCTGTTGGTGCCCAGAAAACCTGACTTTATCTAAAGTTACTTCCAGGAACTAACAGGCCTAAGACAATGATAATAAAACCTGAATCCTTTCATCTTTCTGTATAAAAATCTTGCTCAGAAAATCATTAAATGGAGCTCTTCCCTGAACTACCCACATAGCCTGGTCACTTCTTTTTATTCACATCTCCGATCATGCTTAATACTGGACATTAAGAGGTCTCAACAAGTTAAGATCTAAGAACAGAATCAAAAGAACTTGAAGGGACAGCATCTGCACACTAATGTGCCAGCAAAAAAAAAAGCATTAACAGACATTTGACACACTTTACTAGCCATGTGACTTTGGGCAAGTTACTAAACCCCAATTGCCCTCCAAAAATAGAAAGAAAAGAGCATTAAACAAATGGCTAAGTCAAGCAAGTTTGTTTACAGAGAGGAAGAGCTTAGGTTTGCAATGTTAGATTAGGTGGCATAGTGCCTGGACTCAGGAAGACCTGAGTTCAAGTCCAGTCTCAGATACTCACCAGTTGTATCACCCTGGGCAAGTCAGTTTATTTATGTCTCCTGCTCTGATTTCCTTATCTGTAAAATAAGGATAATAATAGCACCTATGTCTCAAGGTTGCAGCTTTGTTGTCAGGAAGTGTGGGGGGGTCAGGGAAAGGGTACTGGTAATGCAAGTTAGTCATTAGTTCATGGAAATTTTTTAAAACTTTCTTTTGGGTTCTTGATGTTCCAGACTATAGAGACAGTGGAGTTGTTTTATATTTGGCACCTAATTTCAGTTCTGGAGAGGTTTGAGACAGAAATTGAGACAAATAATTTTAAATGCTTTGCAAACCTTAAAGCACTATAGAAACGCTAGCTAGTATTATGATTGCTATCAAAAATTACGAAAGTACGTTCTGAAGGAGCCCTGACAATAACTGATTCATACTTTATAAGGAAATGGAACTCTGTAACAAATCTCTGCCAGATAATCAGAAATTCAGAATCAAGTGGTCAAAACTATACACTCTCATGATTCTTCACCTCCATACTGCAAATAGGAATTCCAAAGTGTCTTTGAGAATTCGACAAATAAACTTGCTGGAATGGAGCACTGTCTTATATAAAACAAACATCCCAGACATAACAATAACCAACAAGAACTTAAGAATAGCTTTGAAGATAGATTTTACCATAGTGAATACTAGTGATCTCAAAACAACACAGAATGGGAGCTTTTAAAATATAGAAACATGTCAGAAAACGATAAAACCACATGAAAACAGGAATAAATACTTATGAACCCAGTTGCGCTATCTATTATTGGAATTGTCCCAAAGATGCTTTCAGTGAATCTATAGAAGATGAGCTTACATCCTGAGAGAAATAATTTTTTTACTATTATATTAGTAACCAATTATTAATTCAAGATCTAGGCTTTCCTCCTTTATTTCCTCATTCAAGGCCCAGCCCCCATAAAAAGTGAGTCTCTGAAAGACATAACTGATTGATGAGATTCCTCAACTCTCAAGGAAACATGCATTTCAATCTTGGTCGGGACCCTACCCAACTAGATAACCCAATTTCTGCTTAGAGTATAAACAGAATCCAATCTGGGTAAGTTCTTGCTCAGCAGAAAAGAGCCTTGTCCTTGGTTCCTTCCATTGGAGTTTAGGGTGACCAAGCTCGTGAAGAGAAAGCCAACCAAGAGTGGTCTGGATGGAGATGAATTCCCGTGTCCATATTGCTGGAGAGGCTGAGTTTCACAATCAAACAATGTTCTCAGCAGAAGGAGCTGAAGGCTTCTAGCCTACCTCCTCATCAAATGTCCACCAATTAGAGTGGATTTTCACTTGTCAGGGCCTCTTACATTCCCCCTTTTACAGGGGTATTTACGACATTGTAGAGTGGATTTTCACTTGTCAGGGCCTCTTACATTCCCCCTTTTACAGGGGTATTTACGACATTGTAATGCCATGCATCAGCAGATTCCCAAAGGAATGCTACTGTGAACAGCTTTTAGA
>CM053582.1:87065416-87085466 GCA_028627135.1 Pseudochirops cupreus
CACCCAGAGCAACATTCCAATTCTGTCTGTCTGTCTCTGGAATTCTTGCTTATATACACACCTCAGCCAATCCCCTTCTTCCACATCAACAGGGGAGTTCATGCCTTCTCAACAGTGGGACAGGGTTTGCCCCTTCCATCCTGCTAAACAGATTACTATTACAGCCCAGCACAGGGCAGTAGGGACTGGGCATCCAGTGAGTGGCATTTATTCATTCATTCTCCCAGTGGAGCTCAGCAGGAGATTGTGAATTCGGAAGAACAATGTGTGGCAGACTAGGACCCATTGGGGGCAGTACATCCAAGAGATACAACGCACATTGTCATGGACTAGTGGGGAGATGTTGTTCCTGTTGTTGTTCTTTCCTCAGTCGAATTCTGGAAAAGGACCCCTGACATCACCTCACGAGGGTGAAATCTTGGCTTGCATGGGAGTTAGACGTGAGTGAGGCAAAGCTGCACAAGTCCAGGGAGAGTCACCAAAATGATTTATCGTGTTGTTGGTTATTTAGGCACGTAGTGTCAAATTCAGATAGAAATGGGAAGCACAAATCCTTACGTAAAGATGGCGGCATACTGACTTAGTTTTAAAGTGTAATGTGATTTATGTTTTATTGTGTTTTTATTTATTTTGTAATATATTTCCCAATTATATTTTAATCCGGCAGCAATTAGGGTGGCCTAATGGACAGATTTCCAGACCTGGAGTCAGAAGGATCCTGAGTTTAAATGTGACCTCAGACACTCACTAGCTGTGTGACCCTGGACAAGTCACTTAACCCTATTTACCTCAGTTTCCTCATCTGTAAAATGAACTGAAGAAGGAAATAGCAAACCAATCCAGGATCTTTGCCAACAAAACCCCAAATGGGGCCACTAAGGGTCAGAAAGGCCTGAGAAACAACACAGCAAGCAGTCGTATGCTGGGGATTTACATCTCTGGCCTAGACCTAAGAAAGTTACGGAGAAAATGTTGATGCAGTTTAAGCTTAAAACTATATCCTGCCTTTTCAGAGAGTCATTTTTAAATGTTCATCGGCATCCTCCTGCAGACTGGCTGTGTCACCAAAGATGTGACCAGAAGACGTCAGAAGGCCTGCAGGGTCAGAGACCCGAGTCATCATCTCCTGGGTGATGCTCCCTGGGCAAACATGCTCCCTTTGTGTGACCTGTATGTTTAAGTTCCCTGCATCTATCCATTCTCTGCACTGATGAGACACATATTTATGGGAGAATATGCCCCATGTACATGAGGGAAATATGTTGTGGCTACCTTTCTTACAAGGCTGTTTCATTAAATTCTTTGTCTTTGAACTGATTGTATCCTCTGGCTGACTATTAGAGATAAACATGTAGGTGGGGGCTCTTGAGCTATCATTTTTTTTTGTTTGTTTGTTTTTTGGAGGGGGGAAGGCAGGGCAATTGGGTTAAGTGACTTGCCCAAGGTCACATGGCTAGTAAGTGTTAAGGGTCTCAGGCTGGATTTGAACTCATGTTCTCCTGACTCCAGGGCCAGTGCTCTATTCACTGTGCCACCTAGCCACCCCTTGAGCTATCGTTTTGAGTAGATAAAGATATGTGGAATATTTTGAACTTGAAATGGTTTTGTCTGGAGGTCCCACTGAGAGAAATAATTATTAATAACTAACATCTTGGGGAGGATCAGAGCTCTCACTTCCTCCAAATTCCTAATTTTAAACAGTTCAGTCTCTTGAAGGACATTAATGGTAATGAGGTTGCATAGACTCTCCTCAGTCTGGTCAGACCCCACTCAGCCTTGTAAGGCATTTAATCTGAGCCTGTTGTGCTCCACTCAGACTCGGAGAGAGGCAGAGCCTTTTGTCTAGATAGCCCCCCACTGAACACCTGCTCCTAGAGGGGTCTCTGAACTGGGAGCCGACTGCCATGATTGTCCTTGGTGCAATAGAGATAGCCAAATGACCATCTTTTTATTAATCACCTGCTAGCTTTATTGATAAAATGATTAAATTACCCAGATCTCTCTCAAACCTTCTTAATCATTTTACCACTCTTAGAGCTGGGTTTGTCCTAGGTATTCTGTGTAAGAGGTGCCATGAATACTTGAAAGCACTAGGCCTAACATGCAATAGAATCTCCTTTTGGAAAGATATTCAAGTCACACCCACCTTTAAGGTAGATAATGAGGATTATGTTGTAGAAAGGTCCCTAAAGGAGCTTACACCAGTGTGCTTTCCCCCAAGCGCTCTGTGAGATAGATGGTATAAGTGAGAAAGAAGACAAGTATTTATAAAAAGTCTACCCTATATCAGGAGACACTATGCTAATCACTTTACAAAGATCTCCTTGCTCCTCACAACAACCCTAGGAAGTGGGTGTTGTTGTTATTCCCATTTTATAGATGAGGAAACTGAGTCAAATAGAGGTTAAGTGACCTGCCCAAGGTCACACAGCTAGTAAATGCTTGGGTTTGGATTTAAACTCTGGTCTTCCTGACTTCAGACCCAGCAGATATTTCTAAGTTTCTGCACCTTTGTTTTACATATGAGAAAACTGGGTCTCAGAGAGATTAAGGTCACTTGGATAGTGAGACTGTGATCTTGAACCCAGGACTACTGACTCTCTCACCCTAACATCCTGCCCTGAAAGACTGGTAGAAGGCAGAATGTGCCAAGCAAGCTGAACCACTGGCTCATCTCAGACCCAAGAGAAAACCCCGTTAGAGACTGTACTGAGCAGCTGCTTCTGCAGGTGCTGGAGTCCCTGGGGTCCTCAGCAAATATAGTTAGAATGATCAAGGACTGTGTTATTTGCCTTTCTTTGTATCACCAGCCCTTAACGCAGTGCCCAAAGTGGTATAGGGTGTAGGTGGGAGGAGTACCAGGCTGGATTTACTTTGGGACATGTGAGTGTTTATCATTAATGTGGTTTCCTGATTTTACTCTGCTTTTCTATTTTAAGTCAATTATCTATTTTTCCACTGAGAGGTAGCATGGCATGGCGATAGAAGTGAGATATCCTGAGTTCGAGTCCTTTCTCTCACACATACATCCCCCAGGAGAGTCACTTAACTTTTCTCTGCTTCAGGTTACTCTGCAGAAGAGTTGTTGGCTTGCCTTGAATCCAACAATCAACAGGTATTTATTTATTTATTTTATTTGTTTATTTTGGGTGGGGGTTTTTTTTTGGTCTTTTTGGAGGAGGGAAGGCAGGGCAATTGGGGTTAAGTGACTTGCCCAAGGTCACACAGCTAGTAAGTGTTAAGTGTCTGAGGCTGGATGTGAACTCAGGTCCTCTTGACTCCAGGGCCAGTGCTCTATTCACTGTGCCACCTAGCTGCCCCACAACAAGTATTAAGTACCTTATGTTGGGTACTTAGGATACAAACACAAAAATGAAACAAACCCTACTCTCTTTTAAACTATTTATTTAGAATTTTATTTTCCCCCTTTACATGTAAAAACAGTTTTCAAGATTCGTTTTTAAAATTTTGAGTTCCGAATTCTCTCCCTCTCTTCCCACCTCCCTTATTGAGAAGGGAAGCAACTTGATAAAGTTTATACATGTGTAGTCATGCAAAAAGATATTGCCATATTAGTCATGTTGTAAAAAAAAAATAGACAAAAAACCCTCAAGAAAAATAAAGAAAGTAAAAAAGTATACTTCAATCTGTTTTCAAACTCCATCAGTTCTTTCTCTGGGGATGGATAGCATTTTCCATCATAAGTCTTTCAGAGCTGTCTTGAATCATTGTATTGCGGAGAATAGTTAAATCATTAACAGTTGATCATCTTACAATATTGCTGTTACTCTGTACAATGTTCTCCTGGTTCTACTCATTTCACTTTGCATCAATTCATGTAAGTCTTTCCAAGGTTCTTCTGAGAGCATGTTGCTCATCATTTCTTATAGCACAATAATATTCCATCACAATCATATACCACAACTTGTTCAGCCATTCCCTAATTGATGGGCATCCTATCAATTTCTAATTCTTTGACACCAGAAAAGAGGCGCTATAAATATTAACAACTCCCCCTCTCAAGGAGCTCACGTTGGTAAAGGGAATATCTTCACAGAGAATCACCTACACCAAAGAAATCACACGACCAGAACAACAACAATAGAATCTTTTTCATGTTACCAAGTGATATCAAATAATCAGTAGTAAAAATGACCTGGTCTTTTGAGGAAGAAATTTAGAGGTAACTGGGGGGGGGGGAGCTTCTGTGCATTAATTTGAGTAGATTGAATCAGGCTGGGGGCAGTAGATAGGGTTCACTATACCCCAAAACTTTTTTTCTTGATGGTATTAAGAACCTTGACAGACTTTGGAATTAACTTGTAAAGGTCAGTGGTTGATCTCAAAGACAAATGGTTTATGTTCATGTTTTTGTAATAAGCTGTTTGATGCTATACTTAAATGTACCATGCTTATTAACTCTTCTTTGAAATATTCCATTTTTCAGATGAGGGAATTGAGGTCCAGGGAGGTCATAGAACTTGTCAGTGAGAGAGAAGACTAGAATCCAGCTCTCCTTGCCTCCAATCCTTGTCCCAACATCATAACCTTATCTATTCAGTGAAGCATGTCCCCTAAAGCAAAGCTGCAGTTTCCCAATGGGAGTTAGTCTATATACTTGAATGTTTTATAACTGCATTTCTCTAAGAAATATTTTTGAATTCAGATGGAACTTCCCCTCGAATTAGTCCAGAGTAAAGAGGTATTCTAGGACTGTATATTAAACTTGAAAGAAGTCTTCCCCCAGGGAAAGAGAAACTGACATTTGTCTGTACCAGTTCCATTTCCTCCCTCTCTTTCTGTCTCTCTGGGGATTATGACTCAGATGCCATGGGTGAGGTGGAACTGAGGAAGCTGGTAGTACAAAGGCTGCCAGAATCAGAAAAGCAGAGTGATAGCCGAGCTTGTACAGAAACGGAAACAGGTCTTTTCTCCTTCACTTCCCACCAAGAAATAAAGACAAAACCCGGTTACAAACATACACAGAGTCAATATCGACCCCCCCCCAGCATATGTGAGTCTGTCGCCTCTCTGTCAAGAGATGGGCACCACGCTTTATCCTGAGTCCCCTGGAATCGCGGTAATTCGCTGCACTGATGAGCGTTCTTTCAAAGCTGTTTGCCTTTTCAATTATATTGTTACACAAATTGTTCTCTTCTGTCTGCTCACTTTAGTCAACCTTGGCTCATCTAAGTCTTCTTGGGTTTCTCTGAAATCATCTGTTTCATAATTCCTTCCTTTTTCCCTCCTTCCCTCTCTCCCTCCCTCCCTTTCTTCCTTCTTTTTTTAACCAGTTTTCAGGGATTTATTTTTAAATAATATTTTATTTCCCTCAATTACATGTAAAAACAAATTTTAACATTTGCTGATATTTTTTTTAAGGTTTGAGTTCCAATTTCTATCCCTCCCTTCCTCCCCTCCCCCTCCCTGAGCCCATAAGTAATCTGATATGTTATACAAGTACAATCACCCTTCATCATTTTTTACAGATGTTCAGGGAGGACTAGCACCTTGGTGGGAGGAGTTACTGAGCTCTTTTTAGGGATGCTGATCCACTTTTGAGGTCTTCCTTTCACCCAATTCTCACCTGTGGCTCCAAGAAACTGTAGCATGCACAGCAGCAAGCCATGATAAACTATCTTGACAGACAGGCTAAGCCAAATTGAGAGTAACTAACAAGCCAAGCAACCTCAAACCCACTGGTGAGTTAGGGGATGTCTACTCCAAATATGTGAAGACTTCCCCTGGCAGAATGGATGGATGAGAACAATTTGTTCCAACAGCCATGAAGGCGGCTGCAGCAGGTGCTGTGGAGCTCTTAGAGCTTGGTCGTCCATCGAAGACTCCAAGGTCATCTACTGCATCCCAGGCCATCACCACTTGTCTTGATTTGCCTCTGGACTTTGGTGACTCTAGAAGAGAGAATGAGACTGACTTTGTTCAGCTCTGCCTCACTTAAATCCAATTCATGGGCAAGTCAAGATATCATCCCCTGATGTCACTGGCTCTTTTCAAAACAAAGAATGAACAACAGCACAATTCGTCATATTTATATGCCATAACTTGTTCAGCCATTCCCCAGTTGATGGGCATCCCCTTCAGTTTCTAATTCTTTGCCATTACAAAAAAAAGAGATGTTATAAATGTTTTTATGCCTACGGGTCCTTTTCCTCTTTTATAAACCTTTTAGAATATAGGAATAATATTGACATCGCCGGCTAAAGAGTAGGCACAGTTTAAAAGCCTTCTAGGCACAGTTCTAAATGATTTTCCAGAATGGCTGAAACAGTTCACAGTTCCATCAACAGCACATTAAAGTATCTGTTTTCCCATAGCTCTTCCAGCATTTGTCATTTTCTTTTTTTTCTTTATCAATTTTGCCAATCTGATGGGTATGACGACCTACTTCTGTTATTTTTTTTCTTTTTGGAGGGGGGTGGGCAGGGCCATTGGGGTTAAGTGACTTGCCCAAGGTCACATGGCTAATAAGTGTTAAGTGTCTGAACCCAGATTTGAACTCAGGTCCTCTTGACTCTAGGGCCAGTGCTCTATTCACTACACCACCTAGCAGTCCTCCTACTTCCATTATTAATAACTCATATCTGTGCAATGATTTAATATTTACAAAACACTTTCTTCACAATTCAGTACTATTAGTCCAATTTTATAGTTTGAGAAATCATGCAGTCTTTGTCACAGCTGGAACGTGAACCTAGATGTCCTTGATTCCAAATCTAGCACTATTTCCATTATGTCACACTATTGCCCAATATGTGTTAGAGTTGGAACTTGAATATACATCTTCTTGACCTGCAGGATGGCTATTCACTATATCTCTCATTTTTCTCTTCATCTTTGAGTACACAATGGAGTCTACTGCCTTTATTTGCCTATCAAAGGAAAACCAGTGAGAAATTCTTCCATTTATCTGCTAATTCTTCATGTCTATTGATTCTGTTTGTGAATTAAAATAGCATTTATGAAGCATTTACTACATGCCAAACACTGTGCTGAGTGCTGGAGATTCAAATGAAAAAGTCATGATAGTTCTTGCCCTCAGGGAGATTGCATTCTAATGGGGGGAAATAGATTTCCTCATCTAGTGGCCAACCAACTTGTGGTAAGCCTCTCTTAGCTTTAGACAAAATGCACAGTTTATGGTTGGGATGATACCTGAAGCCTTTCCAGTATGGTATGACCTGTCAGAGCTTATGCTTCACCATCATAGCCTTCAACAACTCTGGATTACACAACTCTGTGGTCAACAGTGTCAACAACTCCTTGGCCCCAGGGTCACTATGTGAGAATGAGGCACCAGAGTAGGATGTGTGTAGAAGATCTACATTCTAAGTGAAAACTGTGCAAGAGAAGTGTGGGAGAATCAGGGGATTCAAATACTTTTTGAGCTGTTATAGTTCTGCAAATGCCCCCAAATCCTTGGACTTTGTCTGGTTCATGATTTTGATCATCATGCCTGTATTTCTCTCCCATCTTCCTCAAGCCAATTTAGGCTTAAATTGTTCTCCCTGGATTGCCAAGTCAGATAATCTTTTCCTGGTCCTCATCTTCCTTGGCTTTTCTATAGCATTGTACACTATTGGTCAAATAACATTTTTGAAATCCACACACACAGACACAGACACAGACACACACACACACACACACACACACACACACACACACACACTCCTATGCTCTCTCTGTGTGCATCACAGATTAGACTACGTGACCTTCCACCTCTGAGGTTCTAGGATTCTGTGATCCCCCTCATGAATGGAAGTTCTCCCTGACAGAATTTCACAGAAGTCTCTGTGGTAGGGGTGGAATTCTGGCATCCGAGTGCCTCTTTTTTTTATCACTTACAGACCTAAAGCCTCAGGCTGATGGGGAAAGAGCGGTCTTCCAGGTGAGAAGCAGAAGGAAGGAGCAGCTGAATGGTGCCTTGGATAGAGTGCTGACCACAAGAAGCCCATGAGAAAGGCAAGGTAGGGATTATTATCTCCAACTTATAGGTGAGGACACTGAGGTTCAGAGAGTGGAAGGGAGGGCTAGTTAGCACCAAGATTTCCATTCAGGTCTTCCTATTCCTTATTTGGAACTGTGTCTAACACCCTGCAGATGAGATTTAAATTCGGGCTAGAAAAGGGATGTTGAGACACTGTCTCACTCAAGGGGTGGGGTTAGTTGTTAGCAGAGTCAAGTCATTTGACTTCACATCCACTCCACCATATTTCCCACCATGTGACTCATGTTTTATGTAACTAGTGCTATCTCATCAGTTGTGAAAGTGACGCTATCTCTGCCTAGGATCATTCACTGGCAGTTCCAATCTTATAGGACTAGGGCAGAGTACAAAGAGATTATTTCCTTCCTGGCCCCAGGCCCTATTTCTCTTTTAATGCAGCCAAGCTTTCGTTAATTTTCTCGATGCTCATATCACACTATTGAGTCCTAGAACCCCCAAATATTTTTTGGAAGAATTATGGTCTAGCCATTACTCCCCCATATTCAATCAAGCAATCAGCCAATAAACATTTATTAAGTACCTATGATGTGCCAGGCGCTGTGCTAAGGGCGAGGGGCACAAAAAGAAGCAAAGACCGTCACGGCCACCAAAGAGCTCAGTCTAACGGGGGACAACATACAAACAAATGCATAGGAAGCCGGCTGTATGCAAGAGAGATGAGAAGTGATTGACAGAGGGAAGGCACTAGAATGGAGTGTTGGAGAGGGTTTCCAGTAAAAGAAGGGATTTTGTTTGGGGCTTAAAGGAAGCCAGAGAAGTCAATAGGTGGAGTGGAGGAGGAAGAAACAGTCTTCCAAGCATGGAGGACAGCCAGACAAAATGCCCGAGGCAGAGTGCTGGGGTGTCTTGTTCATGGAACAGCTGGGAGGCCAGTGTCACTGTATCAGAGAGCATGTGGAGAAAGTAAACAATAAGAAGACTGGAAAGGGCGGATGGGGCCAGGATACAAAGGGCTTTGAATCCAAACAGCATTGTATTTGACTTTGGATGCAACTGGGAGTCACTGAAGTTTATGGAGTAGCAGGGTGACATGGTTAGACCTTGGCTTTGGGAATAGCACTTTAGTGGATGAATGGAGGATGAGGAGAGACTTGAGACAGGCAAACCCACCAGTGGGCTATTATAATAGTTCAGGTGTGAGGGGATGAGAAGCTTGCGCTACAGTGTTGGCAGCATCCAAAGAGAGAAGGGAACATATTGAAAAGATGTTTTAAAGGCAAAATCAACAGATCTTGGCAACAAATTGGATCTGGGGAGGGAGGAGAGATACTGAGGATGATTCCTAGGTCATGAGCCTAAGGGACTGAGAGGATGGTGTTGCCCTCCATATTAATAGGGAAAGTAGGAGAGGAAGAGGGTTTAGGGGGAAAAAGAATTAATTCCATTTTGGACATGTTAAATTTAAGATGTCTACTGGCCATCTAGTTGGAGATGTCTAAAAGGCAGTTGGACATGTGAGATTGGAGATCAGCAGAGAGACTGGAGCAGGAAAGGTCGATTTAAGAATTACCAGCATAGAGAAGGTAATTAAATCTATTGAAGCTAATGAGATCACCAATTGAATGAAGAGAGGGAGAAGAGAAAAGGGACCAGGACAGAATCTGGAGCATCATCTATGGTTGAAGAACATGATCTGGAAAGGATAGAACAAAAGAGACAGAGAAGAATAGTCTGATAAGTAGGAGAAGATTCAGGAGAGAGGGTATCCTGAAAAGCTAGAGAGAAGAGAGAATCAAGGAGAGCGAGGATTGAGAAAAGGCCACTGGATTTGGCAACTAAGAGATCAATGCAACTTTTGAGCATGGTTTTGGTGGAATAATAAGGTCTGAAGTCAGATTGTAAGGGGTTAAGAAGAAAGTGAGAGGAGATAAAGTGGAGACTGATAGAAAGCCTTTTGGAGGAGATTAGCTACAAAGGGCAGAAGAGATATAGGATGGTAGTGTGAATGGAAGAATAGGTGGGGGCTTTTGAGAATGGGGGTAACAGGGCTATGTTTGTAGGCAGTAAGGAATGAGCCAATAGATAGGGAGAGATTGAAATAAGTAATAGGGGGGAAAAACAGAGGGAGCAATCGGAGGAGTCAGGATAGAATGGGATCACTTAGTAGAGTCGGGGATTACCTTTGAAGTAAGGCCACTTCATCATGTGAGATTGGAGTGAAGGAGGAAATAATGGCGCCTGAGTTATAGGAGATGAAGAAGAAGGGAAAAGAGAGGACCTAAGGTGAATGATCTCATTTTTTTCTGTAAAATATGAGGCAAAATTCTCAGCTGAGAGGGTATGGGAAGGGGGATAACATGGGAAATTTGAGGAGGGACAAAAAAATGTGAAAGAGCCATTGTGAAGAGTGGGTTAGTGAGTTGGTAAGGTGGGCGCAGAAGGATTGGTAGTAGTAGTGAGGACCCAGTTGAGGTGGTATAACATAAATTTCTGGTAGACCCAGTTAAGAATGCTTTCTGATTTTTTTCCACCTTCATTCAGCAGCATGTATATAGGAGGGAAAGAGGCAAAGGGTGGGAGTGATTCATAAGTAGGACATAATCAGTGAAGTGATAATGGGGCTTGAGATTCAAGAGAGAATCACAGTGGAGAATTGGATTGATTCACCAAAGGGTCAGGATGGGGAAAAAAGGAAAGAGTGTCTAGTGTCAGGGAGATTGCCTGGAACAGAATTGAGGGGTCAAGAGACTGGAGGTCATAATGCAAATGAGAAGTAGGGTTTTTGTAAGGGAAGGCAGAGGTAGAAGTGAAAAGCAATTAATTATGGTTGGATAAGGGGATTTCAGAATTTTTCAACGTAGAGGTTGTACATTCATGGGTAATTGCAAGATCAAGGGTGTGACTGTCTGTGTGTGGTTGAGGTAGAGTGAGGGAAAAGGTCATGGGAAGTGAGTAGGCTGAGAAACTGAGTGGTTAGGGTGTTTGAGAGACAGTCAATATGTTTGCTGAAATCCCCTTAGTATGAGGGCAGGAGTTGGGGAGTAGTGAAAAATTGTGAGCCATGTACCAAATTCAACGAGGAAAGAAAGGGAGTGACCTAGGGGGTAGGGGTGGGGTGTCTATATACAACATGTACCAAGATTTTGATACATGTGAGTACATGAATATAGGCACGTATGAATGGCATGAACCTCAAAGGAGAGTGATGGAGGTAGGGTCAGAACCTCGAAGTGGCAATGGAGAGCAAGGAGTATTCCAACTGCCCCCATCTCAACCAGTGTGCTGAGAAGAATGGGTTCATGTACCCAAACACATGAATATGTAATGAGTCTTGTACCCGTCCTGTGCTCATGAAGATTATTTTTTAACTTAAAGAATAAGACTTGCCATTTTGTTCCTATTAAATTTCATCAAATTAGCATAGCACCCCCTAATGACCCTTCCCTTGGAGCATGCTCAGTCAGCATCCTACTCAAGCGTAAGGAAGCTCAGAATGGGACTGTTTCCAGGAAGAAAAAGTGAAAGGTCCCTTCCCTACTTCATTCACATCCTCAATTCAGAGCAATTCAGGTGTAGATATCCTCCAACTCTTGCTGTGTGGCAACAAAAACTTTTATAAAAATTTAATTAGTCTTTTCCAATGGATAAAAACTAATTTTCTTTCCTTTCCATATCACCCTCCTCCCCCAACTTGGGAAAAATAAAAGAAAAACCCTTATGACAGATATCTATAATCAAGTCAAAAATATTTTCCAGTTGGCTATGTTCAAAAAAAAATGTCTCATTCTGCACCCTGACTCTTTATTGCCTCTCTAAAAAGCAGATGCATTTCTATTCTGAAACTCATTGGAAAGAGCCCTAGCTTGGGATGGATAAGCTGGGTTTGAATCCTACCTCTGTCACTTACTATAATAATGACAGCTAACATTTATATAGCACTTTACCTGTATGATCACACTGGATCCTCACAACAATTCTTTGTAGGGTGCTTTTATTGTCTCCATTTTAGAGATGACATTGAGGTCAACGAAGTTTCAGTGACTTGATGAGTGTCACAAAGCAAGTAAGAGATGCGGAATTCAAACTCAGACCCATCCTGGTTGGGGGTCTATTATACCACCTGTGTGACCTCAGACAGGTTCTTTAACCTGTTCAGGCCTCAGTTTCCTCATCTGTAAAGTAAGGAGTTGGACTGGATGGCCTCTGAGATCCCTTTTAGCTCTGGGTTTGAGTCTATGAGTCACGAGTCAATGAGTCAATGAGGCAAATTCATCATGTTGCCTCATAGCTAAGTTTAGAACACATAAAAGAATGGACATTCTACCCCACGGGTAATAAAATTGTGGAATTCACGATTGACCAGCTCCACACCTTCCTTACCCTGACAAGTGGTATTAACTGAAAACAATTTTAAAAGTTCATTTAAGTTTGTGATTGGTGACCTCAGAATGAATTATGAGGCAAAATTAGAATGCTCTGCTATAGTTATTATTACATCTTGAAAAAACTTTGAGGATGATGTGTACCTTGGTGTTCTTTTTGGAGACAAAGTCCTGGGCTGGGTCTGGAATTCCTCACATTCTTATACTCCAATGAGGCTTTCCCTTGCTCTAGAGAGTCCCTAGGTGAGCTCTGTATGAGTATAGAAGGTGGATGGAAACTACTCAATGGTGAAAGTGACACTCAATATACAAACTGTCTTTCCATCATCACTGATCTAACCACAGATCAAAACTATAAAAAAGATTCATGAAATCACTCTGTGTTCTAGGAACCACACATGAGGCAGGCAGGTACGACACCAACTATGAATTCGCTACCTTTTTTTGAGAAGCTACATCCTCCAGAATTCTGGACGAGCTTACATCAGGACATTACATAGGAGTTACATGGGAGATTAAAGTGAGAAGCATGTGGTTGGACAAGAAAGAGAAGATGAAGAAGAATCAGAGGGAATGAATTGGATGCAGAGCCAGGAGACTTCCCAAATGCCACACCTCATTCTACCTCAGTTTCGAGAGGCTTTCCTCTTCCCCTGTTGTGATGTCAGGATCTTGATGTAGCTGAACAGGCAGCCCTGGGACACTTTCCTCCTTTAGCGTTGGGAAGGTTTGATCTGGGTATTGCTGAGGAGAACTAGAGGTTTGTGAACCAATGAGGGAAGTTTCAACTTGGGGAGAGAAATGAGAGAGAGAGACAAAGAGAGAGAGAGAGAGAGAGAGAGAGAGAGAGAGAGAGAGAGAGACTGGGGAAGAGCTGGAAGCAAAGAGTTGATGTTGACATCCTGTTGACCCAGTTGCTGTGCAGAGGGAAGCAATAAAGCTTTCTACAAGGCTCCCTAATTCCTGTCTACATACATCATCATGAGCACCTTTGGTCTCAACAGTGCCTTGCTGACAGCATTGTTCCTCAGCATTTCTTCCTGTGAGGAGCTAGTTGGCTTTGGGAAGTAGATTGTGTTTGTCCTTTGTTCTCAGAGAGGACCACGACATCAGGGAGATGATGACATGACTTGCAGTTGACTTTGATTTGAGTGAGGCAGGGCTGTACAAGGTCACCAGCCTCACTTTCTCCTCCAGAGCCATCTGGGTCCAGTGACCAGATATCTATCAGATGACTGGAGATGGCCCAGGATGCAATGGGAGCCTCTGGCCCATTGTCGTGGTGAAGTAGATATTGGAAGTGTTTTTTAACTAATGCAGTATTATTTTATATTGCTTTTCTATCATAAGTAAATTGTTCTTTTCCACCACTAGGTATGCAGTCACATGGTGAATACAGCTGGCTGGTCTGATGGGAAGGAGATTCAGAGAGAGAGGGCTATGGGGGCTCAGAGCACTCATTTTAGTAGATGTGAATGCCAGGTAGAGTGTGAGAGCTCGGATGTAGTGCTGGGCTGTTACACAAGTCTGTAGAGTCTATTACCCTGGCCTTAGAAGATCTTTAAATGATTTGAGTCCCCCCCCTCCCCAAATTTCTGAGCTCAAACATTGGTAACCTTTTAAATACTTCTGTGAATTTAGTTAAAACAGGAAGGAAATGCTGATGAGGCCACAAACCAGCGGCCAAAATGCACCCTAGGAATCTGCTTGTTATAAGACTCTTTTGCCCAGTCAGTAAGGTTAATAAAGAGGATTTCTCTCAGAAGGGAGGTTTCTCTTTTATTCTTCCTGAAATCTAGACCTTCTACTCCCAGAGTCAGAATCTGCGCTACTAGACTGGAAGCCTTCACTTTCAAACAGCTGATAGCCACAGTGAGTTGTGGTGAAATACAAAATGTCTCTGGATTCAGACAATGTGAATTCAAATCCTGCCTCTCTGACATGTGTGGCCTTAGGCAAGTCACTTCACCTCTGGGCCTCAATTTTCTCATCTAGAAAATGAAAGGGTTGGATTTTATAATCTTGGGGTTTCCTTCCAGCTCTGAATGTAGGATTCTATGAATCGGGGAAATACCGATGAAGTCCAAACTGTCATGATTAACAAAATTAACAAAATTTGTGAAAATCTTCACTGAGAGTCCACTTGTGACAAGGTTCTTTTTCAGGTTGCCCAGTGGGCAATACACGAATGCAAACAAGCAAACAAACAAAAAGCAGGGATGTCATTGAGCCTCTGAAGTTCCAGTTCATTGTAGAATTATAACCGTAGGATGCTAGAGGACCACAAAGTTCTCTTTCATTTTAAAATCTGGGATTCTGTGGTAACCCCTGCCCATGACTTGCCTTCTTATTTTTCTGAATGATGATTTTCCTTGTAGTCTTGGGATGATAGTTAGTGTGGGGAGGGGGGAAGAGGCTAGCAAAGCATTTTCTGAGGATGCTGGCACATGGGAGAGGCTGATTGCCCTTCTCCTTCCATCTTGGGGAGTGTATCCTCGTGAGAAGCAGTAGAAGTAAGGAGAGGAGAGGAGCTCAAGATCTGTATATTAGCTGCTGACTCTTCTTCCTTTTGTTGCCCTTGAGACAGATATCCTGATCATCCTGCAGGATGTGTCTGTGGGTGAACAGCAGCAGACATTGGACTGTGACTTTGGGACTTCTATGGGATAAACTGTGACAGTTGGACTCTGGATGTAGCAGACCGTTCTGACATGGCTTCTGCCATCCAAAGCTCTTTCGGGTGAAGAATAAGGCTGCCAGAGACTAAATGTGGTAGAGGAGATTTTGAACCTGGAGCAGGAGGAGGAGGGATCCTACAGTAATAGGAAATGCCATGTGCCAGTTTTGCGAATCTAGTTGGGCTGATGAGTGAGAACAGGAGATGGATTTCTGATGCTGTCTCCTCATCTCTCCCCTGTCACATTTTCTCTTTGTTATAATCTGTGATCCACAGTTGGGATACTGGATTACTATGCTATACTATACTATACTATACTATACTATATTATACTAGGTCATGCCATAGCATAGCATAGCATAGCATTGCATAGCATAGCATAGCATGTATAGTGCCAATGCAATATTTACAGCACCCACAATCACAATAAAGACTGTGGCTATAAGTATCGCATGATGTTCGATTGCAAAATATACCAAGCTCTCCAGATAGAGGATAGAACTGAAGCATTTATTTAGATACCAGAAAACCGAATCCCAAAACCAGTAAGCCAATTCCATCATAGTACCAAAGACATTAAGAAGCCATAATAACGCTGAGAGCCACAGCATCCTTCGGCCTTCCCACAAACCAATACAAGATCAATATCTACTCATGAGCCTGACTCCTTGCCTGAGCATCCTCTCTGTCCCCATCATCTCACTAGCTCTGACCACCAGCTTCCTGTGGGCTCTGCTTCCCTTCAGCAAACTCCTCCCACCACAGGCTCCATGTGACTATATTTAGCCTATCAGGAGGCAGAGTTTATCTTCACAGCAGGGAAGCTTCCTGTGGGCTCTGCTTCCCTTCAGCAAACTCCTCCCACCATAGGCTCTATGTGACTACATTCAGCCTATTAGAGGGCAGAGTTTACTTTCAAAGAAGGGAAGGTCTTCAAACTTCCCCCTAGGTCTATTAAGGGGCAGGGAAGATCTTCAAATTCCCATTCCCATCACACCATGCCATACCATACCATACATACCATACCATACCACTCTCCCCCACCCCCACCCTTATTCCACCCCCTGTTTTTTACTCCTTTCCATGAGCACTAGAGTGAGTGGTTTGGGTGTTTCCCCCACAGCTCAGAAGATCTGGGTGGCAAGTGGCAAGTGGTTTTTGAGATGGCTAAAGGTGGCTACCTCCATGTGGGAGCCCCTGATTTATTTCCTTTCATTATTTCGTTTCATTCAATAAACCATGTGATTGTGTAAGGGTGGGACTGGTTAATTTCTTAATTTCTTAATTTCTTCAGCCCCTTCCCATTTAATATAAGTGATAAGACGTGAAATCAGTCTCACTCATTGGCCTTGGACTAAATAGGAAAAGTCGTTTTGGAAGGATATTGCACAAGCCTCATGCCTCTTCCCAGGGGTTGTCTGTCTATGAGGCCACTTGGGGGCACGGTGACAGTGTCAGACTTGGGGTCAGGAAGACGTGAGTTTGATTCTTGACTCAGACACTATGTGTCACATGTTTTGCGTGAAATCGGAATAATAATAGCAACTACCTCACAAGGCGGCTACAAGGATCGAGTGAGACAAGACACACATGACGCTTTGCAGATCTTAACGGTGCTATATGAGAGGGGTGGGATACTTGTGGAGAGGGTAAGGGGTAGGGTAAATGGGGAGCTGGGAGACTAGGGGGTAGAGTTGTACGGGGCGGGTGGAGAGAGGCCGGGGAGGGGGCCACAGGGGAGCGGGGGCCGGGGACTGGTCTCAACCTGGAGTGTGTGTCTGCGTTGGAGGAGCCCCGAGGGGCCTCAATGCTTCTCTGGAGCCAGGGGTCAGGCGGGAGGGGGGGGGGCGGAGTTCGGGGAGGAGCCTCCCGGGGCAGAAGGCCGGGGTTGGGGTGGGCATGTGCGCAGTTCCCTCTAGCCCGGGTCGGGTGGAGCGGAAGGGCACCTCGCTGCTGTGGTCAGTGTTCGCCAAGCCTCTGCCTAGCGCACGGAAGGCGGATGTCTGCAGGGGGTCCTTTGGAAGGAGGCGGGCTGGCCTAGGTCCTGAAGCTGCCCCTGATCGACTCCAGGCTGGTGCAGGTCTTTGACGCTAGTCCAGGATCGGCCCGGAGCTGGGCGCTGGGGCCTATACGGCGTGAGTGATGCCCTTGCTTTACTCATTTTTAAACAAGAAAAGTTAAATTCACCACCTGATAATAAGAATAAAATCCTACGTTTCCGCTATATGCTTCGTGGTGCTACCTCTCCTGAGGTACAGCGCCATGATGAAACACTCACATACCTCAATCAAGGACAGTCTGATGAAATCCAAGGCTGGACAGCAGGAAACTTTGAGACCTTCCAGTGGTAAATTAGCAAAGCAAGTATTTCCAGCGGTGTTCTGTGCCAGACGCCTGCAGGGCACTGAGCACCAGCAGCTTGAGGGCTGGAGATGGAACAAGCCAGGGGACATTTCTATAGATACTCTACTGTCTGTAGGCCAACTACAACTTCAACACGACTTGATCCTGTGGAGTTGCTCTGGGACCCTGCAAAGTGGTCATCCGTGTTTATTCAGGTAGTTGTATCAACACAAAGTTCACCATGAGAAAACATGGTGGAGAAAAGGGTAGGCCCTTCCAGTCCATATCGACACCTTCAAGGAGAATGAGAATGAAACACTTGCATTCAGCCAGCCGTCAGATCAAAGTTTTCAAGCCCAAAGGTGCCGACAGGAAGCAAAAAACAGGAAGAAAAATGGAGAAGGAACCCTCAGGAAAAGGAAAAATACTGACCTTCATGAGACAACTCTACTAATGGAGTGTTCTCCGTGGTCTGAGATCACATAGGTCAGTAATTCCCCATCACCGGCTGTAACCATTCTCACAGCAATGTTTTAATTGGAGAAGGAAATGTTTCACCAAGTCACCAGCCAGAACCACTTCATCCAATTGCAGATAACCGCCGATAACCTTCTGTCAACAATTAGCCCTCAGGAAGCCCAACAGTGGTTACATCAAAACCCATTCTTCACCTTCTCATGGCTTTTCACAAACTTAAACTAGAGACAACATTAACCAAATTTTTGATCCTACTGATGAAATCTGACTCTTTAATACCTTAGGAGGATAGATGGTGAGGTCCAGGCTGACAATTCATTTTGGTCAGGAATCCTTGAAGTTGAGGGAGCAGCAGCAGCAGTAACAGCAGCAGAAACATGAGAACAAATTCTTTCTTTGTGGACCATGCCATCTCTCTGGAAGAACTAAAAACCATAGAGCTGACAGAGAAAATCACTCAGCTTTTCAGTATTTCTCCTCTTCAGATCAGTAAGATCTACAAACAGGGGCCAACAGGAATCCATGGGCTCATCAGTGATGAGATGATTCAGAACTTTTCAAGAGGAAGCTTGTGTTGTTCCAGACACAATAAAAGCTGAAATTGGTGATAGCTACCCCATATTGAAATAGAAGGGTAGCGTCCCATGCTGGGGAGCTACTGCTTCTTTCACCCCTTGGACACTCCCCCTCTCGTAGAGAGATATGGATAGAGAGTTGGAGGTCTTCAGGAGCTTGACTGATGTAGAGTGGGAGGTGGTGTGGTGCTGCACTCCAGAGACGGAATCCCAGCCTTCCATTCCTTGTCCCGACTCTCTTGACACATACAGATTCCTCTCTGGCGTGCAAGTTCTGTAGCTGTTTCTCAGTTACAATTTCTGAATTGGGTTGTTGTTGAATATTGATAGAAACGTCCTATCATTTAGGTTTTCTGTAGGGCATAACGATGATAGGAATTGTGTGATGTTTAATTGAAAGGTTACATTTTATGATAATCTGGAGTCAAGAAATTTTCTCTAATATATAAATAAAAATAAAAAAGAATCCTATATTCTTTAGACTATCTGCCAACCAACTCTCCCATGACATACCTGTGGTTTCTGCTTTCACTGCAGTATATTTGTTCCTGGAAAACAGAGTGATGGGGAAATTTTTTCCCCCATGCACTGTATATCCTGCCATTGTTTTCTTGACACCAGATGGTGATCGTGCACTGGTGTGGTGAAATGCGAGTTTACATGGAAAATAGAGCAAACAACTGCCCAAAGTGACCCACTAGCAGGGTCAGTGATATGAACAATGAAATATAAGTGCTCACTCTCTCTTTTGTTGTGGGGTGGGGCGCTTGGCATTATTGCATAATAAAGTTGGTGGGATTTGAGCACTGACTGTACTTACCAAAATTAATTTTTCTCAGTGAAGTTATCAGACCTTTCTTTTAACATATTGGAATTTTTCCTCTCTCATTCTAGCTTAAGAGGCACTTTTGTTTATGTAGTGTTTTTGACTGCATGCATTCTTTTTTTTAAAATTGATTTGTTTATTTACTTTTAGTTTACCAGATTCAGTTACAAAATTCCTTGAGTTTCAAATTTTCTCCCCTCCCTTTTCCCCCTCTCTCCATGGCAGCATGCAATCAAGTATAGGATCTACAAATACTTTCACATTCGACATTAGTCTGGTTGTATAGAAGGGTTGTAACCAATGGAGTGAACAATGGGAAAAAAGAAACAAAACCAAATATGGGAAAGAACGATAGTATGTAGATTGCTTCAGTATCCATTTAAACTCTGTTCTTTCTAGATCTTTCTCGGAATGTAAACATCTCCTTCCATCCTGAGACTTGTAGAGTTGTCTTATAACTGAGCATTGCTGAGAAGAGTCCAGTTTATCAAGGTTGGTTGTCACACATACGATGTGTCTGTGATTGTGTACAGATTTTTCCTGGTTCTGCTCTTCTCACTTAGCATCAGTTTGTATAAGCCCCTCCAGGTAAATATGAAGTCCATTTCCTCCGCATTTCTTATAGCACAATAGTATTCCATTACATTCATATACCACAACTTGTTTAGCTATTCTTCAATTGATAGGTATCCCCTTAATTTCCAGTTTTTTGCCACCACAAAGAGAGCTGCAATAAATATTTTTGTACATATGGGTCTTCCTCCCACTTCTATGATCTCTTTGGGATACAACCCCAGAAGTGGT
>CM053582.1:87085966-87099418 GCA_028627135.1 Pseudochirops cupreus
GCCAGTATCAAGTAGTTTTGATGACTGCTGCTTTATAATAGAGATTAAAATCTGGTACAGCTAGGCCACCTTCCCTAGCATTTTTTTTCATTAATTGCCTTGATATTCTGGACCTTTTGTTCTTCCAAATGAATTTTGTTGCTATTTTTTCTAGCTCTATAAAGTAATTTTTTGGTAGAATGATTGGTATGGCACTAAATATGTAATTTAATTTAGGTAAAATTGTCATTTTTATTATATTAGCCTGACCCAGCCACGAGCAATTGATGTTTTTCCAATTAGTTAGATCTGATTTTATGCGTGTGAAAAGTGTTTTGTAGTTGTGTTCATATAGGTACTGGGTTTGTTTTGGCAGGTAGATTCCCAAATATTTTATAATGTCTACAGTAACTTTAAATGGGGTTTCTCTTACTATCTCTTGCTGTTGGACTTCATTGGAAATACATAGGAATGCTGAGGATTTATGTGGGTTTATTTTATATATTGCAACTTTGCTAAATTTATTTATTGTCTCAAGAAGTTTTTTTTACTTACTTCTCTAGGGTTCTCCAAGTATATCATCATATCATCTGCAAAGAGTGATAGCTTAGTCTCTTCTATGCCTGATTCGATTCCTTTGATTTCTTTTTCTTCTCTAATTGCTACTGCTAACATTTCTAGCACCAGATTGAATAAGAGGGGTGATAATGGACATCCTTGTTTCACCCCTGATCTTACTGGAAATGCTTCTAGTTTATCCCCATTACATATACTTGCTGATGGCTTTAAATAGATGCTAGCTATTATTCTAAGGAAAACTCCATTTATTCCTATACTTTCTAGTGTTTTTAATAGGAATGGATGTTGTATTTTGTCAAAAGCCATGCATCCTTTTTTGAGGTAATTTGGGGTAAGTGACTTGTTCAGGGTCAGGCAGCTAGTAAATGTCAAGTATTTGAAGTCATATTTGCACTCAAGTCCTCCTGACTCCAGAGTCTGGGCTCTATCCACTGCACTGAATAGCTGCCCCTGACTTGGTAATTTCTAGTTGAATAAGAGCTCTAGGCCTGGGTCAAGACTTGGGTTCTAATCCTTAGTTCTGCATTAATTCACTCTGTGATGCTGGGCAACTTAATCCTTTTGGACTTTTCTTTCCTCATCTATAAAGTAAAGAAGGTGAATAAGGTGATCTCCAAGGTCCTTTTTTAGCTCCAAAATCTAGAATTCTATGATCCTAATTGTATTCACACCCTTCTCATATGTTTTTGTTCTACTTAAATGATTGTGAATGTGACAGTGGGTATTCCTTTCTTATTTTACATGTATGTTGTCAAGAATTCCCTTTACAGGTTGAGTTAGGGCTAAAGAAGACAATGTTCAAAGATTCTGTATGGGTTTGGATTTTTATTTTTTTTTAAGCACTTGATAAAGCTTAATTGGTTTTTATGCAAAGGAAATTTTGTTCATTAAAGTTATCCTACAACATAATCTAATTCCTTCTGGCTTAAAACACATTGAAATCTGTAAGATAGAAGATTAAAAATGGTTTCTTGGGTAAAAACAAAACAAAACAAAACTATATAAAATGCTACTTATACAGGATGTCCCAAAAGTCTTATAATTTCTGTATACCTCTATCCATTCATCCATCCATCCATCCATCCATCCATCCATCCATCTATCCATCCATCCATCTATCCATCTATCCATCCATCTATCTATCTATCTATCAATCATGTATATGTGTATATATATATATATATGTATGTATAAATATAGGTAAATGCCTATAATGGTAAGGAAAGTAATACTTTACTGCTTGTTTCAGCTATTCAAGCACTTTCAAGCCTTGTCTTTAATTGTATCAAGTCTTTGTTGGAAACAGTTGCCCTTAATAGGCCTAAGGGAGTTTGGAAACTTTCCCTGCCCTTAATAGGCCTAAGGCCATGACATGGAACCCACAGTGGGAGGAGCTTGCCAAAAGAGCAGTACAGGAAGGGTGGAACAGGAAGGAGCAGAGCAGACAAAAATTCGAGCATGAGCTGGGAACAAGCAGAACTGAGAGGGAGAATGTGATATCCAGATCTGTGTTACTTTCTTAGACAGAAGCTCTGTCTGTTGATCTGTGTTGATTTCTCAGACAGAAGCTCTGTCTGTTCTGTATTGGTTTCTCAGACAGAAAGTGAATTGAGATGATAATGCTGGCAATGTATGTAAATATTGTTGTAACTCTGTTAAGGTTAATGTGCATGACTCTTTTAATATTGTTGTGACTCTATTAAGCTTTGTCTTCCTAGAAACAGAAACTGCAAAGGGCTTGGAATGGACTAGTACCCGTGGGCTGTGATATAGAACCAGAGCATAGAGCTGCCTGCGTGTGAATTCGGGCAAGAATTGGGTGAATCCAGGCATGATCTGGGAGCTTGGAAGAGGATCCATGGGGTTTGGAAGTTAGCCTCAAGTTAAGATGAAAGAAAACTTTACTTGGGAACTCAGTATTGACTGATGATATTGTAACTTACTGTGACCTGGGGTGGATGGTGTTTGTACTTTCTGCTACCCTTTAAGGATGATTGACTTAAGGATGACTGGAAGCCAGTCTTGAGTCAAGATCAAGGAAGGCTTTACTTGGGTACTCTGTATTGATTGAGGAGATTGTGACTTACTGAATGATGTTTTGTTTAAGACCACGTGGCCACCGTAGTGATAAGCTGTTATGTTATGTTGCTGTCAATGTTGTGCTTTAGTTTCTTGAATGTTTTGCTTTAGTTTTTTGCTGAATAAATAGTGAGTTCACTATGCTATGTGATTAGATCCTTAAAGTTATTCACAGCAGCAGTCTTCAGGAGAGCGGCTCATGTTTGGCTTTACCATGCCACAGTGTGATAAAAACAGTTTGGGGTTGTCTTTCTTCATCTAATAGAATAACAGTCACTTAAACTTTCAGGAACACCAATGGAGGATTATTCTAGCCAAACAACTCAATTTCTTTTTGACCCCAAGCTATATATACCTAACCAGTTGACATTGAGCCTTTATTTAAAGGTTCCCAGAAGGGGGAACCTCAGCCCCTTTTTGGACTCCCCAACACTTGCTGTTGTGTGATACCCCAGTTGCAACTTCTTTGACCCAACTAAAGATCATGAGTTTTGCTACATTACCTGCCTTCTCTTTAATTCAGGTTGACAGACTATATATAGATTTAATACTTAATATTTGGAATTATATTCCATTTCATTCCCTAGATAAAATTCCAGCCCAGTTCGAAGATGTGGATATGGTTATTATAACTGAGGGTAGGAGGAGTGGGAATTAGTCTTTTAGAAAGACTATCCTGTGCACATATCAAAGAGGTTGTGAAGAAATCACTGGGCTGTTGGCTCAAGTAGAACGCTATGATGGGTAACTGAGATGTGGCACTTCATTGCTGGACAATCAGTATAGTGACATGATGACTTTCTATAGACTTAAGACAGTAGATTGCTTGATTTTTGATTGCTTACAATGCCACAAGTCTTATAAGTGTCATACTGTGATTGTAAGTATTTTAGGAATTGACACATGGAAGATGGTTAGACTTGTTCTGCTTGGACCCAGAGGGTAGAATTAGGGGAAGTAGATTGTAGAGAAATTGACAATAAGGAAAAAAAACAACTATCTCTTAATTAGAACTACCCAAAAAAAGAACGGATTGCTTTGAGAAGCATTGGGTTCTCCCTTACTGAAAGCCTTCCAGCAAAGGCTGGATGACCACTTTGGGAGATAATGTAGGGGAGATTCTTGTTCAAGGGGGCTGGAGTTGATGGTCTTTGAGGTCCCTGCAACTCAGAGATTCTCTGAATTAAGATCTGTTTCCAACAGAGGCAGTAGTAATCCAATTTGATTACTGGTGTCATAGAATTGTAGATTTGGAAAGGAGTTTTTGAGTCCTAATTTTACTGAATTTACAGAACAAAAACTGAGGCCCAGAAGAATTAAGTAATTTGCTCAGGATCCCTTGATTTACTGTAATAGGTCTGAGTCTGGGAGCAATTTGAGACTGGCAGAAATGCCAGAAGGAGGGGCCCCACATTAATTGATCAACAAATCTTTACTGGGCATCTACTACGTTATATAAATCAGAGCTAGATTTTCTGGGAGGTACAGGAAGAGAAGCATAAAATGAAACCCTTGCTTTCCTGGAGTTGACAGTCTCTCTGGGCAACACTGTGAAACGTTCAGAAAACAAGACATTTAGATTGTAAATTCTTGGAAAACAGGAACTGTCTTACTTAATTTTATATCCTACTCAGCACTTACCCCAGAACCCTACATACAGAAGGCAGCCAATAAATGTTTTTTATTCAATAGATGAATTGGTTCCTAGATTACTGGGGTACAGATGGACCTCATTTTCCTCCCCTGTAAGAAAAGAGGGCTGGGCTAGATCTATGGTCCCTTCCAGCTCTGAGTGCTATGATTATTTTAAATTCCAGAGAGAGGATGCCTCTAAGGCAGCTGGAGGAAAAAAGTCAATCCCAATCTCAGACTTGGGTCTCTTAACCTATGCCAGGGGTTATAGCAGTGAGGAAGAATGCCCTGTCAAGAGTGGGGAAGAGGTGGGACAGCTGGGTAGTACAGGGGATAGAGCACAGGCCCTGGAATCAGGAGGATCTGAGTTCAAATATAACTGCAGACCCTTACTTAATTGTGTGACCCTGGGCAAGTCACTTAACCCCATTGCCGACCCCCTCCCCTGAAAAAAAAGATTTCCTTAGAGGAGTAATGAAAACATTTAGAATGTTCCAGAACTGGAATCAGGAGACCAGGGTCTGACTACTTGCTCTGGCTCTTCTACTTACTGGCTGTGTGACCATGGGTAAAATAGCATATCTAAATTGGAGATCATCCATCTCATTCAAATTCCTCATTTTACAATTGAGGAAACCGAGACAGAGAAGTGACTGACCCAAGACTATTTTACTTTTATTTATTTAAGCTATGTCTTCGTGAGAAAAGCACATTAATATAATAATTTCTACAGAATTTCTATATAATAATTTTATTATATTAGTATTACTATTATTATTATGAATGAATTACTATTATTATTAAAATTACGGAGAGGCAGTGAGTCAAAGTGCAATCTCAGAGTCTTCCTCTGGCTCAAACTTACAGGCTGTATTACCCTGGCCAAGTCATTTAATCTTTCCCTTTCCGAGGCTTCTGCAGAGACTGAAAGTTGCAGAGCAGATGCTGCTGATTGGCATTGGCTGAGATATTTTCTTTGACAGAGATTCCCTAAGCCAAAGAAATCGCAGGTCTAGTATGAAAATTTCAAAAAGACCAGAGAAAGGAAGAAAGATGCCCAGGTCACTTAGCCATTTGCAGAGGTGAGACCGGCACCCTAGGCTCCTGACTCCAAAGCTACCCGGCTTGCATTCATTTGTAATCTTGAACAGGGAACCGTTAGCTCTTTTCTACTGTTCATCCCCGGAGAACTTTGGGCCATCTGACTCTACATATGCAAAACCAGCGTAATTCTTCTCAAGGCAGGGGTGGTTAGTCTTGGGAAGGGGAGGAGTGTCTTTTGGTTTCTGGATGATTCCTCCGAAGTGCTAACACAGCCACAACGCACTGAAAACCGCTGGGGACTTCCCGCACCGCCCCCTCGGGTTGATGAGGAGGATCTATTTCGGTGAGGGGGGAATCTACAGAAACCCTCGGCTGGTCAGGGAGAGAGAAGTTAGCAGCTCCGCCTCTGAGTACTCCATGCATTGCTAAGAAGCGGCTCAGAGAGGTGCAGGGGATATTAGCAAAGTGCAGGGAAGTTCACCTCCTGGGTCTCCAGGCTTTCGCAAGTTCTGGGACCTCTGCGCTCTGCTTCACTTCTCCCCTTCCCCAACCATAGCGCAGGGACCGTGGGTCTTGCTGACACAAGGTGGGGGCGGGTGGTCCCTTGGTTAGCCTCTTTGCAGAGGCATCTGTACTCTTTTCGGGGTGGAGTCTCAAATTCCGCCAGTGGCACATTAAGCGCTCTCTTCAGCTTTGGTCCGAGGCAAGCTGGCGCTGACCGTGGCCGGGACAAAGAAAGGGCCCACTAACCAAGTGAGCTCAGTGCTATGTCACCGTGTCGTGTGCGGTGGTGGCCCGTGCCCAGCGGCCCAGGCAGGAGGCGGTGCGCCCTAGGGGCAGCGCTGTTAGCCTCCTTAGCGCTGCTGTGGCTAGGTGTCGCGCGCCCCGAGCTCGCTCGCCTGACCCCGGGACTCCATCAGCTTGCTGGTACCAACGCATCCGTGCGCCCGGGATCTAGTCTGGAGCTGGAGGGTGGTGACGACGGAGAGGCCATGAGGACCGTGTGGTGCGCCTCAGCGCAGCCCCAGGTCCTTCCTCAGCAGCCCAAAGAGCCACGCTTTCGCACCTTCCTCCGTCACCGTCATTGTCGCTATTTCCCCCTGCTCAGCGACCACCCGGACAAGTGTGGAGGTCGGGTGAGGCTGCTGCTGGCCGTCAAGTCGGCACCTGAGCACGGTGATCGGCGAGAGGCTGTAAGGCGCACGTGGGGCCAAGAACTGACCGGCCCCGGGGTGGGCTCGGACGCCGCAGCCGTGCGCACAGTGTTCTTGCTGGGTAGAGGAGCGGCGGAAGAGGGGCCCAGCGGGGAGGTGCTTCGCCAGAGGCTGGAGCAGGAGGACCGGGTGCACGGGGATCTACTGCGCTGGGACTTCGATGACACCTTCTATAACCTCACACTCAAGGCTGTCAACTTCCTGCGCTGGTTCCAGCGTCGCTGCCCCAGTGTGGAATTCGTGTTCCAGGTAAGGGAGGGATCCCCATAGCGCCAGGCAAGAGGCAGGCAGAAACTGGGCATCTGCCACCTGCCTGCTCTGCTCACAGTCCATTCCTCTGCCAGGCTAAGAGCCAGAATGAGGGAGGGTCTCGTCTCAGGAAGGGCCCTGGATTGGATCGGCAAAGGGCTGGGAAGGGACGGACAGGTGGACTGGGCATTAAAGATTAGAGCCACATTAGCCTAGAGCAAGAAGAGATCTTGGGAGATCATCCTGTCCAACCTCCTCCTTTTACAGAGGAGAAAATTGAAGACTGGACAGACTTGTTCAAGGTCCTATGGCAAATTAGTGACAGAGCCAGTACTAAGACTCAGGTGGTGAAGAGTGGGGAGGAAGGGGTGGAAGATCCAAGAGCTCAGAAGGTATCAGGACTTGGAGAGGTTCGTGTCTGAGAGCTGGTGGAATGAGAGGAATAAATAGGTTGGAATACAGGGCAGGAAACTGAAGGATAACTCCTAATTTACCGAACTATGGGGATAATAGCAGGGCTACCCCCCAGAGAGGGACTGGGTAACTAAGTGAGAGAGTGCTGTGCCCATTGGAGTCGTGAAGGTGAGTTCAAATCCTGCCTCAGACACTTTTTAGCTCTGTGAACCTGGGGATGTCCCTTAATCTTGCTCATGCTCAGTTTCCTCATCTGTAAAATGGGGAGGTAGGTGCTAATAATAATAGCAACTAACCCCCCAGGGTTGTCCTAAGGATCAAATGAGAAAATATATGTTTGGTGCTTGGCAAACCTTAAGCAATGATCTCTATTCGGAGACTTGGATTTGGATTTCCTGACTGTCCTGCCCTACTTTTGTGATCTTCCAAGCCTCAGTAACCTCAGCAGTAAAAGGAGGAAGTTTGACTAGATTCCCTCTAACATTGCTTCCAGCCCTCAGTTCTATGAACTCATCGAGTGCTGACTTTGCTCAATTTACTTGTCCCCTTCTCGGCTTCGATTTCCTTAGCTTGAGGAATTGGGATAATAATATTTTCTCTATTTCATAAAGACTGTGAGAACTAAGTGAGATGTACTATAGACTATATGCTATGTATATGCCACTCGGCCAACAGGCCTTTATTATGCAACTACTCTGTGCCAACCACTGTGCCAAGTGCTGAAGATACAAAGGCAAAAGACAGTCCTTGCTCTCAAGGAACCCACAGACTAGTAGGGGAGATGTGTAAATAACCAGGTGTATGCAAGATATCCACAAGGTAGGTGTAGGGCAATTTCAGGGAGAAGGTGTTAGCTGCTGGGGGACCAGGAAAGACCTCTTGTGGAAGGTGGGATTTGAGCTGAGGCTTGAAGGAAGCCAGATTATTATTATTATGATATACTATTTTTATTATCATCTCACGTAATGCTCATAGCAACCCTCTGAGGTACCATAGAATGTCAGAGCTGGAAGGAAGCTGAGAAATCCTCCAGGATAATCTACTTTTTTTAAGATGTTAAAGTGCAGACCAGAAAAATAGAAATGACTTATTCTTGGTCTCCTGACTGAGGGCAAATATCAGTATTCCCATTTGACATGGAAAGAAACTGAGGCTCTAAGCAACTCTCATTCAAGCTGAGAACAGCTAGAGTGACCCAGCTGTGACTTTAATGTGGGTTTCTGATCCCCAGTCCAGCATCCCCCCCACCCAACCACTATATCCTGCTGCAGGCGACACAGATTGAGAGGAAGGGGGAGAATCAAATAATAATCATAGCTATTTGTATAGCTAATAATAATTTCTGTTTGAAGAGCACTTTAAGGTTTGCAAACTGTTTTACACATACTCTCCCATATGATTCTCCTGACCACCCTGACGTATGAAGATCAAGGGACCTCAAGTTTTGTAGGATATGGGGACAACACAGTGTCTGGCACAGTTGTCATTTCAGTTGTGTCTGACTTTTTGTGACCCTATTTTGGGGGTTTTCTTGGCAAAGATACTGGAGTGATTTGCCATTTCTTTCTCCAGCTCATTTTACAGAGGAGGAACTGAGGCAAACTGGGATAAGTGACTTGTCCAGGGTCACACAGGCTAGTATGTGTCTGAGGTCGAATATGAACTCATGACTATGTCTTCCTGATTCCAAGTCCACTGCTCTATGTGCTGTTCCACATATGCCTGCCATATAGTAAATACTTAATTGATTGAATAATTGATTGATTAGAGGATCCTAAGGTATTTTGTTGTAGTGGGATGGCAGGGGAGAAGCCAGTATCAGTCTATGTTGAGATGAGCTGGGTTTATCCCCAGGGTGACGATGATGTGTTTGTACATCCTGCCAATTTGCTGGAATTCCTACGCTCGCGACAGGGCGACCCTAGGCTGCCTCAGCTCTTTGTTGGGGACGTGATTCGCCGGGCCTGGCCCATTCGCAACCAGCACAGCAAGTATTACATCCCACCTGAGCTCTTCAATCAGCCTTACCCACCCTACGCTGGAGGGGGAGGCATCCTCATGGCAGCCCCGCTGCTTCGGCGCCTGCTGCCAGTCTCAGAGTATCTTCCCCTGTTCCCCATAGATGATGTCTTCCTGGGCATGTGCTTGAAGCGGCTTGGGGTGGTGCCTCAGGCTCACCCAGGCTTCCGTACTTTTGGCATTCACCGGTCGCGCACCAATCCCATGAACTGGGATCCCTGCTTCTACCGGGAACTGCTCATGGTGCACCAGCTGGGGCCCCCTGCCCTCATCAACATGTGGGAGGCCGTGCATAGCAAGGACCTGCACTGTGCCAAGACTGTCAGCTTCCTCTGAGTCTCTTCCCCCTCCCCCGCCAAAGGGAAGTCTCTCCATCTTACTTTGTGTCTACCTCAGTTCTTTGCAGGTGGAGTGTGACAAGCAGTAGAATTACTGACTTAGGTGTCAGAGGATCTGGATGCCAAATCTCCACTCTTTCTCCTGTGGGTCTATTTCCACACTGACACAGTAAGGGCTTGGGCTAGAGTCTAGATCTGGGATCAAGGATCCTTTGATGCTACCCCATTCTCCAGCCAGCTCTGATCCCAACCCTTAAACACCTGAGACTAGGAAAGACTTGCTTTGTAAAATCGTGCTTTGAAGGAGGAAGTGAGTGTTTGTGACTCCGCCTCAGCAGGGCTTTTTTCAGGATCTGGAAAAGACCAGGGCAGGGTTGAAGAGCAGTATAGACCCTTCTATTTTGAAGCAGTTTTGGGTAGCTGAATGAAAACTCTATTTGGAGACTGAGGACCTGGTTTCCAATCTAGCTCCGCCACATACCTGTTGTGAAACTTTGGGAAAGTTACTTTTTTCTGAGCCTCAGTTTCTGAGACGCTGAGGATCGATTGAGGTAATTGAGTGAAAAGCGCTTTGTAACCACAGATGCACAGAATGGGTTATAAAGTCTTTCCCAGGCCCATGCCAAAAGGGCAGGGCCTGAGATGCCCAAACATAATAGAAGGTATCTAGTGAGAGCCTTCTCTTCAAACAGATGGATGGACAGTTCTTAATCAGCCTGGCTTCCTTCTGCTCTAACTGGGGAGATGCTCTTCCTCCAGGTTACTATGGGCAGATAGAAAGTAGGCAGTTTTTCAATCATAGTAAAGCTGGCCTTTTGGAAGAAAAAGCTTAAAGGTACACCCGACATAGCTAACAGCCATTTCCCTCAGACAAGAAAAGGCTATATGCCCAGAAGGGAAGAGAGTTTAAATTCAATAGCACAGTTTGGTGATGCAGTCATTGAAACGGTGACAGCTGAGTCTTTGTCTTAGGATGTGGCCCAGGATTTCAAGAGTTGATCTTCCCCTCCCTTTCAACTGAAAAATCTAAACCGCAGTCTGCCAGAATTGTGCAATAAATCAGGTTCTAGCCACTGATCTTATTTGCTTGGAGAATTCCCTGTCACCATGGTGGCAGGCATCCTGTGGTTTCAAACACACCCACTCGTATTAGAAGCAGAGTTCTAGTGGCTATACCACAGGGTTGAAGAGAAAGCAGAAAATACATAAGAATGAATTCAACTTTCCCAAGTCCTCGGGGCCCTGCATTGTGCTTTGATGCCTTCCTTAGCTGATTGGTTTTAAAAATTTTTTGTGCCTGTCTTTCGTTTTTACAATACCCATGTTTCTCAATGTATTTCTTCTTCATTTCTTTCCTAGAGATCTGTCTTTTGTGACAAAGAATAAGAAAGAGGGGAAGTAGTTCGATAAAAGGCACAAACAGATCATCCGAGTCCTGTTGTATACAGTCTCATGCACATAAAATCCTCCACCTTTACCAAGTATTTACATGAGGTTTCTCATGAAATTGTTGATGTCTCGGAGTTTGGGCATCGGTTACAGTTCATACACTGAGAGACTCAGGGAGGGATCTTGAGAGATCGTTTAGCCTAGTCCCCTCAAAGCGAGGTCTACAGAAGTTAACAGCTTCCTGTTGCTGCCCCTTTGCCGGAGAAGAGAGAACGAAGATAAGTTTACAGCTGTGGCCTTTCCCCAAACCCCAGTCTTCCCAGCATCTCTCAGGGACTTAGTAATGGAGGCAGGGAACCGCTTTATGGTCTTGAGGCAGAAGGGTCTTTCACGTTTTTGTTTTATTTTCTCTTCTCTGGTGTTGAGTTTCTGCACCTGAAAAACAAGGGGATTGGACTAGATGGTGTCTGAGGTGTCTTTTCACTTGCTATGACGCTGTGATCTCTGTCGCTTACTAATTGCTTGGTTATGGTCGTCACCTCTGAATCAGTTTCCTTTTCTCTAAAATGAGGAAGCTGGCTTTGATGACCTATAAAGTCTTTTCCCGCTTCAAGTCTAGGATCCTATAAATAACTTCACCCCTCATGTGATTTTAATTCTTTAAGTGGGCTGGAAGAGCCAGATGGTTCTTCCCTAGCTCTTCTGTAAGGGTGTCCTGCTCCACAGAGATGGAACCTTGGACTGTATAAAGGACTGTGTCGCTCACCTGGGCAGTCCTAGGCAAAGAGCCGATGGAGGAATAGTTGCAGTTTTTGAGGCTATCTTGATGGACTTTGGGTACTCTGTTTCCCTATCAATTCCCAAACTGGAACAGAAGCAGAAGAGGTTTCCCAACTTGCTGCTAGCTGCAAAGGACCTGAGGAGCCCCCTTCTTGCAGTGGGTGCCATTTCTGAGAACCAAGCAACCCTGGGCCAAGAAGCCTGAAGAGAAACTTCTTGAATTTATGGTCATGCAAGAGAGGAAGGAAGCCCACATGAGGGACTGAGAAGAGTTTGGTCAGTTTTCTTTCCACTTGTAGTTAATGTCACCAATATAGCAAAGCAATATTTGCGCCAGGGAGCTTTCATGACCTCTTAAGGTACTGAGAAAAAAAGGGTGTTCATTCAGTGTGTTCCTCTTTTCTTGTGCCTTTTCTACTGATCTGGAACACTTTTGCAGAGTAAATGAATACAGACAGCTTTTAAATTAGCCATAGATTGGAATTTTAAAAAGCTGTTTTATAATTAGTTCAACTGGTTAGTAATTTTTGTAGCTTCTTGGTTTCTTATGAGACTGTAAATTATGGGAGTAGTAGGTCATATTAAATTTAAAATTCATTATTTAATCTTTGCCTTGCCTATTTTATTACATATTTGTGTGTATGTGTGTGTTTTTCTTGTTGTTCGGTTCTATCTTTAACAAGGCGTCATGATGAGTCTTTTACAGAACAATGAGGGAGGCCTGGAAACCTCCAGAGGCAGATTTGGCAGGTGGGTTGATGGTGAACGTTGGAAACTAATGGGCACTGCCAACGCACAGATGTACGGAGAGAAGTGTTAGTTAAACAGAAGCAGCTGGTCACACCTCACTTGCCAACCGTTGGTCTTCCAGGCATGTGAGGAGAGGCCCTTGTGAAAACAATGCCTTCTTCCAAAAAACCTTAGACCATCTCAAAATAAGATTGGGAAGGTGGGTTCATAGCCATCTTCAGCCACTAGGCTGAAGTTTCTGTGAGTGGTTCTCAACTTTCCTAATGCCATGACCCTTTAATACAGTTCCTCATGTTGTGGTGACCCCCAACCATAAAATTATTTTTGTTGCTACTTCATAACTGTAATTTTGCTACTGTTATGAATCGTAATGTAAATATCTGATATGCAGGTTATATTTTCATTGTTACAAACTGAACATAACCCACAGGTTGAGAACCGCTGAACTAGATACTAAGAGACTCAGTGACTCGGTTAAGTCCCCGGCATCTGTTTGGAGAATATGGAAATACTGGTGGGACCTCCGAGTTGGGGAAGACCTTGGGGGCCATCTAGTCTGATCTGCACCTCACCTGGAGCCCCCTCCACAACCAAAAATACCCACCTTCTACAAGAAGCCTTTCCCAGAAAAGGATCCATATGTACAAAAATATTTATTGCAGCTCTCTTTGTGGTTGCAAAAAACTGAAAATAAAGGGGATGCCCATCAATTGGGGAATGGCTGAACAAGCTATGGTATATGAATGTAATGGAATACTTTTGTGCTATAAGAAAAGGAGATGGACTTCATAATTACCTGGAGAGGCTTATACAAATTGATGCTAAGTGAGAAGAGCAGAACCAGGAAAAACCTGTACACAATCACAGACACATCGTACATATGATGACCAACCTTGATAAACTGGACTATCCTCAACAACGCACAGCTAAAGACAACTCTACAAGCCTCAGGATGGAAGGAGATATGTAAACTCAGAGAAAGATAT
>CM053582.1:87099518-87111620 GCA_028627135.1 Pseudochirops cupreus
GAGATAAAAAAAAAAGAAGCCTTTCCCAGACTCCCTCAGGGCCAATACCTTTCCTCTATTGATTATCTGACGTTGATCTGGTCTCTAGCTTACTTGTATGAAGTTGCTTGCATGTTGTCTCACCCATTAGACTGGGAACTCCCCCACAGTAGGGATTATATTTTTGCGTTTCTTTGTATTGCTGCTTAGCACAGTGGTTGACAGGTAGTAGGTAGTCGTTGATAAATTCTTGTTGACCTGACTTGACGGCATTTCCAATAACCCATTCCATTCTGGATAGCTCCACTGGTTAGTAAGCTTTTCCTTTAAAAAAAAAATCTGAATTTGAGATATTTTTTATTTCCACTTGTGCCTCATTCTGCCCTTTGAAAATAAGGAGAACAAGTCTAAATAAACCCTGTTTATTCCTCATAGATTGTGATTATTTTCATATCAAGTTTTCTCTTTCCCATGTCCCTCCCCCCACAAATATATAGAAACATATTAAACATAAACACACAAATATATAAACATCTACATAATAGTAGTATAGTGAAATTATATTAACAATATAATTTAGTTAACTGAATATTTTATATTTATAATATGCATATACAGGAGAGAACATAAGGAAATTGGAAAAAACAGATAAGGACAGCTTTAAATGTAATCTGGTAAAGTTATTACATACTTATTAAAAGTAAGTTATATATAATTTCGTTATTGTTCAGTTGTATCCGACTTCCTGACCCCATTTATATATATATATATATATATATATATATATATATATATATATATATATACACACACACACACACACACACACATATATACATACATATGTAGTCTTACCATCCTATCAGAATATAAGCCTCTTTAAAAAAATAATTTATTTTTAGTTTCAACATTCACTTTTATAAGATTTTGAGTTTTAAATTTTTTCTCTTTCCTTCTCCTCCCCCCTCATAAGACAGTGTGCAATCTGATATAGGCTGTACTTACACATTCACATTAAACATGTTTTCACATTAGTCATGATGGAAAGAAGAATTAGAACTAGTGGGAGGACCCACAAGAAAGAAGAAACAAAACAACAAAAGGAAAAGAGCAAATGGTATGCTTCCATCTGCATCCAGACTCCAGAGTGCCTGTTCTGTACGTGATTAGCATTTTCCATTGTGAGCGTTTTGGCTTGTCTTAGATCCTTGCGTTGCTGAGAAGGACCAAGTCTACCAAAGTCAGTCATGCACAATGTGGCTGTTACTGTGTTCAGTGTTCTCCTGGTTCTGCTCAGATTATAAACTTCTCAAGGAATCAGGGATTTGTTTCATATTTTACATTTGAATCCCCCCCCTCAAGCACTTAGCATTGACTTTTAGATCTTTCTCATCATACCCAACCTGTTGCCCAGGTCTGGCGGGTTTACCTTTGTAACATTTTCCCCAAACAACTCTTCTGACACTTAGTCCTCCAGTACCCTGTCCTACCACAGGCCCTCATTATCTCTAATCTGGACTTTTTTTTTTTTAAGGCAATCAGGGTTAAGTGATTTGCCCAGGGTGACACGACTAGTTGTGTCTGAGATTGGATTTGAAGTCAGGCCCTTCTGATTTCAGTATTGGTGCTCTATCGACTGAGCCGCTTAGCTGTCCCCTGCTCTGGACTATTGCAGTAGGCTACTGGTTGGTTTGCCTGCCACAACTATCTTCCTGCTCTAGTCTATCTTCCATTCATTCGTCAAAATGATTTTCCTACAGCTCAATCTGACCATGTCACCCCCTTTCCCCTCACTCACTCAGTTAACTCCTAAGGCTCCCTATTACCTTGAGAATCAAACATAAACTCCTCCATTCAAAGCCTTTCATAACCTGCCCCCTACCTTTTCCAATGTTCTTAAACTTTGCATCTCCTTTCCCCCAATGAGCTTTGATCCAGTGACATTGACCTTTTTGATGTTTCTCAAAGTAGACACTCCCTCTCTAGGCACTGGGCATTTTTGCTGGCCTCCCCATGCCTGGAATGCTTTCTCTTCTCTGCCTATTGTCTTCTCTGGCTTCCTTCAAGTCCCAGATGAAACCTCACTTTGTATGAGAAACCTTTCCCCTTTCCCAATCCTTCTTAATTCTAATGCCTTCCCTCTGTTAACTATTTGCTATTTATTCTACAGTGTACAGAGCACTGGGCCTGGAATCAGGAAGACTTGCATTCAAATCTAGCTTCAGACATTTCCTAGCTATGTGACCCTGGGCAAGTCACTTAACCCTGTTTGCCTCAACTTCCTCACCTGTAAAAAATGAGCTGGAGAAGGAAATGGCAGATCACTCTTGTCTTTGCTGGAAGCCCTGGATTTTGGCCTTGATGTTCCAAGGGGTTTTTATCTTGAGGTTTCTTTCAGGAATGGTGGATTCATTATTTTTCTACTTTGACCCCTAGTTGCCAAGAAAACCTCAAATGGGGTCACGAACAGGCTGGGGACCCGAAAACTTTCAGTGCTACTGAAGTGTCTGATCTGGAGCAGTCTTTTTGTTGCCCCCTCCCACCCCAATCTGGACTCTGCAAATTCCGGACAGGGGTTTGGGTCTGAGCAAGAGCAGACTACCATTACTCTATGCTATTAGTCAGCTGGAAAGCTCTGTGGGTCTAGAGCAGCGATTCTCAACCTGTGGGTTATGTTGAATTTAAATACATCCTGCATATCAGATATTTACATTACGATTCATAACAGTAGCAAAATTACAGTTATAAAGTAGCAATGAAGATAATTTTATGGTTGGGGGTCACCACAACATGAGCAAAAAAAAGGGTCGCGGCATTAGGAAGGTTGAGAATCACTGGTCTAGTGGTCGAACCGTCGGCTCCTTTGGTCTGGGATTCCTGCCTTGGTTATTCTTCTGTAGTCTGGGCTACATGATAGGGCTGAGATTTCGCTATATTCTTGCGGTCTGAGCCACACTGCTTCTTGCTTCTAAACTTCTTTCTTGGTACATCATGTGGGCTCATCTCCTTCTCAATCATCTCTGAATTGGTGTTCCAGAAGTGGGTAGCGTTTGTCAAAGCTATAGTTGGTACCCGTTGTGGTTCTGGGGCCTACTCTTACCCTGGCACAGTCTTTCCTCCTGGGTGCTTTAGACTCCATCCAAGTGTCCACATACTTCCCCCTCTCTCTCTGCTGCTCTGGGTTGGAGAGAAGACCATGGCTTTTTGTGGATTTCCCCACCAGGACTTGGTTGTGTATTTTCTAGGTCTATTTGGGGGAGTTTTGTGGAAGGGAGCTCAGGTCTACTGTACTACTTTGCTGTCTTGGCTCTCTCTGCCTCCAGGAGAACAACTCAACGTACAATTCTCAAAGTTCCCCTGCTTCTGGTTTTTTCTAGTCTTCAGCTGATTCTCTTCTTTGCATTTAAATATTTCAGTAAGTTTTTTATTGTGGCAACCCTATTGCTAGACCACTTTCCCAACTCTTCTCCACCCTCTAAAAAAAGGGAGGGGGGGCAGATAGGTGGCGCAGTGAATAGAGCACTGGCCCTGGAGTCAGGAGGACCTGAGTTCAAATTCAGCCTCAGACACTTGACACACTAGCTGTGTGACCTTGGGCAAGTCACTTAATCCCAATTGCCTTGCAATTGCTCCTCCAAAAAAAAACCCCAACCCCAAACAAAAACTTTTGTAATATAGTCAAGCGAAACAAGTCACCACACTGACTGTCTGAAAATGTATGTCTCATTCCGGAACTTGAGTCCGTTACCTTTCAGGAGTTCAGTGACATGCTTCATTACCAAGAGGCAGTTTGTGGTGCAGTGGATAGAGCCCTAGATCTGGAGTCAAAAAGACCTGAGTGCCAGTCCAGTCAGACACTTCTGGCCACGGGACCTTGGGCAAATCACTGAACCTCTGGATGCCTGCTTCCTCAACTGTAAACTGGAGATTAAATAGCACTGATCTCTCAGGGCTGTTAAGGGGCTGAGACATTTGCAAAAAAAGAAGTCCTTAGCCCAGAAGAGGCGCCACGCAACTATTAGTCCCCTTTCCTCTTCATCACTGGTCCTCTGCAGTCCCTGTTGGTCATTGTATTATTCAGTTCTTAAGTCTTTGAAAGTGGTTTTTCTTTACATTGTTACCATATAAGTCGTTCTCCTGTCTCTGCTCATTGTCCTCGGCCTTGGTTCATACACGTTCTGTTATTTCTCTGAAACTATCCCTTTGCTTCTTATAATGATATGGTTACATCCCTATTAATTTGTTCGGTTATTTCCCATTTAATGGATACTTTATTAGTTTCTAGTTCTTTGCTAAAACAAAAAGAAGTGAATGTGTGTGCACGTATATATGTATATGTACATGTGTATACATACATACATATATTTTACACACACACAAACATCTCTACGAGGTATAGGTTTAGTAGCTGTATCACTGAGTCAAAGAACATGCAGTCCCATAAAGGGTCTTTGCATTCCAGGGGAAGTAGAATGAGTTATTTGAGCTGTTATATTTTAGTATTAATATTCTCCTGCAAGTCCTAGATCTTTATGTAGTTCATCTGTGGTGGAGGAAATAAAGTTGTTCTAGACCCGATTCCCACACTGTACTATGGGTGCCTCTTCTGGAGGGAATCCCATTACTCATGTTTTGATGGGACCATACACACAAATATAAAACAAAGTTTTGTTTTAGAGATTTCTATGGAGTGAATCAGGGATGGAGGCCAAGCTAGAGAGAAAAACCTGACCCTTTTTCTTAGAGATTAACTTCTCTTCCTCCCCAACACCCTGAACTCCATTATATTTGAGACCAGTCCCTTCGAGCATCCCCCTGGGCTTTTGCATTTCTTAAAAGAGCAAATATGTCATTTAATAAGAGTTGTATCAAACTTAACATAAATCAACCAGTCTTTCATGTTCAAAATCCATATAATGCTCAGGATTTATTTGCATTGGGATTTCCAACATTGTTCAAAGACAGCTGTTTCCCTGCTGAAGTCCTATAGGAAAGTCTACACATGATGTTTCTTTTAGTTACTGTGTCACTGACGGGCCATCTAAAACCTTGGCAAGGGCACAGGAGAGTCAGTGCTGCAAACCCATCTTTTTATTTTGCCTGCCTACAGCCTCCTCATTCCATTCACAGGATTTCTGCCCCTGGCTGTAAGGCCGTGAGAGATCAACCCACAGGTGGAATCTGTGTTAAAGACATATGAAAGAGAAACGAGGATGTTTTTAAGAAATACCTAAATTGTATAGATTTAAAGGTGCCCAATAAGAGGAGATGGGCTGTTCTTTGAATTGATTTATTTCTTTTTGAAAGTGAATTGCATTTGCAAAAAATGAAAACCTAATTCAAAATAGCATGCCGAAGAACTCTTTTATTAGGTAGGACCCTTTACCAAATGGGAAAGAGCTTAAATCCACTTTAATTTACGGCTTATACAGCACTATCTCTGCCTCTGTCTCTCTCATACATACATACATACACACATCTATGTGTATATATAATATGTGTATACACACACACATACTGTCACAATGTGGAATGGGGTGACATTTACCATAGGAACATTTCTAAAGCAAATTTTGTTAACTAAATAACTATAATCTAGCAATTTAAAATAAATACATTTCTGTATAAAGATTTAAACAACATGGTTTCAAAATGGAAACATAATTACAAATCATATACAGTGCTAATATTAAGGTAACAAAACTGTACACTACAATTTTCATAAAGTGATGCATCTTTATATAAAAAACAAAGAGAGATTGATAATTAATCTCTATTAATAGGTTAACAGAGATTAATATTCCCTACTGGAGAACCCCAACTGAAGGTGAAAGGTTGCTATAACTGAGTATGCAAAAGATAAGTCTTTATAAAGTATAATTCCTCCATATGCAACAGATGACTGTCTTTATACTACATTGAGCTAATGCTGCTTGTACATTTGGTCAGTAATTTCTTGCCTTAGCAAAGATCTGAAGTTTTTTGAGGTTCTGCAGGAAAAGCCTGGGCTCGTTGGAAGGTGCAAACTTTCTGTATCAACACTGGCACTAATTTCTTCTTTTTCTAAGAAATTTTCTTCTAATTTTTTTAGGGTATTAGTGCTGAGCTAGCGTCAATATTATTCAACTGGAACAGGTCTAACTTAAGTGTAGTTTCTAACAACATAATTATTTTCTTAAGCTCTTAGAATAAAAATAGAAAACTTTATGAAGTGATCAATTATTAAATAAATATGCTTAAGATGGGGAGAGACTGATCTTTAAATAGTCAAACAAAAATGGTAAGTTGATTATCTTATAACCACTTCCGTAAAATAAAAACAAACAGAAAATTAGGATATTAAAAAGTAGCAAAATTATTTCAAAATTGCTACATCAAAAGCTCTGTTGCAGAAAACTCAGAGGTGTAATTCTCTGAAGAGTCAGTACCATGGAAAAAACCACATACCTTAAGCGATACTATGATGTAGACACAAATTTTTCATGAATGAAAATTCATTTATGAAGCCAATATTTCCAATTTCTGATGTTTTACTTCTGAATGATGTGACAGTTTATGGGGTTGCTTGACTTTTCTTCTGCTCCTTTAAAAACACAATTTCTTTAGGGAATCCTAAGAGGTGACCCATGGCTCTTAATGGAATCAACCATTACCAAGCAATCCTTCCTGCCTAATGACAGAACAGTTCAACTTTAGCCCAGTGGCCTGCTTATAACTTTTATCTTACCTTTTACCAGAATCTCCCTCGCCCCACCCCACCAAAAAGAAAGTCATTCTTTGGATAATGGAAATGCTTAACTGTACTATGAACACACAGAAAACAGCTGCAAAACTCATCTGGGTGAAGAGTAAATGTTCCCTTCACTGAACCAAGATGACACAGCTTAAAGAACAATTTTAAAGAACTTTAAAATATTAGAAAAAGCCAGCTGTCCTCTCTGAGACTCAAGTAATCACCACTAAAGAGCTGTGAAGACTTTGATACTATGTTCTTATTATGGACTGTTTAGTCTCACGTCTTATTTTTACATAAAATACCTTTATTTTAATGGAAAGCTTCATGGTAATTTTTACTTCCATAGTCTTCTAACAAGTCAGTCTTAAAAGGTGTAACTTTACCAAAGAGGGGATTTACAGACAAAGTTTCACAATTACTATGGTTGCCAGAAAAAGAATGCCTCCCCTTGATGCTCATGACACTTTTCTTGTTTCATAGAAGTAAACCAAACCAAAAATGTTTGCTGTCATAATATGTAAACTCATTCTTAATTAGCAATTTAAAAACCTCCAACAGGCTTCCACCGGTGATGAATTCATTTTGCCAGCCTTTTCTGAAAGAATGAGTGTGATTTCCAGGGAAAAGCATGATTCTTTGATCTTAATACAGGATCTGGTGATGGCTTCTTTCTAGGTTCTTAATCTGCTAGACAGAAGACTGGCTATTTAAGAAATAGCTATTTTAAAAAAATCTCCAGGCAGAACACCCAGTCAGAAAAGTTACTTTAGTCAAATACTGGCTGGTTTTTCATGGCTATTCCTTTATAAAGAAAGGGTCTTTGGCAATAGCCATTGAGAGGAAACCTGCTGGTTTACTGAGCTATTGTCAGAGCATGTCAGTTTGGAAAGCTTTTCCCTTCTTGTATTCAGAATGTCTCGAAATAAATGTTTTGGTAATTAAAGAAAAGGGCTTCTGTCCTTCTCGAGAGGTAAACTTCCTCTTCGAATTAGAGTATGGACGTCAAGGGCATGGGACAATGGTCCCAAATTACTGTGTGCTCAGCTGCTTCATGAATACCAGATACACATTTGTGTATGTCAGAAGCATCTTGGGGAAGACATTCTATGCCACATTGGAACATAACCAGCCCCAAATTTTACTTAATGTTTTTTAAGAAGAGTCAGTTTGATTTATATGTAGTCAGATGATTACATGATATCAACTAGAAAGCACTTTCATTATTTTTTAAAAAGGAGTATTTACACGTGTGATGACCTCAAAACCCCTCCCAAAAAAGGGCATAATATGGATACAAGTTTTGTCCTAATATTTACATTTGGGGGATTGACTATGTAGTCAGGACCAGGCATAATTCTGCTGCCCACAAAGCATAACTGGTAGAAAGCTACTTTCAGAGTAAGCCCAGTTATAGGGAGCACTGACTACAGATGGATCCTTGGTGGTTTTCTCCTGGAGATTTTCTTTCTTACTTTCACTTTCTGTGACAACGAGAAATGTGCTGGTGAGTTACCCCACCTCACTACATCTGACAGAAGGTGAACAGACAAAGCCACAATAAAGAAAAAAAAACATGACAGAATAAGCATAAAGCACGGCTCTAATGTAACAGCTCCCTCACCAACACCATGCTGGGCTGAGGTCAGGGGGCAGCAAGGTTCTGATGGCTAACGTCACTAGCGTTGTACCACACAGAGAGAAGCAGGTTTTGGTGGAGATTGGTTGGAAAAATGCATGTCATTTACTGTTAAGATTCTGAGAGCAACTAAAAAAGGATGTTGTTGTGACCCTGTCCCTCCTTGGTTCCCTGTCCTACTGGTCAGCTGCTGCTAACGCCCTCCACTTTAATGGCTGCTGATTCTGTTCTGAGACAACGGCATTCCTTTTGTTATCCAAGAGAGGATCAGCCATCGGGAAAGTTCGGATGCCATCAGGCCTCCTTTGTTCTATATGTGAGACGCAGCTCCTCTGGTTGAGCACAGACACATCCCTACATAAGGACTGACCGAGGAATCGTAACTCAGGGGAGGCTACTTCTGCAATTTAGGAAGGAACGACTGGGTAGGGCTGTGGCCACAAGGTGGATTTACAAGAAATGCTATGGAATCAGAAAACTTCCTCAGTCACTTATGGAGACAAGGGAAACAAAATACTTGTCATATGTCATCGTTTTGTATATGCCCTGCTAGTGCTTTTATTCAGGCCTCCTTTTGGGGTGGGGATCTTGCTTCCAAATTTGGATCCCGAAGTGCCCGATTTGGCCAGCACTGAGTCTACTGCTTTGCCTGCAGTGAAAACACACAGAAACGTTAAATACAAGCAGAGGATGAAAATGGAGACTCTTACGCATGAACTGTATCCCAAGAAAGGCTGTAATTGCATGCAATCTGATGAACTGAACCAATCACACTCTTGGGGTAGCGCTGGGCAGGGTGCACTGAGATTTGTGCTGATGGACAGAATCAGTCCAATAGGCCTGAATCCAAGTTGTGCCAATCAGTCATCTGGTGGCTGATCGGTGGGTAAGGAAAACTCACGAGCAGTCTGGATACGAATCCAAACTACCAGTAAAATGTGTAATAATCACTGGCAGCAGGAACGGAAAGACCAAAGACTGAACACAGTTTCATCCACATCCAGGAGACAACAGAACTGAGTCACATTTGTCTTGTCATTAGGATTAAAAAACCAGCAGCCACAATTAAATAAATAAATGATCACATTCTTCAGGCCTCCGATACCTGAATCATGAATTATGTTCATCCTAGGTATAATAAAGGGGCATCGTTGAAGTTTTTCCTGCTCAGAAGAAATTAAAAACCAAACAAAACATTTCTTTAAGTGGGTCACTTTGAACCAGCACATGCAAAGGCCATAATGAGGGTTATAAATTATGGAGCAGGCTTGTAAAAGGGTATCCCATGAATTCATGTTTTTAAATACACCTGTTTGGTCTTCTTGTTTTCAGCAGGACTCTCCACACACACACACACACACACACACACACACACACACACACACACACACACACACACACACACACACACACACCACACACACACACACGTGTGCAAAGTCAAACATATTCACCTGAAACTGATTCTGTAGGCCTTTAAAATGGCCATCACAGCCAGTCTGGCATACACCCATTCACTCACCCGCTCTCCCAGGATGACTAAATGCCCCCATGCCTGGCCAGCCCCATGCTAAGAGTTGTAGAGAAGACAATGATATATAAGACATGGCCCCCTGCCCTCATGAAGTTTATGTAGAAAAGTATTGTATCACTGAGGAGCAGCTTGCTTTACAGAGCAGTTTCTGATGGTAAAAAAAGAAAAAATCTGCTTGGTCTGCACCCCTTTGGCAGAAATACCCTACCCAGATGTGTGGCTTGTGTCTTCTGCAGGTAGTAGGCCTTGCGAAGGTTCATTGTGCAGCCTGCTGGCCCTGTCAGGTGAGATTTCCAGGCCTGAAAATCACAGAAGATGCGAGAAGTGAGTCACAGGGGCAGTAGAAACCTGGGCTGCCGGAGGTAATACCCAGGGTGGCCCCAGGGTCACCAGGCTAAGGAGGGACCGCTTGCCCATGGCCCAATATGACAGTTGAGTACCTACAGAAAGTCTCCTTCACTAAGTCTCCTCTGTTATGAAACCCTCTTATGTCCTTGGTTTCAGACCACAGTGAAAAGAAACCCTTCCTTGCTGAGCAGTTTCTTGTCCACATGTCATCCCATCAGCACTGGTGCTATACTATGGAGCTGCTTCACTGGGAAGCCAACACAGTCCTATGATTATTTTGGCTGAGTGGTGTGCACAACTCAAAACCAATGGTCAATCGGCTTCGAAAGAAAACAGCTACTGTGAGCTATAACTGGTTGGTAAATTAGAGAGAGTGTCCATGCAAAGTGAACTAGACCTGGAGCTGGAGGACCTGGGCTAGACTCAACTTCGGCCACTGGTTAAGTCATTTCTACTCTTTGGGCCTTGGGGCTAACAGTCAAAGAGACCCCAAATCAAACAACTTAGAGGTACCACCTTGAACCTACTGAAATGGAAAACAGTCATCAGAACCAATGTGAGTCAGTAGCAGAGGAGCTGTGTCACAATGGAACAGGAACAACCTATTCTAGTAACAACTGAGGTGGATCTTAGAGAGTTCAGGTCCTTTTGGATAGTACAGTTCAGGTTACTATATATACTTTAAAGTGCTAAAACGTCATTTCCTTTAAAATGCTGCATCATTGAGGCTTTTTCTGGCCTACCACAATTTTTGTAAAACTGTCAGGCATAGCTGAGAAATATATGAGCTTTTAAATTTCCATGCAGTAAACACCAGAGAAGTCACATTTAACTTTTCTAAAATTCAACTCAAGTATTTAGCTTCTTTCTTATCTTTTTCTTAGATCTGTCTAGGTGTGAAAGGGGCATATTGACATCCTCAACTATTATAGTTTTGCTGTCTATTTCCTCTATAATTTAATTAGCTTTTCCTTTTAAGTACTTAAAAGTTATGCAATTTAGTGCACATATATGGATGTATATTCCAGTACTTATATTTCCTTTAAGCATAATGTAGTTTCCCTGCTCATCTCTTTTAACCACATCTATTTGTACTGTTGGCTTGAGATCAGAACTGCCATCCCTACTTTTCTGAATGTTTTTGAAGCAAAACAAATTCTGCTCTAGTCTTTCATTTTAACTGCATGAATCTTTATATTTCAAGTATGTTTTTTGCAAACAATCTATTTTTGGATTTCATTCAGACATTTAAGAAATTTATTCTGATACATCCAATCAAAAGAAGAGGAGTAACAGAGGTCAACAGGGAAATGTATAATAAGAAAATATGAGTGGCAAAGCCCCAGAAGAAAAGGCGGACGACTGGAGGGACTCACTCATATTCTTGTGATGTCAAGAGAAATCAAAGAAGGGTCACTATTGGGGGGGCTCCCTGTGGGTGAACTCACAGGTGGACATAGACAAGAGTGGCATAGGAGAGATTGGCACAGAGGGGCTGCCTTCTCATCACTGAAGATACGGAAGTCTCTAAAATTACAGATCTAATCAAGTGTTTGGGAGCTTCTCAATTATTCTGAATTAGTGAGGCATGATGGTACGGCAAACAGGTAGGTAATTCAGATGTACAATTCTGGAACCTTATTTCAAAGATGAAGTTTAGTTCTAGTGATTAAGACCTTATCAGGGTGGTTCAGAACTAGGTCAGCAGGACTTGCGAATTAAGGAGAGTAAAGCAGTCCGGCCGAAAGGCCTCCAGAGCGGAAAAGCGAAAGGCAGAGGTTTTGCACCCGCCTCTGCGTTGTAGCTTCCCGCCCTCAGCCTGCAGACAGCAGGGGGACTAAGCGATTGTTCTGAGGCCAGTGCTCTCGC
>CM053582.1:87112120-87129358 GCA_028627135.1 Pseudochirops cupreus
GCATAGAAGAGTTGGGGGGAAGGGGGATGAAAGGTGGGATGATGGAGGGGAGGGCAGAGTGGGGGGGAGGGCTGATGAATGTTCACATTTCTGTAGAGGGATAGGGACAGGGTAGAGAGTGGATGGGGGGGGCAGGATAGGAAGAAGGGACATTTAATCAGATTCTCACAGTGTGCTCATTATGGAGAGGTTCTGCGTAATTTCACATGTTCAGCCTATATTTGATTGCTTGTGCTTCCAGTGGGGGTGGGTGGCGAGGGAGGAGGAGAAAGAATCTGGAATCTGGAGTTCCATAATCAAATGTTATGAATGTGTATCTATCTATCTATCTATATGCAATTATTATTATTATTATTATTATTGACTACATCCAACTGGAACTTGAGATACACAGGCACTGTGGTTGGGAGATCCATCCTGCCCTACCGAAAAGTGACATAGGAGAGAAGAGACTGGGGGAGGGGGAACACACTGGGATGGCTGTCTTGGGGTGGTGGGTGGGGGAAAGACGGGGAGAAAATATGTAACTCAAAATCTTGTGGAAATGAATAATGCAAAGTAAAATAAAATTAAAAAAAAAAAAGACCTTATCAGGGTTACTAGGGTTGAATGGAATAACTGTTCTGAAAGTCCAGATAAATTTATTCTGATTGGTAGGAGGAAAATTTCATACTATAATCACTCAGACTGTTTTTCAGACTGGTTATCTCAATTTCATTCAAAAATTAAGTATCATAAAGGCCAGAATTTGCTAGACTAATACTTAGACTCCTTACCTCCTCTCCTGGTGTAAAATTCTCGTGACACAATGGACACCGGTTTGCAAGTTTTTCTGGTCTGGCAGCTAAAATAACATAAGCAAAACGCTGTTGAGTTAACTAGACAGAATGTTATCAGTCATATACAGACACAGCAGTGGAAAGAGAGGTTGGGTAACCTGAGGCATTAACCCTCTCATGAGTAGAGAAGACCCTCTGTTTCCCAATCATACGCTCATTTTCCCAAGCACACTAAGCCCAGAGGAAAGACCACCATCACACCTTGCAAAGGACACGTGGATGTTATATAGGACTATCATCAAATATAACATTCAGGGCTGGTACACAGGAGGCACTCAGTAAATGCCTGTTGCATGTTGGACTAGATGAGATCTTCTTGAGAGTTCACAGACTGTTTATTCTATGTTTATCACAGGACTTCTGAGGGAGCAGGGACATCAGAGAGGTGACAAGAGGCCCAGGGAAGCTGGCTACATACGGTTGCAAGCTTTGATTTTTTTGTGTCTGGGCAGCTCTTCCTTTAAAACAGCTTCACTGCAGCGATGACACTTTCCAAACTCGTCTCTTTTGTCACACTCCATCAGCAAGTGCTCTGTCAGGCTGGCTATCTCAACCACCTAGAGTCAGAAACCAAAAACCGACAAAGCCTGTTAGTAACTGGGGACAAGGACAAGGTCCTGCTGGGTTTAAGCTTCTATTTCACATCAAGTCAGGATCGCCCTCCTGGCTTACACATGTGAGTGTATGCAGACACATGAATACACATTCTCTATGTGTTTAACACATATATAAACGAATTTGAGAAGGAAGTTCATCTTCCCTAACAACTATTTATTCCTTCCACCTGCAGGCTTAGACTCAGCCAACAAATACAAAGAAAAAAAATTTCTCACCTGTTTCTGTGCTAAAGAGTCATATATAAAAGGACATTTCAAAGGGGTAAGAAATAGAGAATGTAGGCTAGTGAGCACTTGCGGAATTCTCAGATCCTGATTTGGTTTGATATTATATTGTTAATATGTTGAATGTATACAAAGCTAAGCACAGCTTCCCATTTAGGATTTTGAAAAACTAAAACCATAGTAAATATACACATTTCATTCAGAGAAGGTCTGATTTTTCTAAAAATGTCTGGAAACATTTGGAACATAAGCCATTACCAAAGTATACCTAAGTATACTTACATATACATTCCCACCCTCCCTGAAACGACTAGATTTTTAACTGGTTGGCTGTTTCTAAGCAATTCGGAGGCTGCCACAGAACCATTGTTGGGAAAGTGGTCGATGTAAACTTTGTTACACAAAGTCTCAAGTTGCTATAGGCAAAGGTTATACTGGAAAGTAAGCATAATTACTGTTTAGCGTACACAAGTAGAACATACTCTGGAAACAATGATCACAAAAAAGTAGGTCTAAAAATTCCTTAGGTTTGTTTCTGAAGTACAGTTCACCTTGTGGCATCATTGCTGGAGAGTTGGAAGGGATGGATCTCACCTCTCATATGGTCCAACCCTTTCATTTTACAGTTGAGGAAACTTTAGTCCAGGAAGGCTGAGAGACCTGTCCAAGGTCAGGTAATAGCACCCAGAGATACAACTCTGATCATTAATTTCAATAAATGACACGAAGCAAAGACATCAAAATGGCTACAAACATGGGCCAAACAGAGTCTCTGCTAACTCCACAGGGCTGCTTGACATTGAGAGGATGAGGAGGTACATGGGTATGGAGAGCAGCTCTGCTGCCCTCAAGGAGTTGCTCCCCAAGGCAGACACTAGAGGAATGAGGGTCACTGGTAGACTGCCCTATCAGAACTCAAGAAGTGATTCTGAGGGATTATCGAGCTATTCTCTTTGCCTAGCACAAACCAAAGCCCAAGAGACGTGTGTGGGACAACCCAATTTTCAAAATTCTCTAAGAAAAGAGACATTTTTCCTCTAAACAGCTCCAGCATTTGGTTCCTTACAGCCGAGTTTAGTGCCTATTAGAAAGAGGAGTAAGAATTGTGTTTGTCATTTGTTCAATTAAATATTTTTTTTTAACTGGGGGGTAAAGCATCGGGGAAAAAAGACTGTGTAATGGAAAGAGCACTGGATTTGGAGTAAGGAGCATAAGGAGAGACAGGTTCAAATCCCTGGGTCAGTAGTTACTACTCAGGTAACCCTGGGCAAATCATCTCATCAGGCCTCAGTTTCCTCATCTGTAAAACTGGACAAGAGGGACTCCTCATAAGGTCCCTTCCAGTTCCAAATCTATAACCCAAGGGTACTTATGTTCCATTTCTTCCATCATTACTGAAAAGAAAGCAGACTGTTCTTGTAGTTTCATTAATAATTAGGTTATCAAATTCTGGCTTTTCTCCTAAGGACTTCTTTCTTGTTAAATGGGGCCTCCGCTCTTTTTCTGCCTTTCTTTGCCTTCTCATGAACTCTGACTAAATGATGCTCAGATGGGAACTGTGTTCAGTAGAATGCATGACCTGCTTGCAGTGTTCACATCTGGTCAACATGGGACAATGCTTCCAGTAGTGGAGATCCAAACCTTCTTCTGTGAATGAGTCATCTCTTTCCCCACAAAAGATGCAAAGACTAAAATAAACCAGGAAAAGAAATATGGATGAAAAATCTGTATGTTAACATTCATCCAGTCCTATTCAACTACCCTTTCTTAAACTTAATAATTCAATACAACAAAAGTCTATTAAGTGCCTACTATGTACAGGGCACTCTTCCACACAGACAAAAACCATAGTCTCTGTCCTCAAGGAGCTTTGATTTCACTAGGCAGATAGAAGACATACACAGGTAAGTGAACACATCCTGATTTGTAGAGGGAGCTGGCATTAACAAGCTGGGCTAAGGAGAGGTGGCACTTGGGTGGGTCACAGCTGGAGACGTACTAAACACATGCCAGACTACAGGTCGTAGGTGAAGATCCTGAGTCTGGGGAGAGACTCTCACATATGGGAAGCATCTCCTAGTCCAGTTTGGAATAGAAGAGTAAATGGAGAGTGATATGAAATAAGGTTAGAAATGTAAGGAGACTATGGAAGACCTCAAATACCAGGCTGAGGAAGTCTGTATTTCAGTCCATAAACATTAACTGCCTACCATGTTCCAGGCACTGTGCTAAGTGCTAGGGATATAGAAAGTCAAAAGTTAGTCCCTGCCCTCAAGGAGCTTACAATCTAATGGGATCTTAGAGGCAACAGGGCATCACTAAAAGTGTTTTTTTTTTTTTTAGCAGGGGGTGGCACAATCAGATCTGTACTTCGTTCTGGACCCTGGAGGATGGATTGTGGTGGAGAGACTAGAGGCAGGGAGACCAGCTGGGAAGTTATTACTGAGGTTCAGATGAGAAGTGATGAGGGCTTGAATTAGGGTGTTGGCTGTCTGAGAAGACAGATGTGAGAAGCCTAGAGATAATGGAAAGGTCTCTGCTGTCCAGGGGTGGCCTCAGCACAGTCTGTTCACCATGCAATGCTGACACTGTGACTTTCAGTTTGTACACAGAAAAGGCTAATCCAGATGGCAGGTTGTTGTCCTTACTGGAATTACAGAAGCATCAGAGATTCTAAGAGAATTCCGGGACTGGGTTGGGAGGTGGGGGTTGAGTTCAGTAGCCTTTGAGGGCCCTCCCAAATCAGAGATTTGATGACTCCAGAAGGGAAGAGTGAAGCACTGGAGTTCTGACAATGTTTGAATAACCCTGAGCAAGTCATTTGACTTCTGAGATGACTCAGTCTCTTAATCTATAAAAGGGGGTCATGACACTAGCCTTACGTGCCTTCCCAAAGGCTGTTCTAAAGAAAACTTTTTAGACATTTAAGTACCCAGTCATGTGAGCTATTGTGATTGTGTCACAAGGCAGATCATAAGAAAAATCTTGTCACAGGAAGGATAAGTGGGGCCCTAATTTCCAGGTTTCTTTAGATTTCACTGTGGCTATTTTGCATTCAGGAATAATCCTGTTACTTCATAACATTTTGAGTTTTTAATAGCGACTCCCTGATTGTTTGTAGTGGAAGAGGAAGAAATAAAAGGTTCATGACTTGTCCACTGTTAATATTGACTCAAGAAGAGAATTTTTCTGTTCCTTTCAGCTACTAAAAATGGGTTCAATAAACAATTACAACTGAACAATTAAGAGGGAATTTTTTTACATGCTGTTTTATGTCATCGCTGCTGCATTCTGAATAACCTAAAAAAGAGTTTTCCATGACTTTACTCACTAATCCAAATAATTTGCAACGGAGGCACGATCATCAGGAAAGTCTGGAGCATTAGGGTGACCTGCTTTCCTCTGGGGGTCATCTGCAGAAATGAGCAAAAGAAAAGATGTGATTTAAGTAAAGAGACTTCATTTCAACATTTCTTTTCAAAACTATCTATAATCAGTTTGGTTGGAAATGTTCTTTTGTCAATGTTCCTGACATTCAACATGCACAGGACCTATGGGAAGTAAAGTGGGCATCCCATGGAATGTTGTAAAAGAGAAAACAAACATGAGGTCATTCAAAGGCCTCATCCAGCAGTGTTTCCTCTGTGCAGGTGGCACAATGCACCTTCTACACACCTTGGTTCTTCACCTTTCTTGGGTCGCTTTCTTTGTCCTAAGATAAAAAAAAACAGAGAGGTCAAAGTTCTGTTGGCTAAACATGGGGCAACTCTTTGGTGATGAGCCCAGTCACTTGCCAAAGGGACATTTTCAGGTTATGGTCTAGGTAAGACCCAAGTATTCTGAGAGACAAAGTGTAGCAAAGACATCATTTGTATCAGAGGTAAGAGACCTGTAGGAACCGAGCTAAGTTTTCATGGCCTGATCCCGGCCCCTCCGTCAAATGCATCCTGTTATCTTATGCCCTTTCCCTCTTTCCTTTCTCTAGTCCTGTTTTAGTTCTCCATTGCTTGAGTTTGTCAATGACTTCCATGTGCAATGATTTAGAGTCCTAATGACAGCAGATGCGAAAAAGAGAATCCTACCAAAGGGAATCTGACAGAAAAATTAAAAATTAGTTACCTAGTACTAAATAAAAAAGAATCATATAGAGAGGGATAAAATTTTAGGTTCAGGTACTTCTGAACCCCAGCCCTAAGCCCTGACCATCATTCCTTTTTTGTTTTCTGTTTACCCCTTTATAATCATGGGAAACACTTTACTTACTTTACTGCCCTGCCCCCTCCCCCCACCTATCAGTGAAACTTCCTAAACACTGATATCTTTTATAAGACCTCTCAGAAAATAAGACTATCTTACAATACTTTTAGGTTGAAGTCAAATAACAAACATCAAGCATTTACCATATACAAGATACAAATAAAAACTGTTATCAAAGCAACATCTTAGTTATATTTTTAAATATATTTTTCTTTATTTCATGAATATTTCCCAATTATAATAAAATTTTTAACATTTATTTTTAAAAATGCTGAGTTCTAAATTCTCTCCCTGCCTCCTGCCCAATCCCTTCTTGAGATCCCATACAATTTGATAACGATTATACATGTGAATTCATGAAAAACTTATTTCCATATTAGCCACGCAACATCTCAGTTATAGACACCAATTGGTACTACTGGTGACGGCTACATCAGCTAGCTGATTCAGAAAATTCTGTATTTAATAGAATCTGTCATTAACTTGACAAGCAAAATATTTATGGGTTCTCTCCTGGAAAGTGCTATCTGTTTTGTTATAGAGAATTAGATACCGTGAAAGCATTCACTAAACTGAAATGGCATTTATAAAACTTCTCTCTCCCCTTCCATTTCTTTTTTTCCCCTTAAACTTATTGTCTAGAGTTAGACTTGCTAGTGGTGTCCATGGTCATTTTCCTCTGCCATGGCACCTGGGATGAAGATTTTGCTGGGACTCCACGTATACTAAGAATCATGTTTTTCCTTATTCTTTTTACGAGAAACTCTTTCTCTTGAGGAATTTAATGATTGAAACATGACAGTGTCATTGGTTTAAACTACAGAAGTCACGTAGTCTGGAATGAAGATCTGCACAGCATGCGATCCCATATATTACATCTGTGTAGCTGGTTCTCTCCGGTATGATTTCAATTATCTGGTTTAATCAGAATGTTTACTCTGAACTTTCTTTCTAATATGGACTTAAATAAACTCTTAGTATTCGAACTAATTCTGACATTTCTGCAGGCAGAAAAGTATCCTCTGAATTACGGAAAAGAGAAAAGCCTCCTGCCAATACTGATCCTATGGAAAGAAGATAACTTCACTTACACGTAAACCGCCTAGTGGGTTTCTCTCTGAAAATTTATGACAACTCAGACTCTAATCCCTAAGATGGACAACTAGACTATTTCACAAGTCATTTTTACTATCCAATGAGAAATGTTTATTTTAATGCATTTTATAAAAAAAAGAGAGACTCAAGAGAATTAAAGACCGCCACCTGACCTATGTGTCTACGTGAAGAGTAAGACAGGCAGGCGTGTATGTGAAGAGTAATTAAGTGGCCAAGGCTGAGTGTTTTAAGGTATCAAAGATGGACAGACCTTTTCAATTTGAGCTTCTGCCTGAATCTCTCTCAATGCTGTCAGTTGTACCTGCAGAACCTTTATTTCTTCTTTCTTTTGTTTTTCTGCTTCTTCTGTTGCTGCTTTTTTCTGAGCCTGTTAAAAAACCCATTAAAGTGTTTTCAGTGTTGTCTCAGGAAACAGGATGCAATGACTACATCTAAAAATGGCTTCTAACTTTTTACAACATTCTCTTAGATTAATGATGCATTCAGAGTGAAAAGTAAATTCTGTAGTTTAACTTGAAAAGGAAAACATTTTAAAATACATGAAATGACCCATGTCCCACATGTGGCCTCTGACCCAGCTCCTACATTTTTTCCAGCTGTAGATTCATGTTCCTCCTATTTGTTTAACTGGAAGACTAGGTGGGAATCTTCAAAACTGACCCTGACATGTGATGCTGGCGCTCTGCCGTCTATCTTTGCAAATCCCTCAAAAAGCGTCTTATAGAGAATGTTCTTGCGAGTGTTGCCATCGTCGGGAGGCAGGTACTCCAGAATTAGCATCCGATGTGTCTTATACATGTCCAAAATAATCTTAATAGCAATTTCTCGTATTTCGTAAATTCTGTGCTCTAGAGCACTCACTGAAAACTAAAAACAGAGGACAGGTTTACAATGAAGGGACACTGAAGGTTCTCCTCACCTGGGCAGTTCCAAGAGTCTTGAAGCTGGACCCCCCAGACCTCCAGTTTCGCCCTCCTCTGATCTACCTGCATAATACTGCTAGTGAAACATGGCTGTGCACATGAAAGTCCTTGAACAGCTCCCCACAGACTGCACAACAGAGTCCAGTCTCTTTGGTTTGGCAATCAAGAGCCTTCTCCAATCTATTTCTGACTTCTGTGTTATATGAGTCCTTTGACTCAGTCAAACAGAAATACCTCATTATTCTCTGAAAATGTCATGCACTCTCCCAAATCTTCACCTCTGCCCACACCGTCCTCTCTTCTTGACCCCTTTTTGGGACTTATCTAAATCCTAACTGCTAATCGAGACCTAGGATTCAACCTCAATTTCCAATCTGAGGCCTTCCTTCCTCCTTCCCCCGCCTCTCCCATCAGCCTACAAGAAGCATTCCTCTTTCCTCTAACCTCCTGAAGCACTTTCTGGGCAGTCGGAACCCAGCTGGCACAAGCCACTTGGTCCAGGTCTTCATCTTTATATAAAGCAGCAATAAATGTTGTGAGGGACTCGTGCTCTGGGTAAGAGATGGATGAACATCTCTCTCCTCCAGGGTGTCTTCTGATCAAACAACCCACTGAGGAGCAGCAGCAGCAGCAGCGCTGCACAGGGCTCTTACCCGCATCACATTGTCGACAGTAAATCCAGAGCTTTCAGTCCCCAGGTCTTTTAACAACCGTGCCAGTAAGTCTGCCTGACTCACTGCCAGATGAGTTGAAGAATTCTGTTTTAATGGTTGAACTAAGTAAGTTGGAATAATTTGGAGGGGCTTAATTTCCTTACACAGAGCCAGTTCCTAAAAAAGAAGGGCATAATTTTGTTAACTCTACTAGGAAATCCTAGCTGTGATTTAACATTGATTTAGAAGAACTTTTATGATATAATACCACCCAATAAAGATGAGAGAAATAGAAAATTAAATAGTTTGTGAGGAAATCAGATGTGATTGAGAAGCTTATTATTATAATCCAATTAAAAAAGCTCAAACTCTAAGTGTGGTAATTGAACTCTTGATCATTTGAGGATTTATTTTATCATTTAGGGTATGGGGAAATGGGAACATTTAATGGAAAATTTGAATTTTTTTGCTCCTATCATTGATTGTTCTCATAAAATCAATTTAATAAATGCTAATAAATTTAAGCTACAGCAGTTTTGTTGATAGTATTCTTATCATTTAGGCATTAAATGCCAATGGGGATGGTGGCAGTGTGGGTTTGTCCTCAGCTTAGTGTGAGTACTAATAGGATGAGTAAAATTAAAAGTATTCGTCATGTATAAACATGGAAAAAATCTAAGTATTACCATGTATGCTACTGACATTTACACTTGTAATAATCACTATTTTGTAAAGAAAGAAACGTCATTTCAACAGACATTCATTAAAGGCCCATTATATGCAAGGTATTTTCTTAGGCACTGGGATTGCAAAAATGAAGAATAATGCTGACCCTGGCCCCCTGACACTTGTGAGAAGATGAATAACTAAATAACCGTAATACTGGTTAGAAAGTGATCAGGCACAGAGGAGAGGTAGGGGTATGAGAGACTCAAAGGTGAGAATATCCCTTTTTGCTTGTGATCAGAGAAGGCAGAATTTGAACCATGAAGGAAAAAGACTTCAACAGGCAGAGATTAGGGGATGGTCCTTTCCCAGAAAGGACAGTCATTGAGGGAAGAGAGGGTAAGGAGAGCTTGGATGATAGCAAGTAGAACTGAATGTGTCTGAAGTATTAGTAGGTGACAAAGAATATGCTGTGAAGCAAGGTGGGCTGAGGTAGGGAAAACTCTGAGCTTGGGAACAGAGACTTTATTTAGCAGGCAGTGAGAAACTAGTGAAGGTCTTTGAGCAGGAGCACAACATGACTAGAGTGTCTGTCAGAACTGTCTTGGCAGTAGTATTAGAGAGGGACTATGGATGGAGATGGCAGAAACTGAAGGTAAGGCGACGGGGTAGGAGGCTGTTATAAGAGGTAAGGAGAGACTGAAATAGCGAAGTGGCAGTGAGAGTGGGAAAGCAGGAATGGACTCACGAGATATTAGGGAGCAGAAGCAGCACTGGATGTGGGGGTGAAGTAGAGAAAAGAACCAAGGAATACTGAGACTCTGAGCCCAGGTAACTGGAAGGGTCATGTGTTGTCACCAGACACAGAGAACTCAGGCAGGGATGCACATTTTATAAGTGATACCTGGGCACTACAGCGGTGGAATGTTAAAAACTGGCTGGTTATAAAAAATCAGTGTTGACCTTTTTTTCCTCTTTTGTGTTTTTGGCTACATTAAAACACAGGTTATTTTTTCTCCTCCTTTTAAAGTGAATGTTACATGCTCTGACTTTAAAACAAAAGCTGTATTTATTTTCTCAATCCCTTTCAAGTATATAGCTACCGGGTAAACAGTACCCTAAGATAATGGGTACCTCTGGAATAAAACTAACAAGCTCCCACAGTTTTTTTAACTTATAAGTCAAAAAAAATCTAGAGTAAAAATCTTTTTTTCCTTTGCCCAAAGTCTGGATGTGTGCCACAGTAAATAATCAAAAGTCAATGCCTCCAGTGATGCCCTCCTGGGCACGTGCTTAAACCTTGGGCACGTGCTTAAACCTTGGGCACACAGGAGCGGCGGTTCCATTTTCTCACATCCTTTGGAGAAAACAGCCTGTAATCCTCCAGTATTTGGGCAGAAATCACTCTCTGCCAGGAGAAAAATAAGCAATGTGCTGTCTGATTGGACTGACTGTCTGATTGATCATGTGTTTTATTTCTAATGCAGTTTTATCTCGAGACTTGCTGTGAGTCTGCTAATGGGACTGGGCCAAACAGATAACTGAAAGAAAAGGAAGACAATTTTCATGCTATTAAAAGCAGACTGTGTGCCAGAATCATGGCTACTTCTGGGTTTGTGCCTTTGCCCCTGTTTTTCTAACCACCCACTCATTGTCCCACAGGCTGACAATGGGAGGCCCCATCAAAGCCTCATAGCCCATTCACAGCTAATGTCGAAAGGAGCACAGTCCAGCTTCTCTCGGTAACAGCATGCAGCTGCTTGAGGCAGAGACGCTCAAAGGTAAACACTGAGAAGGTTTTTGAGGATTACCTGCTCTGAGTCACAGGAGGTTTTTACCTGAATAAAGTTTGCTGTCATGATGCGGAGGCGAGCAGACGAGTCCCCAGTTCTAGTCAGCAGATTGGGAAGAGTCTTCTCCACAGAGAGGGTGGTTTCTGGCTTTCCAAGCTTATGCTTAGGAATATATTGTGTGATGATCATTTTTAATAATTTCAGTGATGCTTGAAAGACCTTTTTAAAACAACAACAACAACAACCGGAGACATGTACACAAACTGCAACAGAAAACCCAGGGTCTGGCTATCCAAGAATCTGCTTCCATTCAACAAGTGGGCACTAAGCAAGGTCTTGTGCACGGGGGATGCAGGGACCAAAATGAAATGGCTTTGGCTCTCCAGGAGCTTTCATCCATTGGGAGAAGTTGGGGAGAACATGTCCACGGAAAAGTCAACAGCAATATTTATAAAACAAGTATCAAATAATAATAGGCACGGAAAGGGGAGCCCTAACGAGAATGAGGGGAACCAAGAAAGGCCTTCAGGGAGGTGGTGGTGTGAAGTGGAGCCCTGAGCTCCAAGAGGCGGTCTGGGGAGGAAGAAGAGCATTCCAGGTAGGGGGTGGTAACCTGTGCAAAGGCGAGGAGATGGGAAATGGAAGGAGGGGTTTGGCATCTATGGAAAATGTGGACTATTTCAGTAAAGGCTACAGATTGTCCAGAGGGCTGAAGAGGCCAGTCAAGAACCAACATTAAGGGACTCAAACCGTCCTCCTCCTTCTTGAATCCCTCTACCGTTTTTCATGTTGGGCTACAAGAACATTCCTTTTTGTTTAAATGCTGTTTCCTAAGGGAAGGCAAACCCCTGTGGGCAGGGAGAGGGTCACTTATCACATCCATCTGGACTCCAAAGAGTTTCAGCACTAACTCAAAAAGTCAAACTCATCTTTCATATTACACAGGTTTCACGAAAATAAAGATACAAGTCATGCTATTATGCCTGAAACAAATTTTTGTAAACTATTAAATGAAATCTGCTTCCAGGCAGTATGGAGAAAACCAAAACTGGCTTGATGTTGTTGTCAAACTCAAGATTAAACAGGACTTCAAAAAAAGGCAACTTCCCACTCTTTCATTTCTTTTTGGAGGGGGGAAAGCAGGGCAATTGGGGTTAAGTGACTTGCCCAAGGTCACACCACTAGCATGTCAAGTGTCTGAGGCCATATTTGAACAGGTCCTTCTGTCTCCAGGGTTGGTGCTCTATTCACTGTGCCACCTATCCATTCTTTTTACTTAGAATTAAAGGACATTATCATTCATCCACTTTTTGTACTACATGGAATTCACTGGTTCCAGAGAAGCCTAATCCTTGCTTATGTAATTATTCTGGAGTTGAGAAAAAAACTGTCCATTTACACATTGTTCAATTTGGTGTGGTGTCTATTACGCAATCACACTGAGAATGTGGAGGCCTATATGCCTGGCAGCAGAGAGTACAGTTACTCACTGAAGGCACGAGGTCCTTGATGGCTCTTCTTATTAGAAAGACAGTGGCTCTGAGAAGGTTCTTTAGGTCTTCCTTTGGTGTTCCAACAGGTATCATCATGAGTTTGTTATACAATGAGAGCAATGCATCTTCTCGGTATGACCAGGTCTTAGAATAAGCTCCAGCAACCTAATGCAAAGAAAAATCTCATTTTTTACATAAAATGAAAAATTCAAATTGCTGGTTACATCTATAGCATAATAGTATTTGAGATTTCTTTTTATTTATTCAAAAAATATTTGGAGTAGGAGGTTTTAAAATGAATAAAGCACTTAAAGCCTGGAAACCCCTATCATAAAATTACTATAGGATAAATATGTATTTTGAAGAAAAATAATGTGAAACAGGAAAAAACAAATGAAATGAAAAACTTTACTGGTAAAAAAATTAGCCTGGGAAAAACTTGATCGAGAGAAGTATTTTAGAGACAATAACCTACAAAAATCCAAGAAGACCCTTTCTAAAGGGAGAAAGCTGTTTTTTTTCTCTATTTTTTAATCTGGATGATATGACTACAGTAACTGCTAGCTCTGCTGATAATACTTTTTTTTTTTGGAGGGGAGAAGGCAGGGCAATTGGAGTTAAATGACTTGCCCAAGGTCATACAGCTAGCAAGTGTGTCAAGTATCTGATGCTGGATTTGAACTCAGGTCCTCCTGACTCCAGGCTGGTGCTCTATTCACTGAACCACCTAGCTGCCCCAAACTCTGTTGATATTAAAAACAAAAAGGGATTTGTTTTGAACAGAATTCAGTCCAGCCACTTTTCAGTCATGTCTGACTCTTTGTGATATCATTTGGGGTTTTCTTGGCAGAGATACTAGAATGGTTTGCCATTTCCTTCTTCAACTCATTTTACAGATAAGGAAACTGAGGCAAACAAGGTCAAGTGACTTGCCCAGGGTCACACAGCTAGGAAGTGTTTGAGGTCATATTTGAACTCAGGAAGATGATGCTTCCTGAATCCAGGCCCAACACCCTATGTACTATGGTGCCACCTTAAATTTTAGTTTTAATATCTGATAACTTAATGTATTTTATAATTAAAACATTTCCATTCACTAAGGGATTTTATAAGTCAAATCACCATTCAGATGACTAATACCAAGCTTTATGAGCATTTATTTTTTTTTACCAGAGTTTCTCCCAGCACTTCAATGGCAGAACTGGCCTCTCTCAATGCTTTCCCGGTCAGCGGCTCTGGCTCTCCTGCAATGTTGCCTTTTGGAACCAGACCGACATCTTCTTCAATCTTCTCTGGTTCCACATACATTTCTCCATGTTGCTTAAGAACAGCTGGAAGAGGTCTTTCATCATAAGGCAATAAATCAACCTGAAAATGAATGAAAATAAAATCATTTTAAACGTCTCTTATCCTCTGATCTTCTGCTCTGTGGTTTCTCCCTCATTTCCTCACCCTCTGTTGTAATGTTCTCTAAACAAAGGTTATATCTGAAAGATATCAGTTTAAGCCATACCTGATATAGAATTTATCAACATTACTACTCTAGAACAATTCAATACATATATGACTCTTAACTCAGGAAAAGTCGATTATGGCTCTATGTACTTTAATACTTTCTATATGTAGCCAAGGTGTTATAAAATCTTCCTTAATTATTATTTATTTACCACTAAAAGTCTAAGTTCAACAAGAGATTAAATCACTAAAGCAGTGTCAAAGTAAAAAAAAATTAGTTGATACTGACAAAGTCTCCATTATTTTACTGTAATGGCAAGTGAAGTCTATGCTTGGGGGGTTGTTTGGTCATTTTTCAGTCATGTCCAACCCTTTGTGACCCCATTTGGGGGTTTCTTGTCAGATACTGGAGTGGTTTGTCATTTCCTTCTCCAGCTCATTTTACAGATGAGGAGACTGAGGCAAACGAGGTGAAGTGACTTGCCCAGGGGCACACAGCTAGGAAGTGTCTGAGGTCCCACTTGAACTCAGGAAGGTGAGCCTTCCTCATTCCTGATCGCTCTATCTACTACACCTAGATGCCTGTATGCTTGGTGATATACAATAATTCTGAATGTATTCATTCACCTGGTAGTCTAATGTTCCCATTTAAAGAAGGAAATCAGATGCTAGACAGACAGCTTTCAATTTTTAAAAATAAATTATTTATTAAAAGTCTACTACACATAGCTTTGGCCATGTCATTTCTTTTAATACTACAACGATTTAATACAGAAATACTTAGCTAGCTCATGTTTTCAAATTAATCCCTATTTGCAAAACAAATCAGACATTTGTTTGCATGAAATGCATATACAACCTATTATGTGTATTTAATGGAAAATATTATTTACATGGTAAATATAAATATATTATATATCATATTAGATAATATATAAATAGCAAATATAAGTAAATATAAACATAGTAAATATAATTATAGAAAAGAAGAAGGATGGTGGGATCACAAGCTAAGTGTGAAAGGACTGACAGTCACATGGTCTAATCCCTTTATTTTGTAGGTGAGGATTTGAACCTAGGCTCTGTCACAAGCCAGAGCTCAGTCTCTCACACAGGTGATGCAGACCAGTATTAAAGACCAAAGGGAGGTTCAGAGTGAAGTCCAAAGAGGTGGACATGGAAGGTGATGCTTCTTTTGGATCTGACAAGGAAAAAAGCTTCTGCTTCAGAGAACACGCTGGCCCAGGGCCTGGCCCACAGTAGGTGCTTAGCAATACTTGGTAACTGAGTCACACTATGGACTAAGGAGATGCACTCAAAAGCTGGGGGCTGGGGGAGGAGAAGGAGGGTCTCTGTGGTATCGGTGATCAAGTATCAATTAAATCTGGCCTGATGACTCCTTTGGGTCCAGGCAGAGCAACCCTGGCTTTGAGCTACTTACATTGATCTTTGAAAGAGAATCTGAGGCTGACAGCTGGCCCACAGCGGCTTGCTGTTTAGGGGGAACATTCAGAGAAGTGTGAAGCTGAGTCTTGGCCGGGGGGATTGCTTCCACGTAGGGTTTTTCTGTTCGCTCCTCCCGGCGCAGTGGTGACTGGGCAGACTTCTGCAGGCAGGGGCTGCCAGAACGCACCACGGGCATGAGGGGAAAATCAAAAGGCTTTTGAATCTAGAAAGAGAAATAGGAACTTAGCTTAAAAATATTTTTTTCTTCACTACGTAACAAATGTTTTAGCAGCTCTGAGACTAAACCCTCAAGCACACAGCACATGTTAAGAGCTAGTGTTTCTGCACTGAGGATGATCTGGCGGGTACATAATATGCCAATACAACTGTATACTCATTGTGTTGGCCATACACATGGCAGCATATAAGCATCTAGAACACAAAATCATGAATCTGATTAAATCACAAAGCCTCTTATAAGCACAGGAATGGAGGTTCTTTAATTAAGCCTTCCCCTTTGTACTTTAGTTAGCTGTGTAGTTGTCTATTTTTCCCCTACCACGCAGTGTAGATGCTCAGGGCCAGGACTATGTCTTGTGTATCTCTGTACCTTCACAGAGCGAAAAGTGTAACTGGTTATTTTTTAAAAAATGTATGTCAGCAAGCATTTTTGAGAAGGGATAGGGTCAAAGGAGAAAGTGGAATAAATGGGGGGTGGGATGGGATGGAGGGAAATATAGTTAGTCTTCCACAATATAACTACTATGGAAATTATTTGGGTAACAACACATGTACAATCTATATTGAATTGCTTGTCTTCCCGGTGGGGGTGGATGAGGAGGGAAGAGGGGAAGAAAATCTGAAACTCAGAGTTTTAAAAACAAATGTTTAAAAATTGGTTTTTTTACATGCAACTGGGAAATAGGACATACAGACACTGGGGTATAGAAACCCATCTTGCCCCATTAGAAAGTTAAGGGGGTGAGGGGGATGATATAAGAGAGAGCAGATTGGGAGAAGGAGTATTCAGTAGGCTTGCTATTTGGGGTGGGGGGTAGGGAAAAGGCAGGGAGAGAAAAATTTTAACTCAAAATCTTGTGAAAATTAATGTTGAAAACTAAAAATAAATAAATTAATAAAAAAATAAAATAAAATAAAAATGTATGTCAAGTGAATGAATGAATGTTTTGTTAAATATTTGTGTTAAAATATGTTTACAGACCATCTGTGCAACTTCTGCCCATCAGCCTTAAAGCTGACTGTCCCAGAAATGGCATAAATCCTGATCTGTCATTTGGTATAGTGACTTACCATCTCGGAATCTAGGAGATTGTGGAGTTCCAGCTGCTGGTATACTTTGGCGCGATATTGCTCCATCTGCTGTTTCTTCTCTTTGGCAAGGTCATAGTCTTCTTTCTCCACAGCACAGCGCTTTTCTACATCGTACCTGCCAAGACGCTCCCCAACCTGAAAGGCAGAAATTTCACTTTCAATTTCAAGTTTCAATTCAGTAAAGTGATATAGGAGTTGAGACTATCTGCAAATATTGGCTGTATTGAGAAGGTAAAAATATTATTTTGTTCTACTGACTTTTTTTGCCTAGGGTCACATAGCTAATAAGTGTCCAGTATGTGAGGCCAGATTTGAAGTCACGTCCTCCTGACTCCAAGGGCTGGTGCTCTATTCACTAGCAATCCAGATACCCATTTTATTGACTATTAAGAAACCCTCTATGGGGCAGAGCCAAGATGGCGG
>CM053582.1:87129858-87155497 GCA_028627135.1 Pseudochirops cupreus
GCAAGTTGCTTAATGCTAATTGCCCCCCCCCCCCCCAAAAAAAGAAACCCTCTAAGCCACCTAAATTTCCTCTTTAACTTATATTATCCTCTAATTTTTAAATTATTCTTTCTTACAATGGCCAGAAACAAAATAATGAAGTATCTTAGTATCACAGGTTGACATACAATCCAACTCCTAGGTGTCGGACGTTCCCTTTCTGTTAAGAAGTTTTTACTTGCTTTGCTAAGTGATGTGGCTTTTTTTTACATGCTCACATCAATGCATGAGGGTCAGGCCTAGCTAGAGGCATGCTAACCAGGTTCGACTGTTTGAGCTCAAGAAGGACTCTGGCACTTAACAGCTGTATGAGACTTAGAAAAAGTCACTTAACCTCTGTATGCCTTGGTTTCCTCATCTGTAAGATGGAGACCATAACAGCACCTTTCTCCCAGGGTTGCTGTGAGGACCAAATGAGACCGTATTTGTAAAGCACTTAGTTAGTGTATTGTGTCTAGCTCACAAGAGGCACTATGGAAGCGCTAGCTACTGTTACTATTACAATTATTTTCTTCCCACTCAATCTACCTTTTGCAGATCAGCAATAGCCTGTTTCAGTTTCTTGGCGTGATCATAGCGCTCTTTTTGGACAGCCTCTCGTTTCTTCTCATCTAACCTGCGGATTATTTGTGCAACTTCTGGATCCTGGTACATATCAAAGGCTAAATCATCCAGGGGAGAAATATAGTCGGGTTTCCTGAGGGAAAAACAGCAAATATTAAAAAAAATAATTTTAATAATTTAAAAAGTATTATTTATTGACTATTCTATAAAAGTACTTTGTGTACTGGAAAGTGTCAGATATGTATGACTTATCATCACAGCTTTAGGGAATACAAAAGCAGTATAAAACATGGTCTCCACTTTCAAGAAGTCTATTGTAATCTTGGGAAGCCAAAGATAACTTACATGAAGCAATTAGAGAAGAATATATACAAATAGTTGCTAAATTGGGTGGTAGAGACTATAAAGTATTAAAGGAAGTCAGAGGCACAGGAGTCTTAATATATTCTGTATCTTTTAGCCATCCAATCAAGTCATATTCCTGATTATACTGCTATATATTTCCTTCTCCATCCTAGAGTGCTGTAAACGGTTGCCACAGTCAAATTCTTACAATAAAACCAATTCAGCTACTGCTAAATTTCTGCTATATGTCAAATTTCATGCTGTAGTGGAAAGAACATGGGATCTGGAGTCAGAGGACTTGCTTACAATCCTGACTTTGCCCCTTATTACCCTAGTGACCTTAGGCAATTTGACCTGATAATGACAATAGAGGCCTATTGTCATCTCAGAGCATGTAGCCAAGACATAAATAAAGAGAACCTCTCAAGACTCATCGATATGGAGGGCAACTACCCATTTTTGGTGATTCTTATGGGCAAAAGTGACAAGGCAGAAGGAATCTAACAAGTACTGGCCATTATTATCAAGTCTTGAGCAAGGAAACGAAGATAACAGGGAACAGACTGTGGTTTCTTCAAAGCTGTCCACTGGAATCAAGAGACATAAAAAGAAAAATTGGTTTGTAAAGTGAAGAGTTGGCTCAGAATGTGGTATCTGACAATGAGATTTGGACTTCTGGACCACAGCTTAAAATAAAGTGATGACAGACTCCTGGCCAAAGAAGGAATATAGCTGACAAAGGCTGGGGATAATGTATTTTCCTGAAGCGTTGCAAATTTAATGAAAAGAACTTTAGACTAAAAAGGATGGGAGGCAGGGACAACTGTCTGTGTATATCTTCCAAGCTAGATGCCAAAGATAACAGTGATGAGGGATTAGTAGTCAAGGCAGTCAGGAATTCAAGGGAAACAAAAACAAGGAAGGATTTGGTAATAAACTCATGGCCTCAAATGTTTATATACAAATGGTTCATTCCGGAATTGAGCAAAAGGAATTAGCAAGGAGAAAAAATTGACCTTAGAGGTATCAGAGAGTTGTCTAGATAAAAACCATGATGCTGTAGATGGGGATACATTAACCCAAAGAAACGGGAGGTGGGGTGAAGTAGCATTATATATCAGGGTTAGATTTTGAAGAAATCCAAGTCTTCAAGGGAGGAAGGATGGTGGAAAACATCTGAATAAAGGTCAACAATGGTGGAAGAAACAGAAGACTACAGATCATGTCTGAATAGAAAGAGGCAATAAATGAGAAATCTGGGAAATGGATCACAACTCTGGTGCAGGAGCAAGATCCAATTATGAAGAAACACTTCAATTATCTAGACATCTGCTGGAGCGCTCTTTCTCTGCCAAAAGTAGGGCAACTAACTCCCTGACTTGCTTTAATGCTAATTTCATCCTTCAAAAGTTTGAGGAACCAACAAGAGGACATTTTCTTCTGGATTTGACACTACTAGAGAGGAACTAGTTGATTGGTGGTAAAGGACAGGAGCCTTGGGGGAAAGTGACCACTCCATCCTAGGGTGTGTGACAGAGAGAAAAAAGTTGTTCAGAGTCTGACACCCATCTCAAACTTGGGGAAAGGAGATTTCAAAAGGCCCAGAAGAAGGATAGAGAAGATCTCATGTATTATATTCTTGCAGGGGAAATTAGTCAAGGAAGGATGGGAAACTGACAAAAAGGAAATTCTGAAAGAAAAAAAGGAATTTGTCTCAAGAGGCTCATATGGATGATGCAGACATAAGGCTAACCAACCACAACTAAGATTTAAAAACAGAAATGTCCAAAAGATGGTAATAGGATAAACAGAAAAGGGTGCCAAAGTCCTGTAAATGTAATGTTAGGAACGGTGGAGCTCAGAATGAACTGATGCCATCAGGAAGCTATAGGAAACAAGAAGGTTTTTTGTTGTCATTTTGTTTTAAAATCTACACTGGGAGGAAAGGGAGGGAGAGAGAGAACCAAGGCTTGGAGTGGTCAGGTCAGTGATAACCAAGAACACGGAAAAGGCCGAGCTGCTCGATGCTTATTCACTTTGGTTTTCTTTGTGTACTGTAAAGGTGTACCGACATCAAAGGATGACCGAGGAAACGGCAACTGAACCCTCGGCACCTATGAGAATTTCAGATCATTTTGTCCAAATGAACTACATCCTTGTGTCCTGAAAAGACAGAAAAGAATGAAAGAAAGGAAGAGAGAGAGAAGGAGGGGAGAAAGGAAGAAATGAGAATGAAAGAAGAAAGAAAAGAAAAAAGAAAAAGGGAGAAAAGAAGAAAAAAAAGAACAAATATTTATGAAGTGTTTGCTGCATAACAGGTACTGTGCTGAGTGCTGGCAATGCCATGGTAACATGGTAGCAGTTTTAATTACTGAATTTTTCTCTGGAATATTTGAAAGATCATGGAAAATGGGGGAGGTACCACAAGAGTGAAGAAGAGCAAATGTTCTCCTGGATTTCCAAAAAGGGAAAATAAAAAAGTCTCCAAATTATAGATCAGTGAGCTTGACTTTGATTCCTGAGTGAGTTATGGAAAGCAAAGAAAAGCAGGATGACAAAGAGCAAGCAGGGCTTCATCCAGCACAGGTCACATGAGTCTTACCTTATTTCCTTTTTTGACTATTATTAAACTAGTTGCTTAAGTTTAGCTCAATTTTAGCAAGGTTCCTGATAAAGGGTTTCAGACTCTTCTTGTGGCAAAGATGGAGAGATGGGGACTAGCTGTTAATATGAATGGATGTATTCAAGGCCCATTGACTTGCTTTAATGCTAATTTCATCCTTCAAAAGTTTGAGGAACCAACAAGAGGACATTTTCTTCTGGATTTGACACTACTAAAGAGGAACTAGTTGATTGGTGGTAAAGGATAGGAGGCTTGGGGGAAAGTGACCACTCCATCCTAGGGTGTGTGACAGAGAGAAAAAAGTTGTTCAGAGTCTGACACCCATCTCAAACTTGGGGAAAGGAGATTTCAAAAGGCCCAGAAGGGTAGAGAAGATCTCATGTATTATATTCTTGCAGGGGAAATTAGTCAAGGAAGGATGGGAAACTGAGAAAAAGTGTGGCAGGAGGTATCCAGAGCAGTGTCTCGGGGCTTGGTGCTGATCTGGCCTCTTCCACAACTGTGTCAATGACTTGGACAAGGGCAGATATGGGGAGCTCAGCCAAGAGGCAGAAGCCATGGATCTGGAAGGGATGGCTAACACACTAGATGACTGAGTCAGGATCCAAAAAGATTTTGGTAGACTACAGCACTGAGCAGATTCGAATGAGAGGAAATTCAATAGATATAAATGCAAAGGATTACATCTGTGTTAAAGAAAATCAACTTCCCAACTCCAGGCCTGGACAGACAGAGCCTGAAAGCAGTTGGTTTGAGAGAGATCATCTGGACCTCTGAGCTGACTGCAGACTTAGAATGGGTTAGGAGAGAAGGGCCTGAGGCTACAGAGAGGCACAACTTTCAGGAAGGAGGTGATAATTAGTCTGTCCTCTTCCCTGGCCAGACTGCATCTCACATATTGCATTCAGTTCTAGGCACACTGTTCTAAGAACGACACTGAGAACTTGGAGACCATCACTGGTGGAAGGTAACCAGGATGGTGAAGTTCCTGGAGGCCAAGTCATGTAAGCATGAATTGAAGGAACCGGGAGTGAATCTGACAGCATGTGACATGCATATTCAAGGACAGAAAGGGCTGTTGTGTGGAAGAAGGGCTCAATATTTTGTCTGGTCTTGGATGTCAGGACTAGGGACTATGGTTAAATGTTGCAAAAAACCAAATTTAGGCTTGATGTCGCAAACAAACTTCCCAGAAATTGGAGCTGTCCCAGAAGAGAAAGGGCTGCCCCGGGACAAGGTATGTTCCCTCTCCTCGGAGGACTTTAATAAAGGCTGGATGGCTGCCATTGTTGGGGTCATCACAGGGAGGATTCCTTTCAGATATAGGCTGGACTTAATGACTTCTGTGGTCCTTCCCAAATTTAAAATCCCAAGATTGTGGAATTATCACAAAGCTCATCTTCACTGAATCTCTGAGGCTGGAGAAAACCAGTGGGGGCAGGGGCCCGGAAAAGAAAGGGGAGTTTCCTTCTTCAGAATATTTGTGACTTGTCCTGCACCTCAGGCTACCCTCTGTACTTGTGGATAAATGGCCTTGGGACAGTTGCTTGTTGCTATTGAATCCCTAAATCACAGGCAGAAAAGTAGACTAGGGAGGTGGGAGTGGCAAATCTTAGGGAGTAGTAACAATGAAATAGTCTGGACTTCTCTGGGTTGTGTGGCTGTGTATCTTTAACTTCTTAGCAGCATCTGATAAATTCAATTGTCTAGAGCAGTGGTTCTCAACCTTCCTAACGCTGACCCTTTAATACTCGTATGTGGGTGTGTCTGCATGTGGGCGGACCCACCTGGAGACGGATAGAGGAGCAGTGTCTCAGCTCCTAAGACCATCGGAAATATGTGTTTTCTGATGGTCTTAGGTGACCCCTGTGACCCCTGTGAAAGGGTCATTCCATTCCCAAAAGGGCTTCGACCCACAGGTTGAGAACCGCTGCTCTAAACAGAAGAACAATCTAAAGTATATGATCATCTTTGAAAAGTAATATAATGTTTCTTTTTAAATTCCTGACCTTAATCAGTAAATATATTTATGACAATCCAATTATTGGCTTATTGAGAAGTGAGGAGACCATAGGGCACACAAAACCAGGATTCTAAGGAAATGATTCCTATTTCTGTAATAGTTCCAGCTTCCTGGGAAAATGGTTACACAAAGTCATCTTCCTAAAGGGGCAATATTCTTACCCAAGAAATGATCCATCTAATCCTGATTCCTCTGAATTCTGTCCAAGATAATGGTCAATCAACTTTTCTCTGGAGCTCTTTGGAGACAAGAAAAAATTTATTTTAATAACACAGAAGATTACATGCTAAAAACAGAGAAACTATGTTTTTAAGACAGCATCACTTAATGCCCCAAGAATTCAGAATGGCTCACTGTCCCTTGTTTACTGAAGAAAGAGCCAGAAATGCCAGATGAAAGAAAAACTTCATTTTTAATACAGGAGTTAAAACTGGCCACCTTATAGTAAATTTTGTTGTTTTTTTTGCATGACAGTTTGATTACATTTTTTTTTCAAGAAACACTTTCATTTAGAAATAAATTTTTTTCCTTTGGAGTTTTACTTCCCAAACTTACAATATTGCTTTCATCGCTGCAGTCTGCAGGGTCCCCGATGATATTAACTGCCACTAAAGCAACCTAAAATAAATTCAAAACAACAGAAATGAAACACAAAGGGTATGAAGCATTGTGGTCCTTTTAAAACAAACTACCAATTTCATTTTTCTCTAAATTACACATAAGTGACTATTAAAAAGCCGAATTTAAAGGACTAATAACTTCTTCATCTGCCAAAAGCTAGAATACTTAATATATAAAATGACTGTTCATGTTGTAGGCTGGACATAAAATAATATTTTAATATTAAAAAAAATTTAATGAACTTTCAAAATTCCAGTTTGGTGGGGGGAGGAAGGAGAAAAAAGAACCAAAATATAAAAAATGCACAGCAGAGAACAAAAGAAAACTTACAAGGAAGCAAAGAAAAGGTGGACAGCTCTGAACACAATGTGTAGTATTTATTATATAGGATTTCTTAAAATGGAAATTTACTCTTGTATAATTTGAATCTTCTCTTATGTTCTGCTGTGCACATGGAAATTTCTAAAAATTTTCTATTTAAGTTTTAATATTTAAGTTTATAATATTACTTTTTCTTTTCTTATTATGTATTTAAGTTTAAAATAAATTAATAAAAATTAAAAATGTTTCAATTTCATTTAGGAAAAGAAAAACTGAAACCCAAAATAATAAAAACTTTGGTCTCCACAGTAGCCAGGGTCCAAGTTGGGCTGTTACAATTCTTCCTACCTTGTCTTTAATGCTATTAATATATCATTCACACTTTAAAAATACCTTAGATTCCCATCAGTCACAAATTTCAATATTTTCAGGATTTGTGGCTGCACTGACATCTATGCCTCTGGGTTTTAGGAAGTGGTTGCTGTAGCTGAAAAGCTCCTCACCTAGTGGCCTGCTCAAGAGTGAGAAGCTGCTATTAATTCTGCTAAGTTGGGTCTCAGATAACAACATATATTCCACTGCTGGGGCCTGACTCAAAGTATTTCCAGCTTGGGAAGCCCTGTCAGGGTCCTGCACTTTGTAGGCAGTCTTTGAGAAGGTAAGGTCACTTCCAGACCACATCAATTTCACAGGTATTTTGCAAAGAAAAGAAACAGAAATGAAAAGCCTAGAGTTTTACTAATTATTTGGAAATATGTGGATGAAACTTGCTAAAACCATGTTAATTAGAATATGTTTTAAAACAGCTATGAAAATAGTTAACCCCCTAACTTAAGTATTCAAGTCACATCTCTAAGCCAGAGAGAACCACTCAAGGGAATCACAAACAGCCTTGATTTCCCAGAAGACCATTCTCAATGCTTTGGAAATGGCAAAACCTGATGCTTTTAGTTTCTTGCCATAGAGATTGGTTAGGAAAGTAAAACAAATGCCCATGTTTTACAATTCTGGCTCAATTTTGTTATTCTATACAGAGACAGTCAAAAAGCTTATCTTATGTGTTCAGAAGCTTGTGTGTCACTTGTGACAAGGAGGGGTATGTGTGGCAAATCTTTGTAATCCTTTGCTCACACAGGGTGGGGTTAAAATCCATTTCCATCTTCAATTTGCAAGAGCAGAAACTGTTAAGAATAAGAAGTCAGGGGTACTGATGGGATTCTAGAACAATCTATCATTTACAAATAATGCTTTCAATTTTTGACCAGGACAATCATTTCATAGAAGTTTGGTGAAGTTTAAATTCAGTTTGAGATTCTTTTATGAAGGATGCTATGTTTCAGGAAAATTTGGAAGGGTTTGCTTTGAAAATGAAATCATGTCTTTCATATCCCAAAGAATATGAACCGTTCTCAAAAGAAGAATCACAAACTATTAACAACCATATGAAAGAATGCTCCAATTCACCAATTATAAGAAAAATGTAAATTGAAACAACTATCAGATTTTATTTTACACATAGCAACTTGGTAAAGATGACAAAAGTCGGGAATGGTTGATGCAGGAGGAGCTAGGGGAAGGTAGGCACACTGGTGACTCATGGTCAGCAGAGCGGTGCATCAATATAATAACTTTGGAGAGTAATCTGGAATCATGCCATCAAAATGACCAAAACGTACATATCCTTTGACTCAGAGATCTCATTACTAGGCATATGCCCCCCCAACCCCAGGAGTCACTGACAAGGAGAAAGGCTACATACACTCCAAAATATTTATAGCAACACTTTTTGTAGAAGCTAAGAATTGTAAACAAAGTTTAGCCCACTGCCAAACAAACTGTAACGCATGACCATAATGGAATATTACTGTGGAATGGAATTACTAATGGAATACTACTTAAGAAATGATGAACACAGAGAATCATGAATTACTGCATTACTTCACACACAGTGAAATAAGCAGTCAAGGAAACAATAAACAATGATTCCAACAAAGTAAATGGAAAAACCCACCACCACAAAACACCAAAAGTGAACGTAGCAAAATTCACAAGGACCAAGCACGGCCTCAAAGCAGAGATCTGAGAAGACCGCGCCTGTATAACACGGCATGTTTTCCGACTCTGGTGATGTATGGATCAGTTTTGTCAATTATTTTAAAAATGGTATTGTTACATGGAAAGGCTCTTTGGGGAGAGGCAGAAGGAGGATACTTGAGAGGAATTTTAATGATGTAAAAGCAAAAGGCACCAAAAAAGTATTTTTTAAAAAAGAAAGCGAAATCACGATATAGTATTTTGACCATATCAGACAAAAAATTTTAAAAGGGTGTTAAAGCTAGGGAGGAAGACTGATTAATCTTACCTGGCTATACAAGTTGTATCTATTGACATGGTTTTTATGAAAAATCAACTTGAGAAATTGTCCTACGGCATCCACATAAACCGATTTTAGTTCTCGAGCCTTACATCCTGTCTTTTCATTGTCACAGAGAGACACATAACTGCAAGGACCAAACAAAATTAAACAATTTTATTTCTATAAGCATGTGCAATTAAGTAAATTGTTCCTTTGTTCCCACTGGATACTCAGGTTAAAAACCAAACCAAATACCCAATGCAGTAAAAACTGGGGAAAAAAAAAGAATCATCATATAAGAATGAGTAACTGGATTATTGTCTGGAGCAACAGACTTCTTAGAGAAAAAGCTCTATATCTAAAAAGCCAAATGAGAACCAGTAATAAAAGTTAGCATGGTAATGTGGTTTAAATATTTTAAAAGCGCAAAGGAATAAACTAACAATGTTATGTCAATATGATCTTAGTTGGCAGTTTATACCAAGAGTCAATCTTTATTTTATGTAGCGCCAGGAACACATTCTTGAGTGATAATTCAGCTTTTAGGAATTATGTTCTTTCTACGTGCACAGCTATTGCCTATTCATGAATAGGGAATGAACTATCAGACTAAACCAAACTATATTTTCATTATTATTAAAAGCACACAAAACAAATACCAAAGCTCTGTGTCTAAGAAATAATGCAAATTTTGACCTAGTGAGAAATTCAGATTGTAAGACTAACTAAAGTTAAGAATTAACTTTGTACTTTCATTCTCACCCAAGTCTTCGAAACCGCTCTGCTTGATATGGTGCAAAGTATTCAGGCAAACTGTCGCTAATGTAGAACTCAATTTTACTGGAAATCATATACTGGTGAGCAAGTAACTGAAGTTTTCGAACTCGGCATCTTTCCACCATCTGAAGGACAATTTCTTGGGGAAACTGGCAAAATCTGAAAGAGAATGTTTCTTCTTTGAACTTTCACTGCAAATTAAGTTTGTATTTATAGACTTGCCTTCTAGAGTGCCACTTGACTTGAGAATTTTCAGTGAAACATTCTGAAATCCTTAACTTCCTAACTAAGCAAAGTATGTTGGGATCAAAAGATTCCATCCAGGAGTAAATGCCCTCTAAAGGATGGCATGATGATTGGCTGAAGGAACTGAGTATAGTTATCCCAGAGTGGAAGAGATCAAACAGGGACCAGATCATTCTTTTCAAGAATCTGAAGGGCTGTTTCCACAGAAGAAAGGTTAGAGTTGTTCTTGGTCTGAGGGTCAAACTAGGAGCAAAATGGAGAAGCCACAAAAAGACAACAAAATGGGCTTCTACCCCTTGGAATGAGCTCTCCTGAACTTGCAGAGTTAACTCTGTCCCAGTCTTGGGAGACTTCATTGAAGAATACTATCCCCTGCCTTCCTGGGACATGTCCAACCTCAGGGAATTTGCCTGTGTTGAAGACAGGGGCCATTGGGACACACTTAGCTGAGACTCAGTGGTAAACAAGCAGTATGTATTTTATGTAGGTTAATGTTCTAGAGTCAAGGCAAGTCTAGGTATTGCCCACCTTAAGAAAACACCTTATCAACTTACAAAACATATAAGCAGAGATATCTCTGGTATTATCAGAATTTGTTCATTAGTTTCAGTCATGACAGATTCTTTGTGATCCCATTTGAGGTTTTCTTGGCAGAGACACTGAAGTGGTTTGCCATTTCTGTCTCCAACTCATTTTATAGATGAGGAAACTAAGGCAAATAGAGTGCAGTGACTTGTCCAGGCTCACAAGCTAGTAAGTGACTGAAACCAGATTTGAACTCAGGAAGAGAAGTCTTCCTGACTCCCAGTAGGGTGTCTATACACTGTACCACCCAGCCACCCTATCATCAGGATGAGTCCTTTCCATGGTAGGGTCTCTCATGTATACAAGTGGCTTGAAAAACCCAAACAAGTCCTTAGTGGAAAGCTAAAGAGCTGAATATCCAGTTGGCTCCTGTCAACATTAGGCCACAGTAACTGACAAGCTCTGACTCAGCAAGCATTTATCACATGCCAACTGAGCATCAAGTATAGCGAAGACCCCCGGAATGCAAATACAGAGATGACAGACCTTTTAATGCAGGTGAAGATGGTACACAAAGAACCTATGAGCCAAGGGCAAGAGAGGGTTAGGTAAAGTACACTTAGTGGTTCTGAGATGTCAGCCAGCTGGGGTCTCTGTTCACTGATGGAGACCATAGCCCCAAACTCCCCACCCCAAGCCACTTAGAAGATGATCTTGGTGCTATGGCAGTGACTTTCATCACTAGCCTTTCTGCTTTCAGCTAGGCTGGCTCCAACATGACAGATACACAATCTGTCTCAGCTAACCTGGTCTAGACTAGAGCTTGGTGAGAGCAAAGAGAGCATGAGCCCCAGTGACAAAGTCTTTAAGAGCCCAGAGTCACCTTGGAACCGCTGTAAAATGCCATTAGTGAGGGACAAAAAAGTGAGTCAATTTAAAACAAGTCAACTGGTACTCAACTTTTTAACATGACATATGCTTGTATGAATCATTTTAACATATCAAATGCAGGAATTTCCATTCAGATTTGGGAAACAAATCTCCTTCCTTTGATGGTAACAAAGCTGGTCAGATACACCCAAGAACAGAGAAGAGGTCAACTGTACAAATAGTACAACGAGACGTTATAAGGATGACAGAAAGTAGAAAAAGGATCACTCTCTTGAACAAAAAGTAACCCAGAAAGAGGACCTAAGATTTTAGAAACAGACTGAAGTCCGAGGTGTGGTAGTAGGATAAGGAGCACTCATATAGGTTTTAAGATACAGTTGAAATGCATCTATGATTAAGGGGGGTGTTATTTAAAGGCAGGCAGGTTACTATCACTTAAACTGCAATGGAGGCAGGTCTTATGATCACTTCACAGATTTTTGATCATTTAATTTACAATGAAATTAGGGGACTGAAATTCAAGACAACACACGCTGCCCCTAAGTAACAGAATGTGGTTACCTCACCCTCCATTTCTTTTTAATTCATAATACCTTGGTGATCTCCATCCATTAACAGTTGGTGCATGGACCATTAATTCTTTTGCACTGAAACCATCTTCGTGTCCGGATGAACTGACGACTACAAACCCAATCTTGTGTGGCATTCTGTACAGTTGCACTGTTCATAAAAATAAACAAGAATTTTTTTAAGTAAAAGAACCCATAGAAATATTAGAATTATGACAATAATTGTTATTAATTCCTATCATGACTTAATTTAGACATGAAGTAATTCAGCCTGATTTCAGGAAAACAAAATTAAAATAATTCTCACGAATTATTTTCTTTAAAATAGTTTCTAAACATTTTTTCCTCTACCTATTTCTATAGACAGCTTTAATTTTATTATACAAGGTAGCATTATTTTTCGTTTTACCTTTTCTAAAGCTAAAAAAGTTACACGGGCTATATAAGGAGAAAAGATAATCTAACCAATGGGACAACTGTCTACTAAAGAAAAAAGTGAGAGTAGAGAAGAAAAAAATAGGAAAGCAGGGATCAATCAGAATTCTAGCCTAAAAATTTGTTGAATGTAATTTTACTGAATAATTATTTGATTTTAAGGTCAATGTATTTGGAGGGCAAAGAAGCATCCATGAGTAAAATCTCATCACAAGCAGGCAGTGAATTATATATATGAAATTACTTGGTGGTTTTCTGTTAATCCTAATATAAAAATATGATCACTGGAAACAGCATGATATAATGGCGTGCTTGACTTGGAAGCAGGAAGACTTGCCTTCAAATTCAGCCTCTAAAACACTTCTTAGGTTTGTGTTTTGCCCATGGGCATTTAACATCTAAGCTTCCTCATCTGTAAAATGGGAATAGTATCTGAAGTCATGTAAGTCAAGCACTGTTCAAAAATTAACAAGCTGTGTAAAGAGCAGTTACCCATGTGACCTTCACTTGGCCAAGCTTCAGTGTCTTCACCTGCAAACGGCATTGTCACTCTCTGTTCTGACAGGCTGTTGCAAGGCTTCAATAGTAACATATATCCAGGTGCTTTATAAGATTATACAGCACTGTATCAGAGTGTAAGGTCATGATCTGGCACTGGGGATGCTTACTGGACGGCACGAATGCTAGTAAATGAACACCAGACTGCTAACCATTATTGAAGATCTAGTCAGGGTTATCCTTATTGCCACGCGTGCTAATGACGCTGCTATGATACTCCACAAGATTCAATCCTGCTAGCATGAAGCCTCCTGCTACCAACATAGATCCCAACTTCTCTGCCTTCAGAACTGTTGTGAAACAAAACCAGCCCCTGGTCATTGGCCCTCCTTCTTTTGATCTGCCTCTGACTTTGGCTAGGCTGACCTTTAGACAGAGGGTGCTACACCCATAATCAAAGCCTTTCCGGCCTGCTTGGACCTGCCGGAGCTAGCTCTCCACTGGCATAGCCTTCAGAAGTCAAAGTCAGCACCATCCTGAGGCAATTAATGTAGCATGAATTTAGAGTACTCATTTTTTCTTTATTTTTAGTTTTAATAACATTCTCCTTTAATACCCTTTAATAATACTCTCTTTTCCTCCACTCTCCTCCCCACCCACAGAGAAGGGGAGAGAAGTATGATACCCATTATACATGTGAAACATACATGCAAAACATGTTTCCACATTAGCCTAGTGCAGTACAACTTTAGCAGGGGATAATAATGACGAGGATAAGAATGTTGGTGATAATGCTATACAAAATTTGCTATGGGATAAAAAATGAAAAAAAAAACCACATGGTGAATAGGTCCAGCTAAGCCACAACAATGAAAGGGGGCATTAAGGAAATCAGCCTGGTTTTAGAAAATGCTCAGTACCAGACAGCGAGGAAGGGGGTCACTGAAAAACATTGTTAGCAATGACTAAAGATTTGAAGTCGCCCATGAAAACAAGACTTCAGCATTTTTGAATCCCAGTCCCCTCTGGGTACCTCCATCTTCTGGAAGTGACTCAATGCTCTGAGAAGCTATGGCACCGAAATGTAAGCTTCAGTAGGTCTCTCCAAGATGGCGGACCAGCTGGGGGGGAGACCATGTGATGACTCCCCCTCCGCCCCAACTACAGCATCTAATTGTCTACTAAGGCTGTGTGTGGGTGTGTGTATGTATGTGTGTATGTGTACATGTGTGGGGTGTGTTTGGGTGAGGTGTGCATGCGAACATGTATACACATATGTAATATGCATGTGTGTGTATGTGGTGGGATAGAGGATGTGGACTTTGGAAAGGGAATTGATGGAGCAGACATATCACTGAAACCAGGTCTTTCAAAATGATCCGAGTTCTGAAGTGGAAAAACCCATCAATATAGAAATCCCACATTGATAGGACATGCTGTGGTTGCTAAAGTGCTTTATCTACCTTTTCTAATCTGACCCTCTGAAGTGGAGAAAAGAAGGATCTATTTATTCCTAATTTACCAATGAAGAAAGTGTGACTTAAGAGAGGCTAAGACACCCAGGAATGGTTACATAGTGTGGGGTCAGCTGTGGCGCCCAGACTTGTGCCCACATCTTCAGACTCTAAAGCCAATTTTTTTTCTCACTTCTCCATTTCTGCTTTTTTAGAACCTTTTCAGCAACACTGTTATTATAAATAATCATCTGAAAGCATCATCCCCTTCTTGTCCTGGCACATATAATAATGTCCACATCATCTACCCAAGAGCCCTCTTTCTGTGAGTCCCCCAAGCACTGCAGGGGTTGCTTGGGTAGTAATTACATCTACAACTAGAACAAGTGAAGCTGTTTTTACAGGCCAGAAAAAAAATACCATAAACATTCAGGAATCCAGGCTTTGCTAAACAGTTATTGGAATGGACATCCGGCCCACAGGGCCTGCTGAGTCCCATGCAACCATATGCATGCCTGTTATATTACTCAGCGATATTCCTTAGTAACAAGTGTCAGATTCTCCCTGGGCACTTCTATTAAGCGCTCGCAGTAGTGATAGTACCCAATGGTAACAAACACATTTTTTTCTTTACATAAAATCTACTCTATGCATTTGGTTTTATCTGTATGGCTAGACATTACCTAGGCAATCCAATTTAGCAACAAACAACAAGACAGAAGAAAAACAAAACCTATTTCCATGTTTTCTTTTCAAGAAAATTTAAGTTTTGTAAAAGGAAACATCAATACTTTAGTATCAAGCAATTTTATGGACTCAAAGAAACTGAAAAATCTATAGCCCAAATCTCTAAAGGCACCATAACCTAACAAAAGTGAGATAAGAGGAACTGCTCTTTACAAAAATGAAAGGGCTGGTTAGGATCTGGAGCTGAAAACAGAATCTGTCACAACTTACATGCAATTCTAATTTAGTACAACGAGGTGCGTGTTTGCCTAGAAGAAATTCAAGGATGCATGAAAAGGAAAAGAAAATTAATTCTATAAATGCTGAATGAATTTGGAGGCAGTGCCATTCAGGCAGATGCAAGACTGGAGCACCTATGGCTCTGTGGGCAAGGGACCAAAGTGCAAGCTGAAAGCTTTCACTTTCAGGTCACCATGTGAATTGCTCCAGCCCCTCTTGAGTACTTCTGGTGCCACTGGGAGGGTCAAATGAGAAGCTGTCAACACAAGGCCTGGCAGGAGGGGTCCTGGTAGGAAGGTTCTTCTGCCAATGCAGGTATAAGCCCTTCAGCGGATGAGCCCCCCATACACTTTTCGGGCTTGGGATATATCTTGTTACTCACTTCAAGAAGCCACACTGGGCCCAGGTGGGTGATAAGCCTTCTACTGATACAGATGGCAATGTCTGCATGCCTTGGACATGGGTTCTTAACCTGGGATCTGTGACCTTTTTTAAAGAAATCTTTTGGTAACTGTATTTTGAGAGAATTGGTTTCCTTTGTAATCCTATGCATTTCTGGTAGTTAAAAACATGATTCAGAGGAGTCCAAAGACTTCCCCAAGCCGTCAAAAAGGCACAAAAAAGGTTAAGAAGTCCTGCATCGGGAAATGGTTTCCTGAGCTGTGGTGACCAAAGGAGATAAACCATCCCTTCCGTAGCCAAGCCCCAATGAGTCTCTGTGCCAAGCGAGGCTAGTTCTAGGACAAGATACACACACTGTTCACTGAAGGCTCCCCCTTGAAGCCTTTCCAGATGATTGAGAACTGCCAGAGTTGGCCTTCAAGCATGCCATGAGACACCAGAGGTGCAGACATCAGTGGAGGACACAGCACCAAGGGTCTAGGAAAATACTCTGCAAACGTTTGGTCCTCCAAAGACAAGAGTACACATCTTCACTAGCCCAAGACGTGAGGGAGACATTCTCCAGTTATCTCTTAAATTCTGCTTCTCCAAAGAGTGGGAATACCAGGAAATCATGAGAGAAACCCAAAGTCCTTCAACTCCCATGTCAATAACAGTTTAGGTTTTACCAAGCACTTTCTTCATAACTACACTGTGAGGCAGGTACGACAGATATAAAAGTACCCATTTTACAGCTCAAGAAATGAAGGCTCTGATTGTTCCTTAGGATCAAAGACTCAGAAGTGGAAGGGGCCTTAGAGAAAGGACATCAATTCTAACACCTTCATTTTATGGATAAAGAAACTGAAGCATAGAGTTAATTACTTGCCCAGGGTCATACAACCAATACATGTCTGAGGCAGGATAGAAGCCAGGGCCCTACCTAATATACCAGCACAGCTAACAAGAATCTGGGGCAGGATTCATCTCCTGACTCTGCATCTGGTGCATTTCCCACTTACCTACATTACTTCTCAGTCACCCTTGGTTCCTTAGTAAAAGAGTTTAATGCAAGAGCTGTGTAGTAACAGCCCACATCTGTAAACGCTTAGGGGTGTATATGGTGTGAGAAGACTGCATAAGTATTTTAAATCCCATTTTACAGAAAAAGAAACTAAATGTCCAAGAGCGGAAGCCTTCCTCACAGTCACATAGCACCTGTTGAGTTAAATGGAAGAGACTTGGGGCCTGGAATTCAGATCTCCTAATTTCAAAACTTACATTCCTCCCCTCCTACAATGAAGTATCCGGACCTCATCTGTTGTTGAAGTTGTTTTGTCTCTCTCTGTGACCCCATCTGGAGTGGTTTGGCTTGCCTAGGGTCACACAGCTACTAAGTGTCTGAGGCCTGATTTGAACTCAAGATGAGGCTTCCAGATTCCAAGCCCAGCTCTCTACGCACTATGGTCCCACCTAGGTGCCCTATCTGTACTTCATTGACGAGTTCTATTTATAAGCCCTCAAAGAAGCTCAAAATCTGAGGGAGCTGGGGCATGTCATTTCCGTGACTGAGTCCTTCCCAGGTAATTTGAAGTTGGAGTAGATGACCTCAGAGATCCCTTCTAGCTCCAGACCATGGTTTAGAAAATCATGTATGAGTCACAGAGGCAGAAGGATATCAGTGACCTTGAAGGCATTCTTTAGGCCAATCTTCTCATTGTGAGGCTGAGGAAAAGGAGTTTCCTAGGAGGGAAGTGACCTGGCCAAGGTCACACTGTGAGCTAGAAGTGGAATTTGGACTTGTCCCCTGGCTTCCTACTTTACACTCTCTTTTGCTATCTATCCCACAGGCCTCTGAGGGTATCAGACAACTGGGATGAAAGAGAAGCAGAGGATTTTGGTGAAGTGGGGGTCTTGGAGATGAGCTGGTTCAGCTCCTTCATTTTACCCATGAGGGAACAGGTCCAGTTCCACCACAAACTAGAAGCAGAAATGCTCGAAGGACACAGGGCTTCTGACTCCTGGGGGAGGCATCTTTCCATTTCCTCCAAAATGCCACTGGGAACCAGCACTGGAGACCAATTGGCATTGGAGACTCACTGTTAGAGCTGGAAGGGCCCAAAAAGACCAAGCTCACACCACTAGCTTTGGAAATGGAGGAACTGGCCCAGGGAGAGGGAGCGCTTTGTTCAAAGCCCGACTACTAACCACCAGGAGAGTAGGGATGGACCCCGGGTCTCTGCAGCCTGGCAGAACTGAATTAGCCCAGAATTTAGTCTTAGGAGGATCTCTGCTCAAATCCCAGCTAGGTCACATACTGCCTATGTAGTTCTGGCCAAGTCACTTCCCCTCTCTGGCCTTAATTTTCTTAATGTGTTAAATGAGAGGGTTGGCCTACATCACAGATTTAGACCTGGAAAGGACTCAGAAATCCAACCTCCTTATCTGACAGATGAGGACACTGGAGGCCAAGGGAGGTGATGTGATCTGCCCGAGGTCACCTAAGGGTTCAAAGCCAGGTCCTCTCACTCAAAGCCAGCACACTTTTTATTGGCTCGTCCTGATGTCACTCAGGTTTCTTCTAGCTCTAAATTCTTTGAAGAGTGGAAAGACCCCTGAACTAAGTACCAACTAGAATTACCTTTGAGTCCTGGCCCAAAGGCACCGGGTAGCTCTGTCAATAGAGTGCTGGACACGGAGTCAGGAAGTTCTGAGTTCAAATTCAGCCTCAGACACTTACTGGCCCTGTGACTTATTTAATCTCTGGTTGCCTCAGTTTCCTCCACTGTAAATTGAGGGTAATAAGAGCACCAACCTCCCAGAGTTGTTGCCAGGATCAAACGAGATAATAACTACACAGTGCTTAACCCATAGAGGCCACTTATATAATAAATGCTTGTTCCAAGTATAACCTACATGTAATTGTTTACCAACTCAGGAAAGAGGCAGGGGAAGGAGAGAGAAAGAATTTGGAATTCAAACCTTTTAAAATTTTTTAAAAGAATTTTTTAAACATGTAATCATGGAGAAAATTTATCTATATATATTTTTAAAAAGATCATAAATACTTGTTCCCTTCCCCCTTCCCTTGGCCCTGCCACTAAACTGTACAGTAATGTTATCTTGGCTTAGTTAGCTCCTCAATGGGCCTGTAAAATGAGGTGGCTGGAATCACACAGAGGACTCTAGGGGTCCAAATTACCTGTCACCTTACAGTAGTTCCTTTCCTCTCCCTGGGCCTGTTTTCCTATCTGCAAAAGGAGAAGTAGTAATTACTCCTAAATCGACCTGGGTCCACATTCTTGACCTACCACTAACTTCCTAATCTTACCTTAAAAGTTTCTGTAAAAGAGGTTCCCTCCCCTCTACAGATCTCATTTTTCTCCTCTGTAAAAGCTTTAGGTAAAAGTCTATAATTCTATATGACTTCCAGGCTAGAGCACTTATCTCTGTTACTCAGACAGCTTTAACTACTGACTGCTGAACTGTGTCTGTTAGGGGAGGTCAGGAAGGCATCTGAGGAGGGGTGGGAATAGAGGGTCTCCAAAGCCTCCCTAACCTCCATTAAACCAAGGTTCTCCAGCACCCTCAGCCCACACAGGCTGGGTTGGGGCCACCTCTACCTGACGATCTCTGGCCCTGAGTTGCTGCCAGGCCAAGGCCTTCTCCCTCCACACATTGTTCCCACTGCTTGACTACATCGACATTCGGGGGCTGGATGGGGTGGAGAGTGACAGGTACAGCAGAGATGATACCACTTCAGACCATCGGAGGCTGGATGACTCTAGCCTAAGTCTCATTCCATCAGCCCACTTCACACCAGACACCACTGCCAGGCCCTCAGGGAGGAAGGGGTAGGGCAGAGGGTTTGGGGGTGAGGGTGGGGATCGGGCAAGCAGGACTGCAATGGGATTAGAAATAGTCCCCAACATCCCTTCCAGATGGACAAACCTATGATCCCACATAACTCCCGGGCCAGGGCTCATGCTACCAGCCCATTGCACACTTATTAACTCTGGCCATATCCCCAGCAGGGGACTGATTAACTAGGGTCACTCCGAAGCAGAGGCGGGGGTTGGGCAGGCATTACTGGGGTGGGGCTCCGATGATCTTTAAGGCCTCTTCCAGGACTGACAACCTAGGATCCAGAAGGTCTCCAGGGCCAGGGCTCCAGCCTCCCCTTTCCCCTTCCCCCCACTTCATCCGGGGAATGGAAAGGGATTAGGACGGGGCAGAAGGGCCGGAACGGGGCTCCACATGGTCGAAGGGTGGGAGGGTCTCTATCAGCTCTGATAACCCATGACTCCCATCTCCCCTCGCCCAGACAAGCTCTCAGCCGATAATGGGGGGAGGGGAGGAGCAGGGAGGGCTAGACTCGGGCTCCACATGGTCTTGGGGGGTTCCCAGCAGCTCTGACAACCCCTGACTCCTATTTCTCCCCTCCCCCAGCTGCGCCCCCTGCTGGGGATGGGTTGGGGGGAGGGGGCAGGAGGGAGGGGCGGTGTCTCCTCCGGCTGGCCCCAGCGGCGGAAGGGAGGGAGGCCCGGCAGGAGGAGTCCTGGGGGAGAGGGGTCCTTTTAACGTCTCTCCCCCCTCAACCACCTACTCAGCAGCAGCAGCTGCGGCCGCCGCTCCCGTCCGCCAAGCGCAGGAGTAGGCCCCGCCGCCGCCTCCTCCGCCGCCCACGGCGGCCCCGTACCGGTACCTCGAAGCGGCAGCCGCCGCCACCTCCGCCCATCGCCTGGGCCAGCGCCGCGGCTCTCATGACAACCGAGCCGCGGCCTGGCAGGAGGTGGCCGCGGTGCGCAAGCGCCTGCGCACGCTCCTCCCTTGCCTTCCTCCACTCCCCGGCCTCTTCAGCCGCGCACCTGCGCAGAGGCGACGAAACTCTCCGGCGCCTTCTGGGGAGCGTAGTTCTTTCCTTTCCTCTCGGCTCCCCCGGGCCTACTCTGCAGCTGCGCAGAGGGTACCAAACCGCAGAGTCTTCTGGGTAATGTAGTTTCTCCCCAAAAGGAAAGGTGACTTGCTTTTAGCTGTTTTGTTCCGTAGCCGCAGGAGACCAGATACCCTCTGGCGGTCTGGCTGCGTGCTGTAGCTGAGTCCGAACTGCTCGGACAAGCAATCCTCCGACTCGGCCCCGAGAAAGGTGTTCCTGCAGAGGTCTGCAATGTCCAAGAGGCCCCGGACCTTCAAGCTGCGGGCGCTCCACAGCCAGGACAAATACGGGGTGGCGGGAAAGAACTGCCAGGAAGTGTTGCTGAAAGGATGTCAGAAATTCCAGGTCCTCCAGCTGGGTCCCCTTTTCCGTCTCTTTCTCCTTCCTCTCGCCCCCTCCGGCCTAGAGAAGCTCGGGGGGCACCCCCTTCTTTCCTTCCGCGGCCGCTCCCGCTGCACCAGTCTCTGACCCCCCCACTGCCCCCCGACGGGGCGGTCCTGGGCTTGGGTAGGAGGCGGGAGCTACAGCTCGCAGGCAGATGGGAGTCACAGCTGCCATTCCTCGGGCCGGGGGTTAGGGTGGGGGGAGGGAGGAGAGGGGAGGTGACTCTTGGCCGGCGCATCCCGGGAGCCTCGGCGCTGTTTTGCACCTCGGAAGATCACGATCGGCCCGGCTCTGAGCAGCCCAGGCCCGCTGCAGACCTCCTTGGGGTCTGGAGGCTGGACTCCAGTGGAATCATTTAGCTTTGCCTGAACAATTCCTTATAGCTAACTAGCTGGTGCAAGACCTGAGTTCAGATTCTGCCTCTGACATTGTGTGACCCCGGACGAGGCACTTAAACTCTTTCCCAGTTTCCTCCTTTGTAAAATGGAGATAATAATTGCGTCTGCCTTTCAGAGGGCAGTCATGAGACTCACACAAGTATGTAAAGGCCTGGGCAGCTCCTGATAAAGTGCTCCAGGTAAATAAGTGCCAGTTATGCTGCTGTTCTCAGTTTCCTCGGTGGCTTTAGATCTTTGAGTTTTAATACACTGCTAGATAATAACAGCCAGCACTTAATAAACATTTAGTTTTGCAAAGAGTTTAGATTGTCCTAGCTACCCATCTTAAGAGAGGAGGAAACAGAAGCAAAGATACTTGAATGAAGTACCTGAAATAGAATTCGAATTAAGGCAGTCCTGACTTCACCAGCCCTCTCTTCCATGCACCATCCACCTTGGGAGGTAGATGCAGTTCATAATAGCTAAGAGTTATTTATATAATATAGTGTTTTAAGATTTGTAAAATGCTTTACATAGCTTATTTAGTGTTCACAACAAACCTGTGTGTTAGGAGCTATTACTACTCATATTTGCAGATGAAGAAACTGAGGCACAGAACTATTAAGTGACTTATCCAGGGTCACTTGGCTAGGAAGTGCCTGAAGTAGGATTTGAACTTTGACCTTCCTAACACCTTGTAGGCTAGCTTCAGCAGTACCTAGTGAATGATTTATTTCCCTCCCTTGCTTGGGGGGCTCAGGCCCTGGGGGCTATAAAATGCTTTTTTTTCCTCAAACGTGATTTAGAGCTAGAAGGGTCTTTGGAGTTGGTCTAGTCTTGGTAGTATCATATTCAGATAGAAACTGGGCCACTCAACTATATAAGAATCCACAAGGGCATGTTAACATTTGTTGTTGTTCAGTCCTGTCTCAACTCTTTTTGACCTCATTTGGGGTTTTCTTAGTGGTTTGCCATTTCCTTCTCTAGCTCATTTTACAGGTGAGGAAACTGAGGCAAACTGTTAAGTGACTTGCCCAGGGACACACAGGGTCCAGTGCCAGATTTGAACTCAAGTTTTCCTGACTTCAGGCCCCATGCTCTATGAACTTCACCTCCTAGCTGCCCACATATTAGCATTATCTGTGTTTTCTTGCATTTTCATTTACTTTGTTAAATGATTCCCAGTTACATTTTAATCTGGTTCAGGTTGTGTCTTCCCACTTTAGGTCTCTCATGTTTGACACCTCTGATCTAATTCAATCCTCTTATTTTAAGGAGGAGGGTAGGTAGTTCAATTCAATAAACATTTTTAAGTGCTTCTGCTAGGCCCTGGAGACTCAAAGACCAATATGAAATAGCCCCTACCCTCAGGGGGCTTATGTTCTCTTGGGGGAGAGGATCAACATAGACACACAGATAAGAAAACACAAATTATATGCAAACTGAAAACAAAATATTTTAAGGGCCACTCACAACTGGGGACTTGAGCTCAGCCTTGAAAGGAGTTGGGAATTCCAAGAGACAGATCAGAGCAGGAGAACATTCATTCCAGGCACATGTGCATGTTACTCTGTTTGGGTATGGGTGTGTGTGTGTGTGTGTGTGTGTGTGTGTGTGTGTGTGTGTGTGAGAGAGAGAGAGAGACAGAGACAGAGAGAGACAGAGAGAGGGAGAGAGAGAGACAAAGAGAGACAGAGAGACAGAGACTTTGGGCAAGTCATTTCACTTTCCTCACACAAAGGGGCTGGACTAAATGACTTCTGAGGTCCCTTCCAGTTCTAGAGCCATGGATCCTAAGTCATCTAACCTCCTTGTGCCTCAGTTGCCTCATCTGTAAAATGAAGGGGTGGATTAAATGACCTCTGAAATTGCCATGCCAACTCTAGCTCTGGGAGCCTATGATCTGCCTAGCTACTATGCTGGATGAAATCCTAGTGGTAGCTATGTGACCTTGAGCAAGTCACTCAACTCTTTTTGGAGCCTCATCTGTGAAATGGGATGTGAAACCTGACTGAATTGCCTCCCTCTGAGTATTTTGTTTTGTTTTAAAACATTTTACTTTCCTTTGCTCATTTCTATGTGATTATTGCAGATAGAAACTTCAGTTCCCACTCCACTTCCCCTTTGCTTTTGGGTAGGATTGTATGCTGGGAAACTAAGTAAATAAAACTCTTTTTGTTTTTCTCACACCTCTCCCGTCTTACCTCATCAACAGCTTCCTATTTCTGGCTGTCGCCTGTGTTTGCACGAGGATGGCACCGAGCTCACCGAAGGCTACTTCCAGAGCCTCCCTGATAACACCGAACTCATGCTTCTGACCCCTGGGCAGGCCTGGCAGGGCTGTAAGTAGTAGTCTGTACAGATTCCTGTGTGTCAGTGAAATAGATAAGACTTGGGATGGTCATGCAGTGGGGATTCCCAGGTTGCAGTCACATGTGGGAAGAAGTCACTTTCAGGCAAGATAAGTTATGTGTTACTCCTAGTAACCTTGTATCAGAACTTGTTCTACTTATAATTGAGGGGGGAGGCCCTAAGAACTGTATTTGAGATGCCCATTTTCAAAGAGGAGATGGACTGGACACTTTGTTACCCTCAAGTTGCATTCTGTGCTGGAATTCAGATGTAATGCTAATCTTTATTCAACTCTTCCTTATATCTGTGCCTTTATGAACCTTAGGAGTCCAAAGAACAGTGTTTGATACATGGTAAGCAGGTAATAAATGCCATCTTCTTCCCTTCCTTCCTCCCTCCCTTCCTTCCTTCCTTCCTTTTCTTTCCTTCCTTCCTTCTTTCCTTCCTTCCTCCTTCCTTCCCTCCCTCACTCCCTTCCTTTTCTTTCTTTCCTTCCTTCCTTCTTTCCTTCCTCCCTCCCTCCCTCACTCCCTTCCTTTTCTTTCTTACCTTCCTTCCTTCCTTCCTTCTTTCCTTCCTTCCTTCCTTCTTTCCTTCCTTCCACCTTCCCTCCCTTCCTTCCTTCCTTTTCTTTCCTTCCTTTTTTCTTCCTTCCTTCTTCCTTCCTTCATCCTTCCCAGCTATCCTTCCTTGTCTTTCCATCTAACTATCTGAAAAACAACAAAATATACCAAAAGAAGGGATTATCTGTCTATCCACGGGCAGCTATTTGGTGCAGTGGATCGAGTGCTGGCCTTGGAGTCAGGAAGACCTGAATTCATATCTGGCCTCAGACACTTACTAGCTATGTGTCCTTGGGCAAGTCACTTCACCCTGTTCACCTCAGTTTCCTCGTCTGTCAGATGAGCTGGAGAAGGAAATGGCAGACGACTCCAGTAGCCGTGTCAAGAAAGCCCCAACTGAGGTCTCAAAGAGTTGGGCACGACCAAGCATAATCTGTCGGTCCCCTCGTCCGTCCGTCCATCTTTCTGTAGTTGACTCAAGTAGTCCCCTTTGGTACAATGACTAAAGCAGCGGGCTCAGAACAGGGCCCTCCCTCCTCCACAGCTGAGCGCGTTGCTCGTTCAATTTCATAGAGGACACAGAGCAAAGGAAAACACAAACATTTTCAAAGTGACACCCCCTTAACTGGCGTTTCTGCTAAATCTGTGAGGGGGCTTTAAAGACGCAGACGCCGCAGGGTGCTTCCCCGCCGAGCTTTTACTGTTTGCAGCGTCACTTTTTTGTCCCTCAGGAAGTTACGAAACATGCAACACGTAAAATTTGCAAATGAGCCTGTAAAATTTAAAGCAACCATCAGCTGGGTCTCTAATGGGCTGTGTGACAGTGATTAGAATGTATGAATTTTACAAAATGAAGATTAAATAGTTATTTTAGCAAAGCAGCAAGTTTTATATTTACTATGATCAGGTTTCTCTAATCTAATCAATGTAGCTTTGCAATTTTTTCCTTTTACTTATCTAGCAATCCATCTATCTTTATCAACTCATTCAAATATATATCCATTATCCATCTATCCATTCATTTATCTGTTCATCTTATCTATCTTCTGTCCATCCATCCGTCCATCTGGTCTATCTATTTGGTCTGTCTGTCTATCTGCCTATCTGTCTGTCTATCTGTCTATCTATCTATCTATCTATCTATCTATCTTCTATCCATCCATCCATCTATCTGGTCTTTCTGTCTGTCTGTCTATCTATCTATCTGTCTGTCTGTCTATTTATCTATCTGTCTGTCTATCTATCTATCTATCTATCTATCTATCTATCTATATCTATCTGTCTCTCTGTCTATCTATCTATCCATCTATCTATCATCTATCTATCCATCTCTGTCTATCTGTCTATCTGTCTATCTATCTCTCTGTCTGTCTATCTGCCTATCTGTCTATCT
>CM053582.1:87155997-87173960 GCA_028627135.1 Pseudochirops cupreus
TTTAGAGTCCTATTTTATGGGTATTTTGGGGTGGCTATGTGAGAGCTGCGATGTGTTGCTGCTTCTACGCCGCCATCTTGGCTCCGCCCCCGGTTTTTTTTTCTTAATTCAACATGTATGCTTCAGGAAGATGACTTGTGTCATCTTCTCAGATAACAAGAGATTTTGGCACAGGAAAAACAAACTTTAAATTCAGATTCACTCTCTAACCCAGTACTACAAAATGATACTATGTGACCGGAATACATGTCCATTTCCTTCTTCAGTGTCTCTCTCTCTCTCTCTCTTTCTCTCTCTCTACACACTCACACTCACTCATTCACATACCCTCTCTCCCACCACCACCAGCCCACTCATAGCTTGGTGAGAGTTCGTGCATAAGGTTCACAAAACTGAATGATGTCCCCCAATGGCTTAGAGACCCAACCTGCCTATTTAAACAACCTATATCCCACAAGCTAGAATTACAAAAAGCAAGGATTACTATTTTTTACTATGGAAAATATGCCTTGAGTCAATAAAATACTGGATAAATTACAGAGGGAATAAAGTTCCTTAGTTCACAGAGCACCATTTTCTCATAGCTAGAAACTATTATTTCATGCTGAGTGCCCAGCAATCTGTTTTCTAATAGCAGAACTAACAACATGACCAAGGAGAAAGACCTGGAAATCAACAGAAATTGGGAGACTGAAGAGTAAAAAGTAACAGAAAGATTCTATCTAGAGCTGCTTCATAGCTATAAAGACAGATCTAGACACAGAGAGCCAGACAGAGAAGAGGGATAGGGACTGATACTGTTCCATTTATATGAGGAACCCCCAGGTAAAGAAACTCACTCCACCAATGCAGGTCAGCAACTTCTCGGCAATTTAGAGCACGAGTTAAGTCACATGCCCAGGGTTACATAGCCAGGATGTGTCAAAGGTGGCATCTGAACCAAAGTCTTCTTGATCACTCTGAATGGATATATGTGTGTGTGTATACAAATACACACCTATGTATACATATATATGTATATACACAGAGACATGGGGTAGCTCAGGGACACAGTAAATAAGAGTGCTGGACCTGAAGTCAAGAAGACTCATCTTCCTGAATTCAAAACTTACTAGCTGTGAGATCCTGGGCAAGTCACTTAACCCTGTTTGCCTCAGTTTCCTCATCTGTAAAATGAGCCGAAAAAGGAAATGGCAAGATATTTGCCAAGAAAACCCAAATGGGGTTACAAAGAGTTGGACATGACTGAACAACAACGAAAAGACAAAAACAGACATACATTTGTAAGCTTGGAATTAGCCAGTGTGAGACAGACAGAAAGTTGTCCCTTTATAGAGGCCCTACACTAAGGCACAATCAGATATGTACATGAGGTAGGCTCCCTGGCTTTCTAATGGCTGTCCACTGTGCATAGACTACACTTTTTCCTTACCACCATCTTTTAGAATCTCTAGTGTCCTCTAAGCTCTGCTCAACTGCCACCTCCTACAGGAAGATTTTCCTAATGCCACCTGTTACTAATCCTTCCTCCCAAAACAGAAATTGTCTTCCACTTACTTTGCATATACTTTGAATATCATTTTATGTACACGTATTGTTTCTTCTCCTGATAAATGTAAGCTCATTGAGACCAGGAAATGTTTCATTTTTGTCTTTGTATCCATCCTCAGCACTAGGACAGAGAATGGTATGTAGTAGGCACTTAATAAACACTTGCTTCTCCTAGTTGAGCCTGTTTCTTTCTCTGTAAAACAAGGGGAATGGAGCAGATGATTTCTAAGTCCCATTCTGGCTCTAAAACCTAGGAAAGCTATGAGACAGATGTCACTAACGTCTGCGGGCAGCACGTTTCCTGACGACCTTCTTCTTGGATTTGTAAATCCTGGTTTCATCACAGCTGAGGTTATGACAACTTTTCTTATGGCAGGCAATATGCACCAATTTGAGATTGTCAGAGGTAAAAAGCAGACTATAGAAATATTCCCAATCTACTTCTTTCCCGTCTTGCTCAGCAACAGCTTCAGCCAGGGTGGGCACAATGGTGCGTTTCTTTTCTATTCTGCAAGAAAAGATGAGTTAGTTATTGGCTCTCAGAAAGTGGGCAATTTCCCTCCTCAAACCAAAAGAACATCCAAATGACAGGTTTTTTACTTACTCATTTGAGCACCAGCCACAACATTAAACCTAAATTCATTTCTAGCAGGTTCTTCCTTAAAACATAGCTCAGGTACTATTTCCTCCCAAAGGTCTTTCTGGATCCTCCTCCCGGCCCTCCAGTCCCTAGAGCTCTCCTCCACTCTCCCTAGAGAAGAATTTGTATTTTTGCTTGTTCCACATTAAGAAGATTATTGGACACATTACCAAAAAATTATTTTATAGAGCTAGAAAAAATATTAACAAAAGGTCAGGAATAATGAAAAAAATGAGAAGGAAGGTGACTTAACAGTTCCAGATCTCAAACTATATTACAAAGACTTAATCATCAAAACAATCTGGTATGAGCTAAGAAATAGAGTGGCAGATCAGTGGAATAGATTTGGTACACAATACACGGTAGTAAATGACCAGAGTAATCTAGTTTGAAAAACCCAAAGATCCAAGCTTTTGGGATAAGAAATCAGTATTTGACAAAAATTGCTGGAAAAACTGGAAAGCAATTTGGCAGAAACTAGGTATAGATCAACATCTCACACCATCCTGAGATAAGGTCAAAATGGGCACATGATTTACACATAAAGGGTGATAATATAAGCAAACCAGGGGGGCATGGAATACTCTCTCAGATTTATGTGACTAAGTAAGAGAAAGAATATTAAAAGATGTAAAATGGATAATTTTGACTTTATCAAATTTAAAGGTTTTGCACAAACAAAACCAATGCAGTCAAGATTAGAAGGGAAGCAGGAAACTAGGGGGGGAAATTTTACAGCAAGTTTCTCTGGTAAAAGATTCACTTCTCAAATATATAGGGAACTGAGACAAATTTATAAGAATACGAGTCATATCCCAATTGATAAATGGTCAAAGGATATGAAGGCAGTTTTCAGAAGAAGAAATCAAAGCCATCTATAGTCATATGAAAAAATGCTCTAAATCACTATTGTCTAGAGAAATGCATATTAAAACAGCTCTGAGGTACGGTCTCACACCTATCAGATTGGCTAATATGACAGAAAAGGAAAATGACAAGTGTTGAAGAGGATGTGGAAAAACAGAGATACTACTGTACTATTGGTGGAGTTGTGAAATGATCCAACCATTCTGGACAGCAATTTGACACTATGCCCAAAGGGCTATAAAACTGTGCATACCCTTTGACTGAGAAATACCCCTACTAGGTCTGTATATCAACAAGATTTAAAAAAAAACTGAAAAAGACCTATATGTACAAAAATGTCTATAGCAGCTCTTTTTGTGGTGGCAAAGAATTGGACATTCAGGAGTTGCCCATCAAATGGGGAATGGTTATGGTATGTGATTGTGATGGAATACTGTTGTGATATAAGAAATAATGAGCAGGATGCTTTCAGAAAAACCTGGGAAGACTTACATGAACTGATTACAAAGTGAAATGAGCAAAACCAGGAGAACATTTTACACAGTAAGAGCAATACAGTAAGATGATCAACTGTGAATGACTTAGCTGTTCTCAGCAACATAATGCTCTAAAACCATTCCAAAGGGCTTATGATGAAAAATGCTATCCACATCCGGAGAAAGAACTGATGAAGTCTAAATGCTAATTAACACATACTTTTTAAACTTTATTATGCTTGGTTTTTCTTTTGCAACATGGATAATATGGAAAAGTTTTACACGACCACACATGTATAATCTATATCAAATTGCTTGCCTTCTCAAGGAAAAGGGAGGACAGGGAGGAAAAAGAGAACTAGAAATTCAAAATTTGAAAACATGAATGTTAAATTTTTTTGTTTACATGTAGTTGAGAAGAAAAGTAAAAATTAAATGTAAAAAAAAGAGAATGTAGGGACTGCTTAATTTTTATCTTTGTCTGAGGCATATTTTTAAAGTGCTTAGTACAATAGGAAGGCAAGGCAAGGAAAGGTTTCTATCCAGCTATCCATCCACTGTGGCACCCAGTGCCTCTGGTGCCTAATAAGAACTTATTAAATGCTCTTCCCTCTTTATTTCTCTAGTCCAGTGCCCAGCATAAGTGATAAGGATAAGGGCAGGTCTTACAATCTCCCTGGTAGTGATAACTCCCAAGTCAGCTCTCTCTCCAAAATTCAGCATTTCTTTAGAGAAAAGCCCAGAGCACTAAGAGATTGAGTGATATACCCAGGATCACACTGCTGGTATTTACCAGAGGTGAGACTTGAACCCAGGTCTTGACCTCATGGTCAGCTCTCTATTCACTATACAATGTTGCCTGTTATTTTAATACATAGTAGGTGCTATTTAATTACTGGTTCACATTTCTTTGTTGTTGTTCAATCATTTCATGTCCGGCTCTTCATGACCCCATTTGGGGTTTTCTTGGCAAAGATACTGGAGTGGTTTGCCCTTTCCTTTCCCAGTTCATTTTACAGATGAGGGAACTGAGGCAAACAGGGTTAAGCGACTTGCCCAGGGTCACACAGCTGTAAGTGTCTGAGGTCAGATTTGAATTCTGATCCTCCTGACTCCACACCCAGTCTCTATCTACTGCGCCACCTCACTATCCCATTTATTATACAGCCTATACCAACTTACCTGTGAATGTGTTGTACTTTCCCCACCAATAGAACATAAACTCCTTCAGGTCAAGAACTAGCTCGCTTTTGTACCCCCACTCCACTATACCATGCATCTAACCTCTGCTTGAACTCCTCCACTAAAGAGGAAGCCATCACTTCTCAAGGGCAGCCTAATCCACTTTGGGACAGTTCTCATCTTTACAAAGTTTTTTTCCTGAAATTGAGGCCAAATCGCCCTTGCTGTAAGTTCATGTCATTCTTCCTGGATCTGCCCTCTGAGGCCAAACAGAGCAAATCTGATCCCTCCCCCACATGACAGCTTTTCAAATATTTGAAAATAACCACCATGGTCCCCAGATCTTTTCTTCTCCAGACTTTGTCAGTGCCAGAGCCAGGATTCAAACCCAGGTCTTTTGTCTCCAAGTCAAGTACTCAACCCACTGTACCACTACATCTCTGAATCAGCACCGTCCTTTGATTTGCTGCCATAACCAATCACTAGAAATTAAGCATCCTGATAAGTTACCAGACACTCTTAATAAGGTTAATTAACAGAAGCCCAATAAAGTAAGTACATAGGTACCAAACATTTGGCCCAGGGTGTGGCCCCAACCAGACTGAAAGCGGAAAATATTTGACAAAATTAATAAAAATGCAATAGAATACAGATGATATCAATAGGCAGTTTTTGAAGCCAATATGTGGCCTATAGGGAGCCTTAGGGATGGCTGAATGATTCCCATTTCTATGTGAGTTTGACACTACTGGCATAAAGAATAAAGAGCTGGCCTTGATGACATGAGTTCAAATCCTAACTCTGACACATGGGGACTGTTTCACTTTGGGCAAGTCATTCACTTCACTTTTACATTCCTAACTCTCTAAGGCAGCAAGGTATTAGTAAAGGAAGTTCCCTCACGAATGAGATCCCAGTATCAATGAAACCACAGCAGACATGCTGCTTTCTTAGTTCAGTCACTTGGCTCTGGATACATGAATGGCACTGAAGATTCCTGGTTTTACTTACTTGTGATCTAGGTTCCAAGTGCTGAAGAGAATTCGACTTTCCCGATTGCTATAGGGGTTGATGGAGTGTTTAGACAAACAAGCATCCAAATCGAAAGGACCCTAAAATGGCAGAATGGTAGACAAGTAGATATAAACTCCAGTGAATTTGCTGCCCTCCATCAAAGAGCATGAGTCAAACACATTTCTGTAAAAAATGAATTCTGTTATCCCATTGGGATAGGAAGGAAGGAGAGAAAGAGGGAAGAGAGGAAGGGAAGAAGGAAGGAAGGAGGGAAGTAAGGAGGGAGGAAGGAAGGAAGGAGGAAGGAAGGAATTCTCCAGCCAGAAAGTTTCTTAAATTTTTATGCACAAAATAAGTTTTCCACCTTTCTGATTTAATCAATCACTAAGCATCTGTTGAAGTACCTACTCTGATTCTAGCTATAGTAGTGACCTATGCATTATTGCATTCTAATTTGTTTTCAAAATTATTTGTGGGTCTCATCCCTTAGCACAGTGCCTGGCACATAATAAGAAATTAATAAATGTTATACAGCCACATCATGACTAGTTTAAATAATAAATCTCCTCAAGTGGCCAAATGTACTTAATTTACACTGTTTGAAGTTTTAATTGTGTAAATTGTAAAATTGTGGTAACTGGTTCAAATTCAATGGAAACAAGTAGTGACAACAGGAAGTACCAAAATACAGGGGATCCATTGTTCACACTAACTGGGATGTGTGTCTGTCTGTCTGTCTATCTCCCTATTCTTCTCTCTCCCCCTCCCTTTCTTTCTCTCTGCTCTCTCTTCTCTCTCCCTCTTCCTTCTCTCCACCTATGCATCTACCCATTTACCCATTTCTCCATCTATCTATCTCTCCATCCATTCACCTATCTCTTTCTCTCTCTATCCTCTCTCATTAAATTGGCAGGCCCTGACAAGCAGGGATGATGTCATTTTCGTCATTCTTTGTGTCCCTGAAGCACTGAATCAGCATTTAATAAATGCTTGTTGACCAAGTTCCCATCTTCATATCCTCAGCACCTCAGAAAATGTCTTCATTTCACACGATCACAGAAGGTCAGAGATAGAAGGGACCTCAGAGATCATCTAATTCAGCACTTCTTAATATAGGGTCTTGACCCAGTTTAAGAAGTGCTGAAGGGGTCTCAAGCAGAAAAAGTTTAAGAAGCCCTAAATTCTAATCCAACCCCTCATTATACAGAATTAGAGAATGAAGTTAAAAGAGGGAGGTGATTTATCCCACATCCCCCAGTTAGTCAGTGGCAAAGCCAGGGCTAGAATCCCACTGCACCCCTGCTGTTGGCATTGAGCACCATGTGCCTTGAAGGTCTTTCGAGTGAAAGCTCAATAACCACTTGTCCGAGATATTATACTGATTCCTTTCACGTATGGGTTGGACGAGCTGGCTGCTGAGATCCCTTCCCATGCTCAAGCTCTGTGATGCTGTGACTGTTTTAGCAAACATGGGGAAGACAAAGGAAGTACAAAGAAGTTGTTTCTGGTCCAGAAACTCTTTTTATTAGCTCTGTTTATGCAGCGCACATCTCTTCAATGGATGAGATGGCAATGAAGAAAGAGCAGAAGACAATGTTAAAATGCATCATCCTCCTCCCTGAGGTTCCCATGCTTTTGTGCATGTCTTCTTCCTCCTCCTTCCTTCCTTCTTCTCTGCCCTCCCTTGCTCCTTGGCCCTAAATTCTAAAATTCTAAAATCTAAATTCATTAAGACCCAGCCCAAGATAAAGCCTTCTCTGATTTCCCCAGAATCTTTCCTTTTCTGAACTTCTACATCTCTGATCATCAGAATTACAAAGCAGCGCTTTGTATTAGACTCCAGATTTGTGAGGTCATCAAAGGAGGGAACTCCTGGTGTACACACTCCATCCTCAGATGCATATACTAGACTCCTTTTAATACCTTAACTTTGTACAGAAGGCTAGGGATTAGGGAGTCTGATTTCATGTGCAGGGGGACTCTCAGGTGAGGGCACTCCCTCCGCCAATGTACATCACCATCTTCTTTACAACTTACAGCTTTAGAGAGCATCCTAGGGGCAAACGAGAGCTTAGGAAAGGTGGCCAGAGTCACTCAGCCACTAAGTGTCAAAGGTGGAACTTAGGTCTTTCTGAATCAAGGCTCCCTCTTCTGGCATTCTGCCTTCCTAGTAAACACTCGATACAGAAATGCTGAATAGTAGGAAGGATGTCTTTATGGTCGGAGCTGTTTACAATCATCTACATAAACAACAAAGAAGAAGATGAGAAAAACTGAAGTCTCCCCAAAGACACTGTTGCAGCAGGAAGTCTTTTATGTCCCTTCCCTTGCTTGGACACTGACTGAAGACTGAACATCAGGCCACCTGCTGCTCAAACCACTTAGAAACTATAGGAAGGCCACAGCTTCAGGAGGTGGAGTATGCTGGAAATTCAATTTGCAATTTACAAATGGCAAAAAGTGCCACTTGCAGCAGGGACAAAGCATTAGCAAAAAGCCCCAGGACCTCATCACCACCATGCCAGATGAAATCTGCCAGACCTACAGCAGAAGATAAATGGAAGAGGCCAAGGAAGTGGTTGATTTGCATATGAAACATTCCTCCTCCACCCAAACCCAAGCAACCTTGTTTCAAGGTCCTGATATAAATATGTAATAACATATAACATATAGACAGGGAAGCTAGGTGGAACAGTGGATAGAGTGCTGAGCATGGGGTCAAGAAGACTTGAGTTCAAATCTGGTCTCAGACACTGGCTGTGTGACCCTGGGTAAGTCACTTAACCCTGTTTGCCTCATCTGTAAAATGAGCTAGAGAAGGAAATGGACAAACCACTTCAGTATCTCTGCCAACAAAACCCCAAAGGGGGTTATACATGACTGAAACAACTTAACAACAACATAATATATATAATAGTAAGCAGAAAAGAATATAATAATATATAATATGTATAATCATTTTTAAGATGATTAAAATAAACTCTCACCCACATGGAAAAGAATGCTAGTACATTTCTAGTACATACATTGTTTCTGATCCCACCATCTAGTTGGGATTTCACTGACACTCAAAATCCAAGCCCAGGATTGAATCCCAGAACTACATTTCATCATTTCCTGACTGAAAAACCCCTATTTGGGGTTTTCTAGGCAAAGATACTAAAATAGTTTGCGATTTTCTCTTTCAGCTCATTTGACAGATGAGGAATCTGAGGCAAACAGGGTGAAGTGACTTGCCCAGGATCACACAGCTATGAACTGTCTAAAGCCAAATTGGAATTTAGGAAGGTGAGTCTTCCCGATTCCAAGCCCAGTGTTCTGTGCACTATGGCGCCACCTAGCAGCCCCCAGAACAACATAAATGATTTCTACTATCACGCAGTAACCTTAAGGCAAGGAAGCAGCTTTCTTATAGAACCTCAGAGTCACAAAGGACCTCAGTGCCCAGCTAGTCCTATCTATAACGGAATAAGAATCCCCTTTATCACCTCTCTAACAAGTGTTCTCCTTACTCAAATGAGACAGTCCACTTCCCATTTCCATGCCTTTTCATTGGCTGTTTTCAGGGCCTGAAATTCACTCTATACTTCCCTCTGTGTGTCAGAATCCCTCATTCCCAAGTTTCACCTCATATGCTCCCTTCTACATGATGCTGTTCCTAGTTCCCCTTCCCCCTGCTAGTGCCTTACTGACTCCCCACCACCACCAAAAATTATCTTGTATCTATCTCATATATACCTTGACTTTGTTTACGCTATTGGTTATTAAGTTTCTTAAGGGAAGGAACTGTTTCTTTTGCCTTTGTGTTGATGGGTGCCCTACACAGTGTCTGCTTTATAGGATGGTCTCAGTAAAATGTTTTCAATTGCTTTATTGGCCATCTAGTCTCCATTTCAAGTTTGATGGCTCACTACTTACCATTTACAGCTTTAATTATTAGGGAATTTTTCATATACTGAGAAAAAAAGTCAGCCTTCTCCCACTTAACCCAAAACTCCTTCTGACATGATTTCTAGAATCCTCACTATCCTCATCAAGCTCCACTTCGTCAATATCCTTCCCTAAGATGCTCCACTTCATCAATATCCTTCCTAAAATGCTCTACTTCATCAGTATCCTTCCTAAGATGCTCTGATTTGTCACTATCCTTCCTAAGATGCTCCATTTCATCAGGACCAAGGACAGATCCCTTGAGCATGCCACAGAATGGGGCAGGATAAAGAAAACTGAATTGGAATCAAAGGAACTGAGTTCTGGGTTTCAGTGTCATCTCTAAAATGAGAGAACTGGATTGGATAACCTCTAAGGTTCCTCCTACCTCAATATATCTCATCCTGGATACTTCCTCTCCAGGTCCATTAATCATTCTGTTACAGGACACTGGACTGGGTCTACACTGGTGATGCCACCCAGTAGTGGTTAATCTTCCCTTTGTTACTTCCTAAAGAACCAAAAGTCATGGCGAGCTCTCCCTTTTATCCCCCTTCCATGCAAACTCCTCTGTCTGACATTTAAAGTTCCTAACAATGAGACCTCTATTTAATACCAATTGTCCCTTTCTTTAGGAAACTCACCAGTTCAGGCCCACAGATGATTGGATGACCACTTGCTGGGGGTGTTGTAGCAGGGAATCTCACAGATGCAGATTGGACTAGATGGCCTCTGAGATCCCTTCTATCCCTGAGATTCTGGGATTCTAAGTGGAAAAGGGGAGGATGCAAAAACCTTCTTTTAACTAAAAAGCTAAGAGCTTCCAAATACTTTCCAATCTGGTTCCCTACAACCCTGGATCAGGACTTACAGACCCTTCAGGATAAGAGGTCCTGAGACTGAGGTCCTGAGGTCTGGTCCCATAGGCAACAGATGCTCACTCTTGAGCAAAAGCCCCACCACTCACCTGACAAGAGAACCAGCCTTCTGCTGTACAAAGACGCTCTCTCCCTTTGTGTCTCCTATCAAAGTAGCTGCCATTGTAGTGCACCGATTTCAGTTTCTCGCACATTTGGTCGATGATTTTCAGATACTCTGCTCGAGGCTGGGGATCAAGGGTGGAGGCATGAGCATTCACCTATAAGAAGACAGGAAGCCAAAAGGATCTATGATACAAGACGTGACACAGATCGTTTGCTTCTATCTGACAAATGTTGTATTGGAATACTTTTTTTCAGATGGACCTGCTAAAGTGTCCAGGCTTTCAACTAATCAATAAACAAAAAGAGGTGCCTGGGGCATAGGAATAAAAGATCTGGCTTCATCATTAGAAAAGCTGGTTTCAAGTCCTGCCTATGACACACAGTGGCTATGTGACCCTGACCAAGCTGGCCCAAGCAACTCTCTAAGCCTATAAAGCTGCATAGAAGGTACATTGGTATAAGAAATTTCCTCACTGGGAATTTCATCAATGAAATGACAGATCCAATCCAATTTTTTTTTCAAATGCCAGTTTGAAGTTTCAAGGATACAACACAGTCACCAATTAGGTAAATAGATACAAAATAGTCACTTAACCCCAATTGCCCTACCTTTCCCTCTCCAAAAAGCAAAAAAAAAAAAAAAACCCACAAAAAAATAGATACAAAATAAATTCACAGCAAATTGGCATAGGATATTAACCAAGGGAGGTAGAGAGATAATCAGAAAAGGCTTCTCAAAGGAGGTGGCATATGAACTGAGCCTGGACAGGACTAGGGGGTACAAGAGATATAGGTGAGGCAGGACTATAATCTGAGTAGGGAGGCTAGAAACGTAATGTCATTTATTATAGTTGTTTCAGTCAGGTCTGACTCTTCATGACCCCATTTGGGGTTTTTTTTGGTAAAGATGCTGGAGTGGTTTGCCATTTCCTTCTCCAGGTTGTTTTACAGGTAAGGAAACTAAAGCAAACAGGGTTAAATGACTTGTTCAGAGTCACACAGCTAGTAAGTGTCCGAGGCTGGATTTGAACTCAAAAAGACGAGTCTTCCTGACTCCAGGCCCAGTGCTCTATGCATTATGGTGCCTCCTACCTGCCCTATATGTCATTTACAGGAAAAAGTAATAGGCCAATTTGGCAGTAGCACTAAGTGTAGGAGGAAGAGAGATAATCAGCCTAGAAAGAAAGGCAAGGATCAGAGGAGCTTTAAATGCCAAACAGAAGAGTTCTATTTTATCCTGAAGGCAGTAGGAAGCACCTATAGCTTGTTGAACAGTGGGTAACATGGTCAGATCCTTTCTTTGGGAGTAGTTTGGAGGTCGAATTGGAGAAGGGAGAGACTGGATGCAGAGACCCATGTGGAGGCTCTTCCAAGGGTCTAGGCCAGCAGCAATGATGACTTAGGATGTTTGTGACATAAATGCAAGAGACAGGAGGACAAGCCTACACTTTGTAAAATAAAAATGAGAATAAAGCCCAGACCCTCCTCTTGCTTCTTTATTTACTGGAACATCTATCCAGGGTTATTGACAGGCCCTGTCTCCATGGGAACATCACACTGCCTTTCTATTAGGCCAAGTCCAAACAGGGCACGTACATATCACCAGCCTGAGAGCCCTTTGAGAGTTCATGTTTTCATTGGGAGATGCTTTGATTGGGTTTGATCCAGAGGAAATGAGTGACATGCTTGCAGCTGTCCTATGCCCTTGTACTGTCCCAGAAAGTGGATTCTTCGATGCTATAGAACACCACAGATGTTATGTTCAACCAGGGCAGAATGGGTGGGAAGAGGCGGGAAGAGAAAATGGGGATTCTGGCCCCCTGGAAACAATAGCACCAGCTGTCATCCTACAGGTCGGAAAAAGTAGAGCCCCCATAACATTCTTTCCCCAGTGAAAACAATGCAAAATCTGTTTAGATGCTTAACAAGGCCTGAGCAGAAGGAATCCTTCCTTCACAACTTCACGAAAATGTACCCTCTATTTTGCCCTCACTTGTTTTAGACCCTGAAGGAAATTCTAGAACACATGTGACCTTAGCTATGAGTTAAGTGAGACAAGTCACTTGAACTTTCTAATTCTCAGCTTCCTCATCTGTAAAACGAGAGGTTGGACTAAATGGACCTCTCAGGTCTCTTCCATCTTTAAATCCATGATTTTATGATCATACTTTTTTTTTCTAGGTATACTTGTTTGGTTTGGGGTTTTTTTGCTTTTTTGGAGGGGGGGAAGGTAGAGCAATTGGGTTTAGCAAAGCACTGAGTTTATCCTCACAACAACCCTAAGAGGTAGATGCTTGTTATTAACCCCATTTTACAGATAAGGTAACTGAGGAATGGAGAGGTTAAATGGTTTGTCAGGATCACATAAAACTGTTAAGTGTCTGAGGCAGAGGCTGAACTCAGGTCTTCCTGAGTCCAAATCCAACTCTAAGCTGCCTCAAAAAATAACAGAAAAATATAAGATGTCTACAAATAAAGGATTCCTCAGAAATCTGGGTCCAAATCCCAGCTCTGCCACTTGGCTGGCAGTCATCTGTGTCCCTTTGGGCAAATCATTTCATCTGCTGGGTCTCAGTTACCTTATGTGTAAAAGGAAGAGGTGATCCTTTTAGCTCCAAGCTCATGATCCTGTGAGTCTTTTATTTACAGGTAAATTCTTCACACTCACCATTGATAGCTTCAGGATTCAGTGGAACCTTAGAGCTCTAAATCTCTTATATTACACATGAGGAAACTGAAGCAGAGAGAAGTTAAGTGACTTGCCCAGGGTCACACAGACAGTAAGTATCTTAGGCAGGATTTGAATTCAGGTCCCCCTAATTCCCCAATCCAGCACTCCTTGCACTGATCCATAGGATCGTAGATGGCAAAGCTTCAAGACAGAATCTAGCCCAACTCTCTCATTTTACAGATGAGGAAACTGAGGCCCAGGATATTAAGCCATTTACCCAAGGTCAAGGAGGCAAGATTCAATCCCTGGTCTTCCAGCTCCAGAGACAGCATCCCTAACGCTGTAACATACTGAGATTCTGAAATAATGGAGGACAAGCGTTCTTTCTCATCATCTTCAAAGCTGCAGAAAAAGTCAGCCAAGCACCTGGCCAAAGCAGGGCCCACAGGAGCCTCATGGATTGGGATCCATCCCATAGGGTTCATCTCACGACACAGTAGGGATGTGGCCAGCCAATGGACCCGGCTTTGAACAGACACTCACCTCCTTCAGGTAACTCCGTATGCGGCTCTCACAGCTGTATCTCAAATAGCTAGACTTACTCCTAAACCGAGACTCCAAACCTGGAAAGAAAGAGAGGGGACCAACATGGAACACACCAGCACAACAGAAAGAGCTTTCCTAATGGCAAAGGACAAGAATGCCTAACAGCGTCCTACCTCGGATTCGGATTGCATGGACCTGTTCTCTTGATCAAAATGTTTATCCCTGTGGGTTTCTCTTAGCCAAGACTTCTAAGGCCCCATCCAGACAAACTGCCTGAATTTTGAGAAATAAGATTATATGCTCATAAATTTGGAGCTAGAAAGGGCCTTTGAAGCCACGTAGTTCAACCCTTTTATTTTTTCAGATGCGGAAACTGAGGCCCCAAGGGAGCTAGGTGGCACAGTGGATAGAGCACCAGACCAGAGCACCTGACCAGAGCACCAGGTCAGGAAGACCTGAGTTCGAATCCAGCCTTAGACACTTACTAGCCGTGTGACCCTTAGACTCAGTCTCAGTTTCCCTATATTTTAATCACAAGATCACAGATTTGAAGATGGAAAGAACTCTAAAGGCTAAATAGTCCCACCCCCTCCCAAGCTTCATACAAGCAAGCCTCAAAAAAGTTAAATGATTTGTCCAAGGTCACCCAGGTAGACAGTAGCCATCAGATTTGAAGCTTCCAATTCCAATCAATTACTCCTGCCACTGTACCACACTGCCTCTTAACTTCATGCTTTTATATGTGAAAAATAACCAAGATAAAAAGTAGGACTTCCATAAGGTCCCCAAATAACCCAACAAGTGCAGCTACTGTGAATATTCTGTCCATGGTTCTCAGCCCAGTATGGAAGGAGGAGAGCCCAAACAAGCCCCAGAGAAGTATGTTCATTGGATCTGACCTGAGAGGGCATCAAGGGCAACCCCCTCCTTTTACAGATGGGGAAAACTGAGAGAGATAAATTGATTTGCCCAAGGTCACACAGCTAGTAAGTAGGAGAACCAAAATCTGAAACCAGGCTCCTAACTCCAAATCCAGCAACCTTTTCCTTGAACTATGAGTTATATACCAGCCTCTTCTTAGTCCAGTTTGCTTGGATAATCAAGACAGGACTCAGCTTCCTGGCCCCGGGGGAGCACCTTCCACCCCCAAATCACAAGACAGTTAATAAACCAGCCCTCGGAGGGAGTGATAACCCAGAACATGCCTTCAAACCATGGCCCATCCTCCTCTCGGGTTTCTGCCTGGATGTTTTCATTAATGTTGTGAAGAAAGTCGGCAAGAAGCTTCTGCCTCAAGGGAGCCCGCTCATCAGAGAGCAGTTTCTGAGCTGCCTGAATGACGTCTGCCTGCGGCTGGTAGAATATGGTGAGAAAGCGATGGATGTCGCTGATATCTGCCGCCAAGAAGGAAAAACAAACAGTGTGCACAGAGCACTTTATAAGGTCACTCACTCTAGACTTCACCATGAAGGCCACTATGGGATCCAAAAAGGCTCTCAGGATTTTCAAGACATCAAAGCTGTCGTTTCAGAACCCCTGATTCCCATAGTAACTGAGCTCACATTTAGGGGAGAGGAAAGTGATTTTCTTCATTATGTTCTTATCCTGAAATTAACTACAGTTTCTCATCCACCCAACTGAGTTGCTTTGAAAGGCACAATATGGAAAAAGCTCACTCTGGTACATGACAGGAACCATTAGCTTTTATTGCCACTTCCATGAGATGCTGTACTTTCTTACACCCTCCATCCCAAAGTTCTTCAAGTGCTTGTTTTACAAATAATTAAGCCTCCCCAAGTACTTCGAGGTAGGAATTATTAGTCCTATTTAATGCAAATGGTGCATTCTCCCTTCCATTCTAGTCTCTATTTCATGGGGAAGTGGGGTTTGTCCTGAGCATGAGCAGAGGCCAGTCTTGGCTTTCAAGATCTTACTGCATCTAGGTCGAAGGAAGCAAATCTTGTCTTCAAGGTGCCTCCTCATCTAGATGAAACCAACAACAGCCTGTTAATTTGACTCTGAACCCTCTAAACAAAGGCAGAGCAGAAATGAGTGAAATGATGCAGGATGAAGAAAGGAGAAACAGAAGAATGATAAAATAACAATAAAAAAAATCATACCAAAAGGCAATCACAGACTCTAAGACCAATCTTGGGGCCAGAGAATAAGGGATCCTCCTCTTGGTAAAGAGGTAGGGGAAAGGACACAGAGGTGCTCTCAGATGTGGTCATGCTGCTGGTGGGTCATGGAGTCATAGAATTAGAGCCAAAAGGGCCTTCAGTGACCATCTGCTCCAACCCCCTTTGATAGGTGAAGAAACTAAGGCCCAAGGAATTTAAAAGACTTATCCAAGGTTACACAAGTAGTAAGGACCAAAGGTAAGATTTGAACCCAGGTTCTCTGACTTCTGAGCCAAGACTTCTTCTACTGCACCATGATGGTTTGGTTCAACTATTTCCATTGTTAAAAATTGTTGTTGTTTCTCCTCCAAAAATGAAAAAAATTAAAAAATTTAAAAAAATTGTTGTTGTTATTGTCTGGCCTTTGTTTTGGAAGAGAACCGTTAAAAGCGATGATTCGATAGCAGGAAGGCATATCAAGAAATGCCTGAGGTAAAAACAAAAGACATCAGTAAAACTTAAAATAGAATAAGAACCAAAAAAAAAAAACCAACCCTAAAACACTAGAAATAAAAAAGATGTGCATTATATAAGACTATGCAACACAAATTCCCAGCAGGCAGGGGCACATGCTGGGTCCATGGCTCTGAAGACATTTGTGGATGAAATCACAGAATAATAATTAGCTAGCATTTACACAGGGCAGCTAGGAGGCATAGTGGATAGAGTACCAGGTCAGGATTCAGGAAGAAATGAGTTCAAATCTGGCCTCGGACACTTATTAGCTGTGTGACCCTGGGCAAGTCACTTAATCTGCCTCAATTTCCTCATCTGTCAAATGAGCTGGAGAAGGAAATGCCAAATCTTTGCCAAGAAAACCCCTGATGGGGTCAAAAAGGGTGGGACACAGCTGGAAAAGAAGAAAGCATTTGGCAAAACATTTGACAGATGCTACCACACTCATCTTCACAATAACCCTAGGAGGTAAGTACTCATTTCATAGATGAAATCGGAAGGGACCACAGGAGTCCCATACGCCCTCTTCTGGCCATGACTGACTTCACCGATATAATACCAAAAGTTCTATCCCACTTTTAGAGCTCTGCAGAAGAGAGGCCATACCAGATGAGAAGTTCTTACCTCCCAACTACTGTCATCTTCCTTAGGCTTAATCGAAACAGGCATTTTGGTAAGTGACTACTCAGCGCCAGGCACCAAACCAAGTCATCAGGAAGTTAGCAAGTATTTAAGGGACAGTGATGTATGCCATGCTAAGTATGAGAGGATACAGAAAAAGCAGCAGCAGTCCCTGCCCTCAAAGAGATTCTAATTCTACAACTCCAGGTTAAATCTGTTTTCATCAGTGGAGATGGGCGATCAACTCCAGGGCCATGGTCATGTGCAAAGAGCTCTGGACTGAGAGTCAAGACAAGGGGGTTCTTGAGAGACAGATCAAGCCAGAAGATATGATGGCAAATTCTCATGCTCTGTTACTAACTCACCTATAAAGTGAGGAGGTTGAATGAGACGCAATCTAAATGTCCCTTCAGGTTCTAAATCCTTGGCAATTCAATTCAAAATAAGACCCCACTATAACACATCATGCTGGACATACAAAGAAAAGGAAAAAGTCTTTTCCCTCAAGGAGGTTATATCTTTTTGAGGTGGATATAATCCCTTCTTTTGATATATTTTGTTGTTGTTCAGTTGTTTCAGTCATGTCCAACTCTTCATGACCCCATTTGTGGTTTTCTTGGCAAAGACCCTTGAGTGGTTTGCCTTTTCCTTCTCCAGCTCAACTGATAGATGAGGAAACTGAGGCAAATAGGGTTAAGTGGCTTGTTCAGGGTCACACAGCCAGTAAGTGTCTAAGGCTGGATCTTAACTCAGGAAGATGAGCCCTCCTAACTCTAGGGCAGGCCCTCAGTCCACTGCTCCATCTACATGTATATGTGTGTATGTGTGTATATATATATATATATA
>CM053582.1:87174460-87198567 GCA_028627135.1 Pseudochirops cupreus
TCCAACTGGAACTTGAGATACACAGGCACTGCAGTTGGGAGATCCATCCTGCCCTACCAAAAAGTGACATAGGAGAGAATAGACTGGGGGAGGGGGGAAATACTGGGATGGCTGTTTTGGGGTGGTGGGCGGGGGAAAGACGGGGAGAAAAGATGTAACTCAAAAAAATTTAATAAAGAATTTAATTAAAAAAAAAAGAAAAAAAAACCACTACCCCTTCAATTTGTAGATAAATATTTATTAAATGTTTACTGTGTTCTAGGCAGGGCAGCTAGGTAGGGCAGCGGATAGAGCGCTGGGCGTGGAGTCAGGATGCCTCATCTTCATGAGTTCAAATTTAGTGTCAGACACTTCCTAGCTGTGTGACCCTGGGCAAGTCACTTCACTGCCTCAGTCTCCTCATCTGTAAAATGAGCTGGAGAAGGAAATGACAAACCGCTCCAGTATCTTTTTCAAGAAAACCCTAAATGGGGCCACCAAGAGTTAGATACAGCTGAAATGACTAAACAACAACAAATGTTCTGGGCAGTAGGGGCAAGCAGCTATTAAAGTGTCCCACGTTTGAAGGAATGAGTCTTCTTGACTCCAGACCTGGTTCTCTATATGCACTATGGCGCCACCTAGTGGCTGAAGGGCATATACATTCCCAACCTTTTCTTCTTCAAGCCTCCCACACCACTCTGTCCTCAATCCTCTCCTTGATTCACTCAAAGAAAGTGAGGCCATTCATTGAGAGATCCCTCCACCCATTCTTCATCTGCTAATACTCTGACATTGTGTCCTGCTTTCTCCTCCTTCACTCCAGCCTCCGAGGAGGTGGCCCTTCTGTTTGCCAAGACCAGCCCCTCTGCATGTACCCTCCATCTTACCCTCCCCCACCTTCTTTAGCAGACTGCCCATATTGTCAGCTCCACTCTCTCCCTAATCTTTCAGCTATCCATTATCTATTGACTCCTTGCTACCCACAAACAAACCTATTTTCTCTGTCCTGAGGCAGCTAGGTGATGCAGTAGATTGGACATTGGGCTTGGAGTTGGAAGGACCTGGGTTCAGATCTGGCCTCAGATGTTGACTAGCTGTGTGACTGGGTAAATCACTTAACCTCTGTTTGCCTCAGTTTCCTTAACTGTATAATGGGGGGACGACCAAATGAGATATTTGTTAGTGCAGTTCCTGGCACTGTGGTCCTCCATACCTTTGCACTCCACTACTTTGACTAGATCCTACTGTGCCCACCATATTCCTGTATTTTCCCTCAGTTACACCCCTTGAAGAAGCCATCCACACTTGATCTCTCTCTTCCTCTCATGTTCTTCTAAACCTTGTAGACTCAGGCTTCCTGAAATTGTCATTCAAATGAAACTGTTCTCTCCAAAGTTACCAGTGATCTCTTAATCTCAATCCCCATCTTTCTTGACCTCATTAAAGCTTCTAATACTGTTGACCACCTTCTGATCCTGGATATATGCTCTTTCCTCTCTGGGTTTTCATGACTGCTCTCTCTTGGCTGTCTTCCTATCTCTTTGACCCATTACTATGGGTGTGCCCTCCAGCTCTGTCTTGGGCTCTCTTTTTTATATCTATAGTATAAGGCAGCTAAGTGGCACTTCAGTGGATAAAGTGCTGGGTCCAGTCTCAAACACTGACCAGATGGGTGACCCTGGGCAAGTCACTCAGCCCTGTAAAATAAGCTGGAGGAGGAAATGGCAAACCACTCCAGTATCTTTGCCAAGAAAACCCCAAATAGGGTCACCAAGTTGGACATAAGGGAAAAAAGCCAACTGAAACTATGTCAGCTGGTGGCCTCATCAGCTTGGAGATTCAATTACCATCTCTATACAGATGATTCCCAGATCTATTTATCCAGCCCTCCTGAGCTCCAGTTTTATATCACCAGTTGTGTTTAACACTTCAAACGGGATGTCCTGTAGGCATTGAAAGGTCCACATTACCAAAACAGAACTCATCTTTACCCCCTCAGCTCTGCCTTCTGCCCCTAAAACTCTTTTGTGAATTTACTTATTACTATTTAAGAAAAATACGTTTTTTTTCGATCAGCAAAAATCTACTTTCTCTCTCTGCCCCTAAATTGAGAAGGAAAGAAAAACAAATGCCCTGTTATAAATATTTATATTTAAGTAAAACAAATGTCCACACTGGCCATGTCTAAAAACATGTATCTCATTCTGTACTCTGAGTCTTTCTCTGTCACGATGTGGGAAACATGTTTCGTCATTAGTCCTCTGGAATTTGTGGTTGCTGATCACACCGATCAGAATTCCTAATTCTTTTGAAATTGTTTTTCTTTGCCATATTATTGTCATTCTTCTCCTGGTTTTGTTCATTTCACTCTGCGTCATTTCATGTAAGTCTTTCCAGGTTTCTCTGAAAACATTTTCATAATTTCTTATAGCACAGTGGTAGTATTCCATCCCCTTTATACACCAAAACTTGTTCAGACATTCACCAATGTATACGTGCCTTCTCAAATTCCCATTCCATGCTACCTCAAAAACCTATAAATATTTTTGTATAGTCTTAAGAGTTTGCTAATCTGTCCCTTAATCCACCTTCTCTCTAATTCTTCCTTCTTTCCTCTCAGGAGGTGGCTGGCGGATTCTTTATCCTTTGCCTTTTTGTTCTAAGACATCTGGACAGTTTTCTTTACAAAATTTCTTGAAATACAACGTCTAAGATCTTTGGTCGTGGCATTCAGGTAGTGCAACTGTTTTTAATTTCTTAAAAAATCATCAATCTGTTATTTTAATCATCAATCAATTGTTTTTGCTATGAGATACCTTCCATTTTCTTCTATTTTTCTAGACTTTGTTTTAATATTTTGGTTGTCTGAGTTAGTGGCTTCTGTTGGGTCCGTGCCATTTTAATTTTTAAGGAGTTTGTTGCTTGGGAAAGGTTTTCTACCTCTTGTACCAAGCTGTTAAATTCCTTTTCTATTTTTTTCTTCCATAGTTTTCACTTCCCAGCTTTTTTTTCCTCTAGAACTCTCATTTTTCATTGACAAAAACATCTTTTTAGCTCTTTTTAAAACACTTTATCTCTTCCAAGAATTCTAGTTGAATTTATGCTCATGTTCTGTCTTTCTTTGAGACTTTGCTTGTAGGTTTTTAGAGTCATTCTCTTTTTCTGGATTTGTGTCTTGAGTGTCCCTGTCTCCATAGTAGCTTTTTATGGTGGTTTTTTTGTTTGTTTATTTCCAGTCTGAGATAATCCTATTGCTGCTTTCTTGGGGGAATTGAGAGTTGTTATTTCAGAATTTCAGAGACAGCTCAGATGGGAAACTTATAAGCTTTCAATCCTCCTAAAGTAGTCTGATTCAGGGTACAGTCTGATTGCTTTTCCCCTGGTCTGCATGCTGCAAGTTCCTGACCTGGGTTTGGGTCTGAGCAAAATAGATTGCTGCTGGACTCAGGCCCTGTCAGACAGCTAGGAAGTCTTGCTGGTTCAGTGACAGAATTACCGGCTTCCCTTGGTCTGGGATTCCCTCCCTAAGTATTCCTCTGCAGGCTTCAATGCAGGCTAAATGCTAGAACTGAGATCAGCTCTGCTCTGAGCCACATTGCTGATGCTTACTTCTGGACCTATTCCTCTCTTGCTATATAGCCCAGGACCTGTGCTTGTGTGTGTGAGTGTTTGTGTGTGTGTGTGGGGATGGGGTGGGGGTGAGGGGTGGAGAGCAGATCCCTGAGTCTGTCCTACAACTGTGACCCAGAACTGGATAGTAGGTGACAAAGCTCCAGGTGGCACTTGTTCTTGTCTAGGTGACCCAGGATGGGTCTGGGATCTCTTGCCCTCTGTGGTTGCTAGAACCTTCAATGCTCCTGGCTAGACCCCATCCCCAGTGTTGGCAGGGGTGAGGGAGTTCACTGTACTGCTTCCTGAAGTTCCTTTGATATCTTGACTTCACCGTACCCTTACCCATTACTACTGAGGCCCCACCGTCTTCCAAGTCATCTAGGTTCAAAACCTTAGTGTTATCTTCACCTGTCTTACTCACCCTGTACACTCAAATTAGTTGCTAAATCTTATAATTTCCCTACAACATCTCTCCTATACCTCTCTTCCCATGCACAAAGCCACCACCCTAATTCAGGTCGCCTCATTACCTCTTACCCGTACTCTTATTATAGCCTTCTAATTTGTCTTCCCTAGTTCGTCTTTCCCCACTCTCACCCATCCTTTACTCAGTGATTTCCCTAAACCATGCATAGGTCTGACCATGTCACTCTCCCTACCTCTGTGAACTCCAATGGTTCCCTATTATTTCTAGGAATAAATACAAAGTTCTTTTGCATTGAATGCTCTTGACAACTTGGCTCCACACCAATCATCTTGCATTCTCTCCACAAACCCTATGATCCAGCCATTGTGGTCTACTTGACAACATTCCATCATTCATCTCTCTGCTTTGGGCTGGTTCTTCTGTGTGCCTGGAATGCTCTCCATCTTAATTCATGACTTTCAATCTCTGCCTTCTACCCAGCTCAGTGACCACCTCACCACAGTGGCCTTTCCTGGTCTTCCCTTTGCTAGTCACCCCCATGTTACCTTCCATCATATTACTTGTCTTATATGGTTTGCTTCGTGTATGTTATCTCCCCTATCAGAGTTAAGCCCCTGGAAGACAGGGAAGGATGTTTTGTGGTTAGTTTTGGGCAGAGACATTGTTTAGGAAGGACACTGGAGAATGTAGAGGAAGGCAACCAGAATGCTGAAGATCCTCAGGTCCATGCCATGTGAAGGTCTGTTAAAAGAAATGGAGATGTTTAGCTTAAAGACAATTCAAGGGGCGTATCAGGCTTCGAGTACTTGAAATACTGTTCTATGGAAGATAGATTGGACGTGCTCTATTTTGCCCAAGTGGCAGAACTAGGGGCAGTGGATGTAAGTGCCAAAGAATCAAATTCAGGGATGTCAGGGAAAAACTTCCTAATAAGAGCTTTGCCAGAGTAGAATGGGTACACTGCTGTCCGAGATAATGCTTAACTTTTTTGTGTGAAAGACCAGAGGACCACATTTCAGGCAGACGACTAGCAAGGCCACTATGTTCCAGCTCTGAAATTCTGTGACTTAAATATCTGTGGCAATGGGGAATCTCAAAAATGTGAACAAATGAAATTGAAACAATTGAAAACTTCAGCTTTTAGCAAAATTGACATGAATTAAAATCCAGCAAAGGCACGAAAACTTGCCAGTTGATGTTCTGTCACATCCAACCTGAACACTGGGCTAACAAGTAAGCAAACAGTATCATGGAATGTTGATATGTGATTCAATCCCCCCTTTTTTACAACTGGGACAGTGATTTGCCCAAGGTGAACCAATCAAGTATGAAACGTCTAATGTGTAGCCAAACCCCATGTTAGGTGCTGGGGCTACAAATATGATGATTAAGACAATCCACACTCACAAGGAACTTACTTCTGATAGGAAAAACATATGCGGCAGAGCTGGGATTCTAACATAGGTCCATAGACTCCAAATCTGGGGGACACAGACTAAGTGATGAGAATGCTACCCTTGGTGATGAAAGAAGACAGGTTAAAGGTTGACCCCTGTTTAATGGTGACATTTTTAATAACCATGAGACTGCAAGTCATTGCTTTGCTAAGCCTCAGTTTCTTTTCCTGTTAAAAAAAATATCTAGAGTATCTGACCCTCATTTATTTTGAGGATCAGTTGAATTTAGTTATTTAAGATGCATTGCAAACCTTAAAACACTCTGGATGTCATTATTGCACCAAAGATACCTTCAAGGAAAAAACCAGATGTTTTAGATAATGTACAAACTGAATGGGCATGCTCTGACAGCCTGAGTTCTTTGGAATAGTTCTGTCATCTAACATTGTTTTCAAGAAGTTTTATCTTCATTTGGTAACACAAGTCTCCTCTTGTCAGTTCCCAATAAAATGAAAGCAGCAGCTGAAATGCTCATGTCCTGTGATAATCGCCACAGGAATATTCAACCAAGTAATTTTTTTTTTGCAATACATTTTTATACTTTGGTTAATATATTTTTTTAATAAAGAAAATGTCTCAAAAAGAAGTTTTTATTTTGTACCTTATTAAAACCTGGGAACACCATACTATTCACTTGATGTAGTCTTGTTCCAGAATAATTCTGAATTCGCTGATTTAGAACCACTCAGATTATAAACATTTTCTAAAAATTTCCTTTGTGAAGTTATTGGTTTATGTGAAGATTTTATTCCTAAGTATAAAATTAATGTCTTTGTGCACCTTCTCCTTGCTGCCTCCCTGATCTTCCTCCTTCTCAAATACTCCATGAAGTCTGGTCTGTACACCTTTTGACCCTATAGTATTTACCTGGACTGCTCCCTCCCTGGTCACTTGTGCACTTTCTGGGTGACCCTACTTGTATTACCTTTTGTGCCTTGATTTCCCCAACCAACTTGTCCTTGTGGGGCACAGATTACTTTGTATCCTCTATGGGGTGTTGACACTGTACACACAATATGCAAATACTGGTTGCTCTAGAAGCTCAAAGGGGGTCTGCTATAGATGATTCTGCCTAAAGCCCCCATCTTAAGTGTAGTCAAATATCTTAGCAACTTGGAGCACTTAATCAGAGGTAATGCACATACTTACCAGGACTGACTGTGACTGAAGAACATAAAACATTCCCAAGTAAACTTGGGTGGAAAAGCACTGGATTCACTTGTGAGAACAAATTAACTCAGGGTTAGATTTCAAATGGGGAAAAAAAGACCAAACCCCACCAAGTTTTTGAAAGTGTGGCTATGGACCAACATGATGGACAATGACATTACCACTTAAAGTTAAAAACTCCAAATGAACACGGGTGCCACGAATATACAATTTTTTCAATATTACTTTTTTTTAATTGGAACACAGCAATAATAATGAGCAGTACTGGTAGGTAACATTCTGATTTAATTAAAAAAAAAAGGTACATAGAAACTAATAGAGCAAACACAAAATTCTAAAATTTTGAGGCAACTCAATTACCACCAGTGAGAGGTGTTATGATTAATAGTCAAGTTCATGCAGTAATCTCAAACTGTAAATTATTTTCCCAAGCTTTCATAATATGAATGGATTATAAGCAACATGTCCCTGTTATTAAATGTATTGTAGTTCACTGACCAATAAATCACAGAATTATTTGGAGTAAGTGAAGGTCACATCTCCTAATGGGAAAATGATCAAATTAAAAAAAGAAACTGACTGCTGAGGAAAAAATAAGTCAACTAGGGCAAATATTTTGAACTGCATATGAGATAAAGTCGAAAAATTTCTCTTCATTTTAATTTGCTATCAAACTACTCTACAAATGAAGTTGGGGAAGTAATTAGAGTATATTCAACATTATTTACTATTTTTTTTTACTTGTAACAACTTACACCAAGATATTGGATAAAAAGGAAAAAAAAAGTCTCCTCAATGTTGAAAAATAAGTGGGGCTATTTCCTTTTAAGTGGAGATCTACTTTTACTCCAATCTCCTTGTCTGAGGTTGTTTAATGGGTTCAGGAGCCTTAACACTAGTTAAACCCTTAGGAGAAAGAATTAAGTGCTTTGTCTTTAGTCAAGTAATTGCTCTCTCCATTAATGGGTCAAATTATTTCTGGAAGCAATAATACTGTCCACTTAGGGCCAAAATTAAAGCTTCTTCAAATATAATTGTAAAAAAAAATCCTTTCTAGTGTTAAAGATTTCCTTTGCAAACTTAACTTAAAACATCAATAGTAACCACTAGTCCGCATGTGTATGGAAATAACAAAAGTACAAAATTCACTCAGAGGTGAATTATCAGGTAACCTATAGGAATCATCAAATAACTTGGACTGGTGGTAGAACAGAAGCTTGCTTATACATTGTAAAAACAAATTTTAGATGCCATTTTAATATTTATAAATGTGCCATCCTTTCTGAGCCCCACATGGCTTACTCAAAAGCATAATTTATTATAAAAAATAATATACCTACTTTACTAGAAGGTACAGTCATCTCAGGAAGTTGGAGTTGCCATGGTTAAGAATAAAGCAATGCAAAATTTTCTGTCCAATCATCCCCCAAAAGAAAAAAACAGGAGCTTTACAATCTTCAAGTTCGCTTCAATGAGTTTCCCACAATGGCTTTAGAAATTTATCAACGAGGAACAGCAAAATTACTTTAGCTTACTTTTTAAGACAGAAAGTTCCCACAGGGATAGATTTCATATTGATACTGACATGTTGCAACTAAAATCATTTGTAATAGCATGACATTGGTAACTGTCCTTAATGTATAAAAAATAGATATAATTTTATAAAGTTTTTATTAAATATCTACATTTCTGCATCATCATCATCATCATCTTTGGCTCTGAAGTGCATTTTTCTGAATTCCCGTCTGCTCATTGAAGGACAAGGTGGAGAAACTGGCGGAAGGTCCTTGGGGAAAAGAATAAGATATGGAATATGTTAATGAAAGTTATTATTTCCAACCAAACTGGGCCTCCTTGCTGTTTCCACCATGACATTCCACCTAGAATTCCACATTCTCTCCTTGCTTCAACTTCTTAGAATCCCTATCAAGCACTGCCTCCTCTATAAAGTCTACTGACCTCCTACTTCCTGTATACCTTTCCCTCCCCCAATTACTTTGTGTCCCTCCAACAGAAAGCAAGTTGTGGACAGGGTTGATCATCTTTCATCTCAATGTCAATAATGGTTAGCACAGTTCCTGGCATATAAACATCTATGGGTTTGGAAGTTCCCTCCACTGATGTCAATCCCAACCCACCCATATAGCCCATCCTGGGCAGCTCCTGCCCACAGCCATAAGATGGCCACAGGAGGTCTATCCAACGTACTAGAAAAGTATCTAGCAGTGTCAAGAAGTTACTCGTTGGGTGAATACATACCAACCTTGCTAGTTTAACCATGACTTGGGAAACTTAGGAACACTGTTCCCACATCGAATGTCAGATCTAACGCTAGAAGGGACCTCCAGAATCCAGCCCTTTCCTTCTTACAGATGAAGGGAGTGATTTCTCAGAAAGTGGCAGAGCTGGATGTGAACCTGGGTCTAGAGCTTCTACGCTCAGTAATCTTTCCACTCTAACACACTGCCTCTCCACCTTGTTATTTTTAAAGGGAAAAGAGAACAAATGACTTATTCTTACTTGCATGAGCTCGACATTTCCAAAGAATCGATTCACTGGCATTGGCTGATTGCTATCTTCGTCTAAAAAGATGCTACTGTCTATGTGAGATGGTGTCTTCTGGGGATCTGCCTCTGCCCCAGCTTCCCCAAGTAGCACAGCACCACGCTTACACACGTCTTCCTCTACCAGATTTTCTTTATATTTTGAGAGGGCCAAGTCATTTTCAGTCTTTAATAAGCAACTGTTACCCACATCTCTGGGGTGACCATGATGAGAAAGACCATTCTCATTCCTCTCTATTTGCTGTTCACAAATCTTAGAAGTATTAGCTTCATTACTTGTTGGCAATGCTTTGTGCTCAGCACACTTCAAAGGCTCCTTCTCATTTGAGGTTTCAGATACTGTTTTTGGCAAAGAAGTTTTATCCTTTTTGGTTGTTAGTTCTTGTAATTCTGACTTGATGAAACCATCTTTTTCATACTTGAGTGTCTTGGAAGTACGTCTCTCAGTTGCTTTGTGTGATGAAGCCTGTCAAGAAAGATGAGCTTAAGGAGCAACCAGTAATACCTATGGGACCTAAGACTGTTTTTTGTTCATTTCACGTTAGGGGTCTGAATAGTTTGTTTCAGCATCTTAAACACTATGAAAGATGTAAATTGACAACTCTAAAAGAGAGTTCTCTTACTTTAATACTATTATAGACACATCTGGCCAAAGACCTAAATTCTACTACAGTTGTTATACTTCTGGATAATTTACCTAGGGAAATGGATATGTCTTACTATATAAACAGAAAGAGAAAAGTCACGACTACACTATAATCTTCCGATCTTGGGGGTCATCAGATCAGTCTTAGGATATTTATTAAAGACCTTTCATCTTACAGATGAAAGAACAGGCCCAGAGAGATGAAATGTCTTGCTCAATGTCACACAGGTAATTAGAGGTAGGATTTGAATCCAGGCCCTCTGACAGCAGCCAAGGCTCTTTCTACTATAACATGCTGCCCCACAAACTCCACTTTTCTTATATCTGTTAATTCAGTAATTTGCAAAGGAGGATAACAGACCTGCTATCACAACTGAAGATATATTACAGTAGGTCCTATAACAGTGAGGCCTCCAATCCAACAAGAGAGAAGGGATTCAGGTAAAAAACAGTTGATTTAGTGGCATTTTCTACTGACTCCCTCTACTCTTCCTCAAAAAGGCTATTAGGGATGAACTGTAGAACAAAATACAGTAAAGCTCTCACTGGATTGCACTTTGTGCATTCTGCATCATAGGAAGAATGACAAAGGAAAGGAGAGGCTGAGGAAATGCGTCCATGACTCATGACCATGCCTCCTCTGTAAACATTAAGTGTAAAAATCGCTCATCAGAGAAAGTATGTCTTGGGCATCAACACTAACACTTACATTTGCTTTTCTCCTAAGGCTACTCTCCTTTTTGGAATTGACAATCATTAAAAATGACTCAGAATGATGTATCCAAAAAGTGTAAAATAAGTCTACATGAAACCAGATTGTAAAGCTCTTCAGAGATTGAATGAACATCACCTTACCAAACACACTGTTTTTGTAGATTTGGAAACATCCACTTCTTGAGCTGAGGCAGCTCTGGTTGCTGGGCAGTTTTTGCTCCTTAGGCGTGCTGAAGAGCGCACCCCATCTGCAAGCTAAATCAGATATGGAGAAATCAGGGAAGGACTGGGAGAGTGCTGAGAACACAAGAGACAATCAAGGAGTCTGAGGAAGGTAGTAAAACTTGATTTATGTAACAAACATGATTTGAAGGGCCAACAGGGTTTTTTTAAAATGACGAGAAAAAAGTGGAAAAAAATGCAAGATCTTAAAGCAAATGCTATGTCATCAAGAAAGTCAAAGGTTCTGTGATTCATATCTATTTCAAGATAATAACAAGCCTTTTATTAATTGCCTACTATGTGCCAGGCACTGTGCTAAGCACTACGGATAAAAAGAATGGCAAAAAGCCAGTCCCTGCCCTCAGGGAGGTCACAGTCTAACGGGGAGAGACAACCTACAGACAACTAGATGCATACAAGATATATACAGGGTAAACTGGAGATCATCTCAGAAAGGTGGGGAGAACCTTTCTGGGAGTGGGGAGGCCCTGAAAGGCCTGCACAAGGAAGGTTCTGAACATTGCCGTGAACTCATTTTTCCTTCTGTCAAGGTGTTGGCATTAAAGATGGCCACCCATCAGTTAATTGGCAAGTACTTAATTACTAAGTATCTACTGTGTAGCAAGCACCACCGCACTTGCTGGAGGTCTGAGCACAGAGAATGAAATGATTCCTACTCACAAGGAGTTGGAATTCTAAGAGTAATGTCAGATACAGTAATCAGAAAACACCCTTAGAAAGAAGAAACTGGAAGCATAGAAAATACAGTTAGGAAGAATTTTCCCGAAAAAAAAATCAAATGACTCTAGATTTAAATGCTTTTAAGATAATTTCAATTTAATAAGTACAGACTACGTGCGAAGCACTACGCTAGATGCTGGTGTTACCAAGACCAAAACCAACCTAGTACCTGACCTCAAGGAGCTTCCTTCTACTTAAAGAATGAGAATACTGTCCCTCAAAAAAGGAGAATGCTTCCTATAGGAGTTTAGAACCCTTAGTATTTCACCTGCATCTTCCAAGAGACTACCATAAAGATTTCCAATACACTGAGCCATTGTTCAGTTGTGTCTGACTTCCATGACTGCATTTAGTGTTTTCTTGGCAAAGATACTGGAGTGGTTTGCCATTTCCCCCTCCAGCTCATAGTATAGATAAAAAAACTGAGGCAAAGAGGGTTGGTTCTTGGACTCGTCCAAGGTCACAAATCTAGTACCTGAAGCTAGGTTTGAACTCACAAAGAGGAGTCTACCTGACTCAAGGTCTACCACTCTATCCAATGCCCCACCCAGGGTATCTCTATCTAGGCCAAAACATACATTCATCTACCAAGTAGGAGGGACTTAAATTTTTCCTTAAACTTCTATTCAGTAGCTAAAACTCCTAACATAAGTTAACATGGAAAAAAAAAGTTTCGAGTTCTTCCAAAGAATGAAAAAATGTATAACTTTTATGTGGAAACAGTATTAGTTTATTTCATTTTGTCAAACTAATTCTGATCTAATAAATTCAAGAGCTCCATAAACCTTAATTTAAGAAATTTTTCAAGACATTAGGGGAAAGGCGGACTGTAACAAAGCCTTATGAAATATTTCTTTTCTTTTAAAGGCTAAACGGGAACTAAGGAAAATAAAACCTGAGGAGTAAGAAACATTAAATGGAGAAACTAAAGGGAAAAAGTTATAAGCTGTTTGCAAGAGAAGCAGCCAGAAATGGGATGTCAATCTGCTCCACATTTAGAACTAGTGCTTCCCCCGAGATCATGGCCAGTTTATCCTATTTATTTCTTGTTTGCACAGTTGTCTCCCCATTGGACCGTGAGGCTCTGGAGCCCTGGCAGGAGCTGTTTGGTTTTGCTGATATTCCCCTGGCATGTAGCACATATGAAGTATTCCAGAGGTGCTTAATAAATGCTTATTGACTAACTGTATTAAGTACAAAAGAAACCCACAAAAGGGGGGGGGCAACAGTGAAGAGGGAGGTATTTAAAAAAAAAGTTGGATCTTTAAATAAGTGATTTCTCAACTTTTCCACCTGTATCATATGACATGGATACAGGAATCCAGAGGCTATACAAAGTATTCAGCCCATTAAAAGACTGAGAAGAAAAGAAGAAAAAAACCTTCCACGATATATGGAAGGGCAAGGTAACTGACCACATGACATGTAGCTCAGTACTTTTTGGAATTCCTAACCCATTGTAAATCAAATACACTGCTGAAGTGTACCGAGGACTGTGCTTGTACCTCCCTAAATCATGACAACATTACAGAATGGTTGGGATGACAACGTTCCCTGGCAATGGCCAAATGAACACAAACTGACGTCGAGGCTCTATTAACATCTTTTTTCAGGAGTAACCATCATAAATACATTGACCTAAAAATACTTAGGTGTCAGTTTTACTTCTAAATCTAACTGATCTTTTTATTTACTGAAGGCTGGTCAATAAGGAAACATATTAAGGAGCATAAAAACCCTTAATGTAAGAGCTACATGTCCTTATCAATGTTTTTAAGATAATTTATGTAAGTTCACAGGGGTACTTGCCCCTTTAGCCTGAGCTTTTATTATCTATAGGAAGGATTTTGTTTCACAAATCTTCTTGTCTGATAATTTCAGGGCTTTGGTAGGATACTCCCGGGTCCTTCTGCTAATGATACTGCTGAAGTCTGGGAAAGTAGTTGATTCAAATAAGAACTCCAGCACAGACTCTGCTTTCCCATGTCTTTTTCCTAGTATTCTCTGAGTTCCAATCTTTCCTTAGGGATGTTTATTTCCAAATATTACTTCACATCTTATTCTTAGGGGGATCAAAGAAGGCTGACTGGATTTCAACAAGCCAGCTCTCTACGATCTTGGGAGGCAGATCAGTGAATATCTCATGCCTCAGTTTCATCATCTATAAAATGAACGTTAGGCTTGGGACTGCATGATTTCCAGTGCCCTTCTAATCTCTACACTAATTCCTACATATTAGGTTTTCTGTCCTTATATGGACAGTGAAAAAAGAGGAATGACTTTTGATCTTTTCTTAATTGATATAGGATGTGGCATCTTGGGTGGGTAATACATTCTCAAATCAGTGAATCAATCTGTGAGCTCATCAATGCATGTCTTCCAATAGTAAAGGTGACAATGTATCCCCACCTTCTCATTCTGGGAATGGCTCCTCAGTTCCCTGCCATTAATTCTGTGGTCAGGAGGGTGGGTGTGCACCCTGCTATTCATAGTTCTCTCAACATCCCGTGGCTAACGTGCCCAAGGGTAGGTAGTCAGTCTGTCATCATCCTTTGCTTGCCAACTTTTCTGGCCCCACATTTCTTTGATGGTATCCTTTACGCCAGCTAGTGGCAACATGCTATTGCTTACTCACACCTACCACATGGGAGACCTACAACTTTACTTCTCTGAGGGCTGTGCTATTATTTCATGACCCATAGCTCTATTGCAACACCACACACATTTATTTGTTACAACCTATGCTCAAGCCTTTTAGGCTGTTAAGTTATCAACTCTTATTACTCGGTATACCAACACATGGTATTATTTGCACAAACTAAACTGAAATTTCTCCCACCCTTCTCAACACTGTAAATCATTTTATCAGTGAAAAATGGAGATGCCTCTTTGGGAAATCCCTATTTCCAATTCTACTGGAAATAATACTAAATATTTATTTGGTGCTTGGAGGTTTATAAAGCACTTTGCCCTCAACTACCTTGTGACAAGTAGTTAGTAAAAGCATTATATTTTTATAAAGAAAGAAACTGGGGTTCAGAAATGTTAAATAATTAGTCAATGTCACAGAGCTAGTAAGTGGCAGAGCCATGATGTGAATCCTCTGGTTTAACTAAAATCAATGTTCTTTCTATGCTCTACTTCTTCCCCTCATTGTGCTGCTGTCTGGGAGACCAGGTATTTTGCGGTGAAGGTTTCAAGGAAAGAAAAGTTTGGAGTAAAACTATAAAAACTTCAATTCTACAAATATTCACTGAGTGCTTACTGTGTGAGAGGCACTGCCAGGATGCTGAGCACCTAGACAGGAGAGAGAGAAGGTTGGGGGAAAAAAGGCCCAGCAGGAGAGCTTGCATTTACTTAGTTGAAAGGTTTGTCGTTCAGTTGTATCTGACTATGTGACTTCATTTGGGGTTTTCTTGGCAGAGATACTGAAGTGGTTTGTCATTTCCTTCTCCAGCTCATTTTACAGACAAGTAAACCGAGGCAAACTGGGTGAAGTGACTTGCCCAGGATCACACAATTAGGAAACGTCTGAGGCTGGATTTGACGAGTCCTCCTGAGTCCAGGGCTGGGACTCTAGCCATATTTGACCAACTAGCTGCCCCAAGCTGCAAGTTTTATAGGGTTATTATTTGAACCTCACAACAACCATGTGAACAATAAGTACTCATTTTATAGAAGAAATTGAGATGAGAAAAAAAATATTAAAAGTAACTTGCCCAAGGTCACACAGCAAGTGACTGACATAGATGCCACGTGAACCTAAACTTCTCTGGACTCCAAAACCAGCAGTTTATTTACAAGACTCCACTGCCTCTATGGATCACAGATTTACATCTAGAAGGGGCCAGAGAGATCATGTAGCCCAAACTTCTGCTTTTCATAAACAAATGGAGGAACAGAGATCATAGGACTATAGATGTATATTATAACAAAGGGGCCCTTAGGGAGTTCTATACTCTCATTTTACATGAGGAACTTGAGGCCTTTGAGAAGTTGCTTGAGGTTAAGTATATAGTAGTAGATGGGGAGTATATGACAGAGACAGGGTTAGGTTCAGTGACTTTTCCAAGGTCACACAACAGAATGTGACAGATATTGATTTGATTGAGGTCCTTTGCCTTCACACTCAGTCTTCTTTCTACCATGTTTTGGGATTACAAAACAAGCATTTAGCGATGTCAAGCAGTGTATTGGGTGTTGGGTACAAAGATAAAACTGAAATCAGCCTCTGAGAAGAAATTAAAGATATCTATAATCATATGAAAAAATGCTCTAAATCACTATCGATTAGCAGCGGTTCTCAACCTGTGGGTTATGTTCAATTTGTAACAATGAAAATACATCCTGCATATCAGACAGATTCATAACAGCAGCAAAATTACAGTTATGAGGAAGCAATGAAAATAATTTTATGGTTGGGGGTCACCACAACAGAAGGAACTGTATTAAAGGGTCGCGGCATTAGGAAGGTTGAGAACCACTGGATTAGGTAAATGCAAATCAAAACAACGCATCTCACATAACCACATCTCACTTGTCAGATTGGCTAACATGACAAAACAGGAAAATATTAAATGCTGAAGAAGATGTGGGAAAATTGGAACACTAATGCATTGTTAGTGGAATTGTGAACCAATCCAACCATTCTAGAGAACAATTTGGAACTATGCCCAAAGGGCTATAGAAATGTGCATACCCTTTGACACAGCAATACCACTTCTAGGGCTGTATTCCAAAGAGATCATACAAGTGCGAGGAGGACTTGTATGCACAAAAACATTTATAACAGCTCTTTTTGTGGTGGCAAAGAACTGGAAATCAGGGAAATACCCATCAATTGGAGAATGGCTAAACAAGTTGTGCTATATCAATGTTATAGAATACTATTGTGCTATAAGAAATAAGGAGCAGACAGACTAAATAATAACCTGGAGAGACATATATAAATTGATGCTGAGTGAGAGGAGCAGAACCAGAAGAGTATTGTACACAATTACAGATGCATGACTGATAAACTGGGCTCATCTCAGCAATGCAAGGTTATAAGATAACTCCAAAGGACTCCTGATGGAAAAGGCTATCTACATGCAGAGAAAGATTTACGGAGTCGGGATGCAAACTGACACAAACTACTTGCTCTTTTTTTTGCTTTGCTTTGTTCCTTCTTTCTCGTTGTTCGTTCCATTGGTTATAATCCTTTATGACCTGACTAATGTTCAACGTGAGGGTATTTGTAGAACCTATATAGGACTGCATGCAGCCATGGGAGGGGAGGGGGGAAGAGAAAATTTAGAACTCAAAAGCTTTTGGAACTGAATGTTGTAAACTAAAAGTAAATAAATAAATTAATTAAAAGAAAAAAAAGAAATCAGACTCTGAACTCAAAGAGCTGACATTCCCCTAGGGCAGTGGTTCTCAACCTTTCTAATGCCACAACCCTTTAATGCAGCTCCTCATGTTGTGGTGACCCCCCCCAACCATAAAATTATTTTCGTCGTTACTTCATAACTGTAATTTTGCTACTGTTATGAATCGTAATGTAAATACATAACGCACAGGCTGAGAACCGCTGCCCTAGGGTGAAACATACACAGATAAATACAAAACCCCTTCACCCAGCAAACAAAAAAATAAAAGCCCCAAACTCCACAATTTGTGTATATGTATGCAGGTAGGCGATTCCTTTAGGGTTTAGGTTAACAACTCGGTTAGTCAATCAATCATATATTAGGCGCCTACTACGTGCCAGGCACTGTGCTTAGCACTGAGGATACAAAGTAAGGATCAAGACAGTCCTTGCTCTCAAGTTCACAGTCTGAGTTTTCCCATAGTTAAATCTAGAAGTGGAATTAAAAAAATTCTCCAAGTCAAGCACCTTAGAGAGTGCAAACTGGGGAATTGCTGGAAGAATTCATTACACGGAGGGGGCGGAGGGAAACTGAGGCAGGGATGTACCTACTATATAAGCCCCGGCAGTGGGACCCCAGCGTGACTTAATACCACCTTAGGTCCCGAAAGCCAAGGCCAGAGATGCCTGGAGGGGTGGGCCTGGGATCCCAGGGCAGGTGAGCACCCTTCATCCATGCCCTATCTGACCCAACCCGGACAAAGAGCCCCCAAGGGGGCAGACCCTTCTTCGTGGGGCGTGGCTTAAGCGGATGGACCCGTCCCCATGGAAACACTCAAACAGGCGTGGCCTGAACCTAGGAACACCCCTCCCCCCGTGGGCGTGGCCTAGAGCGCCAGGGGGCGAGTGGGTGTGGCTTAGCGTTCCTGGGAGCTGCTGAGCCCGGCTGAGAAGGGGGTGCTGCGTACGGTCGCGAGATACTATTCTTCCGCCTAGAGGGTCTGGTGGGCGTGGCTTGGGCGGAGGTATCCCGGCCCCACACCAGCCCCCCGGCCCGGAGGGAACCGGGACAATGGGCTCGCGTCACAGGCCGCGTCCCGGGCGGCCGGGTCCACCTTTCTCGCCCCAGCCCCTCCGTTCCCCGGGCTCCCCGCCCCTACCCCAGTCTGGTCGCCGCGGGCCGCCCTCCCACGCCGGAGCCACGGGGCGCAGTTCTCTCACCTTCCGGCTCCTCATGAGTCTGAGGCGCCGCCGCCACAGCAGCGTCCTCAGCTCCCGGGGCTAACGCTCCCTTGCGCACCTGACCCACGAACGGGGAGAGACACCAGCCCCGGGTCGCCGCGTCGTCTGACGTCTGCCGCTGCCTCCGCCAATCAGGAGGCGGTGCCGCCGGGCCACGTGACCCAAACACATTTGGTTTCCCCCCTCCCAACTGAGAGGAGGTGTCCCGGGCTTCACGCGGCCGGGAGAGTGGGTGGGACTTAGCAGCGCGGCGCGGGGGGAGGGGAGAAGGGCGGAGTTTGCGCGAGCGCACATGCAACCTTGCTTGAGAGGGGCGTGCGCATGCGCTGCCACTTTATGTCCGCCATGTTTGATCTCGGTAGGTAATTAGTCATCCGCAAACTTGAGAAGATACAAAGCCAATGAGTGATCCAGGAAGTGACCCAGGGTTCTTGGGTAGATGATCATGGGGTCATGGATTTGGAGATGGAGCGCACGTTAGGGATCATCTATCCCACCGCTCTTATTTTGCGAATAAGAAAACAGGTTAAGTGACTTGCCCAAGGTCACTTTGCTAGATCTGGGATTTGAACTCAGGCCCCAGAGGATCCTGCAGTGTTGGGGGCTGACAAATGAGAATTGATATGGACCATCGCTGACCCACGTTGTAACTTGGTTAAGTCACAGAATCTCTAGTTTGGAAGGGACCTTAGTGACCATCCCATCCAACTCTTCTGGCTCATACCTGAAAAAACAGTTTCTTCTAATGACATACTTTGGTTTGTTCTAGGACAAAGTGGTCAACTTTGTGCTGGAGGCTGCTGGGTGATGTAATGGATAGTGGGTGAAAGCTTGGGTTAAATTTTGGCCTCTGACACATATTAGCCACGTGACCTTGGGCAAGTCACTTAACTTCTGTTTGGCTCAGTTTCCTCAGCTGTAAAATGGGAATAATAATAATTCTGACCTCTATCGTTCTTGTGAGAACGACATATGAGATAATAATTGTAAAGTGCTTAGCTGTAGTGTCTGGCACATAGTAAGTAATATGTAAATATTAGCTAATGTATAATTTTTTTGTTACCTCAGGGTAGGCGAGGATCAAAATAGCATTTTGCATAGTGCTTGTGATGAAGTGCAGGCTCTGGGACCCCCCCCCCCTTGAGCTGTCCTTGAGTCTTCCCACTGAAGGCATTTGCTAGAGGTCATGGGCCTTAAGATGTGGCTCTGCCCAAATCTTTAGCCCTCCTTTGTTCCAATAGTTTCCTACCCTTGAACTGGCCTGGCCCACCATTGTCTGTGGTCTCCAGGTTGCCTCCCTCAACTTCCCACCCTTAATCACTCATTACTCGAGTCTGACCTCGTCTTGACTCCTGAAGACCCTCCCCAAACTCCTCCTTTAGAACTCTTCCCTCCATGTGATGTGAGAGCACCATAGAATGACAGCACAGACTTGTGCTGTCCTCCTTGCCCAATGCAAGCATCACAGATACGTAGACTGCTTAAGAATCTACCCCATATGGTAATAGCTTCAACAACAGCTTATTAAGTGCTTCCTAAGCACCGTGTTCAAGGAGGCTGATGAGGCTGCTGGATTGGGAAGCCAGGGTACATCCTGTGGTACATCCATATCAATGTTGAAGTTCCTACCTATAAAGGCAGTGCTTGGGAAGAAGAGGAAGACGCTTGGCCCAGAAATCCTTGGGAAAAGAGGGTGAGTGGTCTGGGGGTCATGGCTGTGGATGAGAGCCAGAGCAATGTGAAGAGTGTGATCTAGCCAGGTGCAGTGGGGTGTGAATGGGTGGAGCACAGCCCTGGTAGGGTCTGGAAGCATCACCAGGGAGTCAAGTAAACCATTAGTGATTCATTTTCTTACTACGGTTAGAGCTTTTCTCTCTCTTGGGGTAACAGTATGGCAGGGGAGAGAACACTAGACTGCAGGTTAAAGGGACTAGGGTGTATAATATTAGCTCAAGGACTGGCTCTCTGTGTGACCCTGGGTAAGTCTTTCCTTTTTGTGTCCCCATTTCCTTATCAATAAGAAGAGAGATGGGCACTAGGTGGTCCCATAGTGCGAAGAGCCCAGGCCTGGAGTCAGGAAGACTCATATTGCCTAGTTCAAATATGGCCTCAGATGCTTACTAGCCGGGTGACCCTGGGCAAGTCACTTTGCCCTGTCTGCCTCAGTTTCCTCATCTGTAAAATGAGCTGGAGAAAGGAAATGGCAAACTACTCCAGTATCTTTGCCAAGAAAACTCCAAATGGGGTCAGAAAGAGTCAGAAATGACCGAAAACTGCTGAACAACAGCACTAAGAAAAGGGGTAGAGAGACAGGGTAGCACGCAGGATAGAGACTTGGCCACAAAGTTAGGCAGACCCGGGTTCAGATTCTATCTGTGACCCATACTTGGTGGGGTGATCCTGGGCAAGTCACATTTTTTGCTCTAGGCGACTCATTCAGACTATACTGATGCAATCTCAGGTCCAGTCCTTATTTTTGACCCTGGCAAGGGGGCAAGGTTGACTCACCAAGGCCTCTTCCAGTTCTGAAATTCTTTGACTTGGATGGTAAATGAGGCTGCACAGTTTTGGGCCTTGAAATTCACATCCCACATTTGGAAGCTTTGGATCCAAAAGAATTTTCTTGCCCCTGACAGTATGCAAATTGGGCAGCTAATATAATTAGCGAGCTTGGCATGAGTTCTGTCCTGCTCCTGTATAAAACCTAATTCCTCTGTGCCCCAGCTTAAACCTATTTCCTCCTTTCTTGTCCTCATTAGAGCAGTAGAACAGCTGTTCACCTTTACTTTTGATGGAGATTAGCCTCCTGCTGGGGTTGAATTGCTTCATGTTCCCTTCCCACCTCTGATTCTCCTTTTGTGCCCAGACCATCCTGTGTGAGGACAGTGATGTAGGTTGTTAACCACCTCCCTTGAGTCTCATTTCCAAACCCTCAGCAGTGTCCCAGGTACTCAGTGATTAGTTCAATGAGGTGCTTACAAAGCTTAGAGGCTGTTTGTCTTTTAAAGATTCTGAGTCACAAAGACCTGAGTTCAAATCCTGGCTCAGTCTGGGTGACCCTGGGTTATCCTCTTTCAGCCACAATTTCCTCATCTGTGTAATAGAGATCCCAGAAAAGTTTGTTGTAAGCATCAGATGAGAGAGTATACAGGAAGGACTTTGTAATCTTTAAGGTGCTGTATTAATTATAAAATAAGTGCTATATTAATGTTAATATCAATTAATTACTAGGTAGTATTGTTAAGCACAAAAAATGAAATACAGCCTTTCCACAAAACACTCTAGGTAAAAAGCAGTAATGACAACAGCAACAATAGTAATAATAGCCATTAAATAGGGCTTTAAGGATGGCAAAGTGCTTTACATACATTAGCTCATTTGGGCCTCAGTTTCCTCATTTGTTAAATGAGAGGGCTGGACTAGATTGCTTCTGAGGTCCCTTCTAGCTCACAATCTACTAAGCTGTAGGTGCTGTTATTAGCTCCCTTTTTACAGATGAGGAAGAAGAGGTTAAGAGTGGTTAAGTGGTCCCATAGCTAATAAGAAACAGGGACAGGATTTGATCCTGGGTCTCTTCTGACTTCTTCGCTATCATTCCAGGCTACAAGATGTCAGAGTTAGAGAAAAACGTGGTGGACCAAGACTTTTTTATGTTCTCAATAATTCCAGACTCTTACTACATAAGACCTTCTGTGCCACTTTCTTCCTCTACATTCCCTTCTTCTGAAACCCATCACACAATTAACTAAGCTCATCTATATAATGTGAACTTCCTTAAGATCTGTGGGTCAAACAAACAGACACACAGCAGAGTACATATTGTGTATTTGAAGTCAATGGAAATGACCTTTCTCTTCCTTCCTTCCCTTCCTTCCTTCCCTCCCTCCTTCCCTCCCTCCTTCCCTCCTTCCTTCCTTCCTTCCCTCCTTCCTCCCTCTTTTCCTTTCTTCCTTCCTTCCTTCATTCCTTCCTTCCTTCCTTCCTCTTTCCTTCCTTCCCTCCTTCCTCTGTCTCTCCCTTCCTCCCTCTCTTCCTTTCTTCTTTCCTTTCCCTGTGAGAACATTTGAATCAGGCAATTTTGTCAGAAGCATTAGGCCTCCCAGTTCAACTATAAAGGTTGAAAAGTGAACTGTGATACACAACTCTATGTACTACCTGTGGGTCCCTCTGCATTGCTCCATAACTGAGGTGTGATTCATATTCTATTCCAAAAGCATCCTAATGCTCTCTGCTCTGGTGGAATGACTCCCTAGAAGACCGGAAATACAGATGATGCCATCTTCTTAGTGCATAAAAAGTGGTAATGCTTAGCACCTTTTGTAGACATTCTTGGAATCAATATGCAATTTTGCTGCATCTTGTAAACAGAGAATCTGCAATTTAGGCTGGGGCTTTTTTGGTAACTTAGGCTAAGATGTTGGAGTTTGCCACTCTGTTTGGGAAGAGGTGAACTCGTAGACAGTCTGCATGTGTGTCTGTCTAGCTGAGGAGTTCTTAACTTTTTGGGGTTGGGTTATAGACTCCTCTGCTGTCTTCTCAGAGTAATGTTTTTAAATGCATAAAATATGTAGGATTTTAAAGGCAACCAGCTACCTTGAAATACAATTTTCAAAATATTAAAAAAACCTAAGATCATGAACAACTTGTTACGAACTCCTGGTCTTGCCGGATGTGTCATTCATCCAGTTCAAAGATGCTACTGTTGCTTTGACTGATGTTATTTCCCATGGGTATTAATGTAAGTTGGTGGTTGGTGACTGGTAGGTGACTGGCAGGAAATCACTAACTAATATAATCACTGCCAGCCCTTAAGAAAAAAGCAAAAAGGATACTGTATTAATTGTCTAACCTGGCCTATTTTCATTAAAATTGGTTTCATAATAAGTTTTGTTATGTAGTTCTGTATAGGGATTTGATATGAGTGAAAGTTATCCCAAGATGAAGGTTTTTATAAAGCTGGGAACTGGGACAAGTCATCTATAGGCAGCTTCTGTGATTTTCATTTGGTCTAGACTCATGGGCAGCATCTTCCAGGAATGGAGGGGGCATTGGTTATGATTGCCATAGTGGTACTCCCATATGGAATAATTCCAGAATGCCTAGAGTGAGGGGCGGTAGATGATGAGTTGCCTTCTCTAGGCAGAATGCTTTTGAAGTACCACATTCAGACCTCGGTATTGTAGTATTTTGGGAATTACTAGACTGTTGTCTTGGCCTCCTGATTGGTTTCCCAGCTTCCTCTCTCCCGTCTCTGACACATCATTATACAGCTGACAAAGTAATCTTCCAAAAGGACAATTTGGACCATGTCACTCCCTTGTTCAGGAACTTTTCAGTGACTATTACCTGCAGGATAAAATGCAAATGATAGCTTGCCGTTAAAATGCTTCCACAACCGGGTTTCAGCCTGCCATTCCAGGATTTTCTTGCCAAACTGGAATAAATCTTGTACTGAATGTTCTGACTAAGCTGGCCCTCTTTTTTCCTGAGCTCAGCAAGCCATCTCCTGGTCTACCTCCTTCACAAAGTCTGTTTCCCTTGCTTGGAAGGAACTTCCTTTTTACCTCTACCTCCTAGCATTCTTGTCTCCCTTTCAAGACTCAACTCATGGGCCATCTAATATGGGAAGCCTTTCCTATTCTTCTGGTTCTTGGTGCTTTCTCTTTTTTTTTTAAATTAAATTTTTTATTTTATTTTTGTTTACATCATTCATTTCCATGAAATTTTGAGTTACAGATTTTCTCCCCATCTTTCCCCTACCCACTGCCCCAAAACAGCCATCCCAGTGTATCCCCCTTCCCCCATTCTATTCTCTCCTATGTCTTCCCCCATCACCCCTCTGACTTTTCGGTAGGGCAGGATGGATCTCCCAGCCATAGTCCCTGTGTATCTCAAGTTCCAGTTGGATATAGTTAATAATAATAATAATAATAATTGTGTATATATCTATATCTATATCTATATATATATATATACACAT
>CM053582.1:87199067-87258503 GCA_028627135.1 Pseudochirops cupreus
TTCTACTTCTCTTATTTGGTTTTCAAAATCCTTCTTAAGCTCCTCTATGGCCTGTAACTAGTTTACATTTTTCTTGGAAGCTTTTGGTGTGGGAGTTCTGACTGTGTTGTCTTCCTCCCATTCCATGCTTTGATCCTTTTTGTCCCCCAAAAAAACAATCTAAAGTTGCATTGCTGGGTTTGCTTTGCTTCTTTTGCCTACTCATGTTGCCAGTCAATTACTTGACTTTTAGTTTCAGTAGAACTCTGCTTTCAGAGGGCAGAGCTTTGTCCCAAATCGCTGGGGTTCTTGCAGCTGCCAGAGCTATTAGGAGGCCTCCTTCTTGGCAGCCCCCACCAGCTTTGGCTCACTGGTCACACACCTCAGGACCACCACCCAAGACCATGATCCCGATCCAGGCAGGTTAAGGCAAGAGCACTTTGCCTCTGAATAGTTGCTTGGCCCCCCTGCAATCTGCAGGCTAGGAGCTCTGAAGCAGCCATGTGGAGGCAGCTGCAGGGGCCATTTCTGCTGCTTCCTTGCTCTGGGAGTAAACAGCTGGACCCACTCCTTTTCCCCAAATTTAGCTGAGTTCCAGGGACCTTTCACTTTGTCCTTGGCTCTTATGGGTTGATAATTCGGGAAACTGCCACAGCTGCTGGTGATTCACTCTCTTGAGTGCTCCAGCCGCAGCTTGTCCTGGCCATGTTGGGGCTAAAGCCGTGGTTTCAGGCCGGGCTGGTTTCGGCTCCCAGTATGCTGCAATGAACCCTTCCTGTCCACCTGCTGGGCTGCCTTTAGCAGGAGCCTTGTTTCTCCGTCATTTTGTGGGTTCTGGAACTCTAAAATTTGTGGAGAGTCATATTTTATAGGTATTTGAGGTGCTTATGGGGGAAGCTCACTGAGTTCTCCTGCTTCTACACCACCATCTTGACTCTGCCCTGGTTCCAGGCCTTCTACAACAACAGCATGTCTTCCATCAGCAGACAAATCTGACAAAGTAACATCAAAACAGACAGACCAAGTACTGGCACCACAGTCATGCTTCCTCCCAATTCGGTCCTCAGTTCTCATTTCTCTCTCTCCAGCAGTATTAGCAGCCTCCAGATGTTGGCTTCCAGAAGTTCTACTGGCCTCCCTCTGCGTGGGCTTCTCTTTATCAATCACACCAGCTCCTCCCAATTCAGCCCCTTTTCGTCACGTCAACAAGTCCATCCCATTGTAGGTTATTCAGCCAGTCTCTGAAGGACAAGGCTGATAGGTGAGATTGGCCTAATCCTTGGGTAGACGGCACCCACCTAGGGGACCTTACTTCTGTTTAGACTAGTGTTCTACAGAATCTAATATAGGTGCATTCTAGCCATAAAGCACTGAGGCCACGCCCTTGCACCCCTCCATCGCAGTCTAGGGGAACTCAGCCCACGAAGGAGAAAATCAGCCAGAGTGATTTGGGTAGAGATGGATAACTTTGTCCAGATTGCTGGAGGTAGCTGAGTCTCATGATCAAGTCACATTCTCAGCCGGAAGAGCTGAAGACTTTCAGCCCACCTCCTCATTAATATGCTACTCCCTCATTAATGTTCACCAATCAGGGTTGATATTCACCTGTCAGGGCATCTCCTTTCCCAAAAGTATTTAAGCATTCAGGGATCTCCCTGGTTTTGTTTTTGGTTACTGAGAGAAACCACTGACCATCAAGTTATTATTAGCTAGTCTAATTAATAAATTACTAGTTACCCAGAAACTGTCTTTCAGGCTTTTCATTTGTCTCATAAGTGTCTGAGGCTGGATTTGAACTCGGGAAGTTGAGTCTTCCTGACCTCAGGCCTGCTCTATCCACTGAACCACCTTGCTGCCCTTTTCTTCTCCAATGAATTAAGGCAAACAGAGGTTGTGATTTGCCTAGGGTTTCACAACTAGTAAGTGTCAGAGGCTGGATTTCAACTCAGAGTTTCTGACTCCAGGCCCAGTGCTCCATCCACTGTGCCACCTAACTGCTTTCTAATAATCAGAGCTATTCAAAACTGGCATGAATGAGCAGCTTTGGGTTCTCCCTGTGATTTTCAAGCAGAGACTTATTAGCAGTTCTATAAATCTAGAAGGGACTTCAGAAGCATCTAATACAATTTCTAAATTTTACAGACGAGGAAATTTGGGCAAAGTGACTCGTCCAAGGTTACACAGGCAGTAAACGTCAGAGGCAAGATTGGAACCTATGTCCTTAGGCTCTGGAGCCAGTACTTTTCCCTCTGCTCTGCCCCGCATTCTGCTTCTGATATGGGTTGAACTAGATGACTTTTGACATTCTTTCCAACTCTGGAGTTCTTGGTAAAGTACTGATAGGGGTATTTACCTTCTCACAAGAAATAGACCTTCCTTAAATTCTAATACCTGCAGCGCCTTTGGCAGAGATTCCAAGGGCTACTGAGGAAGTACAAAGAGATTTTAAACTGATTAATGAGCTGTAACTGAGGTGACCCAGGCTTGGAACACACACACCTCATTGTAGATGCAGGATGGCCAGCAAGATGCAGATTTGATTTTAAAAAGCTTTTGTTGTTCATTTGTGTCTGACTCTTCATGACCCCATTTGGAGTTTTCTTGGCAAAGATACTGGAGGGGTTTGCTATTTCCTTCTCCAGCTCATTTTACAGAAGAGGAAACTGAGGCAAACAGGGTTAAATGACTTGTTCAGGGTCACACAACTAATAAGTGTCTGAGGCTGGATTTGAACTCAAGATGAGTCTTCCTGACTCTAGGACTGGTGCTCTTATGTGCTATTGGCACCACTCAGCTGCCCCTCTAAAAAGCTTGCCTTTTATATTTAAAAGAAAAAAAAAAACCATTAAAAGGAGACATACTATCATAGAAACTGAAGGGGAAAAAAAAAGCATTGTAGTCTTTGCTTTCTTATGTTCTTTTTGGATGAGTTTGGATTAAAGTTTCTTTCTCAGGACAGTTTCTCTTTCAGTTTGAGTTGGCAGTGAAGCCATAATCCCATGACCAGGACATTATAGTGTGCTGCTGGGGAAAGCATTGTAACCTTCCCAGTTTTCATCATGATTACCCAAGAGTGTCCCAGAAAAAGTGGCAGAGGTTCTAAAGGACCTTGTGCTGTCACTTGATAAATCTATTTCTGTTGATCAATCAGGCCAGCTTCAGGTTATTCTAGAGCAGTGGTTCTCAAACTTCCTAATGCTGCGACCCTTTAATACTCGTATGTAGGCATATCTGCATGTGGGTGGACCCTCCTGGAGACAGATAGAGGAGTGGTGTCTCGGTTCCCAAGACCATCAGAAATATGTGTTTTCTGAGGGTCTTAGGCAACCCCTGTGACAGGGTCGTTTGGCCCCCAAAGGGGTCGCGACCCACAGCTTGAGAACTGCTTCTTTAAGGAGTTCACAATCCAATGGGAGAGGGAGAGACAATATCTATATATGTAAGTATATGCAAAATAAATATATAAATACAAGATAGTTTGTGGTGGAGTCCTAGTGGGTAGGGGAGAGATACTGGTAGCTACTCAGGTGACTGATCCCAGGTGACTGACAGGTCAGAATTGCTCAGATGTAACTCTAGCTCAGGTCTGGGTGTCTATCGTCAAGGAACATATATTCTGCAACATGCCATGTGATCCTGGGCAAGTCACTTAGCCTCTGAATGGCCCTGGCAGCTCTCTAAGACTGTAAGTTATGAATGAGCTGCCAGTTTGCATTCATGAAGAGAAGACCCTACACTGAAGAAATTTCAATTCTGCACCAAACCCCACCTTGCCATCAAAAAAATAAAAATGAAATGAAGTACGTGGGAAATTATTAGTTCAAAAATAAAAGTACAAATCCATCAAAAGTGAGCACTGTCGTGAAAAATAGTTTAGCAATTATCATAAATTGTAATGCTGTAATGACAAGCAAAGTTTCAGCTGTTCAGTTGCCTTTGAGCCCTGTTTTTTGATTGTATCAAGTCTTTTTGGGAAACAGTAGATATTTGTGTTGCCCTTGATAGCCCCAAGGGACTTTGGGGACCTTCCCTGCCCTTAATAAGTCTAATGTCATCACATGGAGCCCGTGGTGGGAGAAGCTTGGCCAGAGGGTGGACCAAGAAGGAACAGAGAAAAGCTCGAGCATGAGCTAGGACCAAGGAGAACTGAGAGGGAGAATGGTTGTGATTTTGGCACTTTGTAGCACTCTGTTGGTCTGTCAGACAAAAGCATCCTGTCTGTTGTTTTTAGACAGAAGTCCTGAAAGAGGACTTTCCTGCTGTTACAGAAGTCGTAGGATTTACTGTTGATGCATGTTTGATTTCTCAGACAGAAGCCTTGTCTGTGGAGTTTGTTAGAAAGTGAATTGAGATGACAGTGCCAGCACTGTGTGTAAATACTGTTGTAGCTCTGTTAAGTTTCATCTTCCTAGAAACAGAACCTGAAGAGCTTGGAGTGGAGCAGTAGGCTGAGGTATAGAATGGAGCAGAGAGCTACCTGTGCATGAATCCAGGCAAGAGCAAGGGGGTGGCCAGCCGGGGAGGAAGGGACATGGGGTTTGGAAGCCAGTCTTGAGTCAAGATCAAGGAAGGCTTTACTTGGGTACTTTGTATTGATTGAGGAGATTGTGACTTACTGAACGATGTTTTGTTTAAGACCATGTGGCCACCGTAGTGATAAGCTGTTATGTTATGTTGCTGTCAATGTTGTGCTTTAGTTTCTTGAATGTTTTGCTTTAGTTTTTTGCTGAATAAATAGAGAGATCACTACACTATGTGATTAGATCCTTAAAGTTATTCACAGCAGCAGTCCTGCTGCTTGAGATTGGCTTTACAAATGCATAGTTCTTTCTAGGAAGAGGTTGTTGATGGATTAATAATCACTATGTGTCTTAAGTCTCAGGCCTGCCTGGGTATGAGGCCGTATCCTCATATCTCAAATCCTGTCATGGAGAGAGGAAAAGAGGGAAAAAAAAATCACTGGTCACTTCTCTGCCTACTAAAAGAGTATCCTTCTATCCATTTCTGCCATGGGGAAATTGCACCACCATACTCCATATCATTCCATCCTCCAGAAGAGCAGAGAAAAACTGTCGACAGAGGAGGAAGAGAACCAAGAGGCTGCTTCTCTTGGGGTCATGCGCAGAGGTCCAGAGATCCTTTAGAGGACTTGAAACTATGCCTGCAACTGTAGGTCAAGTAGCTAGTCGTATTCTTTCTTCTTCTGCCCTTTCATTAACAGCTTGTTGTGCCAAATAAAGCCAGTGAGGCCCCGAGTACAATTTGAAAGTGGGTTTTAATAACGCATGGCTGCTTGGGGCAAGACCCAAGTCAAGCAGCCCAAACAAGGGTGGAGCGTTGGTATGTAAAGGTCAAAAGCAGTAAAATACAGAAGCTAAAATCAGTGACTGGCTACGCAGTCGTGCAGGGACTGACAGAAGCTCCGTTTCTTGGAACAGGTGGGTGCGGGAAGTGCCTAGGGCAGGGAATCTTGGGGCGCGGGTTTGTCCCATGAAGAAGGGAGGGCAAAATGGCTAGCAAGGCCCCAAATGGCTGCCCATGTATTTTGGGCATAACAAGCTCTCATGGTCATTTGACATATAATATTGTTTTTCAAGAACAGCATCAGTTTTGAATGTAGGGGATCCTACCTCATTTAAAATAGGAAGCTTCTGCTTTATTCCGGTTTATGTGATTCATTGAGGTCTGCAATTTTCAAACAAAAGGTTCCTGACTTAATCATGAACAGGAGACTCCCCCATTGGCTCGTGACCCACAGGGGACCGTCCCTATACCAGCTGAAGCCACAATGAAGGCTAGGACCTTGCCCCTCCTCTGTTAAACAGCTAGAAGGTGTCACTTGTTAATGGTGATATTGCTAAGCATTCCTGAACCCAGGAAGCTTCATAAAACATGAGAAGAAAATAATTGAGACCCATCAGGCCAAGTTTCTCAACTGAAACTATATTCCAGACTGGTAAAATAGTTGAATTCTTTGTTCTGAACTGACTTCACTGCCTTTTATAGCCTTAATGCTATCGCTTATTGGCTCATGGGGTGAGGACCAGGAAACAGAAGGAACTTGGGATGGAAAAGCAGGATGCAAGGAGGAGTTAATTAAAAAAAAAAGGGCTTTAGAAAGTAAGACCATTTTGGTGATCAGGGTTTTGTAGACCAGGAACCATTTACCATGGACCAAGCAGTTGGGAAACAATTTTCTGAGTTGCTGATACTCACTTTTGGTTATACATGCTGTTTTCAGGGCTCATGAAACAATCTATATGATAAAAGTAGACATTAGACTTGCTTAGTAAATCCTTATGACCTTCCAGATTCCAAGGTTGTAGGACCCAGAAAGTCAAACCCAATAGTCCTATATTGGTTAATTGCATATTATATGCAGAGGGTTGTGCTAGGTGTTAGGGATAGAAAGACAAAAATTCATCAATTCTTACCTTGAAGGAGTTCATATTCTACTGGGGGGGGGTGTCAATATATATCCATAAATAGATACAATACAATACAAAATATACAAAAGAATTTAGTGATGGAGAGAGAGCATTGACACCTGTGTGGGGGTAGGGGCCAAGGGAGGACTGGCAAAGATCTTGTGTAGGAGAAGGTAGCCCTTGAGAGGACCCTTCCCAGAGCCGGGGAGGGAAAGGAGAGCAGGCAGGAGAGTTCTGTGGGACAGCCTGTACCGAGGATCTGGGATGAGAGATGGAACACTAAATTTGGGGAACAGCAAATAGTCCAGCTTTGATGGGATTTAAAATACATGTGGGGGAGTAAAGTAAAATCAGTCCGGAAAGATAAACTGGAGCAGATTGTAAAAGACATTAAATGCTAAAGAGAAGAGCTTGTCTTTTATCCTAGAGACAATAAGAATCCACTCAAAAAGCTTCTTGGTCGAGCAAGACTTGATTAGTCTTGTGCTTTGGGGAGATTATTTTGGCAACTGGGTAGAGGATGTATGGGAAAAGGGAAGGACTGGAAATAGGGAGCCTAGTTAGGAGGTTGTTGCAATAGTCTGGGGAAGAGATGGTGAGGGGCTGCTGGTGGTAATTTTGATGGCAGTAGAGAGGAGGAGGATGGAAGAAACATTGTGGACACAGAATAAAGACTTTGTAAATGACTCAGTAACATAGGGTCTGAGGGAGAGGGAAGAGTCAAGGACACTTCCAAGGTCAAACACTTCAAATCTTCCGGACTCTTCTGAACATCCACTACTCCTCAAGGATTTGATCATTCATTCATTTATCCAAGTTATATTGAGACTCATTTTTTAAATGTCAGGCACTGCTGTAAGTATTAGGAATATAAACAGAAACCAGAAGAAAGATAGTTCCTGCCTTGGAGGTGCTTACATTCTAATGAGAGAAGATAGTACATGGAAGGAAAGTGAATAGTGATGGGGGAGAGGGAGGAGGAGAGAAAGGTATCCAAGTAGAGTCGTGGAGGAGAAAGAAGTCCAGAGTTAGGATTAGGACAGAGGGGATTGAGAGTGCAAATGGCAGGCTTGGGCCTTTCCTTGCAATGTAGGTTCTGGGTGGAACTGACTAGTATGAGGACGGGGCTGTATGGGGCAGAAGGATTTTCCAGAGTGAGCAGGTGATGGAGCATCAAATAATTAAGTGCTTTCTGTGTGTTTCAAAACCATGAGGAAAAGTATGGAACATTATCAGGCTTTTAGTAAAGGGAAAAAAAGCCCAAGACATGTTTTCTGAGCCTACAGCCTAGTTTGGGAGATTAAATATGTATCCAGGAGAGTAAATTACAGCTTTGTGGAAAGTAGTAACTCCAGTTCATCCTGATAACACAATCCCCAAATTTTTAGACCTGGAAGGGATTCCGTAGATACCATGTAGTAGTCTCTTCAACCTCTTTATTTTCCAGATAAGCAAACTGAGACCCTGAGGGAGAAAATGGCCTGCCTAAGACCATTGCAAAGCAAGTTAGCTAATAATAATAGCTAACATTTCTGTGTCACCTTAAGCTAGGTGGCACAGTGAATAGAGCAGCGGACTTGGGATCAGGAAGACTTGACTTCATGAGTTCAAGTCCAGCCTCGGACACTTACTAGCTGTGTGACCCTGGGCAAGTCACTTAACCCTGCTTCCCTTAGTTTCTTCATCTGAAAATGAGTTGGAGAAGGAAATGGCAAAACACTCCAGGATCCTTGCCAAGAAAACCCCCAAAATAGGGTCATGGAGAATCAGACATGACTGAACAGATGCTTTGACAATATTATTTGATTTTCACAACAATTTTGGGAGGTAGGTGCTATTATTTTCCTCATTTTGCAGATGAAGAAACTGAGGCAGACAGGTTAAATGACTTGCCCAGGATCACACAGCTAAGTGTCTGAAGCTGGATTTGAACTCAGGTCTTCTTGCCTCCAGGCCTGGCTCTCTGTGCACTGTGGCACCCTCTAGCTCAGTGGTTCTCAACCTTCCTAATGCCATGACCCTTTAATACTCATATGTGGGCTTATCTGCATGTGGGTGGACTCGCCTGGAGACGATAGAGGAGCAGTGTCTCGGTTCCTAAGACCATTGGAAATATGTGTTTTCTGATAGTCTTAGGTGACCCCTGTGACCCTGTGAAAGGGTTGTTTGACCCCCAAAAGGGTCGCGACCCACAGGTTGAGAACCACTGCAAGCTGAAATAGAGCAGGACCAGAGCTGAGGCCAGCCTCCTTTCCATTCTCCTGGGCCATCTACATTTGTAGGGAGCTTATCTGCTAATTGGTGAAACTGACATCAGAATGATGCTCACGGGCACATCCTGGCTTCCAGAGAAGGATGGATGGTGCAGTCGTTCACTATGAACTCAGGACAAAAAAAGAGCCAGAGTTAAAATATCCCTCAGATAACAGGCCCTGACCGTGCAGAGCCTGAGAAAGTCTGAACTTCCCAGGAATCTTTGGGCGGACAGGAAGAAAAACACAAAGATGAAAGGCCCTATTTCAGGAGCTCCCTTGCCTTCAGGCAAGGTGGGATTGGGGGAAGGGGGAGACATCAGCCTGGAAGCATATTAAACATGAAGTGAGGCTCAGGCTGTGAAAGGGAATGTGTAAATTAGTCTCTCACAGCTGAGTTATTTCTGCCTCCCACTCCTGAGTGCTACTGTGTTCCATAGGCCTTTTGGCTCATTTCGTTCAACATTAGTGACACATTAGGGGCAGCAGCCAAAGAAATGAATTCTGCTGTAAATGTAATGTTTGTTAAGTATTTAAAGGAATTTTTTTTTCTTCCTGTTGGCCATGTAAAGATACACAGGGTGTGTTCAGGAGGGTGGAATTATTGTAGAAGCAGGGTGCCTCCATGGGCATTTCTGTCCTTGAAACCAGAAACCGCCATCAAACCAAGGAAAAAGCCCTGACCCTAGGTCCTGCAAGAAGACCATTTTAGTGATCCATCATTGATAACCTCCTGTGTGGTTTTTTTTTTTCCTCTTTGCCATTTTGGCAGAACTAGACTCATCAGGGCCATGAATGTTTGACCTAAAGTCAAAGTTTGTTCCCTTGTGAGCCTTCTCTGAGCCAAATTTCATCAGGATTCAAATCAAACAGATTTCATCTGTTCTGTAGAGACATTATAAGGTGTCGGCAGGCTCCCCAGGCTATCAATAAAGGCGATGAATGCCACTCCAAGGGGGTAAACCAACATGGTTAGAAAATGCCGGCAGGGCATGTACTGCAATAAAGAATGGGGAAGAGAAGATTAAAGGCTTCTATCCCCCCAAATGGGATAAGGCCCCAAAATTCTAGTCTCATTAGGATGGTTTTGAGTTAAATATATAAAGGCCTTCTGGCAAGCTTGTAAACCTCTTGAAAGATAAGCCGAATTTCTATTTGTGTTTTTGTTTTCAAAGATAGATACCAGGGCTGGTATTATTTCCCAGGGGGGCTTTGCACTAGCAGTATTTACTTCTGAAAACAAGGCAATCTAGAGAAAGAAGGTTGTCAGCCCATCTCCTGTTTTCCTTGCAGCTGTGGAAAGGAGAGAAGAGTGCTCATTGGGAAAACAGGTAGCACCCTGGAAACAAACTGCCATTGCTTCCTGTCAGTGGGAGAAGCTGCTGTGAACACACCATGAACCCCGAGAAACCAGCTGGTGCCCCCCTGTTTCTGCACCTTTGCTCTTAGACACGCCTCCCTGGATGGTCAGCATAGGGCATGAAATCACAAATCTCCTGGGAGGATGAAAGATGACCCCCATAGATTTAATTAAAAATACCCATTTGTAAAAATACACCTTCTGTATGTAAGGCCCTGCACTAGATATGGGGATACTAATAGACCTTGCCCTTAAGAGGAGTTTATATGTCATATGCTTGATACAAACCTGCATCCAGATAGATGAATGCCATATGATTGGAGTGAGAGAGAAAATTGGAGAGACCCAGTGTCGAAGGAGCCATCTTGGCTGAGCTCCAAAGGTTGCTAAGGATTCTAATAGATGGATACGAGAAGGGCTTGCATTCCAGGCATGAGGGAGGCCTATGAAAAGGCAGGAGATGGAATGATGAGCTCAAGCTGGATTAGAATGCATGGAGGGGAGTAGTAGGAAGGTTTGGAAAGATGGATGAAAGCTAGATCATGGAGGGCTTTAAATGCCAGGCTAAGAAGCTGGCACTTTATCCTAGAGGCAATGGAGAGCTACTGAACATTTCTGAGCAGAGGATGAGACGTATAATGCTCTGGGAAGGCTGATTTGGAGAGGGTGGAGATGAAAAGCAGGGAGGTCATAGGATAATCAATTTGGAGCTGGAAGGGTCTCTAATCCAGCTCCATCTTTTTACAGATGATATAATAAGGTCCAGAGGAGATGAAGTGACTTACCCAGCATGTCTACACACATGGTAAGGGCAGTTTGGGAATCTGATCTCAGGTCCTCTCATCTCATCCAGTATTCTTTCAACATTGTAATACTTTGCAATGACAATAACCTGATTGAGTGTGGGGACTAGCTAGATGGAGAGAAGATGGATAGGAGAGATGTTATTAAGACATATTATAGACAAGATTGCAAATAGATTGAATATAGAAGGTGAAGGACAGGGAAAAGTCAAGGATGACTGAGTTTGTGAGCCTGGGTGACTGGAAAGGTAGTGACATCCTTAACAGAGGTAGGGGAGTTTGGAGGAGGAATAGGTTTGGAGGGGAAAATAGTGAATTTTGGGGGAGACATGTTGAATTTGAGGCAACTATGGATACCAGGTAGAGATGTCAAGTAGACAGTTGACAATGCAGGACTGGACTTTAGGAGAGAGCTAAGTATTGGGTACACGTATTTGAGTATCATCTATATAGAGATAATCAATCTCCTGAGAGATTGTGAGATCACAGAGAGAGGCTGTAGAGAGAGAAGGGAAGAGAGCCTAGCTTGTACCTTAGGGGACACCCACATTAACAGGTGGGAGATGATGGTAGACTAAAAAGAACAGTTCAACTGGTCAGAGGAGAACCAGGAGAAAGTGCTTAGGGAAGAGAGCAAGTACCCAAAGCTGCAGAGGTCAGGAAAATGAGTACTCACTAGAGGCCACTAGGTTCAGCATTTAAGAGCATTGGTAATTCTAGAGAGAGCTATTTCAGTAGTGGGGTTGAAAGTCAGATTTCTGGCAACAAGATCTGGAGGGGAGGCCCACCTCCCTGGGATGCATTCCCAGGGTACCTTGGAATCCTCAATCTCTTGACAGCGATTTGCCTCCGCCTCCACAGCTTGGCATAGTCAGCCAGCTATTTAATAAGAACCTAGGATCAGATTCAGGTCAGTGCATTTCAAGGAGGCTAAATACTGGATAAATGGCACCATGAGTAAATTCAAATGACATAGCTCAGGGTTACCTGCGGTTTATTCACAGTGGCTAACAGGTGTGAACTAATGTTAGCTGACATAACCTTTCTTCTCATGTGGTGGCTTTGTTAAATCTAGCTTGCCCCCCAGTTCTCACCTGGCTGTGAAATGAAACACTGCCTTTCTCTTGTTACAGCTTAAACTCTTTATTGCTTTTCTCATTGTGGATTTTTCTCCTTTTTCATTCATTTTCTTGTTCTTGATTTTTTAAAAGCCTTTGTCAAATGGAAGGAAGGTCTACCTAATTGTACACTTGTCTTGTAAATCTGGGGGGGGAGGGTGGGGGAGGTTGGTGGTGGTGTGTGTGATGTCTACTCCTGGAATAGAGCTTGACAGAGAACCTGCTACCGTGGAATTCTATGGCAGACCCACCTGGATTGCTAATCCGTTCTTGGAAAGTCTCTTGCTCCTCCAATAGGCATGACCTTCAAGCTACCATGATAAGATAGAATCTCTTCCTAGGCATTTTCATCCCTATAGGATCTCACTTTGCTATTGCCAGAAATGATTTCTCCTGTGTTGGGGGAATAAGCTTGGTGCAGTGGTGAGGAGCAGTGACCCCACTGGCCTCCAATGCCATCTCGTGTTTACTGGATGGGTGACCTTGGGCAAATCTCTTAGATTCTATGGGTTTCAGTTTCCTTATCTCTGAAATGACCTCTGAAATCTCTTCTGGTTCTAAAATCTATGACCCTATGATCACACACATGCATACACATATACAAGTCAAATCGACAAATGTTTGTTTAATGTCTCCTGGCTCCCACACACAGTGCTAAGCCATGAGAATCCAAAGAAAAACAACACAGTTTCTGCTTTCAAGGTCAAATATGCATACAGTATATACACACGTACATACATGTGTATACACATGTACGCACCCTTGGCATACACATTCACACTCACACAGAATTAGGGGAAAAATGAACATAAAAATGGAGCCATTGAAGGGTCTGTTGGGGATTGCTTTCTTCTTGGATGAGCTAGAACTTCCTTGTTCCTTTCTTTTGATTACTGTTAAATTTATTGGAACTGGGGCCTACTGTATGTACCTGATTACACTGGGGAAAGGATTTACAGTGTTTTTTTTTTCTGGGAAGGGTGGCTTTCATTTTGTGAGAGAGGAATGTTCTATTGAATAATTTTTTAATTTGCTAAAAAAAAAACTTCTGATTTTTGTTGCTGAGGGGAATGTAATCCTCCAGCAGAGAGACACAGAGTTAATGTTGTTTTAATATTTGTGCTACTCCAAAGCCAAGCAGTAGAAAGCCCCAGGGGAAGTCCATGCTGGGGTGATCAGTAAAACAACTCCTTCTCCCACACTGGGAAGATGAAAATGCATCCCCAGGCCTAGGAGACCAAAATCTTTTTAACTTCAGAGAGACTAGGGGAAACCAAGAGAGTCTCTTTCTAGAGGTCTGGTTATGAAACACACTTCCTGCTTCTTGATGATGAGGTGGTGGATGACAGGAGCAGAATGTTGCAGACAGTGTCAAGATGCAGTTGCTGGGACAGTGTGTTTTGCTGAATTGTTTTCCTTTGTTGTAAGGGAGGGATCTTTAGGGGCTTACTGAGAACCTAAAATGTAAGCTTCTATAAAGAGAAGTTATTGAGAGTGATGTGAAAAAAAGTCAACAAGCATCTTTTTAAAAGAAAAGAAACCAAGTCATTCCCTGCTCTTATTCCAAGCTAGGGATGGCAGAATTGCAAACATGGTGCCTTCTACGAAGGTTTACAAGCAGCCTTTTCTAGTCTAGTAATACCTAGCATTTATCTAGTACTTTAAGGTAAAGTCTTTTGGGTGTGGAGTCAGAAAGACTCAAATGCTGCTTTAGACATTTACTTGGTTGTGTGACCCTGGGCAAGTCACTTAACTTCTCCCAGACTTAGTTTTCTCACCTATAAAATGGAGACAATAGTGGTACTTACTCTTTATGGGTTGTTGTGAGGCTCAAATGAGACATTATGTATTGTAGACCTCAAATGCTCACTATTATATTATTACAGGATGGTGAAGTGGTGCAGTGAATAGAGCACTGGCCCTGGAGTCGGGAGGACCTAAGTTCAAATGTGGCCTCAGACACTTAACACTTACTAGCCGTGTGACCTTGGGCAAGTCATTTATCTCCCATTTCCCTGCCTTCCCCCCTCCAAAAAGCAATAAAAAAATAAAAAAATATTATTATATTATATATTTGAGATCTAATTAGTATAATAATATTATTGTACATTTGAGATCTAATTTAGTGAAAAAATAATCCATGACCTTTATGCACAAATATTGATTCTGAGGGAATTATTTTAACTACTTGGAATTATAAACTCCTTGATGGAAAGAGACTACCCTCAAGTCAAGAAGTTTTTATTAGGTGTTTATGTTGCTAGGCTTTGTGCTAAGTAATGGGCTACAAAGAGAAACAGAGAGACAGTCCTTGCCCTCTGATGAAGAAAGATGACACAGAAAGGTTGGGGAAGCCACCAGAACCAGAGCACGTGGAAGAAGAGTCAGGCTGAGAGTCAGAGGCATGGAGGAATGAACGGGGCTGGCTTAGGCCCTTTCTTAAAGCGGAGGGTCTGGGAAGGACTGAACAGTCAAGAGAAGGGAGTCCCATGGATGGAGTAGAGAAGGTGCTTGGTGGGAAAAGCCAGAATGGAGCTAGCAGAGGGCTCCTTGTCTTTGTATCCACAGATTAGCCCAACCCCTCAGCATGCACTAAAGGTTTACTGAGTTGAATTAAATTGAATTAGATTTCAATTATATATTATATAATTCAATAATAAATAATAATTCAATATAAGTCAATGCTTCAAAGAATCTGTTGTCAATCAATGTAGCTGTGATCTCCCAAAGGTTCACTCAAGCCACTTGTGCTTTCCCCCACCCTTCTGGGGTCCTTGGAATCAGAGGCTGATCACAGATCTAGAGACACAGATCCTGCACTTTAGAGGTCATCCCCGAATCCAGATCTCTCGTTGTACTGACGAGGAAGTGGAAGCCTGGACAAGTGAAGACTCACCCAAAGTCACACAGCTCTTGTCAGTGACTTCCCATAAAGCCCCCACTCCATATGTGGCCCACTCATGTTGGGAGCCTGTTTCTAGCTCTAACATTACCAGCAGACCAATGCACCACTTCGGTCTGTTAAAAAATAGAAAGAAATGAGAGGTTAGGTCCATTTATTCAGGTTTCTGTGTCTAAAGCATAGGTGTCAAACTCAAACAGAAAACAGAGCCACAAAACCATGGAGAAGGATCCCAGGGGAGCACATGTTGACTTAGAAAACCACATATTTACATGTTCTGTGTTCTACTGTATTTTTATTTTGTTAAATATTTCCCAGTTATATTTTAATTTGGTTCAGGCCTCATTTGGGAGTCCTGTGGGCTACATGTCCAACACCTCCAGTTTGAAGACTTTTGAGGTTTATCTTGAGTTCAATTCCATTGGCCTTTATTAACCCCCTACTGTATACCAGACATGGCTGCTGGGTTTCAAAGATAGAAAAAACCTGAGTCTCTGCATTATTCTGTTATTTCCCCAATGTGATTCTTTCTTCTCAGTTGCTTTTTGGTCTTGCTGCCAGTCACCCTGGTGGTAATCAGTCATTTCTTAACAGTAGGCTTGTCAATGCAATTCAGCTAATCAGAATCATGAGTTTCCATTTCCATTCCGAATTTTCAATGTCAGGCATTTCCATCTGAGGTTACCCCTCCCCCCCCTTTCCCAATTTTACTGACACTGGACCTTTTGTTTTTACATCACAGTTGTCCCTGGATATATATATATATATATATATATATATATATATATATACACCCATCTCCTCTGCTGTCTGCCCTCCCCTTTGTTCCTTCCCTTGTGTTGAAGAAAAACAGTTCATTAAAACAGACATAGGAGCAGCTAGGTGGCCCAGTGGATAGAACACTGGGCCTGGAGTCAGGAAGACCAGAGTTCAAATCCAGCCTCAGACCCTTAATAGCTGTGGGACCCTGGGATAAGTCACTTCACCCTGTTTGCCTCAGTTTCCTTACCTGTAAAATGAGCCGGAGCAGGAAATGACAAACCACTCCAGTATCTTTGCCAAGAAAACCCCAAATGGAGTCACAAACAGTCAGATGTTACTAATTGACTGAAAAACAACAACAAAACACATAGTGATCCAGTCTGACATCTTATGTGGTATTCCATATTCATCTCAAAACATCTTCATTTTATGGTTAAGGAGATTTAAGTGACTTACCCAGGGTCACATAGCAAGTAAGTAAGGTTGGATTTGAACTCAGGGCTTCCTGACTTCAAGCTCACTGCTCTACTAACTGCCTCTAAATAGAAGTATATATAAATATAAGCATATACTAAATAAAAGCATATACAGCTGCACAAGGTTATTTTTTGGAAGGGGGGGGTGGGGCATTTGTCCTTGAAAAGATCAGGAAAGGGCTCAGGAAGGAGGTGTCCTTGGAGCTCAGCTTTGAAGGGAAGCAGAAGAAAGGAGAGAGGGCATTCCAGTGGCAGGGAACAATCCTTGCAAAGATACAGAGATGGGGAGATGGAAAATGTCTTGTATAAGGAGCAGTGAGAAAACCCATTTGACTGTGCCTTGGAGTGAAGGAGCTGGAGCCCTGGGGGTGTGGGTGTGGGGGTGTGGGTGTGTGGGGGTGGGGGTGGGGAGGGTGTGTGTATGCATGCTAAAGAGAAGATGCTAAACCAAGAAAAAAACATTTGGTCCTAGGGCCAGTAGGAAGCCACTAGGGTCATAGAATGGGAAGGGATCTTAAGGTCATGGAGTCTTACTCCCTAATTTAATAAAGAAGTTATAAATCTTATTAATAAAAAATTTCATAAATAAATTATACATCTTATAAATAAGTTTGATAAATAATCTTATTTTCTAAAACTTTATAAATGAAATTATAAATAATTTTATAAATAAATTTTATAAATGAAGAAACTGAGGCCTAGAGAAGTGATTTGTCCAAGGTCACATGGTCCTAAGTGGGAGAGGTGGGATTTGAATTCAAGTCCTCTCAGTTTTCAAACACTGCACTTTTCCCCATGTCCCATGCTGTCTTGTACCTCAATATGAATCCCATGGCTCCCACTTAGTACTTACCCCTGTGACCTTCTCTGGGCCTCGGTTGCCCCTTCTCTGTAAAACAAGGGGGTTGGACAAGCTGCTTTCTAAGCTCTTTTCATAAATCTATGATCTCATGAAGGCTAAGTGATTCTTGCCTCCATCTTTCTGGAAATGCGCCGTTGGTGACCCACCCAAAGTCCTAGAGGTCTTCTTACACTGCCTGGTTCCTCTTTTTTGTACCCTGGCTCCTCCACAGCCTTCTCCAGGCTGTACTTGTGTTTACTTCTGCCTTTTAAATCGCTCTTGATGGGAGCTTACTCTAAATTAATCATAAACTTCAGCCGGTTACTAAGAGGCAGCTGGGTATGGTGGAGAGTAGGCTTGTCTCAGGGAGACCTAGGTTCAAGTTTTGCCTCTGATACGTTCTGGCTCTTTGACTTTGGCCAAGCTCCCTAACATTTCAGTGCCTCCAGACAACTTTCTGGCCAGAGAGGTGCCGATCCCAACAAATATAGTAAGGCTACATATTTTGTGCGAAAATATATGTGCACATTGTTTTCTATGATAGAATGTAGCCTTCTTGAGGGTAGGGATTAATTTCGTCGGGGTGCGTCTGCAGGGTCTAGCACAGTGCTCAGCACGTAGTAGGTCTTTAATACATGCTTGTTGATTGATTAGTAGGAGGAAAGGAGTTCCCTACACCAATAAAATCGCAAGTCTGGTCCAAAAAAGGATGCTTGCAGCCCGCAGCATGTGTCTCTCCACTGTCCTTTGGGGTTAACTGATGATTCCCCCGCTCCAGCTTCCCGAGATTCCCCTGTTTTCCAGTGAAATCCCTCCTCTCTCCAGCACCAGGGGTCAGTATGAGACAGGATAATCAGCAAGCCCGCAGTAAAAAGCCAGGCCAGCATCCTTCTTTCTCAGTCATAGGACCAGCTCTTTCTTTGGGGAGGGAGGCGGCGGGGATGGGAGGCAGCGGCTGAGGAAGAAGAGGAAGAGCATCCCTTTCAGTGACCTTCAGGCTCCTTGAAATGGGAGATTAGCGACAGGAGCTGTTCAGAATCAGCCCTCCTTCACAAATGCTGCTTTTCTGTTTCCCAGGTTGCCCACACCTTCGCAGACTCGAGGAGGGGAAATCAGCATATTAAAAAATGGCTTAGCAAGGAGCGGCAGCTGCTCCCGGCGCTGGGCTTATTATGAGGAGAGGGGCCCGCCTGCTGTGCCCAGGTTCCTCCCCGCTCTCTGGAGCCTCCAGGGATGCGCTCGGAAGCAAACAGCTCCCCGCAGGACACCTTGTTGGGAAGCACAGACCTGCCCGATATTTTGCTTAGTAATAATGTTAAACCACCGGCGCCAACCGGTTTCACGCCTTTCATTAGTGAGGCTCATTCTGGGGTTTTAATTTGGTCGTCCTGATCAGCCGCCTATCCACCTCGATGTTGCCAGGTGCGCACGTACACCCTGGGTGCCGCTGGAGCTGGGTTCCCGGGGTGTGAGCCAGCCTCCTTGGGGTTCTGCATCTGCTCTCCCACTGTTCATCTACGTGCTTGACCTTCTCATGCTTCAAGGTTTTATTTAGAAAAGAGATCAAAATCTGGAAGGGTGCTGGAAGGAGGTCACCCACACATAGGACCAGAGAAGGAAGGGACCTCAGAGGTCCTCAAGTCAAGGCTAGAATGGCTGACATTTTATGCAGCTCTTTAAGGCTGGCAAAAAGCTTGGAGACTTCTTGTCTCATCTGATTCTCACAATAACCTTAGGTGCTGTTATTATCCCCATTGTACAGATAAAAAAACTGAGACTGAGAGAGATCATTTGACTTGTCCTGGGTTACAGAGAACCTTCCCCCTTCTGTCTTCCCTATCTGAGCTATGACCTTCTCCTGCCCTAACTTACCCAGCTCATATGTAGACTTGGGTAAGTGGTAGAGAGTGCTGGTAAGACTGTTTTAAATTCAGGGACAGCTTCAGGCTTTTTCTTATTCTCTCCCCCCCCCCCCCCCCCCCTCCTTTCTCCTGAGGAACATCATACCTGGTACTGAGCTGACCTCTCTGGTTGTATGCTTTCCTGGACTGCCTTTGTCCCAGCCACCCTCCTACCCTTGGGCGACTTCATGCCCCAATCAAAGCCTATTTTTTGCATTGCTGGAGCATCGGATCGTCGTGAGATCTCTTTTCCCTAAGCATCCCATGGTAGGGTCAGAGGACTCAGGTACTAGAGTATGGGAATGGGACGTTTATAATAAGGCTGGAAAGGCAGGCTGGAGTCTGGTTCAAATCCCACATGACACTTAAGACCTGAATGACCTTAGCCACAACTCCCCACCTCCCCACCCCCATCTTCTCTGGCACTCAGTTTCTCCGTATGCAAAATAAGGAAGGCTTGGATTTAAAGATCTCTGAGACCCCTTTGGGTAAACTGAGTGATTTCGAAGCCACCATTGAGGAATACTAGATTTCAGAACAACCACCAGGCAGAACATATTGGAACCTGAAAAACTTAGATCATAGCTTTAGAGCTGCAAAGGGATCTTAGAATCCAGCCTCTTCTTTTTTTTTCTTTTAAATTTATTATTTCTTTATTTTTGACATTTTAAAAAAAGTTTGTTTCAAATTTTCTCCCTCCCTCTTGCCACTCCCCGACTTTCTGAGAAAACAAGTAATATGATATCAATTATAGATGTGAAATCATGTAAAACATATTTCCATATTAGCCATATTGCAAAAAAAGAGGCAAGAAAAAATAAAGCAAGAAAATGATACTTAAATTTGCACTCAGAGTTCACCAGTTCTCTCTCTGGAGGCAGATCACATTTTTTCACCAAGAATCCTTTGGGATTGTCTTGGATCATTGTGTTGATCAGAGCAGCTCAGTCTTTCATAACTGATCATTATTACAACATTTCTGTTACTGTGCACAATGATCTCCTGGTATCAGTTCTTATAGGTCTTCCTATGTTTTTCTGAAACCATTCCCCCTCGTCACCCTTACACAATTGTGTTCTATCATAATCATGTACCACAACTTGTTCAGTTGTTCCCCAATTGATGGGCATCCCCTCAATTTCCTGTTCTTTGCCACCACAAAAATAGCTGCTCTAAATATTTTTGTACAAATAGGTCCTTTTCCTTTGATCTCTTTGGGATACAGACCTAGTAGAGGTATTGCTAGGTCAAAAAGTATGCCCTTTGGGCATAGTTCCAAACTGTTCACCAGAATGCCACTCTCCTTATTTTTCAGGTAAGGAAATCCATCAAGACCATGTGACATACCAAGCCACATAGGTAGCAAGCAGAAGGTCCTTTGCTGCAACTCACCAATTCACTTCATTGGCAGGGCTTTTGATTCATGTAGGTGGCTATGTGTAAGAAAGTTCTGGATTCAAACTCTACCTCTCTGACTCTGGGCAAGTCAGTTACCTCTCCCAGCCTCAGTTTCCTGGACAGATCCAATGAGATAACTTATCTGAAGTGTTTTCTAAGACTTATGGTGCTATATAAATGCTAGATCTTATTATTAATTCTTCTTATTATTATAGGGGGTCAGCTTACCTGACCTCCCATTTTCCTCTCTCTTGCCTGCTTGATGATCTAGAAAAACCCAGCTCAGAGATTCTTAAAAATTTAGAGCTAATAAGGATCTTTGAATGGCCTAGTTTGATCTCTTCATTTCGCAGAGATAGAAACTGACAACCAAAGCCACCCAGTGTGCCATCTGGGGTTTTCTTGGTAGAGATACTGGAGAGGTTTGCCATTTCCTTCTCTAGCTCATTTTACAGATGAGGAAACTGAGGCAAAGAGGGTGAAGTGACTTTTTCAGGGTGACCCAGCTAAGTGTCTGAGGCCAGATTTGAACTCAGGAAGATGAATCTTCCTGACTCCAGGACCCAAACTCTATCCACTGCACCATCTAGCTGCCCTGACACAGCTTACCTGGTGACAGATGAATCTGGTGTATTTGTGTGTGTGTGTGTGTGTGTGTGTGTGTGTGTGTATTTTGATTGATTGCAAACTCCTTGAGGGTAGAAACTGCTTTCTGTCTGTCTTTGTACTCCTAAACCCTATGTGTGGGCTAGGAATGTGCCCACACAAAACAAGTGACTAATTGGTGCTTGTCGACAGATTCTTCCTGGCTCTGGAAGGCAGAGCTGGGAACAACAGGTGAGGACTGCAGGGAGGCAGAGATAAGGCCAGGAGCTGTCCCCAGATGGAATGGGCAGGGTGAATAGAGGTAGACGAGGTACACTACTCCCCCCTTTTTGGGGATGTTGGAGAGGATCTGCTCACGTTGACATCTGGGCCTCCAACTAGTTCTGTAATTTTGTATGTGAGTGTCATGTCTGCTACGAAAGGAACCACCGGTGATATTTCTTATGGCAGATTCAGTTTTGCTTCTCCACTTCTGAATATGCTCTTTTCCCCCATCAAAGGCTGTGTGGAAAACATGCTGCATGTTGTCAGGACCTGAGTTTGAATCCTGCTTCTGAGAAATTACTAGCTGTTTGTCCTATGACGTGTTTGACCCAAGGCTAAGTCACTTAGCCCTTTGAAGCCTCTGTTTCCTCTTCTGCAAAATGAGGAAGTGAGTAGCACCTACCCTAGAGAGTTGTTGGGAGGATCAAGTGACATTTATTTAGGCCTAGTGCTCCGTAGTCCTTAAAATGTTATTCATAAGAGAGGCAGCTGGCGTTGTGCACAGAGTGCTGGGCTTGGGCCCAGCTTTTTAACATGGGCAAATCATTTAACCTTTTTCTTGCCTCAGTTTCTTCATCTGTGAAATGGGGATTAATAATACCTGTCATACCTACTGTACAGGGCTGTTTTGAAATTCAAATGACAATGTATCTCAGGTCCTTCGCAAATATCAAAAATAAATGCTATTTTATATTAATTATCACCTTTGTAGCTCTTCTTCTCCCCTTCTCTCTTCTCCTTGTACTTTTCTTCTTGTCTCTCTGCTTTCCTTCTTTTCCCCAAAGCCTAGATCAGTGGATAGTTTAAGGGTAAGGTGAGGGATGGTGGGGATATTTTCTTAGACACACCATAGCTAGGAGGCATCGTATTGGACTTGGAATTAGGGAATTCAGATCCTGTATCTGCTCCTCAGGAGCTGTGACCACCGGTGAGTTCCTTAGGCTCTTGGTTTTAAGGCTCAAACAAGATTAATATACATTAACGGCTTTTCAAACCTGAGAGAGTTATTTCTAGGACAGGTAGATGGCTGGGCAGCTAGACCACTGGACTTGGCAATCTCATTATGTCAAGTGTTTTGCAGACCTTAAAGTGCCACATAAATACCCCTCCTTGCTCCTCCTCTTCTCTCCCCAGTTGTGGAGGAATGAGTTCCCACCATCCACCATCTGTGATGCACTAGTGACTGTGGGGAACAAGGGAAAACTCATTGGACGGGATGGGGAAATCAGTTGTGAATGCTTCTCGGGATGCTTGTTTCTGAAATACCAAAGGGTGCTGACCTTTACTGAACATGGAGAGTTGCCTACAGATCACAGAGCTCACAGGGACTTCTGAAGACATCTTGCCATCCATACCCTCTCATCTTACAGATCAGGCCCAGATGAAGGAAGGAACTTGCATAGGAAATAAGGGATCACAAGTCATAGACCCAGAGCTATAAGGGACCTCAGGATCCCTTTAGTCCAATCCCCTCATTTTACAGATGTGGAAACTGAGGCCCAGGGGAGTTAAATGATTTACCATCTAGGTAACATAGTGGATAGAGTGCCAGGCATGGAGTCAGGAAGACCCGAGTTCAAATGTGACCTCAGACACTTACTAGCTGTGGGACCCTGGGCAAGTCACTTTACTTCAGTTTGCTTTGGTTTCCTCTTCTGCAAAATATAGATAATAACACTTACTTCCCAGCGTGGTTGTGAGAATCCGGGGAGATAGTTGTAAAGTACTTAGGCCAGTGCTTGGCGCAGTAAGTGCTCTGTGTCGTTGTCATCATCATCATCATCATCATCATCTTGCCCAAGTCACACAGGCAGTGAGTATCGAAGGTAGGATTTGAACCTAAGTGATGCTTGGGATTTGAACCATCTTCCAGGTTGGGTTCCCATTCTTGCCCAGTAAATCATAATGAAGATCCCTTTCATTTATGGGTTGGGCTATATGGCTGCCGAGGTCCCTTCGCTCTCTCAAAGATCTGTGATTCATTAATTTAGCGGGCAAAGGCACGGAACCAGAGTTAGGCAGAATTTTCCTCTCCTCTCTTCCTCAGACTCAGTCTGAGGGCTGAGGGGGAATGATTCCCTAGGGCACCTGGCCTCTCACGGAAATGCTCTCCAAGTTGGGGGTAGGAGCGGTTGCTGCCTGGGTCTGCCTGAGCCCTGGCAGCGGCAGTGACATCGGCAGCCGAGACCCTCCCCCTCCAGGTGAGTGTCCCTGGGCTGCCCCCTGTCTAGCAGCGGCCACTCTCTGGCAGATGCCGGGGATTGTGGCGCTGGTACCCCTGTGAATCCAGGGCTGCCAAGGCAAACAGATGTGGGCTTGGCCATCCCCGTCTCTTGCTGGAGCAGCTGCTGCTGGGCTGCCGGCGTGTCTCACCAACCCCCTCAGAGCACAGGAAGTCTGATCTGGCCGGGTGCAAAGGTTGGTGCTGAGGGAATCCTGCTTACAGACTCCCCACTGGCTAACACGCGTTCCTTTTGCTGACATTCGAGCCTCTTCCAGTAGTTTGCATCTGACTTGCTTTCCTCAGCCCGCTTTCCGGCATAGAACCCTCTCTTTACAGTCTAATCTTACATTACCCCTCCCATGCATCATGCTTCTAAAGGAAGTACAAAGAGCCTTTCTTTCCCCACCGTACTTGGTGTAGTCCCAAGGGACATTTTCCCTGTGCATTGCTGTCCCGTCTTCTTGGGCTGCTACGTCTGCTGTTACACCTATATATATTTTTATAGATATTTCCAGTCTGCCTTTGCTTGCACAGGGTTATGGTCTTAGAGCTGCCTAGAGCCCTGGAGGCCAACCCTAATCCTATCATTTGCTAGGTGAGGAAGAGGAGGCCTGGGGAGGTGGACTTACCCAAGGTCGCCCAGGTGGTAAGCTTGGTAATGAACCTGAATCCTTTGATTCCAAATACAAAGCTCTTTCCACTTGCCACGGGGATACTGGAAAGGTATAAGATGGGGGAATGGGGAGGAAGGTCCAGGAACGGGCATTTATTAAGTACCTTCTGTATGCTAGGTACTATAGGAATATTATCTCATCACTTGATCTTCACAGCAATCCTGAGAAGCAGGTGCTGTTATTTCCCTCATTTTTCAGTTGAGGAAACAGAGGCAGACAGAGGTGAACTGGCTTGTGCCAGGTCACAAAGCTGGTAATAATAGATGACATATACACACATATACACATACACATATACATATACACACATATATACATATATATGTGCATGTATATATGTATGTATGTATATATATACACACACATACACTATATGCCAGGCACTGTGCTAAGCTCCTTACAATCATTATCCCCTTTGAGTGTCACAATGACCTTGAGAGGTAGCTGTGATTGTGCCCCTTTTACAGTGAAGAAAACTGAGGCAGACAGGAGTGAAGTGACTTGCCCTGGGTCACACAGCTGGGAAGTGTCTGAGGCTGGATTTGAACTCAGGTCTTCCTGACTCCAGACTCCATGCTGTATGCTCTGTGGCACCTAGCTGCCTTTAGGTGGCACCCTTGGGTTGCTAGACACAACCAACAAAGGGCTGTACAGTCGGAACTAGTACAAAGGATGTCATTGGAGAGATCTATAATTGGAAAAGAAAAGGGGCTAGTCATGTTGGGCAGTCCGTGCCCAGAGCACGTGCTCCACTGGGATTTTCACAGTGTGAGGACAGAAGGCATGTTGGGTGAATCTCTTCAGAAAGATTTACAGGACTTGGACAAGGGGCTGAGAAATCCAGGGTGGGCTTTGATCTTCACTGCCGACATTGCCCTTAAAGAGTTTATGGTCTGCTGGGGCACGGGGATGTAGGGAGAAGGGGTGATACATCAAGAGGTAAGGTATGGTAAAAAAGAGCACTGACCTGGAGCTGAGTTCTAATCCTGTCTCTTACCACATGTGTGATGTTAGGCAAGTGACTTAACCTCCTCAGGTCTCTGCTTCCTTACCTGGAAAATGGGAATGTTGGTGTAGATGACCTGTGAGGTTTATTTTAGCCCTCTGATCCCATGATTCATTCACTGTGGTTCTAAGTAAGTATTCAGGCAACAAATATTTTGGAGCTGTCTCTGTATTCAAGGTCAGAGGTTACACAGATGTGTATAACACATCCCCTGTCCTAAAAGAGGTAGCTTGGTGGGGTAATAGATAGAATGCTGGACCTAGAGTCGGGAAGACCTGAGTTCAAATCCTGCCTCCAGACACTTACTAGCTATGTGCCCCTAACCTCTGCTCGCCTGTTTCCTTATATGTAAAATGAGTATAATAAAAGTACCTACCTCAGGTTACCTACAGTGAGATAATGTTGTAAAGCACTTTTCAAACCTTAAAGCTGGCTGTTATTAACAGCTCAAAGAGTCTAGTAAAACTAGGGATGGAGCGAGGATATGATTTTTCCTGAAAATGTGGTACAGTGGAAAGAATGTTGGGCTTTTAGTTAAGAGACCTATGTTTGAATTCTGGCTCTGCCACTTACCAGGCTGGGTTGCTTAACTTTTTTGGGCCTCAGTTTCCTTATGTGTAAAATGAGTGGGTTGGACCAGGTGACTTCTAGGATGCCTTTCTGCCCTCCATCTAGGATCTTTGATGCAATGAATAACCAAACAGAGGTTTTCTCGACAAATCCCTCCGTGTATCAGTAAGGGAATGGGCAGGCAGTATAGATGAAATTCTCTTCATGTCTACCACCTCATTGCACAGGGGATGTTCCTCCTTATTTCCCTCTGAAGCCTGACCATGGCTTGTTGATTCTCATAGCCCAAACCCAAGGGGATGGAGCAGGCTGAACTGCCACCTTCATTTATTCCAAGAGCCACAAGGTCATCTTGACATCCTTGGATCGATAGATGAAGGGTTTCCCTATGTGGATCCTCTAATAAACATTGCCATTTGGCTTCTGGAAATAGGCGATTGCATTAATGCTTCTCAAGATCAGTTAATTGAGTTGTTCCCTAGATATCATGTTGGCTCCAGACGTACATCACACAGTTTCACTCCCCCTTTGCGCTGGACTTTTGATAGCTTTTGAATCCTGCCCAAATCGTAAAACCCGTGTTTCCATAGATTCAAAACTAACCCATGTCTTTTCTTGCCTTCTGTCGAGCATGTGCAAGGATCTCTCAAGGCAGCTAAAAGCACTAGGACTAATGATGGCAAATACATTTTTTTTTTTACTTTGAAGAAAGTACTGAGAATAAAATCAAACAATGCATTTGGACTTTTGTGGAAAACAAATTGCTGCCTTGGGAAAGTTGGGTCCCTTTGCCAAGCCTGCAATTGGTGTGGGAGAAGGTACATCTGGCCTGTCACTTTCTGATCCCCCAAGTTTTCATCTCCGATTTATAGTTGCAGGTTCATTAGCTTCTTGGTTAACTTGCCAACACAGTTCAACAACAAATGTTCGTTAAGCACTCTGACAAGTGAGTTCCCACCCTCAGTGCTGGGGATTCAGAAAGACAAAGGGGGCTGTTCCTGTCTGTGAGCAGCTCAAGGAGGGAATGTGGAGAAACAGAAAACCAGAACAAGTACATTTGGAGGGATTTCAGGAGGGGTTCAGTGCTGTGGCAAGGAGGATGAGGAGAGGGGCCAAATAGGAAATGGCCCTGAGCTGTGCTTTGAAGGAAGTTGGGAGGTGGAGGTGAGGAGAGAGTGAATTCCAGGCACAGGGAACCACTCATCTGGGCGTGATGGGTGTGATATCATACGTGGAGAGTAGCTAGCAGGCCAGCTGGTCTGTGGAAGGAAACAATATGAAATAAGACTGCAAAGTTGTGTGAGAGCCAGACTGAGGGTGACTTTAAAAGCTGAGGTGGGGAGTTTAGAGTTTGCCTTAAAGGCACTAGGGGGTCTTTGATGATTTTTTGAGTAGGGGTAGTGACATGCTCATATCAGGTGGCTAGATGGTGCAGTAGATGGAGCACTGGGGTTGGAATCAGGAAGACTCTTCTTCCTGAGTTCAAGTCTGGCCTTAGGCATTTCCTAGTTGTGTGATCCTGGGCAAGTCATCCACCCTATTTGACTCAGTTTCTCCAACTGTAAAATGAGCTGGAGAAGGAAATGGCAAATCACTAGCTGTGTGACCCTGGGCAAGACACTTAATCCTGTTAGCCCCAGTTTACTCATCTGTCAAATGAGCTAGAGAAAGAAATGGCAAACCACCCCAGTATTTCTGCCAAGAAAACCCCAGATGGGGTCGTAGAGATTTGGACATGATTGAACAATCACAATAGGCCTTGAATACTAGACAAAAGAATTTGAATTTTACTTGTTGGGTAATAGAAAACCACTAAAGATTTTTGAGAAGAAGAATAATGGGATCAGATTTTTGTAGAAGGAAGATCTGTATGGCAATGGTATGAAGGGTAGAGTGGAGTGAGAAGAGAGTAGAGGCAGGAAGATCCATTGGAGTACTATGGTATTAACCTAGGGGGATAATGGTGATGATCTGGGCTATTGTGATGGCAGTGGGAATAAAGAAGAGGAGGAGAGCGTGAAAAGAAACTGAAAGAATTCCAAGAGTGTTTTAGGGTCGGGGTCACATTGCAAGCAGGCAGAGTGGGAAGCGGCTGGATAAGCAGCGGTCTGTGAAGGATACCCCAAAGGTTATACTTTTCTCCTCTACTTCTCACAGCGCCTGAAATTCTGCCATCAGAAATGAATTCCTGCAGATATGAAAGGCTTTTTATGCCTTTGGGAATGCTCCGTAAGGTGGAAATGCCCAAAGGGAAGGATAACACCTTTAAGCCTTCCATAGCTGACACCTTCCCCTTTCAGCAACTTGCCTTTCCTGACAATTTGCTCAAAGCAAGAACCTGGAGAAAGGAGACCTAGGATGGGTGTGAGGGTGAGTATGTGTGGCACTCTAGAAGGAGAGAGGAGGGCACAGAAAAGGAAGTTAAGGAACAACAAAGACAAGATCTATAACCTTACCAGTTGGCACAGCACTTGTTCTTCTTAGAACAGGAGTTCTTAACTGTTTTTGTCATGGGCCCCTTTGGCAATGTCTGGTCAGGCTTATGGATCCCGTCTCAGAACACTGTTTTTAATCACATAAAAGGAAATACATGGGATTACAAAGGAAACCAATTATATTAAATAGTTTTCTATCTATTTATCTATCCATCCATCCATTTATTCTCTATCTTACCATCCATCCACCTATCTGTCTGTCCATCTACCTACCTATATTTATCTATCCATCCATCATCTATTCAGCTATTCATCTATCCATCCATCCATCCATCCATCCATCTACCTATCTATCCATCTAGCTAACCTAGCCATCCATTCATCTAGCTATCCATCCATCTATATCTATGTATTTATCTATTCATTTACCTCTATCAATCCATCTATCTATTCCATTTATCCATCCATCATCCATCCATCTATCTATCTATCTATCTATCTATCTATCTATCTATCTATCTATCATCTATGTTCACAGTCACCAGATTAAGTAACTAGGTTAAGAGACCCTGGTTTAGAATCACTCCTTGTGGCTAAACTCTCCCTGTCAGTTGAGGGATTGGTGGTACTTATAGTCAGAATGGGATCACAGGATGAAAGATCCAGAGAGAGAAAGAGCATTAGTGCTGAAATCAGAGGAATTGGGTTTAAGTCCTGCCTCTAATGATTTCTACCCATGCGACCTTGGACAAGTCACTTAACCCCCTGAACCAATTTCTTCTTCTTCTTCTTTTTTTTTTCTTTTTGGAGGGCAGTTAGGGTTAAATGACTTGCCCAAAGTCACATGGCTAGTAAGTGTGTCAAGTGTCTGAGGTCAAATTTGAACTCAGGTCCCCCTGACTCCAGGGCCGCTGCTCTATTCACTGCGCCACCTAGCTGCCCCCTTCTGTCTCTATCTTACTGGACACAGTTGGTTCTATGTTGTGTCCTTCCTTCCTTAGACTGTGAGCTGCTTGAGACCAAGGTCTTTCTTTTTGCCTTTCTGTGTATCCTCACAGCTGTTGACTGACTGGCTGCTAGGCACTGGACTAAATTCTGGGGATACAAAGAAAAACTAAAACTGGTTGCTGCTTTCAAGAAACTTGCATTCCAAAGGGGGAGATAATATGTGTATAAATCAGGATATACAAGACAACTACAGGATAGATGGAAAAGACCTTAAACCTCATCTAATCTTACCTTCCAGTCTAATCTAGCCCTGATATAGTTGACAGTAGTGAACTTGGGGTCAAGAAGACCTGTGTTCAAATCCTGCTTTAGACATTTCCCACTCGGCAGATGTGTGACCTTGGGAAAGTCACTTAATTGCCAGTGGCCTCCATTTCCTCATCTCTAAAATGGAGATGATATCTGCTATATTTACTTCACAGGGTTGCTGTGAGGATCAGATGAGAATACCTGTACAAACTACTTTGCAAATTTTTCAGCACTATATAAAAGCCAGCACACACTGGGCTCTTAATAAATGTGTGTTGAATTAAATTATGAGAACACTGAGGCTCGGAGATACTTGCCTGAGTCTAGACAGATAACAAGTGATAGACCCCAGATTTGACCCCGGGCTTTCTAGACTCCCAAACCAATGTTATTTTCATAGTTCGGTGCTGAGCCCCCTGTGGGTTTGACTCTTCTGCAGCAGGGGACTAGACTCATATTTTTTCCTCAAAGGAAGCTTAATCCAGTCTCTGGTGTCTATGACAATATCATGTCAAAGGGATATTCCAGAGCAGTCAGGGTCCTGAGGCGAACATCTAGATTGTGCAGTAATCCTTTTGCCCCGGGGCAATCCTGCCTGTGCCTTTTTTTTTCTCCCAATAAATACATGAAACGTGGGTTTCTGGCCAAGGGATGTGGGGAGGGATAAAAATCAGCCTTCTGAGGCACTTCACTGACTCTTGTCTCTTGTAGATTTCCCAAGAAACTTCTGAACTCATTCCAACTAGAACTCCACTCCAAAAAGCCCCACTGTAAACAGGCCCCCCATGCTGGAATAATATCAGGGTTGTGACCAAATCATCAGAGACTAAGAACACTCTTGAGGTGATGCTAATAGGATAAAGGATTTATTTCCATGATCACAGACACTGGGGGATGCCAGAAAGTCTGGGGCAGGCTGGCTGAGAGGCATCTCTCTGAAGACTGGGGGAGAGAGAAATATGCCTAAGGGCTTCTTATCCTCACAGCAAGATTTCCTTTCTCTTTCTCTCTTTCTTTCTTTCCTTCCTTCCTTCCTTCCTTCCTCCCTCCCTCCATTCCTTCCTTCCTTTCCTCCTTCCTTTCTGCTTTCCTTTTTTCTTTGCTTCTTCCTTTTTCCTTCCTTTCTCTTCCTTCTTTTCTTCCTTTTCCTTCCTTTCATAATTTCTTTCTTTTTCTTCTTTCTTTTCTTCTTTAAAAAATAATACATTCTGTGCTAGACATTCCATGTACATTTGATTCAGAAAATACAAAGGGCTCCCCGGAACTCCAGTCCTATTTGTGGTCGAGCTTAAGTCACGTGATGCTCTTCTTCTCTCCCCCACCTACATTCAGGGCAACCCCTCTTGTGGCAAGCAGGTCTTGTCTTCTCCTCCTGCTGCTAGTTTGACGTAGATCCTCTTCTGTGAAGCTGAGCCATTCACTGCTCTTTAGAAGGAGAGCTCTTTTGCCTTTCTTCCCAGAAAGGGAACAGCAAACAAAAACATCTGAGCACTTCACTCTCTGGCCACAGCCTTAGCACCCCGCAAGCTTTTGCCTTGGAGGACAGTGGTCTGTTCTTTGTGCTGCACAGAGAATGTTGCTGATGTACAGGAGAAGATGAATTTGGAGCTGGTGTGCCACTGGGAGGGGGGATGAGTTTGAAATAAGTTAGTTATCCATGTTCTCTCTCCTTCATTTTACTTTTGAGGCAAAGGGAATTAAGTATTTATATAGTGACTACTACATGGTGGGCACAGTGCTAAGTACTTTTTCCTTTTTAAGCAATTATCTCATATCTTCAACAATCCTGAGAGGTAGGTGCTACATTTTATAGTTGAGGAAACTGAGGCAGACAGAGGTTAAGTGACTTGTCTAGGGTCACATAGCTGACAAGAGTCCGAAGCCAGATTTGAACTCAGGATCTTCCTGACTCCAGGCCCAGCACTCTATCCTGTAAGTGCAATACAAAGATAGACATGAAGCCAATTCCTGCTCTCAAGAAGCATACATTCTATTGCAAAATTCTATTTTAGGAATGAACACATACATTTCAGCCACCAACTGCCTCTAAGAGAAATACAAAGGTAGAAAAGAAGCTGGGGCAGGTGGTACAGTGAATAGAGCTCTGACCCTGGAGTCAGAAGGACTGAATTCAAATCCAGCCTCAGATACCTATGAGCTCTGACCCTGGGCAAGTCACTTAACACTGATTGTCTAAAAAAAAATGAAGTCAATTCCTGCCCTCAAGAAGTCTATTTTCTATCACAAAATTCAATTTTAGGAAGAAACACATAACTTTCAGCTCCTCAGTCCCAAGCTCTAACTAACTGGTCTCATTCTTTAAGACCATGGAGATAGATGATGATGTACCAGACCTGCTATCAGGGAAACATAAGTTCAAATCGAGCCTCGGACACTTATTAATTGTGTGAGGATGGGCAAGACACTTAACTCTGTTTGACTCAGTTTCCTCAGTTGTAAATAGGGATAATAGTAGTGCCTATCCCCCAGGGTTGTTGTGGAGATCAAATGAGATGCTAATTTTAAAGTGCCTGGCACTTAATAAATGTGTATGTTCTCTTCTTTCCTCCATAATTTAGCTCAATGCCCCCTTTATATACATCATGCATTATTCTCCTTTGTGAACCTTGTGGTCTAGTCAAACTGGTCTATATGGTGTTCTTCAAACTAAGTGTTTTGTCTCCCACTTCTGAGCCTTTGTCCTTACCTCCACATCTTAGAATACTTAGTTTTCTCCAAGACTCATTGCCTGTGCCTATGAGAAGTCTCTTCTGGGTCCTCTTGTTAGTGCTTTCTCCTTTCTCTAATAATTGAGTGTCTATTTGGGGTGTGTGGGGTGTTCAGGGAGGACCAGAACCTCTGGTATGAGGGCTTGCTGAGTCCTTTTCAGGGCTGCTTGCCCACCGTAGGTATCTACCTTCACCTAGCTCTCATTTGTGGCTCCAAGAAGCTGTTGCATGTACAGCAACCACACCTTGGTAAATCATCTCAGCAGAGAGGCTCAGCTGAGCTGAGGGTAACTGACAGGCCTCAAACCCATCGATGAGTTAGGACAGTGGTTCTCAACCTGTAGGTCATGGGGACGGGGGGGAGTCGAACGTCCCATTCACAGGGGTCACCTAAGACCATCGGAGAACACATATTTCCACATGCAGATACGCCCACATATGAGTATTAAAGGGTCATGGCATTAGGAAGGTTGAGAACCACTGAGTTAGGCGGTGTCTACTCAAAGCATTTGAAGACTTTCCCCGGTGGAATAAGCAGATAAGAACAATTTGTTCTAAGGGCCATGAAGACAGCTGAAGCAGGCACTGTGGACTTTGGTCAGACCATGAAGATGCCAAGGTCATCCACTGCATCCTGGACCATCCCCAAGACTTTTGTCCTGCCTCTTTGTCAACTCTGAAAGAGAGGGAGGCTGATGACCTTGTCCAACTCTGCCTCACTTCAGTATAATTACACATGAGTCAAGGCATTATTCCTTGACGTCACTGGTCCTCTTCAAAAACCAAGGATGAACAACAATTTATCTGTTTACATGTTCTTCTCAATGCAATGACCTTGGATTTTAGACTGAAAACTGGAAGGCACCTTAGAGGCCATCAAGTTATACTCCCTTATTTTATAGATTGTGAAATTGAGGCATGGGTCAGTTACAAAGCTTGCCTAGGTCACACAACTAGTAAACATCTATGGCAGGATTTGAATTCATATCTTCTTGAGTCCAAGTTCAACACCTCTATCCACTATGCTACCTGACTGCCTACAGACTTTTTTGACTTTGTATCTCCTTGTGTACTGATACAGAGGTATTGTAGTGCATGGAGAGACTCTACTTCTCTGATTAAGGAGTTCCCTCCTTTCTAGACCCATGCACTTCGCTTGGGTTCAGGCTTAGTCTCCAGAAAGAGGGCTGAAACTCTTGAACTCTCTGCCACTTTATGCTCCATTTGCAGGGTCTTGGGGAGAATCACTTAAAGTTCAAGTTTGATTCATGTATAGAGGCCCTCAAAAGGAAGTAGAAATACACTCAGTGGATAGTGTTGGTCAGATATGGGACAGCTATTTATTTCCTTCACACACCAGAAATAGTAAACCACAAAAGAATCAGGAGCACGTATTGACAAAAACTCAAACATGAAGCAGTGATTTAAAGCTATTATACTCTTTTATGCTTTTGGTATTTAAAATGCACAAACATGAAACATTTTGGGGGATTGTTGAAGTGGCATTTAAGCTTCCACTAGGCTGTGGTCTGACAGACCAGGAGCTGAGTACCACCTCCTCTCAGTGACCATTTCCTCTAAGTGATACTGTAGAAGTTGTAAGGGGCACTTCGCATAGTGATTAAAGGACAAGGAAATCCTGACTTCTTCAACTTCGCAATGTTGAAAAATCCTTCAGGATCACTTTTTTCAGTCCCTTATCTTCAGGGAAAGAGACACAAAGCAGAAGAATCCATCAGAGGCCTAAACTAAAGCTAGCCCTTGCTATATGCATCACGTACAGATAGTCCCCATTTTTATTTGGATAGGGGAGGATACCCCTCTTGTACCCCTTGGGGAGTCTCAAAGAGAAATAGTCACAAGATAACACGTTCTGAAGAGAGGAAGGGATAACTAGAGGATGAAGTCCCTCCTTTTAAAGTCTACTGAATTGTTCAGTGATTAATCCTTAAGGTAACAGCTTTGGCAAGACCTCCCCACCATCCCAATCTGATAAGACTTGGGAAAGGAGTAAGAGGGACCATCCAGAGGTTTCTACAGCATCCCAATGCACCAAGTTTTTCAGTGCTCAGTAGGACCCAGGTCTATCCTCAGGCACACCATATAGGATGGCCAATGTTACTCTAGGATGATATCTTAATAAATACTTGGCTTAGATTGAATAAGTGCTGGTTGATTGCTCAACTGTGGAAGCTTTCAAAGGCGAAAGGCAAACATTGGTGACCCTGGGCTGTCCCTTAAAAAGTTCTATGCTTCCATGGATTCTTAGAGACATGAGGAGAGCCAAGAGGAGTCACCAGTCTCTGAAACCCTCTACAAATGTCAGAGTCGCTTAACTTAAACAACCCAGCTCTGTCTCAAATAGGGGGGAAAGCTTCAGTAAACGCTCTGCATTATTCAGTATTGTTTCTGTGGGGAGATTAAAATTGCATCGTGTGAACGGACCTCGCTCCCTGCCACACTCAAGCACCTGACAGTGATGGAGGAGTCTGTTTTACCGAAGGCTCATTAAAAATGAAAACATTCTGTTGATTTCCAGCAAGCTTAAATTACTTAAGCCAGTGTAACAGGATAAATATTTCATGCTATAGTTTATTAAATTTCCACCAATATTATGTTGCTGCTGTACATTCATGGGGCTCTTTAAATGCTACTTGGTGGTCCCAGAGGAGAGATTAGCTAAACCCCTCATTCCTGAGTCCCCACTGGTAGATCTCATGCTGGTAACCTGCTGAGCTCTTCCTGTGATCATTTCTGGGCACTACCAAGTGATGCCAACAGGTTCTGTAGCATAGTGGTATAATTCGCCAGTTCTACATCATTACCACTATCAGGGTAGAAGTTGATTGAACCAATTAGTCAACTATCCCACCCACCTCATCCTATCTATGTAAAGCATTTGCTGCCAATCATTCTCCACCCCAAATTCACTTCTGGACAAGTTGCTTGACATTTTCCAGAACACAATGTTTTTGCCTGCTGGGTCAACTCATTGCCAGGCTGGGTCAGTGTTCCTAAGGACTGCACCGAGTCCTGCCCAGATTTGGCTTCTTCCATTACTGGTAGACTTTGCCTTGGACTCTGGTTACTGGACCTGTGATGACTCATTTCAACACTTTATGGCTTACAAGGACACAGTCTGATTTGTTCTGCCTCTGATACTCATTCATCTAAGATCAGGAAAGTGGAAAAGAACAGAGACAGGAAATAGCAAACTCATGTGTTCAAGGTCATATAGCAGCTCAAGGAGGGAGATGAGGTAGCTACAATACTGTCACTAATACTCACCGAACTTAGAGGCTTGAAAGCTTTGGGAGAGAGACAGATAGATGAAGGGGGGGGGAGGAGAGAAAAAGAGAGAGAGACAGAGACACAGAGACAGACACATAGAGACAGAGAGAAGTAAAGAGACAGAGACATAAAGAGACAAAGACATAGAGAGAGACACACAGAGAGAAGAGACAGAGATACAGATGACAGAGACAAAGAGAGCCAGAGACAGATACAGAGAGATAGAGACGCAGAAACCCACAGGGATGGAGATAGAGAGAGGGCTAGAGATTTTGTATATTTGTGCCTTTTATATGTACACACAATTCCAACTCAGCAACCAGAAAAACTTTTTATTACTACAAAATAAACTGACAATGTTTGTGGGTGTTCTGAAGGGGCAGGGAGAATCAGACCCTCTCTTGTGTGCCAGTCTCACCAAGTCTCCCTGTGGATTGTAGCAGGCAGAGCTTACTGTATGTGTTCTAAAGACTGGCCCTTTGTTGGCTGATCCACTTGTTATACTGGGAACTAAAAAAAAAAGAAAACCTAGAGAAAAGTGGGTCACCATTTGCTTAGGTTTTTGTTTTTTGGATGAAGCCTGATTTTCTTGAGGGCAGTTTTTTCCCCCTCTGTATTTCTAGTGCCCGTCATAGTGCTTGGCACATAGTAGGTAAATAATGAATGCTTGTTGATTTCTTGGCAAGGGAAAATCTGAGTCCTTAGAAATTTAGGAAACACATCCCCTCTGACTTGCAGATGTGTTAAAACTGGCATCTTGCTGCCAGAGGCAAAGTAGTTAGATGGCTCAGGTTGAGAAACAATTTCCAAGTTCTGAAAAGTCCACATGAGGCCTGTTTCCAGCACTGGCTGGAAAGAACTCACAGGTATCACGTGCAAGACAAAACAAGGGTCTCCTAAGCCTGGGACACCAGCCTTCTCCCCTTTTCTATCACCCAGATGATGGAGTTTTCTTGGAAGAAGCTCATGTTTTCATCAGCGATTACTGCTTCAGGAGGCTGGTAAACAAGGCCATCTTTGTGCATGATTAGAACATAACTACATGGTATAATTCGAGGGCATCACATGGTCCTGACAGATAAAAAATATCTTCAGCATTGGCCTTTCATACACCTGAAATTCCCACCTTTTACAGAATCACAGAATCTCAGAGGGACATCAGAGGCCGTCTAGTTCAACCTGTGCTGGTAAAGAGAACCCCACTGCCAAGTGGTCACTCGTCATTACTCTTCTACTGGAAGACCTCAAGTGAAGGGAAGTCCATTTGGGCAGCTGTGATTATTAGAGGGTGCAGCTAGGTGGCGTAGTGGATAGAGCACCAGGCCCGAAAGTCAGGAAGACTCATCTTCATGAGTTCAAATCTGGCCTCAGACACTTAGCAGCTGTGTGACCCTGGGCAAGTCACTTCACCCTGTTTTCCTCAGTTTCCTCATCTGTAAAATGAACTGGAAAAGGAAATGGCAACCCACTCCAATATCTTTGCCAAGAAAACCTCAAATGGGGTCATAAAGAATTGGAAACTACCCAGCAACAATTGTTATGAAGTTTTTCCAAGCATCAATCCTATAACTTCCACTCATTGCTCCTAGTACTATCCTTTGGGGCCAAGGTTGATGATCCTTCTTCCACATGTGACATCCCTTCAGATACTTGAAGACAGCTCTTATGTGCCTCTTCCCTATCCCATTTCTATTTTTTTTTCCTGTTTCAGCTAAACATTTTCCCCTTCCCCTTGAGCCTTTAATAGAGTCTCATATTTCATGGGAAGCAATGTGTTGTGGTGAAAGGAGTGTGTAGCTCTATGAGAACTGGGAGCCATTTTTCATTTTCATCTGTGTGTCCCCAACACTAAGCATGAGTGCCCTGCACTGACTAAATGTTGGCTGAATTTGGTTAAAGAGGAAGAAAAGCAAAAATGTTATATCTTTAGTCAGAGAATCAGTCTTGAATCCTACTTCTGAGGAATAGTATCTTTGTCATGTGGGTCAGCCAGTCATTGAGCATTTATTATGTACCTACTGTGTGCTAGGCACTGAGCTAAGGTGCTGAGAATACAAAGAAAAATCTAATGGAGGAAGCAAGACAACAAGCAAAAAATAAGCTGTATACATGATAAATAGGAATAGCGAATGCAGGGCAACCTCCTTGGGTCTCAGTGTCCTTATCACATCAAATCAATTCAATAAGAATTTATTAAGCATTTCCCATGTGTCAGGCACTGTGCTAAGAGCTGAGGATACAAAGAGAGACAAAAGACAGTACAGATTGGACTTGATGGACTTTGAGGTCCATTCTGCCTCTCAAGCCATGATCCTATGATCTCCATGCCACTTTAGAGTTAACATCCATCCTGCCTTTTCTCCCCACCTTCATCTGAAAAAAAGCAATGGATCTGAGAGCCCAACTGATTCCAATCTTCATGCAGTTCTTGTCAACAGATATTTCTAAGCACCTACTATGTGTAAACCCTGTGTGTGTGACACACAGAAATAAATGAGAAATGTTATCTGCTCTCAAGGAGAATGTGTCTAATAGGAGTCCAGGAATAACATTGCTATTTGTTATGGGGAGAAAGAAGAATCACTATTATAATTACTGATAGCAGTTCCACTATATTATAGTACCTACATTTGGGGAATATGGAGTTTTCAGGGAGGAGCATCTTTGGGGTGAAGGTTCACAAAGCCCTTTTCAGGATGGCGTACCCGCCTTTGGTGTCCACTTTCTCCCACCTCTCTCCCAGCTCCAAGAAACTGTGGCATGCACAGTGGCCATGCCCTGGTAAACCAGCTCTGTTTCTGACAGGCCAGAAACCCTGAGTTAGAGGGGTTTCTACTTCAATTTTTTTGGATAAAGAAACAGAGGATCAGAGAGGCAAAGTGACTTTCCCTGGGTCACAAAGAAGAAATGGTCCCTGTACTCATGGAATTTATAATCTCTTGTAAAAAAACTAGGAAATAATGATGATGGTGAACATTATGGTGTATTGGTCAAGCCTTGGAATCAGGAATTCTGTTTAATTTGATTCACATCAATGAGCTGTTATTATTAAGCACCTGTTCTATGCTAGGTTCTTTGCTAAGCCTGGAAGATGTGGGTTCAAGTTGTGTCCTCATCACACCCAAAGTGTGTGATCCTGGAAAAGTCATTTAACCTCTCAATGCCCTGGACAACTATAAATTATAAATGAGTTGCTTATCTATGTTGGTGGAAGGAGTTTTCACATCAGGAGTTCCCAAAATAAATGAAATTACAGTTTCCCCACTCCCTACTCCATTAGCTGAAAGTTCACAATAGATGGAGTCATGGTGAGTGTGTGTGTGTTTAAATGTGTGTATGATAATCCAGTTACCTTGGGAGGGGGCACTTTCAGCCTCCGTGGGGTAAAAAAGAAGAGAGAAGAGCTAGAGGTTGATTTAGTTTGTTTTGAACAGCGCTTTGAAGAAAAAAAGTATTCAGTTCTGGGTCAGTTGCATGTAAAAGGAAAGCAGAGACTACTTTTCAGCCAGCTGTCTTTAGTCACTATTCTGCATTCGTCCTTCTCACTAAGTGGCATTAGCAGAGCAGAAGGAGCTGTCCAGCACAGGAATGTACTAAGCCATGATGCAGCAACCAATCTTTGGAGCCTGTAGGAGTTGGCCTGGTGATAATTCAGGAATATCTTCTGTGTGCTTGCCATATCAGACTCTCATTTCTCCCCTGAAAGAAATATGACTTGTAATTGTATTAGTCTTAGAGTCCTGGCCATCTTCCAGTTTAGGTAATTCCTTTCCACCCAAGGTCTCTCTTGTAACTTCAATCAGATAGCTGATGCTTTTGCATTGACTGTCCCATGATTATGTCACATTACCAGGAACATCTGAGTCTCTGGGTTATAAATCAACTCTCCTTCCAAATGAACTCTCTCTTCTTCCAATTTAGTTTAAAACTAACAAATTCCCACCAGGAATAACAGCTCCCTAAAAGACAGGGGCATGTGTGTTTCTGCTTTAGAGAGTGGAATATTTGGTAGTGAACAATGATGGTAAATGTAAAGTCCTGCACTCAGGTGCAAGAAATCAATTCAAGAGCACAATAGGAGAGAGGGAGATATGGTTGAATAGCAGTAGGTCATGAAAAAAGACTTGTGGATTTTAGTGGACCCTGAGTTCAACATGGGCATCTAGCTAGCACAGTGGATAGAGTACCAAGTCTTTGAGTCAGGAAAATTCATCTTTCTGAGTTCAAATCTAGCCCCAGACACTTAGTAGCTATGTGACCCTGGGCAAGTCACTTAACCCTATTTGCCCCAGTTCCTTCATTTATAAAATGAATTGGAGGAGGAAATAGCAAACCTCTCCAGTATCTTTGCCAAGAAAATCCCAAATGGAGTCATAAAGAGTCAGGCATGACTGAATAATAACATAGCAACAAAATTCAGTGTGAGTCAGTAGTTTGACATGATATTGGTCATAGAAGTGAATGTGATCTTCAACTTCAGAATGTTCAGGATGAGGCAGCTACTAGTTTAATGATATTTTGTACCTGGTCAGACCATATTTGATCAATCTACATATGGAATATTTTCTTGAGATTTAGGTTCCATATTGAATATGGAAAAGAAAATGAAGGATACATACAGAGAAGGATGACCAGAACAGTGAGGCTTGATGAAGTGTCCCATGAGGATCATTTAAAGGGATTGGGTATGTTTTGGTCTTTAGAAGAGAGGCTTGGGAGGACTGTAGTGGTGACTGTCCTCCAAAGTCTAAAAAGCAGTGCTCTAGAGGGATTAATTGTGGGACTCCAATGAGTAGAACTTATCTAATCCAAATCAATAAAACATCCCTTAGACCCCTTTTAGATGGAAGGCACCATGCTAAGCACTGGGGATACAAAGAAGAAATGCAAGATGGCTTCTATCTTCAACAAACTTCCCTACTACTGGAGTAAGATCAATGGGTGGGAGTTACAAAGAGATGGGTTTAAGCTCAATGAAAACAATGTTCTAACAATACAGGCAGCCCTGTAATATAATCTTTGTGAAGCAGTGAATTTTTTTTTGCTGGAGATCTTCAGACAGTGGCTAGATGACTGCCTTTTAAGAATTTGTTATAGAAGGGATTCCTGCATTGGCCATAAATTTGGGCATACTTTTTTGAAGAACTGTTGAAATTCTAGATGCATTTAGATCATGTGAAATAGCATGTGTTATTAACCCAACTAAATATTGTCATGAATCATGAGTTTCATAAAGATCTCTAGGCCCCTAGACTAGGCAGTAGATTTTTGTTTTTGTTTTTGTGAGAAAGGTGGGCTTGTGTGAATACCAAATTGACAGGGTAGAGTTGGAGGAGCCCTCTGTTTCTGGATTAATTTGGGAGCATGATCAAATGGAAACATCACTGGATTTGGATCCAGAGAATATGGGTTCAAATGCCAGCTGTAATACTTAGTCAACAAGTATGTTTTAAATGACTCCCATGTACCGGGGATGTTTATTACTAGTATGACCTTGGGTAAGACAACCTCACCTCTTGGGTTTTCAGATTTCTCATCTGTGAAATGAAGGGATTGTATTTGGCCAGAGATGTCAAACATACTGCCTACAATGTTTCCTGAGTCAGATTAAAATGTAATTAGGAAATAGTTAATAAAGTAAATGAAAATACAATAAAATAATGTTAATTTGTAGTTTTCTAAACCCACAGGGATCCTTCTGTATAGCTTAGTGGCCTCATTTCTGTTTGAATTTGACACCACTGGAGTAGATGATCATGAAGGTCCCTTCTCATTTTAAATGAACAAGCCTTTGGAGATATGGGAGATGCTGTGAGAGAACTCTGGCTGTGTGGGAGCACATCTGGTGAGGGAGCATTGAGAGATGGATGAGTCAGGAACATTTCTTTATTTCCCTGGATACAATAGCTTTCTAAACTCAAGGTAGAGAAGAAATCTATTGCTTGGTCTAGGAGTCTAGAGAACCTTATGAAACCTAGGGTCATGCTCATCTTTAATTCAGTTTAATTAAATTTAACCTTTTGTTGTTATTGATCAGTCATGTCTGACTCTTTATGAGGCCAATTGGGGTTTTCTTGGCAAAAATACTGGTATTTCCTTCTCTGGGTCATTTTACAGATGAGGAAACTGAGGCAAACAGAGGTTAGTTAAGTGACTTACCCAGGGTCACACAGCTAGTAAAAGTCTGAGGCCATATTTGAGTTTAGGTCTTCCTGATTCCAGGCCTGCTACTCTATCTACTGTACTACCTAGTACTGTACTACCCTCAACCTTTACCAAGTGCCTACTATGTCTAAGGTAGTGCACAAGATTCTCAGAATATAAGACAAAAGGAAATTGTCCTTGTACTCAAGGAACTTCTATTCCATCCCTGACATATAATCCTAAATGTCAGCAGATGTTTATTTGTGGGAAGTGAGGCAGTATAAAGGGCTTACTGTGCACAGATATCCAGGTAGATATTTCCTTCCTGGTCTCTTGTCCAGGAGCACGAGGATGAGCACTGACCATTGCTGCTCCTCTTTTTCAACTAACAATGACCATTTCTCATGTTCCAATGATAGTTTTTAGTTTGTAAATCGCTTCACCATCTGGTCATTTCATATTCAAACTATCTGATCCTAACAGCAACCTAGTGTTGGTAGTAGGCAGGCCAGCTATTATTCTCCTGATTTTAGGAATTGAGACAAGTGAAATGTCTGTTCTTCCAAGGTCATGCTGGTAGCGAGAGATAGAACAAGTACCCAGACCCAATTCTTCTTTCTTTCAGCCCAGTTTTCTTTCTATGATGCCCAGAGGCTCACTACTCTCTTTGATCCAATAGAAACAGCTGAATTTTGCTGACATGCTTTTAGAATCTATCACCCTTGGAATGTTTCAAAAAATGCAAATACAAGTGAGATTATGATATTTTACGTAAATAAGCAATGTAGCAACTCAAATCTGGTTTGGACTGTCAGCCGAATCCACTGGAGAGATATTAATGTTGAAATATTTGAGTGTGTTCTCATGGAACATTTATTGTGGAACACTGGGCTCCAATAAAGCTTTTATATAAATTATTCATTATGGAATTCAGAGGAAATGCCAAAAACCCTCCCACCAAGGGACTGCTGTTTTTTTTTATTTTTATTACCCCTGAAGAGCTAGTCTTAACCACTAAACCATCATGTAGGCCTGCCCTGTAATTAGTGGGCAAAGATGAATGGGTCTGGCAGCATCTTCCTGACCTTATGTTTGCAGTTTTTCAGCAGGTCTTTTGGTCAAATTACTTCTCTTCATGTGATACTTAGCTGGGCCTGGAGTCAGGAAGACCTGAGTTCAAATTCAGCCTCAGACACTTACTAGCTGTATGACCCTGGTATTGGTATGACTTCACTCTGTTTGCCTCATTTTCCTCATCTGTAAAATGAGTTGGAGAAGGAAATGGCAAACCACTCCAGTATCTCTGCCAAGAAGACCCCAAATGGATTTGGACATGCCTGAAAAAGGGCTGAGCAGCAACTTATGTTCACACACATGTCAAATAGGACAGCTGGCTTTTCCTCAATAAATATTCCATTTCCCACCTCCATGTCTTTGCATAGGTACAAAGATGTTCCCCCATGTCTGAAACATACTTCCTCAAACCTACTCCCACCCCCTCTGTAACCCGTAACTTTCTTCAAAGTGCAGCTCAGAGGTGTGGTCTTGAGGCACTTTCTGATTCCTCTAGTCAATAATGTTAACTTCTTGAAATTATTTTGGGCTATTTAAAAAAATTCTTTGAAAGATCGTTTATTTTCCCCCAAGTATATGTAAAAAAAATTTTCAACCTTTTCCCACCTTAATAAGAGTTGCTATAAATATTTTTGCATATATAGGTACTTTCCCTTTTTAAAAAATCTTGTTTGGATACAGACCAAGTTGTGGTATTATTGCTGGACACAATTTTATAACCTATATGACTACAGATAGCTTTGATTTTTCTTTAATCTGAAAACTGCTTGGTCATATCCTTTTATCATTTATCAATTGGGGAATGACTTGTATTCTTATAAATTTGACTCAATTCTCTATATATTTGAGAAACGAGACCTTTATCAGAAAAACTCGCTATAAAATTGCTCCTCCCCCCCAGTTTTCTGCTTTCCTTCTAATCTTGGCTGCATTGGTTTGGTTTGTGCAAAATCTTTTAATGTGATTTATTCAAAAGGAACCATTTTATATCCTCTTTATCTCTTGTTTGGTTATAAATTCTTCTCTTATCCATAGATCTGACATATAAACTATCCCAACTCCCTTAATTTGCTTATGGTATCACCCTTTATGTCAAAACCACGTACCTATTTTGACCTTTTGATATAGTGTGAGATGCTGGTCTACATCTAGTTGCTTACTCTTTTTTTTTTTTAAAGCTTTCTATTTACTTCTCTGGTGTACAGGATATATTTCCCCAGCAGAATGTAACTTCCTTGAGGACAGAGACTTTTTCATTTTTGTCTATACCTCTAGCACTTTGTGCAGTGCCCAATATATAACAGGTGCTTAACAAATGCTTGCACCATTGAATTCAGTACATGAGGAATTATCTGAGCTAGCAGATGCTGGGATCATATCTCCTTTCTTATCCCATGAAGTCTCTGTGCCCTGCTGAAATTAATTCAGAAGTAGTTGGAGAGAAAAGTTCAAATAACCTTAGTGTAGGGTAAATTATCAGATTTTTTTTTTTTGGAGGGGGGAAGGCAAGGCAAGGCAATTGGGGTTAAGTGACTTGTCCAAGGTCACATAGCTAGTTAAATGTCAAGTGTCTGAGGCTGGGTTTGAACTCAGGTCCTCCTGACTTCAGGGCTGGTGCTCTATTCACTGCATCACCTAACTACACATTCCCCCCCACCCCGAATTCTTTTTTAAGTTATTGAATAAATGTTTATTAAGCCCATGTTATGTGCTGGGCATTGTGCTAAGTGATGGGTATACAAAGAAAGGCAAAAGACAGCACTTGCCCTCCAGGAGCTTATAATCGACTGGTGGAAACAACATACAAAAGGAAGCAGAAAAGGGAGGGAGGGAAGAAGAGGGTACCCCAGTATAGAAGCATGATGGAGACATCCAGAGGAGGGAAGCCAGGTGGGAAATAGAGAGATGGCTGGCCTGGGTTTCCTCCTTAAAAAGAGGTTTCCAAGAGGAGAGGACTTTTTCCTCCAGTCAGAAGGAGAGTGGGACCCCAAAGAGGAACGAGGTGTACATTCCATGGTTGATGTGACACATTGTTGATCACCCTAGCACCAGAATACTGCAGACCAAATCCAGTAGCTTATTTCTCATTAGTAGCATTCTACTCACACTCTCCATCCCAGGTCAGCTGGCCTGATAATTGTTCCCTATTTAAACCATTCCATCTTCCACCTCCATCCCACGTCTTTCTCGAAGTGTGACCTTGGAAAACTCTCAGCTTCACTTCTTATAAGTCCTACAGTTCCTAAAGCACAGCTCCAGGGCTTAAGAGTCGCTCTTTCATGAGGCCCTTGTGAATTCCCTTTTAGGGGTTGGTTAATGCCAACTCATAATCAAGATGATTATTAAGTTTTCAGTGTGAGCATTCATTTACACCTCGGAAATTGGCCAATGCTAACAAATCAGCCCTTGATGTATCGTTTGGTTACTTGTCTAGATTTGAGAAAGTGATGGAGAAAATAGGAATAAGGCCTATTCAACTTAAAAAACAGGTTCTGCTTTGAAAAGAACTGGTTGTTAAATATCAACCAGTATACTCCACCTCCCTCTCTCTCCCCACCTCCATACCCTCCATATTGCCCCTTTCCCTGTAGAAGTTACTTTGCATTGCTTTGTTTATGGTGCATTAATTTTCTTGTATTATTTTATATCCCCCCCGCTCCAAGCTTGCATATTGTAGTCCCTTAATAAATGCATGTAGGATTGACTTGGTTTCTTGATCTTGTCATAATTATAGGAGTATACTGCTAAAAAGGAATTTAGAGATTATAGTGTCATAGATTGAGAGCTAGAGGAGACCAATCTTGTCTTTTATTTTTTAAAACAGATGAGAAAACTGAGATCTTGAGGGTTAAGTGACCATGTAATGTCACATAGGGAATTGTACTCTTCTGTCCAGTACAGAAGATCGGCACAGTCATGTGTGATCCCTGGAAGGAGCCAAGGGAAGCTAATTACTAGTGAAAGATAACTTAAATAGAAAATGGAAACTCCAAGCACGAGCCATTGACTGAGAGACGGGTAGTTAATGAAGTTAGCTCAATGATACAACTGCTGTTCTCCAAAATGAGTCAATGAAAGATAAACATTCTAAGCAGCTGCTGTGTCTAGAGAATGATTATAGAATGTGGAGAAAACATAGTCTTTTCCTCAAGGAGCTTCCAATCTAATGAGAGAAAGGGTGGGGGACTTGGAACAAAGTCACAAGTATCACCTATGCTTCAATGACCATGACCTTACTGTTCTTTGTATAAAACACTCCATCTCCCTTCATTATCACTGGCTCCCCCCCATGCCTAGAATTCTCTCTCTCTCCTTTCTCTGTCTTCTGGCTTGCCTGACTTATTTCCTTCAGGTACCAGGTCCCACCTTCTATAAGAAGCCCTTTCCAAATCTTGCTAATACTGTTATCTTATATTAGCTCCAATTTAGCCTATTTTTATACATAATTATTTGTTGGGTCCCCCATTGGACTTTTAGTTCCTTAGAGCAAGACATTTTTTTTTTTGGCTTTTCTTTGAAGTCCCAGCACACTTCTTGGCACATAGTGGGTGTTTAATACAGGTATACCTGCATTACAATATATAATAATGTATTACCTATATAAATGATTGTGATATTTCCCCTTGCTTTTCTGTCTCTTTTTGCCTCTCCTTTCTCTTTTTCTCTATTTCTTCTCTTCCTCTTCTCTCTTCTTTCTCTTTTCTCTTTATCTCCTTCTCCTCTCTCTCTGTCTTTCTTTTTGTGTCTGCTTGTCTGTCTTGTCTTCCTCTATATGTCTGTCTCTCTTTTTATTCTTTTCTCCTCCTCCCCTCAATTTCTTTCTTTCAACTGGATATAGTATTTATCAGAGTTTTAGATTTATTCTTAATTTCAGTGGCAGATGAATGCCCTGTTTTATATTTTCCTCTCTTTATACTATAAATAACAAAATAGATGCTATTTGTCTGTATGTGGTCCTTGATGGATGCTTTCGCTCCTCCATGGAATAGTAGGTCTTGATAGACAATCATCTCTGCCCTTAACATAGTTCATTGATGTGTGTGTGTGTGTGTGTGTGTGTGTGTGTGTGTGTGTGTGTAGGTATTAAGGAAAGGAAACAATGTGGAATGTGCTACAGTGTGAGGAACAATCCAGCCTCTGATGTTTGCTACCTGGGTGTCCTTGGGCAAGTCAATTCACCTCCATGGGATTCGGTTTCCTCATCTGTAAAACAAGGGAGCCAGACTAGATCACTTCTGAGGTCTCCTCTGGTTTCCAATTTCCGATCCTATGAATTAGAGCTCTTCAAATCCCCACTCTCTGTATGAGGTCTTTTCAATTTCAATTCAATAAGCAGTTACTATACACTCACTATATATCAGGTACTGTTCTAAGTGCTGGGGATACAAATAAGAGAAAGAAAGATGGCCCCTGTCCTCAGGCAGCTTACAATCTAATAGGGGAGGACAGCACCTAAAAAGAAACCGGAAAGTGGGGCAAAGGACTAGTGCTTTTCCTCTGAGATTGCCTTCCATCTATCTTGTATATATCTTACACGTACATATGTATTTGTTTATCAGCCCCTCATTAGACTGGGAGCTCCCTGAGGGCAGGGACTGTCTTTTGCCGTTCTTTGTATCTCCAGCACATAGCACAGTGTCTGGCGAACAGTAGGTGCTTAATAATTGCTTGTTGACTGATTGACTGGTTTTGGAGTCAGAGGATCAGAGTTCAAATCTTAGCTCTGCCATTTACTACTTGTATGACCATGGACAATTTCCTCATCCGTAGAATGAGAGGCTTATACTAGATGGTCTCTGAGGTCCTTTCCAACTGGAAACCTGTCATCCTATGAGGTAATATCATTTATATAACTCTTCATGATTGGCAAAGCACTTTATAAATGTCTTATTTAAGAACTTTGGGAGGTGGTTTCAACTGTTATCCCCTCACAAAAACCTTGAGAGAGTGTTGCTAGGATTATCTCCATTATACAGATGAGGAAACTCAGTCTGAGAGAGATTAAGAGACTTTCCCGAATTATGAGGATTTTGAGGCAGGATTTGAACTTGGGTCTAGCACGCTATGCACTGTACCATCTACAAGTCCTTAGAAGGTTGGGGAAAGAGTGCTTTTAAGAACTCATCCTAGGACTTGACTTTATTCCTACAGTCCAGAACTCATATTGCTCCATTAGAAACTCACCACAGTTGTAATTATTGTAAGCTGACTTAGTGGGGCATGATAGCTGTGTTCAGGCTTTTTGAAGGGTTATTGAGTCTTAGGGATTAGATGTATGCTCCTTGGCCCCAGTCAGGATTCCAAGCAATGGGCTGGAAGTTATAGAGAGGCAAATTTTGGCTAAAGATAGAGAACTTTCTAACAATTAGGATAAGCCCAAAGTGGATGGGACTGCTTTGGGGAGGCAGTGGGCATACTCTCTAGGGAAGTCTTTAAACAAAGACTGGATGCCCCACTTAGAGATTTCATTGGGAATCATAGATTCAGAACTTGAAAGGACTTCAGACATCATCCAATCCAAATCTGTAACTGAGGGAAAAACTGGGAACCAGTGATGTACCTAAGGCTCAATCAGAGACCGAGCTGGGACTTGAACCCATGACCATTGCTTCCAAATCTATTGTTCTTTTCGCGGTGCCACTGTCCTGGGTTCTGTTTCAGGCAGTGGTTGGCTTCAGTGGCCTCTGAGCTCCCTTCCCATCCTCAGGCTTTGGGATTCTGCAGTTACTTCCGAGTTCCTGCCCAAGGTGTTAGAGGGCGATGTGCTCAGACGTGTCTCAGCATCTCGTCCGTCTTTCACGTGGCGCGGAGGCTTTAAGGCAGGACTTGCAATTTGCAGCCAGAGATGACTCTTTTCATCTTGAATGCAACAACTTGGATAATTTCAAGGTGTGGTTGAAATTGACAGTAAGTTTTTTCATTCCTTTTCTTTTCCAGGGGAAAGGTTACCTTCCTTCCTCTTGTGTCTCTGCCCTCTTCTCACTAGTGATACATAAATGTGGCACCTGTGCTAATATGGGGCATAGGGTTGGGGGTGAGCATGAGACCCAACTCAATGGGCATTTATTAAGCCTGGCATTGTTCCAGCAGATGGGGCTACATAGACACAAAGGCAGCAGTCTCTGCTCTCCAGGGGTTTGCAGTCTCCTGGATGAGAGGGGTGTATGTCAACCCCTGTTTCCTGAACACCTGTGATAGGCTGCTGTGGTAGGCATTGCAGGGGCTGGAGATATGGAAACATGCTCCCTGCCCTCACGAGCTTGCTTAATAATAATAACAACTACAATTTATTTAGCTAGCAGTTTAAGGTTTACAAATACATATTATCTTACTTGATCTTTGCAACCATCTTGTGAAGTGGTACTTTTTTGTTATTGTTCAGTTGTTTCAGTTGTGTCCAACTCTCCATGACCCCATTTCCTGTTGATTGACTGGATTTGATTGACTAGAGTGATTTGCCATTTCCTTCTACAGCTCATTTTACAGATGAGGAAACTGAGGCAAATAGGGTGAAGTGACTTGCTCAGAGTCACATAGCTAGGAAGTGTCTGAGGCCAGATTTGAATTCAGGAAGATGAGTCTGTGTGACTCCAGGCCTGGCATTTGAATAAAGCTATTTTTGTTACCTCCATTTTATAGCTGAGAAAACTGAGGCAAATAGAGGTTAAGTGACTTACTTGCCCAGGGTCACACAGCTAGTAAATATCTGAGGCCAGATACAAACTTAAGTCTTCTTCACTGCTGGTCCAGAATTCTACCCGTTGCACCACCCAGCTGCCCCTAAGCAGGTCTCTCCATCGGAAAAATGAGGATTGTTGTGGGGAAAGCATTTTGTAACTTCAAAATGCTTTAGAAGTAAGATTGCAGAATTTAGGGAACCTCAGAGGACATCTAATCCAATCCTCCTCTTTTTATAGCTGTGGAAGCTTAATAATTATCAAAAGTAGGATCTGAACCTGGGCCCTTCAGCCTTGGAGTTATTGTTTCCCAGGGCTGGCTATAAGCCTATAGGAATCAGAGTTATTGATTGGGGCCTGGGATTTGCATCAGCCCACTCTGATAAATTGGACGAGATTCTCTGTGTTTTTTTGTTTGTTTCTGTTTTGGTTCAGACCTGTGATTTCATCAATTTGAGGTACTTTCTGATCTGAAAACTCCTACTAAGTTGGATCAGAAGCTAGTTTATAGTTTTAGAGAATCATTTGGAGAGAGAGAGAGAGAGAGAGAGAGAGAGAGAGAGAGAGAGAGAGAAAGAGAGAGAGAGAGGATGGAAAGAAACAGAGAGATGGAGACAGAGAGAATAGGGAAAGAGAGAGGAAGAGGGAAAGAAAGAGAGGAAGGAAGAAGAGAAAGAGAATGGGAGGGAGGGAAAGAGGGAGGGAGGGAAAGAGAGAGGGAGGGAGGGAGAGAGAGAAAGAGAGAGGCACAGACAGAGAGATGGAGACAGTGAAAGATGGAGACAAAGAGAGAGAGAGAGAAAGGAGGGAGGGGGAGAAAGAGACAGGGAACAGAGTCAGAGAAAGAGAGAAAAGGGGAGGGAAGGAGAGAGAAAGAGAGAGAGAGAGAGAGAGAGGGAAAGAGAGAGGGAAATATTTTGTGACTTGCCTGTGATCATGTGTAAGAGATGAGACTTGAACTCATGACTTCCTGGCTCCAAGGCTGGTCCTTTATCCATCACATCGTGCTGCCTCTCTGGTACGATAAATAAGGTCAATAACCCATCCTGTTTCTGTAGAACTTTGAGGTTTTTCCTTTGAGGATACAGAGAAAGTGTCATTTGCCTCATTTTTTTCCAGTTGTTCAGTTATGTCCAACCCCACGTGCCAGGCCCTTCTACCCTCCACTATCCAAGTATCCCCATTTTACAGATGCAGTAACAGAGATGTTAAATTACTTCTCTCAGACTTTATAGACACTAAATGACAGAGATGGGATTCAAACCCATATCTCTCCTATCACCAAGTCCAGTGCTCTACCACCTAGACCACTTTGAGTTATGTAATAAGTCTGTAGAAGACAGATGTTAAAAATATCTTACTTGAAATGGGTAAGACACAAATCAACATTAACATGGGACTTCTTGAATGATTCCAGAACAAAGTGCAAAGTCCCAAGGCAAAGGGTGAAACATAGAAGACAAAAATCTCAAAGGGTAAAGAGGATGGTGAAAAAGGCCTAGACCACAGGGTGATGCCTGAATGGTATCAAAGAGGAGCATCCTTAGTTTCCAGGGGTGTGGAGAGGGGAGAATGCCAGCGCTGTAATAGAGGTGAGGAAGCTTTAGAGATAGACTTTCTCATTTCTTTAAATTCTTTTCTTTTCTTCTCAATTTAACAAATGTCAAATAAAAAGGACATTTCTATGTACAAAGTAGAACAGAGAAAGAGGACTGAAATGACATTGTGAATCTATTATGTACAGTTTGCCTTTCCTTTTAAGCATATACTAAATTCAACATGTAACTTTTAAAGCTTTCCTACTTGTCTGGGTTTCCTTCTGACCTTCCTTCTGTGCATTTAAAAATGCTTCAAAGACCTTTTGTTTTTCTTTCTTTGGCAGTCTGAGGGGTATGAGAAGGAACCTTGGAGTTGCTTTAATTTGCATTTCTTTAATTATTAGTAATTTAGATCATTGTTTCGTATGGATATTGATAATTTGAATTTCTTCCTTTGGGAGCTACTTTTGATCTATTGTTTTTATGTATTTGAATAAGTTCTATAAGGATTTTTTCTCATTAACTCCTTTTCTAATTTTAACTGCGTTGATTTTTGTTTGTATAAAAACCTTTTATTTTTTTATAATTAAAGTAATTTTTTTTCCTGTGATCACCCCTGTCCCTTGTTTTGTCATGAACTCTTTTCCTATCTATTGCTGTGAGTGATGTTTCCTTCTTTGTTCCTCTAATTTGTTTGTGATTTGCCTTTTTATATCTGTCATGAATACATTTGAAGCTTATTTTGGCAATATGGTATGAGCTGTTGGTGTGTACCTAATTTCTGTCGGACTGCTTTCCCATTTTCTCAGAGTTCTTTTTTGTCACAAATTGAATCCTTACTCCAGTCTTGGGGATCTTTGGGTTTATTGAACGCTCGGCTACTATGTTCGTTTGCTTCTGTCTTCACCTTCTACATGAAGCTTTTTCTGATCTTCCCCACCAGTTGCTGGTACTTTCTCTCTTTGCCTAATTGCTTTCCATCTAGCTTATACATACACACATAATGCACACATACATGTTGTTTAGAAGTTTCAGTTGCATCCAACTCTCCATGACTTCATTTGGGGTTTTCTTGGCAGAGATACTGGAGTTATTTGCCATTTCCTTTTCTAATTCATTTTACAGATGAGGAAACTGAGGCAAACAGGGTTAAGTGACTTGTCTAGAGTCACATAGATAGTCAGTATCTGAGGCCAGATCTCAACTTGAGACCTGGTGCTCTATCTGCTCTACCCATATACATACATGCATACACACATATACATACATACATATATACACATACATACGTACACACATACATACTCTAGAGTGAGGGAAATGGGAAGATATATGACATGATGGACAATTATATATTTATTATATCATAATTAAATTTTTCATTATTTATATATTATATTTAAAAAATGAATATTGTCAAAAATTTTATAAGAAAAAAGAGGAGGTTGGCATAGATGGCCTCTGAATTTCCTTCTAGCTCTAAAGTTAAGAGCCAATGCCTGTTCTATGTCTCAGTTTCCTCATCTGTAAAATGAGGGTATTAGGATAAACGGTCTCTGAGGTCCCTTCCTGCTTTTATGTCTTTGAGCCTACGTGTCTAAGGTCTTAGCTCCAAATAGACGAACCTGTTTCCTTGAAGGAAAAAAGAGTTGATCATTTCAAAAAGTCAAGTAATGAATTAATTGGAATGTGGTTTCTGTTTTCTCTGTGTGGCCAGACTGCAGGAGCATTCCAGTTTGGTAGTTCCCAAGCCTCACTTTATTTCTGCCCACAGCTGACAATAGACAGCCCCTAGCCTACAATTTCCCTGAAGTATGCTGAGGTGCTCTCATGCCCTTGCTCCCCTCCAGAGACATCTTCCTTTGTTAACATAATCAGTGTTTAAGATAACAGGGACAGAGGTAATGACAGTATTATGAGCCTTTTCTGCAACCAGAACTCTGTTTGTGAGCACTTACAGGATGGAAAACATTGTCATTTGAGATCACATTAGTAAGAGGAGATGTGTTATGATGAATAATTAGCAGGCAGAGGAGAAGGGAAACAGCACACCCACACATATCCACACACACACGCCCAGTCACAGTCACTCACAGGCATCATGGTATGTGTACAAGCATATCCATCCTACATAATGGAATCAAAAGAAATTCCAGGATTTAATAGCTATATCAATAACCATTATGGGAAGACCTTTAAGTCTTTTCTATTTATTTCCTCTATGCTTTCCCTGAGTGTTTCTCTCTCTCTCTCTCTCTCTCTCTCTCTCTCTCTCTCTCTCTCTCTTTCTTTCTCTCTCTGTCTCTGTGTCTCTCTGTTTCTCTCTGTCTCTCTCTCTGTCTCTCTCTGTCTCTGTCTCCTCTCTGTCTCTCTCTCTTTCTCTCTGTCTCTCTCCTCTCTCTGTCTCTGTCCTCTCTGTCTTGCTCTGTCTCTCCCCTCCCACCCCATTGCTCTCTCTGTCTCTTCAGATGTAAACAAAACAGGCTGCTCCAAACCCTAGTTTACAAAAGAGGTTACTGCTGAGTCAGAGAACACGTTGAACCCCCTCTGCCCAACCTATTTTGCTCCCTCCTCACTCCTTCCTTCTCCCTCTATTCTCAAGCTGTCACCCAAGAACTTATAATTAAGGGAGTTTTTAGCAAATGTTAGCATGCCCCATGTGTGAAGGCTCTTACGAAACCAGACACATTCTCAAATAAAGCAGAGTCACAAGTTCCGGAGTGTTTGCTAATATTTGACTTGTTCTGAGAGTCAACTTCTCATATGGGGTTTGCTTTGAGTCTTTAAAAGGTAAGGTAAAGTTGTAGTGCGGAGGGAGACAGGGAGAGAAAGAGAGAGAGAGAGAAAGAGAGAGAGAGAGAGAAAGAGAGAGAGAGAGAGAGAGAGAGACTATGAGACAGATGGAGACAGAGAGACAGAAGAAGAGACTGAAAGAGGCAGAGAGAGACAGATTCAGAGAGACAGAGACAAAGAGAGACAGGGACAGAAAGAGAAATAGAGACAGATTCAGAGAGAGAGAGAGAGATACAGAGAGAGGCAGACAGACAGACAGAAGGAGTCAAAGAGAGACAGGGACACACAGAGAGAGACGATAGGAAGAGAGATAGAGAAAGACAGAGAGATGGAGGCAGATACATGGGGTGGGGGAGACACACATAGACAGAGACAGAAATAGAGACAGATAGAGGAGACACACAAAGATACAAATTCAGACAGAGACAAAGACAGAGACAGAGAAATTTAGACAGGCAGACAGAGACAAATAGAGACATAAAGAGTCAGGGAGAGTTAGAAACAGATAAAGAAACAGAGGACACAGAGACAGGGAAAGGGAAGGAGATTGAGTGAATAATGAATGACAAAGGATTTATAAAGTTAATATTGCACAGCACCATGCTACACATTTGGGGGCAGAAAAACAAGACAGTTCCTGCTTTCCAGGAGCTGACATTATAACAGAGGTAGATTTCACATTGGAGATTTCATCTGCAAGTCAGATGGAAAGACGCTGTGGTCCTTAGGCTGCTGCACCACGTCCAGTGGTAATACATCTTCTTTAACGCCACTTCCATAGAGAGAGAGAGGAGAGAGAAGAGAGGCCCCCTTGGCTCTCTCCTGTTAAACCACACAGCTTTCCCTTAGAGATGCCAAATAAGAGGGTCTATTGCCTTCAGCAGGGAACAGCTTGGTTAGTCCTTCTAAGCATTTCTTAAGTTCCCGGTCTGTGCCAGGCACTCGAGATACAAAAACAAAAGTGAAGCAGTGTCTGACGTCAAGGAGCTTACATTCTAACGGGGAAGACTATTTTATATATGTGTGTGTGTGTGTGTGTGTGTGTGTGTGTGTGTGTGTGTGTGTGTCTGTGTGTGTGTGTCTGTGTGTCTGTGTGTCTGTGTGTCTGTGTGTCTGTGTGTGTCTGTGTGTGTGTGTGTGTATCTCAGTCTTCTCTCTCTCTCATTGCTTAGAATCACCCCGCCACACCACCACGATCACTATCATTTGTATAATACTTTGAGATTCCCAAAGCCTTGTTTTCTGCCCTTTTTCCTTTTTCCCTCAGTATAACCCTGTGTGTAGGTGCCTTTATTGTCCCATTTTGTAGATGAGGAAGCAGGTGTTACAGGTAGAGAACTGGCCTCAGGGCCACAAAGACTTGGTTCGGGTTCCTCTTCTGACACATCTTGGCTGGTGAGTCATTGACATTTTTCCGTGCTCTAGGGAACTTTCTAAGACCAAACATTTCAGATACATTTTCATCACCCCACAAATGTGGAGGGAGCTTTTCCCACCCAGGAACTCCTTATACCACTGATATACTCCCATTTTACAGATGAAAAAACTGAGGCCAAGAAGTTAAGTGTCATGCTTAGGGCCATTAGGCTGGGTAATATTTATTAGGCACCTGTTATGTGTCTCTAAGCACTGGGGATACAAAGAAAGGCAAAAGACAGTCCCTGCCCTCAAGAAGCTTGCAGTCTAATAATGGGAGAGACCACATGGAAGCAATGATGTACAAAAAAGATGAACATAAATGTAAATATTTATCAGGATAATAAAACATCAGGATGAATGGGAAATAATCAATGGAAGGAAAACAGCGTCATTAAGGAGGATTGAGAGAGGGTTGGTAATAACAACAATCATTTCACAAATGCCTAATCAATGCAAGGCCTTGTGCTAGATAGGGAGAGGTGGAGAGGCCGCATTCCAGAGCACTGGAATATGGAAATGTGAATGCCTGGAAGGGTCCTGATTTTACAGACTAGGAAACTGAGGCCCAGGGAGGTGAAAATTCCCTTAGGGTCTCAAGTAGCACATGTCAGGACCTCAAGTAGAAATGATACTGGATATTCAAATCTAGGGGAGGCTTTGTGGTGGAATGTGTAGGATTTAGGATTTGGAGTCAGGGAGACTTGGATCCACTAGATACTTTCTAATTCTGTGACTGTGGGCAAGTCACTCAGTCTTTCTTTTTTTCTCATCTGTAAAATGAAAAGGTTGAACTTGATGGCCTCTAAGGCCCCATTCAGTTCTTTTTGATTTTTTGTTTTTGTTTTGGGCAATCGGGTTTAAGTGATTTGCCCAGGGTCACTTAAACAGGGTCATAAGTATCTGAGGCTGCATTTGAATGCAGGTCCTCATGGTTCCAGGGCTGGTACTCTATCCACTGCCTCACTTGGCTACCACCCAGCTGCCCCCTCCTCCCATATGGCTTTGAGTCTATGACCTATAAAAATGAGTATACTACCATATACTCATAGTTATTATGAAACTCAAATGAGATGATGTATATAAGGTGCTTTGCAAACTTCAAACCTTGTAATGAATGTCAGCTATTATTAATAGGCATGGGAGATACAGAGATAGAAATGAAAAATAGCCCTTCCTCTTGGAAATACAGTATGGGAAGAGATAAATAAATCCAGGATAATTTAAGGAGGGAACGGCTACTGGAAAATAGGAAAGGCTTCCTCTAGGACAGTGGTTCTCAACCTTCCTAATGCAGAGAACCTTTAATACTTGTATGTGGGTGTATTTCCATGTAGGCGGACCCTCCTGGAGACAAATAGAGGAGCAGCGTCTCAGTTCCTAAGACCATTGGAAATATGTGTTTTTCGATGGTCTTAGGTGACCCCTGTGACCCCTGTGAAAGGGTCGTTCGACCCCCAAAGGGGTCGTGACCCACAGGTTGAGAACCACTGCCCTAGGAAACTGATTCTAAGAAGGGAGAAAAGCAATGGACAATTCTTAGTAAAAAACATGATTTTCTTATTCCTTTGATCCTAGGACTTAAAGAAGGCCATGCAAAAGAAGCAGTGGTTTTCTGAGAGGCAGCTGGGCTCATGGGACAGAGAGGCGGGCTTGGGATTGGAATCTCAATAGAGACAATCAGATTGTCTCTATTTCCCTATATGGAAAATAGGGATGATGACCAATTTCCAGGGTGATTGCCAGGATTCAATATTCCCAGAAATGTGGACCAGAAAGTGTTATGCGAAGGGACTTGTTAAGTAAGTAAGTAAGTACGGTGGAGAACCAGGCCTTAAAGCCATGTCTAGTAATCCCAAATCCAGGGTTCTTTTGGCTGCGTAAACTACATACATATTGATTGCCCTATCTGTACTTCATTCATGTTTATTGAATGAATGAAGGGATGAATGACTAATATTTGCCTTAGTGTATATTGAATAAATGAAGGGATGAAAGGCTAACAGTTACCTTTTCTCTGAGGTCACTGAGACTGCAATCCAAAGGTGGAAAGCTAATGGTGGGAACTGTTGGGACAGACTTGTGGGGAGACGTGTTTTGGGAACCTTTTAGGGCTCTTCATGTCACAGGCCGTGGGCAGCTGCCTGCTGATGTTTAGGACAGGCCCTGGTTGGAGGGATGGCTCCCTATGGCTAAAAAACCTTGCTAGTAACCTTCAGTGAAGGGACATCAGAAATCCTAGTGCTTTATGCGTTGTTGAACTAACAGAAAGAGTGAGAAAGAAAGAAAATGGGAGATGATCAAATAAACCTTAATACCCTGCTCAAAGACCAACTTTATCGTGTTCCCGTGTATCAAGGTCATATTGGGGAGCTGAAAGCCAAGCCCTTGTCTTACCCTATGACTGTAATTAAATTACAGTAGGAGGAGTCGTTGGAAGATCGAGGAAGAATTTCCTGACTCTAAGGAGAGAATTGCGTGGGATGGTGGGAAAGGCTCAGTATTTGGAGTCAGAGGACCTGGACCTGAGTTCTGTAACCTTGAGGAAGTGGTCACCTCATTTCTCAGGGCTGCTCAGCTACCCTCTCTGTCATATGACCCAGATGGCCTCATTAGATGATCCCTTTAACTCTGAACGAATAATCTGGAGACTTAGAGACAAGAAGACTGGGTTCCAGTAGTACCTGGGACACTCAATAGCTTCATCCTTCTGGGCAAATGATTTACCTTCGCTTGGCCTCAGGTTCTTAATCTGTAAAACAGGATGATAATTGCCCCTACCTCCCTGGGTTGTTGTGAGGATAAAATGAGATAATATATGTAAAGCGCTTTATAAACCTTAAAGTGCTATAAAAACCCTATTATTATAACATATGTGTATATTATTGTTATAATATATATGTATATTATAATAGATACCCCCACAACTACATATCTATGTATGTGTATACATACATATATACATAAATCTGTGTGTGTATATATATACATATATGCATATGTGTTTTATATATATATGTATGTATATATGTGTGTGTGTGTATATATATATATATATATATATATATATACATACATATATATAGAATATATTTGCAAAACTTCAGGTGCTATATAGATGTGAGCTATAACCCAGACTTTCATCCCTCCTCCTCATGGCTTGGTATAGGAACACCTGGGTGCCATCCTGTACAACTAGGCAGCCCCAAAGTGTGGCCCAAGCTTGGGGCAAAGGGCAAAGGGCTTGGGAGAAAGGATACATCTGGGTCATAGTCACAGGATGTGACAATTCCCAGAAGGAATGGGATACAGGCCTCCTTCTTTAATTTCTTATTTTCAAATGGGATAAAATGAGATATTTGTAAACTGCCTTGCAAACCTTAAAGCGATGTACTCTCTCTTTCCTACGCTGATTCTCCACCTTCTTCCTGAACTCTTAACATGAGTGCTCCCTGAGGGCCATCCTTGGTCTTCTTCTTTTCTTCTCCCTCTACATCCACACCCTTGGCCCGCTCATTCGGGACCTTGGTTTCAACTCCTGACTCCAGGAAGACAATGTTCAGCTCTCTAACATCTATTAAGCTCCAGGATGAGTTCTTTGATTCCCTAAAATATCCTCTACCTGGATAATCTATGTGGTGCAGCACATAGAACCCTTGACCTAGAGTCAGGAAGACCTGTTTTCAAATCTTGTCTCAGACACACACTAGCTCTGTGACCCTGGGCAAATAACTTAACTTCTGTTTGCCCCAGTTCCTCTTCTGTAAATAGGAAGTAATAATCCACCTACCCTCCAAGGATGGTTGTGCAAGTCAAATGAGATAGTATTAGTAAAGTGATTGGGCAGCTTGGTGGCACAGTGGGTAGAGTGCCAGGCCGGAAGTCAGGACGGCTTATCTTGGTGAGTTCAAATATGGCCTCAAACACCTGCTACTTGTGTGACCCTGGACAAGAAACTTCACCCTGTTTGCCTCAGTTTCATCATCTGTAAAAATGAGCTGGAGAATTAAATGACGAACACTACAGTATCTTTGCCAAGAAAACACCAAATAGGGTCATGGAGAGTTGGATGTGACTAAACAACAGTAACAAGTTTAGCAAGTATAATTTCTGGCACATTGTAGGTATTTAATAAATGTTCATTTCCTTCCTCCCTCCCTCCTTCCTTTCCTTCCTTCCTCCCTTCCTTCTTTCCTTCCTCCTTCCCTTCCTTCTTTCCTCCCTCCCTCCCTTCCTTCCTCCTTCCTTCTCTCCCTCCCTCCTTTCCTCCCTCCATCTCTCCTTTCCTCCCTCCCTCCTTCCCTCCTTCCTTTCCTTCCTTCCTTCCTTCCTTCCTTCCTTCCTTCCTTCCTTCCTTCCTTCCTTCCTTCCTCCCTCCCTTCCTTCCTTCTTTCCTTCCTTCCTTCTTTCCTTCGCCTCACCACTGTGGGCTTCACTTCTTCTTCTGTGAAATGAGAGGGTTGCATTAGGTGGGCTCCGAGGTTCCTTCCAGCTCTAAATCTATGATTTTTATGTCAA
>CM053582.1:87259003-87293881 GCA_028627135.1 Pseudochirops cupreus
ATATATATATATATATATATATATATATATATATATATATATATATATATATATATATATATATACACACACATGCACACACATAGACTTATATACACAAACATATATATAGATACATATACAGATACATACATACTTACATACACATACACATGCTTAGATATCTATAGGGAAGACCTTTTGAAAGGGAGAGTTATGTGACTTAATGGGGTCCCTCGAGGAAGAAGAAGGCAGGGAGAATGGCAGGCTACTGACTTCCTCCCAATGGGGCTGGGACAGGTGTCTCTAAAACAGAGTTTGCTGAAGTCAAAAGGGAGGGATGCAACCAGGGAGCCTTGGCCACAGTGGTCTTAGGCCGTTGGAGGAGTCCTTCCCTACCTCCTTTGCATTTAACAACCTTCTATTCAACTTGTATTCATTGTCTATATAACTTATTTATTCTCTATAGGGTATCCCAAGACTCTTGGTACCATTTTAAGCTTAAATAGCTTTAAAATGCACTAAGACTTTTGGGACACCCTGTATCATTGTTGTTGCTTAGTGGTTTCTCAGTTGTGTCTGTTTGTGACTCCGTTTGGGGTTTTCTTGGCAGAGATACTGGAATGGTTTGCCATTTCCTTCTCCAGCTCATTTTATAGATGATGAAACTGAGGCAAACAGGGTTAAATGATTTGCCCAGGGTTGCACAGTTAGTAAGCGTGTGAGGTCAAATTTGAACTCATGAAGATGAGTCTTCTTGATTCCAGACCTGGTAATCTATGCACTGTGGTGCCCCCTAGCTGCTCAACTTGGTTTACAGCAGGTACTTAATAAGTGCATGCTGATCAATTGATTGATTCCTTGACAGACAGTTTCTTGGACAGAGAAAAGACAGGTGAGAAAGGCAGAGATACTTTGGCGCCATCTTGGTGTAGCCAAGAGCCTCCTTCTCTTAACCTCCCTGAGTTCCTGATGCTCAGCGATTAATGGGGGGCAGCAAGTGACCTCCTGGGTTCCACAACAAGCAGCAGGGAAGTCCCTGGGGTGGCCTCATTTGAACAAGGAGACAGTTATGTTGAGCAGCTCCCCGGAAAGGTCAGGATCCAAACACTGTGTGCTTTGGCTATTAGACATGATTTCACACTTGCTGCTATCAAATATTAAATGGTCCTTAAGTGCTTTTTATATCCAATACTGTGTCCTTTTCCTGCTCTCCTATTCAATAATGCAGTAGGTTCTTACCCAAATGCAGCAAAGGTCAGGCCTGAGTCAGGCTCTCTGTTCAGAGAATCTGGTCCTGTGCCCTGGTGAAACATTTACTCTGCTCATCAGTGCCATCAAGACACAGAGAATGACCTGGAGAGGCCTGGGAGAGTGCTACATTTTCCTCTCTGGAGAAACTATAGATATAAATACCCATTGGCTTTTGAACCTTCCGCTGTAGAGACTCCTTCCACCAGGGCAGATCACGCCCCATGGAAGTAGGATTTCCTAGGTAAGTCTCATTAAACTGCTTGACTTTACATAGAGATTATGGGATAAGCCTAGGCTCTCACAGTCAGATATGGGATTTGAATCCAACTCCTTATGACCCAAACCTTGCATTCTGTTTACTTTGCCATGCTGCCCCAAAGGAAATTTCACATTTCCACAAATGTTTTTTATTTTGGTCCTTATCCAAGGGGACAAGCAGATACATCTGGGTTGTGTCACTCTGGACAATTCACTTACTTTTCTGTGCCTCAGTTCCTCATCTGTGAAATGAAAGGGTTGGATTGATGGGATTAGGTCTGAAGTCCTATCCAGTTCTAAATTGTGAGATCCTAATACATCTTCAGTGGGAATTTTATATGAGTCATTCTTGGGGGTAATAGCGAGCATTTACATAACACTTTAAGGTTTGCAGAAAGCTTTACAAACATTGTCTCATTTGAGTCTTACAACGACTCTGGGAGAGAGGCAGTGTTATTATTTTCCTTTTTATATAAGAAGAAATGGCAGTGGACAGAAATGAAATGACTTGTCCAGGGTCATGCAACTAGTAAGGATTTGAGGGAGGATTTAAACTCAGGTCTTTCTCACCCTATTCTAGTGCTGAACCGAAGCTAAAACATCACACTCATGACGTCATTGGTCCTCTCTGAGAACAAAGGATGAGCATAACCTCAGTATCCACTGGGCCACCTAGGGGGTGGTAGGAAGTTGAGTGTGGTAGAGAATGCCTTGGCTTTGCTATTAGGGGATCTGAGTTGCAATCTTGGTTCACTTATATGCAAGTTACTTAGCTTTCCCCAAGATTTGAACCGGGTTTAAATCTTGGCTTACTAAGAGCAGCTATGTGGTACCCCTGACCTGGAGTTAGCAAGACTCCTCTTCATAAGTTCAAATCCAGTCTCAGACACATACTAGCTAGGTGACCCTGGGCAAGTCACTTCACCCTGTTTGCCTCAAGTTCCTCATCTGTAAAATGAGCTGGAGAAGGATGTGGCAAACCACTCTAGGAACTTTGCCAAGAAAACCCCAAAAGGGGTCACGAAGAGTCAGAAGTGACTGAAATGACTGAATAACAATAAAGCTGCAAGACCGTGAGCAGCCCACTCACCCCCTTAGTCCCTAGTCTGTGGAATGAAGATAATAATAGATGCTTTAATCATTTCAGAGGCAGTGTGGTGCAATAAGAAGGACCTAGCATTTGGAGTCAGAGCATCTGACTCTGAGTTCCTTCTCCTTATCTGTGTGACCTTGGGCAATGAACCCATCACTCCTAGGTCTCAGTTTCCTCATTAGAAAAATGAAATGGGCCTCAGCTTCCCCATTTGTAAAATGAGGTGGTTGGACTAGATGGCCCTTGAAGTCCTTCCCATTCCTAGTGCTATGAGCCTATGACCTGGCTCTGAGATCCTGCTCCATACCTGTGTGACCTTGGGCAATGAACCCATCACTCCTAGGTCTCAATTTCTTCACTGAGGGGGTCAGCACCTCCTGACTCAGGAAGCAGAATGAGATCCATATTATTGAACATGGCCAATGTGGGGTTTTGTTTTGATTCTGTGTATTTATTGCAAGGGTTTCTTTCTTTCTTTTTTTTCCAGTGGGGGAAGAAGTCTAGGGGGAGAATGCTGCAGAAGTGAAATGTTGCATGCGTTTTCAGATGGGATCATTGAATTATTAGTTGTATTTGTTTTCTTTGTTATTAGAGACCTTTCAGGAAATAGGACTAATCTATAAAGGTTTCTAATGTGAAAACAAAAACATATCAACAAGAAGCAAAATAATGGCTTATTAATTGAAATAAAAAATTTAAAAAAGAATTAAAAAAGAAAGGATTGGATTAGATAGCTCTCAGGTTCTTTCAGTTCTCAATTCTATTATCTGATTTATGATCTGGAGATACGGAGAAAGTGAAAAGTGAAAAACCTGATTCTTGCCCTCTTGTGGTTTATAATCTAGCTGAGGAGACAAGACCAACACGGGAAACGAGAATAAAAGAAGGCACCCACTATGTGATTCTGCTAGTTGTGTGTTCTAGGAATTCAGAGGAGAGGTAGGACCATCCATCCTGGTCATACTGAAGAGTCACAACAAGATAGTCTGGACTTCCTGCTTTTGAAGGCTGGTTTTGTAATTTTGCTCAGGCCTGTGTCAGTGGGTACAATCATGGATTCATCAGCTCTTTGGCCTGAAAAGAAAGCCAAGGCAGGGCTTCACTCAATTCTGTTGGAAAATCTCTCCAGACAAAGAAATTGTACATTACAACCTTTCCCCCTAATTCTTTCTAGTGTTTTAACAATCCCCTTCAGAACTATTTACCTTTGTATAACCTCAATCTCTTGCCTATTTTAGGCTATTCTTCTCTTTGCATTCTCCAGAGAGGAGCAGAGACTATTTCTGATTATTGCAAGCTGTTCCGGGTTTGAATTCAAATCAGTTCAATCCTACAAACCCTTGTTAAGTGCCTACTATTCACCGAATTCTCTTAGGTCCCAGAGATGCCAAGAAAAAAAACAAAAAAAAAATCATTGCCCTCAAGGAGTTGACATTCTAAGGTGGGAAGGGGAGGGAATATAAAATATATACACCAAGAGTCCTTAACTTTTTTGTGTGTGTCCTGGACCTGTTTGCCTCAGTTTCCTCATCTGTAAAATGAACTGAAGAAGGAAATGGCAAACCACTGCCATGAAAACCCCAAATAGGGTCATGAAGAGTTGGACATGACTGAAATGACTGAACAACAACAAGGACGACAACCCCTCTGGAAGTCTGGCAAAGCTTATGGAGCCCTTCTTAGAATTAGATTCTGAAATAAATAAAATATATAGGATTACAAAGGAAACTAATTATAATGTAATAAAGATAGAATTTCCTCCCTGCCCTTTCTCCAAGTTCATGGATCCCCTGAAATCTCATCACAAATTCCATAGGGACATCAGTGGATGCCTCCATCCCCATGGCCTCCTTTTGTGATTGGGGGGTTCCTTCCCAGAATGCACATGTTTTCTTTCTTCCCACAAACCTTCTCCTTCTCCTTTTCAGTTTCCTTTTGAGTGTTGTCTTTCTCTATGAGACTGTCAGCTCCTTGAAGACATTTGTTGTTTAGTTATTTTTGCAGTCATGTTCAACTCTTTATGACCCCATTTGGGAATCAGATACAATTGAACAATGACAGCATTGGGAGGGATGGCACCTGGGTTGGACCTTAAGGGAAACCTAGGATTCTCCCAGTACTACATCCTTTAGAGGAAGATGCAGCCCTTCTCTTTGCGAAAATCAACCCCCTTTCTTGTGCACTTGATCCCATCTCTTCTCTCGTTTGACCAGTCTCTTCCCTGATCAAGAAGCTCTAGGGGCTCCCTATTGCTCTTAGCCAAACATAATTATTCCTCTGTTTGGCATTTAAAGTCCTTTGCTATCTGAATCTAATTTTACCAGGCTGATTCTTGTAAAGCCACACATGAGCAGCTTTCCAGAGGACTGCTGATGTGAACAGCTTTCAAGTTTCTGATTATATAGTATAGCAAAGTCTCTGTTTATTCAGTAACAAATCAGAGGAAAACATTCACAGGAAATCAAGGTACAGTGTTCACAATATTAAAACTTATCACATCAAAATACAGCATTCACCATGACATAATAATTCAACAACTTATCACTAAAATGGCCACATAGTTTTCACCAAAGTGGTCACATAGTTTTGAACAAAGTACAATCATTTAGTCAATCAATCACTTAGTAACTCAATCATTCAATCATAAAGTATAAAAGGTCAAAGTCCTCCACCCATGGAGCACACTAAGTTACAAATTAGTCACTATTCAGCCATCAGTCACCACTCAGTCATCAGTCACTACTCAGTACATTCTTAAGGGGTAGTGGAAAATACACAGACCATCTACTCCCTCAGTCACAAGTACATCATAATCTCATCAGTCACTACTCAGTACCCATGGAGAGATCTTTTCATCTTGACTTGGGGTAGGCTTTCAGTTTCCATGGCTCTTCTTCCATGGTCCCATCTCCTGCCTGAATTTAACCAACTGCCACCTGAATTCAAAGGCAGACAGCTCCCAGTTCCTTGTCCAGCTCTCTGTGAAGTTCCTGCTCCCTATTGAAGCTCACAGTGTCCAGTCCATCTTAAATCCTTCACAGTCTCTGTTCATCCCAGGAAGAGAAAACTTAACAGAGCCACAGGCAAAGTACTGACACCACAGTCATGCTTCCTCTAGCAGCTCCAGTTGGCCCTCAGAAATCCTCAGCAGCTTCTCAGCAGCTCTGGCTGGCCTTAGGAAGTCTTCAGCACCATATGCTGTGTTCTCAAAATCAAAATCACTTTCTACCATTCTCAAAATCAAAATCAGTTTCTCCACAGAAGTTTCAGTCCAGCAGCAGCAGCCCAACCTTCAGATGCTCAACCCAAAAAGTTCTGACTTTCTCAGCTGGGATCTTTCCTTATGTACAGTACTGCTCCTCTCTGTTCAGCCCTTTCCTGTTATGTCAGCAAAAGGGGTTCATACCTTCTGTTTCTTTAACAGAGGCTTAATTTGAAACTAGGTGCTAAGTACCTGTCAGCTTAGCAATACAAAGGGATCTTCAAATTTCATTACAATTCCTCACCTACCAGCCCATTATGCTCTAACTCAAGTGTTACCTCCTTTCCTGATTCTCCCATTCTTAGTGCCTCTCCCCACCCCATTACATTCTTTCCTTGTCTTCTCTAGCTGATTGCTCCATTATCCATGCCCACTTTCTTTCAATCTTCCATCTCCCCTTAACTCCTTCCAAGCTTCCTAAAGATACTCTCATCTCACTCACCCTCAGCTCTAAAAAAATGCTCACTTGATCTGACCATGCTATATTTCTTCTTCTTCATGGCTAAACTATTTGAGAAAGCCATCTATAATTGATACCTCCACTTCCTTGCTTCTAAATTTTCTGCAAGATGGCTTCTGACCTCATCATTCAACTGAAATCACTTTCTCAAAGTGACTAATGATCTCTTAATTGTCAAATTCTCAGTCCTCATCCTTCTTGATCTTTCTGCAGCCTTTGAAACTTTGATCCCTTTCTTCTCTGGGATATTCTCTCCTCACTAGGTTTTTGTGACTCTGGTCACTACTGATATTCCTTCTATAAGTCTGACTACCTCTCAGTTTCCTTTTGGTGGATCTTCATTCACACTCGATAGCTGTAGGTATCCCCCAGTTCTGTTCAGGGTCTTCTTCTCTTTTCTTCTTTTAAGTTAAATTTTATTTTGTTTGCAAAGATTAGTCTTCCCTCCCTTCTTATTCTCTTCTCCTACCCCTCATTGAAAAAGCAAAAACAACAACAACAAAAAAAAAACCCCAAAATAACAACCCAACGACATAAAAAAACCAAAACTAAAAACCAAAGCCCCTGTTACATACAAATCTATGTAATCAAGCAAAACAAATGTTCACATTATCCACATCTAAAAAGTTTCAGTCTGCAATATGAGTTTTTAAAAATTTTATTTTATTTTGTGTTCCAAATTCTCTCTCTCCCTTATTCCCCAACTATATACACATACATGTAGTCATGAAAAACAAATTTCTGCATTAGCCACATCCAAAAAAAGAAGACAAGAAAAAGAGAGAGAAGAAAATATGCTTTCATTTGCTGAGTTCATCAACTCTCTATCTGAAGGCAGATCACATATTTCATCAGGAGTCTTTTGGAACAGTGGTGGGTCATTGTGATGATCAAAGTCACTAAGTCCTTCAGAATTGATTATTTTTACAATATTGTTGTCATTGTATAAATTTTCTCCTAGTTCTGTTCACTTTACTTTGCATCAGTTCATACAAATCTTCCCAGGTTTTTCTGAAATGATCCCCTTTATCATTCTTATAGCACAATAGTATTCCGTCACATTCATATATCATAACTTGTTCAGCCATTTCCCAGTTGATGGGCATCCCCTCAGTTTCTTTGCTACCACAAAAAATCTTCTAACAAAAGTTGTAAAAAAGTAAATATTTTTGTATGTATGAGCTCTTTTCCTCTCTTTTTTGCCTCTTTGAGAGTATAGACCTAGTAGCAGTATTGGTGTCAAAGAACATGCACACTTCAATAGCTTTTTCAGCATGGTTCCTTTGCTTTCCAGAATGGCTAGACTAGTTCACAACTCCTCAACAATGCGTTAATGTCCCTATCTTCCTACATCCCCTCTAGCATTTGTTATCTTCCTTTTGTATCATCTCAGTCAATGCGATGGTTCTGAGGTGGTACCTCAGAGTTGATTTAATTTGCATTTCTCTGATGAATAATGATTTGGAGTATTTTTTTTAGTGTGGCCATTGAAAGCTTTAATTTCTTTCTCTGACAGATATTTATTTATATCCTTTGACCATTTATTAATCAGAGAATGTCTTTTATTTTTGTAAATTTGACTCACTTCCGTACATATTTTGGAATTTCACTCTTATCAGAGAAACTCATTTTGAAAGACTTCTCCCAGTTTCCTGTTTTTCTTCTACTTTTATTTGCATCGATTTTATTTGTGTATTCTCCTCTGTGCCAGGAGTCTGGCAACATGTCTCATCATAATTCCTCAGGAGTTGTGGTTGGTCATTGTGTTTGTTGATCAGAGTTCCCAAGTCTTCTTTTCTTTCTTTAAAATATTTTATTTTAATCAGATAAGATCTGCCTTCTCACTCTCCAACCTCCCCCCTTATTGAGAACCCAAGAAAAACAAAACCCATGACACACACACATATAGTCAATCAAAATACATTTCCATATAGGTCATCTCCTAAAAATATTTATCTCATTCTGCATTCTGAGTCCCTCACCTTTCTATCAAGAGGTAGGTAAAACATTTCATCATGTATTCCTCTGGAATCCTGGTTTATTATTATGCTGATAAAATTTCAGCACAATAGTATTTCATCATATTTATATACCATAACTTGTTTATCCATTCCCCAGTTTATGGGTCCCCCCTCAGATTCTCACTTTTGCTATTTCAAAAAGAGATATAATTTTTTTATGTCCTTAGATGTGTTTTGCTTGTAACTAATCTTTCTCCAATCTACCCTCATTCTAATTTCCCTGCCTCTTTCCTACCTATTTTCTTATTGAGTGAAATGTATCTCTGTATCCAACTCTCTATATACTTATTCTTCCTTCTTTTGACCAGTTCAGATGAGATTGAGGTTCAAGTGTCAGTCATTCTCCCCATCCCCTCCTCTTTGTTTGTAGATATCTACTTGTGTGCTACAATTATGTGAGACAATTTTTCCCTAATCTTCTTTTCCCTCCCTCTCCCCCCAACACATCCCAATATATTCCTCTTTCCTTCTCTTTCCATTTGTTTCCTAATATCATCAAAATGTAACAGGACCATTCCCAGACCTTGTCTAACTGTACTCTGTCATCAGAGTGGCCATATGTATCATCTCCCCACATTTGAATGTAAGCAGTTTACCCTTGTTTAGTCATTTATCATTGTTCATTTATGTTTTTTTTCAAAAAATGTTTCTCATCTTTTGTGTTTGAACTTCAAAGTTTCTTCACAGTTCTCATCTTTTAATGAGGAATGCTCAATTCAGTCCTCAATTTAGTTAAAGATCCATTTCTTCCTCTATAACAGTGGTTCTCAAACTTCCTAATGCCATGACCTTTAATATAGTTCCTCATGTTGTGGTGACCCCCAACCATAAAATTATTTTTGTTGCTACTTCATAACTGTAATTTTGCTACTGTTATGAATCGTAATGTAAATATCTGATATGCAGGATGTATTTTCATTGTTACAAATTGAACATAACCCACAGGTTGAGAACCGCTGCTCTATAACATTATACTAAGTTTAGCTGGGTAAACTATTTTTGGCTGTAAGTTAAGTCATAGACTTTGCCTTCAGGAATATCATATTCCAAGCTTTCCACAACTTCATAGAGGTACCTTCTAAATCTTGTGTGATCCTGATGGTTGTTCCTTGGTACTTGAATTCTTTCTTTCTGGTCACTTGTAGTATTCCCCCCTTTGTCTGGGACCTCTGGATTTTGGCTTCCTGGGAGTTTTCATTTTGGAATTTCTTTCAGGAGGTGATCAATAAATTTTTTTTTATTCCACTTTGTCCTCTGGTTTGAAGAGATATGACTAGTTTTAAGATTTCTTGAAATATGATGTCTAGGCTCTAATTTTTGGATACAGCATTCAAATAATGCAATGATTCTTATTTTTTTCTCCTTGATCTGTTTTCCCATTTCAGTTGTTTTTACTATGAGATACCATATGTTTTCTTCTATTTTTCCAGCCTTTCATTTTTTCCCTCTGTGCTTTTTATAACCTGCTTTCTTCTACCATTCCAATCTTTTTAAACTTTACTCTCATCCATACAGTACAATCCCAGTAACCTGAACCACTTGACCCTTGTGCATAATGCTCCCACTTTCTGTCTTTGCAGTGACTGTCCCTCATGTCTGGGATGCTCTCTGTTCTTCCTTATGCTTGCTTCCTTGGAGGCAGCTAGGTAATGCAATAGATACAGTATTGGGTCTAAAATCAAGAACACCCGAGTTCAAATCTAGATTCAGAGACTTACTGTGTGATCCTTGGCAAGTTACTTAACTTCCCAGTGTCCCAGGCAACTATAGGTCCTCATGAGCATTGGTAGAGGGAATTTCCTTGCCCTGTAGCTGTACTAATGAAATCACAGTTCTGGTCTCTATATTGCCATTATTGGGATCATGGCAAACAGAAGACTCATCTCTGGATTTCAGAATTTAGAGGTATGAAGGGCTTTAGAGGAGTAAGCTCCTCTGCAAGAAGAATTGTCTTCCTCTGCTCCTCCCAATATTCATTTCACTGACCACAAGGAGACTGAGCCCCTGATCTTTGTCCTACTGGGCAAAATTTTTGTGTGTCTGTTTTACATGGAAGTCCCCTTCAGGTTCAATGAAAACTGCGATTTCACCAGTGCTTACCGTGATGCCCAGTACATTGTAGGAGCCTAATAAATACTTACTGAGTTACTGATTCTCCCTGAGACCATCCACTCTAACTAACCCATTTTACAAATGAAGCAGCTGAGGCTCAGGGTTGACTTTCCCACAGTCACAAAGCTAGTAGTAACAATAACAAGTGATATTTATATAGAGCTTTAAAATCCACAAAGTGCTTTATCCAACCTAATCCAAAAAACATTCATTAAGTACCTACTGTGTGCCAGGCTGTGCTAAGTGGTGGGAATACAATTAATAAAAAGAAAGACAGCCCTTGATCTCAATGAGCTTATTATTTAATGAGGGAAGACAACACACAAAAAAGGCAGGAAAGCTGATGTAGGAGGAACACCTTGGGCTACTCAATAGGGGGGTGTCTTGTTCCATGGAGTTTCAACCAGGCAGAGCAGCAGAGGCAAAGTGAAATGAACCCCAAAGTCCAGTTTCTGCCTTCTATAAAGGAAGGCATTGGGAGGAGTTTGGTACACTACTCTCTGGTCCTTCAATCAGAGAGGAAAGGAGGCTGAGGGAGGTGGTGTCCTTCAAGGCTTGAGTTAGGAGCTTGGTGGTGAATGTAGAAGTGATGACTTATCACAGGAAGGCCATCTTGTTCAGTGGAGTTGGAACTAGGTAGAGCAACAGATGCGAATGGAGTGAGCTTTAAGTAAATTAATCTGGTTGAGATAGGTACTACAAGTGTTATTGCCGCCATTTTACAGATGAGCAGCCTGCAATTTGGAGATTTGCCAGTGGTTACATAGCTAGAAATCACCAACCAGGATTTCCACTATTTGCTGGCTTTTTGGTTCAGTCAAAGCATGTATGCAGTGAGGCTGTGTCTACACAAGCAAAGAGTATAGCCGCAGTTTGCCCTGCTTCTATTTGAAATCTTCGATTTTCCCTATCGGACAGAATTACTGATTTTTTAAAAAAACTTAATTGACTGAATCAACCAATCGTTTTGACATGGATACATAGCTAAGTTTTACACTCAGCTAATTATCCTGATGACTTCATGCCTTCCTACCTCTGGATGGAGAGTCAGGAAAATATCATTAACCCATGAATACCTTGCGTCTTTGTTGGACTAGGCAACAGGGAAGAAAGTGCTGGGATTCAGGGGTCCGAGGACCCGGGTTCTAATCCTTCCTCTCCTTCCTCAATCCCACCTTCTGTAAGTGGTTCTTCTCATTTCCCTTCAATGGTAGTGCCTTCATTCTGTGCTTGCCTCCCATTTACCGTGCACATATCTCTTCTGTCCATAGTTATTTGCATGTGTCCTCCCTGTTAGAATGTGAGCTCCTTGAGGGCAGGGGTTCTGTTTTGATCTTTCTTTGTATCTTCTGCATTTAGCACAGTCCCTGGCACTTAGTAAGTCCTTAATAAATGCTTGTTGACCAACTGAGTTACTTATGACCTGTGGGACATCAGATGTGTCATTTGGTCACTATGGGTCTGAGTTTCCTTAATTATAAAATGAAGAAGCTCGACTATATGACCCATAAGTTCCCTTCTATCCCTAAAGCTATGATCTTATGGTCTCTAAGTTCCGTTCTAAGACCATTGAAACCTAGAATTTCTCCCTGAGATAATCTAGTTCAACCATCCCAATGTTGCTTCTCAGAGAGGCCAATAAACCTTCAAGCTTCACCTGCAGCAGGCTGACTTTGTCTTAGACATTCCCCCTCCTTCAGTATTATCCAGTCCTCTCCCTACTTTTGTGAGAGCTTTCCTGTCTCATGTACACTCTAATCAAATCCTTGTGTTTCCTTACTTATGATGTCAGTCATGGTAAACCAGTCAGAGGTGCTTTAATGAGACCTCTCCACTCCCCCCAAAACCTCCATGGCCCTTGCCTGCCTTCGGGATGGAGGAAAGGGGAAATATCCCTTAGCCATTATCACATTTAAAGGATTGATGGAGAATTAGTAAAGTTGGCCATGTCAAGGCCAGTGGAAGCATCTCTGCAAGGTCACAACACACTGCCCTTCTACTGTGAACTGAACATCATTATATCCTACATTCATCAGCCTCTGTGTTCATCCTTCCCATCTAGTTCCTGACTTTCTCCCTTTCCCGTTCTCTCATGTTCCCACCCCAATGTGTCTCATTTAAGCCCTGGGTTTCTCTTGTATCAGTTAAGGTACACTAAAATTTCATTTAGAAGAAGATTATTACAGTTTCACCCTGAGACTAGAGGAACAAAGAAATTCATACCACTGGGGCTTGGGCAGGAGAACCAGATCTTGCCAGCCCTTGGTGATAACTGCTGTTACTTGGACAATTAAGGCACATCTGAGCTAATCTGTTCAGCAGTCTCCCACATGGTCTTGACCTTCAAGAGACATTGTGGAACAAGATGGTATATTGAGTACAATGCTCTATTTAGGTGTTTTATGTTTCCTCTCTTCATTTGTACCTTTGAAAGTTATTCAGTTCCTACAGAAGAAACCATGAGAAAACTTGCCTTTGCCTCACCCCTATTCTGTGCATTGAGTGCTTTTGTGAGAGGGGGCTATGAAGTATGGAGAGCTTATTCATGAACTGTACCCAAGCTTTGTTTGAGAGAATGCTCCCGAGTGGGGACAGAGCCAGAAATAGAACCTGTGGTGGCAGGGCCCCCAACATGGCACCTGGGTCCATGTGAGCCCAGAGTCCCTTGGCATGGGCCTCCTGGGCTGCAGAATACACTGGCCTGGTGAGTTCTTTTGTGAAAAGTCCTCAACATCCTGGAAACTGCTGAAATGGACTGAAACTAGTGTTTCTTGTTCTTTATGTATAGTCATGTCCCCTGGGACATTATCTCTTCCTAGAGAACATAACTGTGTTTTCAGTTTTTCCTTTATCCAGCCTTTTTACTTTTGACACAGAGAGTGTTCCATGAATGAATGACCATTAGGGGTAGTGTCATCTGAATTATAGTGGCAACTCCCAGCTTTGTGTCATTTGAAGACTTCAGGTTCAACATAACAGGGTGGGGAAAGAAGGGTGGAGAAGGAGAGAGAGAGGGAGAGGTGGGAAGAGAAGGAGAGAAAGATGGAGGGAGGGAGGAAGAAAAAGGGAAGTGGGAGATAGAGGGAAAGAGAGAGGGCAAAAAAGACAGAGAGACAGGAAGAGAGAGAGGGAGGGAAGGAGAGAGGAAGAGAGACTGGGGGGAAGGGAAAGAGAAAGGGAGAGACAGAGAGGGAGACAGGGAAGGAGAGAGTGAGAGGGAAAGAAAGAGAGACAGACAAAGGTAGGGAGAAAGAAAAAGGGAGTATGGGAAGGAAAGAGAGAGAGAGACAGAGACAGAGACACAGAGAGACAGAGAGAGAGAGAGACAGAGAGGGAGAGAGAGAGAGAGAGAGAGAGAGAGAGAGAGAGAGAGAGAGAGAGAGAGAGAGATGGAGAGAGAGATGGCGAGCTGGTCACAAAGCTTGTAAGATCTGGCTCAAGGTCTGCCTTCTGTGTGACCCTGAGCAAGTCACTAAAATTCTTCTTGCCCCAGGAAGCTCACCAAGATTATAACTTGCAGAGGAGGTACCCACCTGAATTGGTAGGGGTCCTCACCTGAGAATTCTCTATACTAATGACAGTTGCAGACTCTGTCCCTACCCGTTGCAAGTCAGCAACGAGAAGTGAGAACCAAAGAAGCTAATGGGATGTGGGCCACATTAAAGGATGGCTCATGCCCAGGACAAAGGAGGCAGCAGCTCCGCTCTCTTCTTTGCTGCCTGGATCACGTATAGAGTTTTATGTCTAGTTCTGGGTCCCAAATTTTAGGAAGGACATTGATAAGCCAGAGAGCATGCAGAGGGCAGAGACCAGAAGAGAAGGGCCTTGAGAAGGGTTGAAGGAGCTGGGGTTGTTCACCTTGGAGGAGTCTTGGGAGGGAGGAGGGAGTTACAGATGTCTTCACGTATCTGAAGGGTGGCCAGGTGGAACTGTCCTGTGGAAAGGATTGGCGTTTGCTCTAGTGGACCCCAGAGGATAGAGCTAGAAACGGCTGGACAGGGCATCTGTTTTCAGTTACGAGCACCTAGATGTCCCTTCCCTCCTTCCCCTCAACTTGGCCTCCATTCGATCCTACCTTCTAGTATGATGATAATGATAGTGACAGCTAACATTTGTAAGTGCCTACTATGTGCAGGCGTTGTGCTAAGCACTCTACAATTATTATCTCATTTGATCCTCACTCTGAGAAATAAGGTGTTATTATTGTCTCCATTTTACAGATGAAGAAACTGAGGAAAACAGAGGTGAAGTGACTTGTCCAGGGTCACAGAGTTAGTAAGTATCGGAGGTCAGATTTGAACTCAGGTCTTCCTGACTCCAGGTCCAGTGCTCTACTTGCTGTGATTTGTGTACATGCCCTGCCCATCATCCACAAGAGAATGTAAGGCCCTTGAGGGCAGGGACCACATCATTTACCCCTTCCTTGCCCCTCTCCTTCCCTCTGCTCCTTTCCCCTCTCCTCTCTCAGGTCTCTTCCAACTCTGAGATCCTGTGACTCTCTGATTACCTCAGTTCCTGGCCAAGTAAACTGATTTGATCCAGATAGGAACATAAGAACAAAATCCAATTTTTGTTTGTAGAATGGATGTTTCTAAAATGCTTGATTTCAACCCAAGACATCACAGGAAAATTAACTGCCTCTGATCTCTGATACAGTGCTCAGAGCTGGGGATACTAAAAATAACAATGATATGGTTCTTCCCCTTAAGGACATTATTATTTTGTTCAACATGTACACAAATAATTATACCCCAAGGCAGGTGCTAAGGGAGGCAAAGATGGGATGCAGAGGAAGTTCTCAAGGTGTTTTAAGTGGGAGAGATCACTTTTACCAGAGAGGGAATCAGGAGAGACTTCATGGAAGAGGTGACCTTGAAGGAAAGGGATTTTGAAAGGGAGAACATTTCAGACATATGCTGGGTCCTGCAAAATGCATGGAAGTAGAAGATAACACATAGCATTAGGAACCCAGCTAACCATCCAATTTGGCTGGAAAATGGAATGCAAGAAGGGGAGGCTTTGTGACATTTGGCTGGAAACATTAGGTCAGGGCTAGACTGTGGCCTAAATGGCAGGCTGTGAAGTTTGTTTTCTATCCTAGAGTTAACAGGGAGTCACTGAATGTTCTTGAGCATGGGAGCCATATGGTCACATTTATGTCTTAGGGAGATTATATTGGCATCTTCATGAGTCATAGAGAATGGAAGTTGGGAGATCCATAAGGAAGGTTTCACAATAGCCAAAGAGAGAGGAGGAGGGCCTATAAATTAGGTTGAAAGATATTTTTCTCTTTTTTATGTTTTCAAATATTCTCTTTTATACACTATTATGCAAACCCCTTCTAGATGGTAAGCTTCATGAGGGCAGAGACAATGTAGTTTTTCAACTTTGTATCTCTAGTACCAAGCACAGTGCCTTGCATGTAGTATGCATGTTATGAATAATTGTTGAATTAAATAGAATAGAGTTTGCTTCCTAAGCCTTTGCTTATATATTGTACAAAGGCAAATCTAAGTCATCCCAGATTTTGAATGGACAGGGCCTGACGTATTCAAATTTTTTTGCATCTTTATAAATAGGTACAAAGACATGAACTGATCTAGATTATTTTTCAACACAGGACATGGCTATGGTTATGTCTGTGGGATGTCAAAACAGGTGGTTGATTAAGTGGAAAGGAGAATCAAACCAGCTGTTGGTGGACATTGTAGAGAGCAAACATCTGGCTGATTGATGATGCCTTCCATATTGGCTGGAATTGGAAAGGCACTGTCCCCTGAATGGAGAGCAGGGGAATTCAGGGTGGAATGAGGGGTAGAAGTAGGGAAGGTAGCCAGGTGAAGCTTCTGTTTTTGTGAATCACCTATAGTGTGAGTCCTTTCCAACTCCTATTTTCAGACTCGAAGAATCTCAGCCAGGTGAAAAGTAGTAGTAGTAGTAGTAGTAGTAGTAGTAGTAGTAGTAGTAGTAGTAGTAGTAGTAGTAGTAGTAGTAGTAGTAGTGGTAGTAGTGGTAGTAGTAGTAGTGGTGGCGGTGGTGGTGGTGGTGGTAGTGGTAGTAGTGGTAGTAGTGGTGGTAGTAGTAGTAGTAGTAGTAGTAGTAGTAGTAGTAGTAGTAGTAGTAGTAAATTGAACAGGATTTGGAGATAGGGAAATCTGAGTTTGGATCCTGCTCAGATAATTAGTAGCTGTGTGACCTTAAGCAGGTCACTTCACCTTTGTCTACCTGTTTCCTTATCTGTAAAATGGGGAAAAAAGCACTTACCTCGTAAGGTTATTGAGAAGCTCAGATGAAATCAAACCTAACAAGACAGCATAAGTAAAGTGTTTTGTAAACCTTAAAGGGTTGCATAAATGTTAGCTCTTCTCATTAGGCAGCCTGGTGGCATGGAAGATTGAATACTGGTCATGTCATTAGGAAGACCTGAGTTCAAATTCTGTCTCATATACTTATTAGCTCTGTGACCTTACACAAGTCACTTTACCTTTGCCTTCCTCTATTTCCTCATCTGTAAAGTGAGACTAATAACAACATCTATTTCACAGGATTATTGTGAGGATAAAATGAGATAATATTAAATATTATTATCAAATATTATTTTCTGTTAACCTTAAAGACCTCTGGAAATGAGAACTATTATTATTTTGGAGTTTGAAGGACCCTTAGCAGCCATCTTGTACAAATGATGCCTGAAAAATAATCCTCACTACCACACACCAATAAGTTGTCTTCCAATGTTTTGCTTGAAGATGCCAAATGAGAGGGAACCTGCTACCTCCAGAGGTACCCTTTCCATTTTGGGAGAGGTTAGAAATAATAACTAGTATTTAAAAATACTTTAAGGTTTGTAAAACACTTTTATGTATAGTTTGATCCTCACTAAACCTCAGAAAGAGGGAGAATGCTATTATTACCCCCATTTTGCAGATGGGGAAACTGAGGCTGTCACACAGCTAAGGCAGTGTGAGGAAGGATTTGAACTCACATCTTCCTGGCTCCAGACCTAGAACTCTATCCTCTATGCTTACCTAACCCAACTCTGACAACCAGACAAAAACAAACCACAGCTTTCTTCCACAAAAAGTTATTCCCCCCCAGCACCAAACTTAAATTTGTCTGTTTACACCTTTTGTCTATCACCCGTCTCTAGATGAAGTAAATATACAAATACTCAAAGATCATTGTCGTGTTCCCCTTGAATCTTCTCCAGGATAAGCAACCTCAGTTCCTTCCACTGATCTCACATGGTATGGAATCAAGACCCTTCATCATTCTGGTTTTTACCCCTCTGGCTGTTTTCCAGTTTGTCACGTCCATTCTAAAATCTGCTGCACAGAATTAAACACAGTACTTAAGATATGGTCCGACTGGAGTAGAGGACAGCGGCTTCCAATCTGGATTCTGCTGCTTGGCTTGCTCGGGTACTTTGGACCAATTGTTTCTCTTCTCTGAGCCTAAATTTCTTCCTTTGTAAGATAAGGGGGCTGGAGTAGATGATCTCCAAGCTCCAACTCCTATGATCCTTCCTCTGCTCTGAATGTCTGGAGACAGACTTCAGCTGTTTCATAAAAACAAGGTGTTTCCCCACAGGACGGTTTAAACAGCTCACCTGTGAAGGACGATGTTGTTTTCCTTGCCTGGTGGGAGAGTCTTTTGTGGTTCTCTCTCATGAGTACAGTGCTCTTCCATCATAGGTCTCCCCAGCCATAAAAGAGGCATAACTTTCACCCTTCACGAGTGAGGGACCTAGGACTGCCTGTCTGCCAAACTCTACAGCCCTTCTGCAGACACCCTGAAACCTTCACCTTGCAGAGATCCAGCAGACAGAAAGACACAGGGTTGCTCTGGCAAAGAAGAAACTGTCAGCAGTGTCAGACCTTGCAGAAGGTGGTAATCCTGGGCCAGGGAACCTTGGAAGCAGTTACGCAGGTGTTAGGAGCTTGGCTGAAAGAATAATAAGCAAACAGAATTTGTGTGTAACTCTTTACAGCTTGGTGAAATGTTTTCCATACAGTTAGCATGTTGTGTGATCTTGGGAAAAGGCCTCACCTCTCCGGGTTTGCTTTCTCATCTGTATCATGAGGGAATTGGATGACCTCTGAAGTTCATTCCAGCTCTAAATGTATGACCCTATGACTCTTGGGGAAATCATAATCTGGGTCTCAATTTCCCTGTCTGTAAAATGCTCCTTAAGATCCCTTGGATCTCTAGCTCTAGGTGGCGCTTTGGATGAATGCTAGGCTTGATTTCAGGAAGGTCTGAGTTTGAATCCTGCCTGAGACACTTCCTAGCTGTACGACCCACCCCGGGCAAATCATTTAAACCTTTCTGTGCTTCAGTTACCTCCTCTGTAAGATATAGATAAAAATTGTATTTCTCTCATGGCTGTTGTGAGGATCATCTGGGTTAGCTTATGTGAAATGCTCTGCAAACTCTAAAGTGCTGTATATTGTTATTTTTCAGTCCTGTCTGACTCCTTGTGATCTCCTTTGGGGTTTTCTGGGCAGAGATGCTGAAGTGGTTTGCCATTTCCTTCCTCAGCTCATTTTACAGATGAGGAAACTGAGGCAAGCAGGGTCAAGAGACTTGCCCAGTATCACACAGCTAGTAAGAGTCTGAAGTCATATTTGATCTCAGGTCTTCCTGACTCCAGACCCTGTGCTCTGTGCACTATGGAGCCACCCAGCTGCCAAAGCACTCTATAAATGCTATTATCATTCTCCCCATTCTTACGGAAAAAGAAACTTAAGCTCAGATATATTATCCTAGGTCGCACAGCCAGTGTCTGAAGGATTCAAATAAATCTTCTTCATTCCAAGTTCAATGTTCTTTCTACTAAAAATCCACAGCCTCTAACAATAAAAACAAGCGTGATAACCACAAGACAACATACATTTACATTGCCCTTCCAGGCTGGCAAAGCCCTTTATATACATGATCTAATTTCCCCAAGGTAGGGTCTACTGATATCCCCATTTTACAGATAAATGAGACTGTGAGAGGTAGTCATTTTCCTAGGGTCATACACTAGGGAGACAGTTTAATGTAGTGACTAAAAAGGCAGAAATGGTAGTACTCACTCCACTTATTCTGCTGGGGAAAACAATACGTACAAGGGAGCAAAATTACAGGGACTAGACCCATGATTTCACTGCTAGAGGGAGCTCCCAGATGAACTCACTCCCTTCACCAATACAGTTGGCATCCTATCACTGATTTGTGACCTTAGGGAGTTTCCCAGAGAAAATGAGAGGCAAAAAGGAGTTGCCCAGGGTCACACGGCCAGGATGGGTCAGAAATCTATGATACCATACTCCTCCTGTAAGTAAAACAGAATAAAATACGGAGTAATTGTTGGAGGGAAGGAGATGTCTCTGTTAAGTGGAAGGGGTTGGGGGCCAGAGCAGGAAAGACCTCACATAGGACACAGAATAAAGACTGAACTAAGGAGAAAGCTGAGCCAAGACAGGTCTTACGGGCATAAATTGTGCAGCCAAAGTTTTCCATCTGTCAGTAATTAACAGGAGTCAGTATAACCTGAGTCTTGCTCAGAGATAACCACCTTCCTGACCCTGGTGTCTCCTCTGACAGTTCTTCAGGTGTTTGAGGTGCAAACCAACCCAAGTCTTCCTTTTCACAAGTTCAGCCCTTAATCAGCATTCGAAGAGAAATAGGGACTATTATTACTCTCATCTGACAAATGAAGAAATTGAGACCCAGCTAGAGTAAGTCACTTGAGGGATCAAACAGTTCTATCAATTGGTAAGCCAGCATTTATTAAGTGCCTAGTAAAATCAAGACAATCAGCATTTTTTAAGTGCCTACCATGTACCAGACATTGTACCAAGTTCTAAGGATATAAAGGATGCATGGCCTCTGCTCTCATGAAGATCTCATTGTAATGAGGGACACAGCTGGCTATGTACATATAAGATATAAGCCGGGTAAAAAAGGCATATGCCAGGTACTGTTCTAAACTCTGGGGATACAGAGAGAAAAGAATGGAATAGATCTTGATCTTCTATTGGGGAATTTTTTTTTTTTGCTTTTTGGAGGGGGGAAGGCAGGACAGTTGGGGTTAAGTGACTTGCCCAAGGTCACATAGCTAGTAAGTGTTAAGTGTCTGAGGCCAGATTTGAGCTCAGGTCCTCCTGAATCCAGGGCTAGTGCTTTGTTCACTGTGCCACCTAGCCACCCCTATTGGGGAAATTAAAAAAAAATGCAAAATGTTTTTTTTTTCCAGAAGAGAGAGGCATACTCTCTGTTCTCTCCGCGATACCAGACTGCCTTTAGAAAGAAATAGAATCTGCTGTCTCTAGTGATGAGTACTTGAGACGTTGGAAGAATCCTGGGTTATCACACCTAGGCCAGCAGCTGCCTCTCTGCTTCTGTGCCCAGAATACAGGCACCTTTCAGCTCTTGCAGTGTGGTTTGGATTGCCTGGGAAGAGCAGAGCAGGAGGATCTGCTTGTATCTCATGCATTTCTCCTGCCTTTAGCAAGTGAAGGGGTTTGGGGAAAGATGAAAATAGAGCAGAAATCTGGCTGACTCCCCAGGCTTTCCGTGAAGAGATTAAAGAGAGGGACACAGGCTGGACACGCCAGGCTGGGCTCTTTGATCTGTACTCTTTCCTTGTTCTATCATTACAGCGTCCTCACTTTAGACTTTTCCAATTGGCAGGATTTCCTAATCCCCCCTTTTAAATAAAGATGAAAAACGGGACTCAGCTCTTTGTAGGCAGTTTTTTCTCCTCCTCGTTGGTCATTACTCTGTGCTGGTTTTGCTTGAAAGGACAATTTGAGAGAGGAAATGAAACTGATCCTGGGGATGGGAATTGGAAATACCTATGGCCAGGTGCCTGAGGTCAATGGGGGGCAGCCATGTGCTTCCAAAGGTTGGGTTTATGGCTCACTGCAAAGTCTGGACTAATCTTCCTAGGACCAGCTGGGGCTCCTCCCTCTTGGGTGGTGCTCACCTTATGGGGCACCGGTTTAGTGTTTGGGATTTCTAACACACTTTTTTGTTCCCTCCTCTCTGTGTGTGGAGGTTTATGATTTCCGGATATCAGAGCCAGAAGGCATCTCTGAGGCGATCTAATCCAATTCATTCCTGAAAAGGAGTCTTGTATTCAATAACTTTGATAAATAACCAGCCAGCTAAGGCTTGAGACTCTCCAGTGATGGGGAACCCACCACCTCTCAAAGTAGCACATTCCACTTCTGGACAGCTCTCATTAGCAATAGTAATACTAGCTAAGATTTATATAGTACTTACTCTGTGCCAGACACTGGCACTTTACAGACGAGAAAACTGAGGGTTGGAGAGGTTAAGGGGTTTGTTCAGGTTCAAGTCATGCAGCAAGAAAGTGTCTAAGGCAGGATTTAAATGCATATGTACTAAGCACTTTACAATTATCTCCTTTGATGCTCACAACAATCCTGGGAGGTAGGTGATATTGTTATTCTAATTTTACAGGTGAGGCAACTGAGGCAGACAGAGGTTAGATGATTTGCCTAGGGTTACACAGCTAGTGTCTGAGGTAGGAGTGGAACTCTTGACACCAAGACAAAAAATACTATCTTTGTATCTTTCATCTATTGTTCCCAGTTCTTCCATATGAGGATACATTGCAACGTAGTATAATGGAGAGAGTATTGAACTTGTAGTCTAAGGCTCTGGGTTTAAATCTCATCCCATCTACTAGCTGTGTGACTTTGAGGGATCATTTCACTTTTCTGGGACTGAGTTTCTTCAGTTTTAAAATGAAAGGTTTGGACTAGGTGGTCCCTGAGGTCCCTTTCAACACCAAATCTATGACCCTATGACTGGGTGATCTGTGAAATCTTGTCAAGTTCTCAGTCTGTGATCCTGTGACCTCAGATTTCTCTTCCACTGAAGGATAGACCCTCAATCCTTGAATGAACGAAACAATTTCATCTTTGCTACATCTTTTCTTCAGGCTCAGCTTCTTCAGTTTGTTCAACTCAAGGTCCTTTGCCATCTTGATGCCTTCCATAACTACTGGGCAAGAATGGGAGGGTATAGGCTTCAGTCAATCAGCATTGATGAAGAGTCTACTATGTGCCAGGCACTGTGATAAGCTATAATTTATAATATTCTGGGGAGTCAGTAGCCAGCAGGACCTGACTCTCCACTAAGACTAGATTTAAGGCCAAAGAGCAGCACTATTTGAACCTAGAGTAGCTGTAGGGTAAACCCAGGGATAGGGAATACTTTCTGTCTCACCTCAAGACAAAGGGAATGAAAGTGATTCAACAAGACCTTTGCTGCCCAGAATGCATCAGTTCCTGGAACTTTCTTTTTCCCAGAGAAGGTTGAGCGAGTCTTCCTCTTTTGTGTCAAATTAGCAGAGAAAAAAGGCAGACTACAGCTGCCTTGGCATGGCAGCTAGGTGAGAGAGTGGATAGGTCAGGAAGACTTGAGTTCAAATTCCAATGAGGTGATATTTGTAAAATCCCCAATATGGTATCTTGCATGTGTTGTTGAGTTGTTTCAGTCATGCCTGATTCTTCGTGAGCTCATTTTAGGTTTTCTTGGCAGAGATACTGGAGTGGTTTGTCATTTCCTTCTCCAGCTCATTTTACAGGTGAGGAAACTGAGGCAAATGGGGTTAAGTGACTTGCCCAGGGTCACACAGCTAGTGTCTGAGGCCAGATTTGAACTCAGGAAGATGAGTTGTTTTTATTTCCAGCCCAGTGCTTTATCTACTGTGCCACCTAACTGCCTTTTCTTGAACATAGTAAGATTATAATGTTTGTTGAATTGAATCAAATAAAAATCAGAAAAAATACGCATTTAAGTCCTGCCTTAGATACTTTCTAGCTGCATGACTTGTTCATGAACAAGCCCCTTAAACTCTCCAAACCTCAGTTTTCTCATCTGTAGAATGGAATAAGAGAATCTACCTAATGGGAACATTTTTTGTTTTATTAATGTGTTTTGTTTTCACATTACAAACTTTCCCATGTAGTGAGAGGTTTCTTACAAAAAAGCAAAAAATTAATAACACAGTGACCTCATCTGAAAGTGCATGCCATGTCTGTAGTACCCTCATCTCTTTTTTTAAATGAGCAGAAACCTATTTTCTGTTTCTCCCACTCCTCCTCACTCATTGGGAAAAAAAGAAAAGAAAAAACACATTCCTTATAAAAATATCCATAGTCAAGCAAAACAAATTCCTTTGATGACTGTCTACAAATACATGTAGGTATCCTGCATCCTAAATCCTTCACCTTTCTGTCCTGGATACCATGTTTCCATCCTTGGTCCTCTGAAATCATGAATGATCTTTGTGTTAATTGTGGTTATTTGACTTTCAAAGTTGTTTCTTTTTATAGTGTTGTTATTATATAAAGTGTTCTCATGGTTCTGCTCATTTTCATTCTTCATCAGTTTATGAGAGTCCATGAAACTGTTCATTTTTGTGATATTGATGTGATAACATAAATTGTTCTTCTGGTTCTGTTCACTTGCCTCTGCATCAGTTCATAGGATTCTTTCCATGTTTTTGGAAATCATTTCTTATGGACCCATAGTACTCCATCCTAGGGACACTGTGAAGATCCAGTGAGTAAACTGCTATAAATGTCAGCTTTTATTATTGTTGTGAAAGGCAAGGATTGCTCAGTGTCTCTGACTGGTTTTATTTGAGGGAAGATTTTGCCATGATAATAAACGTTTGCAATGTGAAAATGAGAGTTGAGAGTTGAGATGCAGGACCTCTTGGTGGCTCAAATAAGACAATGTTTTATTATGTTATCTTATAATTCACATTTGACTCCCAGGACTGCAGTACATAGCATGTCATGGACATATCATCCTTTAACATTTTTTTTTAGACCTCTGAATTCTTTCAAATCATAAAAAATATAAACAGGGTGAGGTAATCAGGGCTTTACTCCAGGGCTTCAAAATTTAGTGTTTAAATAATTAAACACACAAATTCTTTCCATATAGCAACCATAAAAATTAACCAATTTCCTCTCTTGATCAACTGAATTTGATTCCAGGTAAATGTCATAAAATCTGAATGTATTTTTTTTTGTGCTGTTGGCACCAGCACCAAAATTTCTTGTTATGGTTCTGCAAGTCATTCAAATGTAGGGCTTTTTAAAAAAAACCCTGTTGGAACATGATAATGCAGTATGGTGGAAAGAGCAATGGATCTTGAATTCTAGTCCCACCTCTGATGCTTGCTACCTGTGTGACTTTGAGCAAGTCATTTCCTTATCTGTCAAAGAAAGTAGGACTGGGTAACCCCTGAGGTATCCTCTTGTTTTAGATCTATGACTCTGTGATTTACCTCTAATTTTTTAAATGGAAGTCCATGGGTTCTCTTAATGGAATTTGTTCTCTAGTTAATGTCATTGGGATGTATCCATTCTATAAGAAGGAGGTCACTGGAACAGGAGAGAAGACAAATGAAAAATGGATCTACCCACTAAAAGCTACCATTTTCTTATTTTCCTCAGCTTGGAGGCATGCAGACCTTAAAATAGCAACCTTTACAACTCTTCAGTTTGTAAAGTAGCTTATTATTAGATTTGCGAGGCCCATATTTATGTTTTATTAATTCAATGTAATGAAGTTTCTTTCCCCCTGAGGGTCATCAGTGTGGCAGTCTAACTGTAGCTGAATAGGTCTGGCTGAGGACTTCATTGCTCAGGTGACATTGCTTATGCCCATTGAAAGGAGTGTCATTGATTCATTCATTAGACTGGAGAGAGACCTGGTTTTGAGTAGTGACATTGGTTTCTATGTTTTCAGCCACCCACAAACTAAGAATCATCAGGTTGACTCTTCTAGGACTTCTTGAAGATAAAAGGGAACCACTTTGGTTGTAGTTACTTTTTTTTGTTCTTGAGTCAAGCCGACACCTCTCCAGAGCCTTCCTGATTCCCCAAAGCAAAGGGATGGGCAGAGGTGACATGCTTGCTTCTCAAGGGCTCACAGGCAGAAGTACAAAGAAATTGTAGGGAATTTTGGAATCTAAAGAAATCAGTGAATTATGGAAAATAATAGCCTCATTGACTAAAGGAATCACAGAATGTGAGAGCAGAATTAACCCAAACCAGTTAGTTTGCTCTTTCCTATATGTAAGATCCCATCTTCCAACTCTGTATGTGTACATAGCTTGTCCCTTCTCCAATGCTTGGAAGGTTCTAATTTTTCACCTCTGTCTCTTGAACCCCTACCTCACTTCAGGACTCAACTTAAGTGCTACCTCCTTCAAGAGCCCTATCCTGACCCCTTTACTTGCCATCACCATCATTGTTTTCCTTTCCTTTTGAGTCAAAGTACAAGTCATGCTACAAAAGGTGGCTGGGGAAGCTGTGTCATCATGAGGGAGCTAGGTCTCAGTGAGTGCAAGAGGATGAAGGGAGTGATAAAGGAAAAGGCTTAAGATGAAAGCTAGTTTGTTACTCATGGAGCAGGCATTCCAGAGAGCACAGTGGAAAGGGCAAGTAGATCTTGAGTGGGAAGTCATGGCTCGGGGAGGAATTTGGTTCAGTGATGGATATAAGGAAGAAGAAATGGGGGGATTGAGGATGGGTTTTAAACAATGACAGCTGGAGGTTCAGAATCACTGGGATGAGAAGAATTTGGTGGGGTGGAATATGTTAATTGCAGAAGAATGAGTAGATTCAGGTAGATTATCATTTTTTCAGGGGACTAGGCAATGAGACTGGAGTTATAGGAGGCTGAAGCACAACAGAACTGCTCAACTAGAGAAACCAAGGACCCTTTCTCTCATTCCTAGGTAGGTGGTGTCCATTGTGGATCTTTAGATGGCTGGAGAAGTGAGAGCACAATGGACTGGGCAGTAAGTAAGTTAATGTCTGAAGGAATTCCAACCTAGGACTCTATGTTTGACCCTAGAGAAGATATGGGAATGGGTACTTCCTTCTTTTCTTTGAAGAGACACTGCACTGTGCATGTTGAATGGTGCAAAAGCTGTTAAATGTAGTCAATGTGCTGGTTGGTTTTATGGAATAGTTTTTTTTTTTATTAAAACACATTTTTGTTATGGGAAGGACTGAATAGGAGCTTGCTTAGAGGTGGGATATATTTATATGTAAATGTGACATTAAAAGAGAAAGTATCAAAAAACTCAAACACAACAGTAACAAATCCATATGATGACTTTAGGGTCAATTATCTTTCTATTACTCCACCCTCTCAAATGGAGAGGTCAGGCTAGAGGACCTGAGAAATCCCTTCTAGTTCTGAGCTTGTGGTTGTGTGAATTGAAGGGTATTTAGGGACTGGTGAAAATGAAGTTGGATTGTCTAGATAGCTTTGAATAGTACTGATTAAACAACAGTACTGAGAATTGTAGAATTCACAAAAATTCAGAGGCAGAATGGACCCCACTAGTCAACATGTTCAACCCACACCTGAAAAGAATTTTCAGTGTTACAATATGCCCATCAAGTGGTTACTGAGTCGCTGTTGAAATATCTCCCAGTAAGGGGGAAGTCACTACCTTCAGACACAGCCCGCCCCATTGTTGGACAGCTCCAGTCCTTAGAACATTTTTCTCCCGACATTGAGCTACTTTGCAACTTGCGCGCTCAGCTCCTGGTTTTTCCTTTTTGGACCAAGCAGAGCAAGTATAATACCTTTCCCACATAGTAACCTTTAAAGTAATTGAAGAGAGTTGTTATATCAACGTGGTGTAGTAGAGAGAATTTTGGAGACGGTTTGGCCTTGGTTTGTCACTTACCTCAGATACTTATCAGTTGGGTGATCCTGGATAAGACCTTTAATCTTTCAGATCTTGAGTGTCTCAATTTGTGAAATTAGCATGCAAATAACACCTACCTCACTGTATTTTTGTGAAAATAAAATAATATAATGTGCATAAATGCTTTGCAAACCAATTTCCTCATTACAATGAGGAGGCACGGATGCCCAGAGGTGGTGATATGATTTGCATAAGGTCACACAGGTAGTAAGTCTGGACAGAGCCAAGACTTGAACCTCAGTCCCATAACTTGAGTTCAGCACTCTTTCTATGGCACCACATTGTCTGCTCAGCTCAGCCCCTTCCCCCGTTTCCCCATCTCCTTTCTGGCTCCCTTTCTGAGCCTGCCTCCCTTCTCCAATTGCACAGATTCCCTTGTGGAAAAACAAACACAAACAAATGATCACAACTGCAGCTGTCTTCCACAGGAAATCATTCTGTTTTGAAATGAAAAGAAAAATGTAAGCAAGCAAACAAAGCCCAACAAAACTCAGGAGCAGGAAGACCCCACCAGTGAGACCCAAGACCCAAACATCTGGGCAGGGTCCACCATATTACTATGCCAATTACCATCCTCATGTGAAGGGAAGTAGACTTTAGCCCCATTCTGAAAACTCCAGACTCTACCCCTTAATGTGGTCCCCCTTTTATGTCTCCATATGTTCCATATCCATGGTGAGAGTAGTTACCAAACTAGTGCTGGCTTCTGTCAAATTTGACACCATATAGCTGGTGCCTAGGAGGCAGTCTGAGCTAAGGATTAGGCAAGCTTTAAAAAGATCCCCTCTCTTCTCCAACTCTCACAAAAATGAAAGGTTACTTGGAGCAGCTAGCTAGGTGGTGTGGTAGATAGAACATTGGCCCTGGAGTCAGGAGGACCTGAGTTCAAATCCAGCCTCAGATACTGACAAGCTGTGTGCCCCTGGGCAAGTCACTTTACCCTGACTGCTTTAAAGAAAAGAAAGTTTTCTCCATAAAAGGGAAAGAAGGGCACTGGATGATGTTCAAAGCTAACTTGGCAAGGAAGTTGGCTGTATCCTGCTCAGGACCTCTTCAGTTTGCTGATGTGGATATCTACCTGGACTTAGAGTCAGAAGATCTCAGTTCAAATCCCACTTCACATATTTATTTGGCAACATTGTCATGGGCAAGGCATAGGAACTCGCAGAGCTTCAGATTTAAAATGGGGATAAAATAGCTATAGTGAGACATAATGTGACATACTAGATAGGAGGGTCAGCTAGGTGGCATTGTAATGGATAGAGTGCTGGACCCAGAGTCAGAAAGACTCATCTTCCTGAGTTCAAATCTGGCCTCAGACACTAGGTGGGTGACCATGGGTAATAAACTTAACCCTGTTTGCCTCAGTTTCCTCATCTGTAAAATGAGCTGTAACAGGGAATGGCAAATGACTCTAGTATTTTGACCAAGAAAACCCCAAATGGGATCATGGAGAGTCAGACATGACTTAAAAATGATTTAACAACAAAACTGGATAGGAGGCTAACTTCATTCAGGAACACTGATGTTCAAGTCTGGCCTCAGAACAAATCGCTTCATTTTTCAGAGAAATCAGTTTCTTTGTCTGGAAAATGGAGATAAAAATAGAAAGCATACAGTGTGGTGGACAGAGGATTGGCCTTCGAATCAGAAGGGCCTGAGTTCTATTCATCTTTGACACATACAGGCCACATGACTGTAGGCCAGCCACTTGACCCTCCAAGACAACAAGCTGTGGAATGCCTTCTTGACTCCAGGTCTGGAACTCTTATTTACTTACTTAAACTATATAATACCATGTGTTTACAAGAGTATTGTTGTGCTCTGAAGACACAGGATTCAAATGCTTTTCCAGTTTATTTCAGCTTTGTCTTATTTTTCTCTTTAGTACAGTCTTAAGATTTTTTTTTGAAAAGTAATCAGCCTCATTTCAGATAAACCAGCATCTTTCTGGGACCCTCTGAGACCAAGAAAGTCAGGGGGCATGGTAACTCCAGAAAGGTCTGGAGTTTGGGCTTATTAGAAATGAGCAGCACCAGATCCAGCTGAGGATTTTGCCAAGGTACCAATATCTGGGGAGTATTTCCTTCAAGAGGTAGTTTGGAGACTTTGATCTTCAGACCTTGTGATCATCTGTTGGGTCATACCCTTATTGGAATTAGGAGGATTACTGGGTAAGATCACAGGTCAGCAGAGTTTTTATGGGAGGACAAACTCTTTTCTCTCTAAGCACAATTGAACCCATGGTCAAACTGTCCTCTGGGCTATAACCTGCCATTCCTCCAACTCTACACCAGTTGTTATCAAACTCAGATAGAATTGGGGCCCGCTAAATCTTACATTGAGATCTCTGAAGGCCACATATTGACTAAAAACCACAAATTAACATTACCTATGTTTTATTGTATTTTTATTTTATTAAATATGTCTCAGTTACATTTTAATCTGGTTGGAAAAGCACTCTGGAGTGTTGCTGGTGACAGAGTGTCTGCTCTACATTGCTGCCATCTCCTCCCTGCCTTTGAGCTAACAACCATTCTGCCCCTACACAATCATTTTTGCCCTAGATTGGAGGAAAAAACTCCCAACCGTGACTGGTAACAACTGAAGAATTCAGAACTTCCCTTCTCAAAAAAGTTCATTGGCAAATTCTCTTCTTGTGTGAATATTTATAGGGCTGCAAGGTTTTGAACAGGAAAAAATGCAAAGATTGTTTAGTTCAACCTTCTCATTTTACAAATGAGGAAACTTAAGTCTAATAGAAAGCAGTGGTTTGCTTGAGATCCCATGGGGCCAAAATGGGATTTAAACACAAGACTTCTGACTTCCACTGGGTGCTGTTTCCTTTCTATAATGGCACTAACAAGGATCTCATGACATAGTAGATAGAGAGCTAACTTCGAAGTCAGAAAGACCTGAGTTCAAGTTCAAATGAAGATATCTATTGATTTTGTGTCCTTAGGCTCTCAGTGTCAAGGGATACTCTCTCCCACTATAAGCTATAGAAAAGATTGCTTTGGTATAGGGAGGGGGAGTTCTATTATTAACCAGTGAATTCACAGGTTTAATTCTTTCCGCCTGTCCTACACAGTCTCCACACTTCCCTTTCAAGAGGAAATATGAAAACCCCATACACGAGCCAGTTCTTTCCACTGACGAGTCCCAGCAGGACAATTCCAATGCCTAGAGGCTCAGGTAACTAACTTTGCAGAATGCGAAGTGTCTGCGTTCCGTTTCCCCACACAGTTGCTCTCAGAAAAGTCAGCAAAGCAGTCAAGAGACTCCACCTCTGTTGATGAAATTACAGATACGGTGTGAGCTCTGAGGAGGCTCTGGGAGCCTGGCAATTCTCTTTTGTGCAGGAAAAACCACTTACCAAGATTTCCCCATGGATTCCCACGAATGGGGCCATTCCAACGTTAGTCACTTGGTAAAGTGAGGACGGACAAAAAGCTTTGTAATCCATGTCCCCTGACACTTGGTACTGAAGCCAGGGGGGAAATGGGAGGGCACTCGGTACCCAAAGCAAGTGAAAAAATGATGTGGTTTGAATGGTCAACAATTTTTTTGTGAAGCATTCTTTTTCATTTGGAAGGCTAGGGAATGAAATAATAAATCAAAGTTTAGAATCAATTATTAGTAGCAATAATAGTAATAATAAGCTGGATCCTTCAACTTTGAGGTGATATTGGACATTTTTGATGATGTCTTCCTCAACACTCTTTCCTCTCGAGGTTTTGACACTGCCTGCTCCTGGTTCTCCTTTTTCCTATATGGCCACTCCTTCTTAGGGTCCTTAGCTGGCCCTTCATCCATGCCCTATCCTCTACTTGTGGGTGTTCCCCAACGTTTTGTGCTGGACCCCTTTCTCCTTTCTATCTATAGTGGTGATCTCATCGGCTTCTATGGGTTCAATTATTATCTCTATGCAGATGATTCCCAGATTGATAGAACCAGCCTTAGTCTCTCTCCTTGGAACAGACTATTGGACATCTTGAATTAAATGTCCTGTAGGCATCTAAAATCAATGTTTGTAAAACAGAACTCATTTTTTTCCTTCCAAATCCTCCCCTCTTCCTACCTTCTCTATTACTATTGAGGGTACCATCATTCTCTCAGTCTCTCAGTCTCATCCTCATTTATACAGCCCAAGACCCAGCCAGCCTGCCCACAATCTCTATTTTTCAAATCTGGGACTTCCTGTGGAGCCCCAGGTCTATCATATCTGCCTGTAGACTCTATTTTAACCCCAAGTAAGCCCAAGATCCAGGCGTCATGTTTCTGGCTTTTGTCTTTGCCTCAGAGTTTTCTCTGGTGCCCCAGTCTATTCCAAGGCCAGATCCAACTGTAATCAGTAGCATTTGCCTTCTTTCTGAACTCCTCCAGTCATATCTGGCCCAGTTTCTGACTTCTGTGAGCTGGACTTCCTGGGCCTCACAGGGTACAATATCACACTCTGCCATAAAGCTGAACATTGAGGGAGAATCATAAAGAGTCAAATCACTTCTGTTCTGCAATAAATTTCTCTCCAATAACTGAACTAATTTCTTTATGGTTAGCATTCTCCCATCCCATCATACTCTTCCTGTTCCTGTTATTGTGAACCCCTGATGGAGTTATAAAAACACCTTTCCCATCTCTCACAGTCTAGTCACTTTAATCTCTTTCAGCTGGGCCCCTTCATTGACTGTCCTATTCCAGATTTTCCTACCCAACCACTGTGCTAATGCCTTATCCATAGGAAACATCCTTACTTTCATGTTAAATATTTATCTTTATTACTTCTTCCATCTTCTGGCCCTCAGTGAGACCTGGCTTCCTACTTATGATATTGTTTTCCTGGCAACCCTTTCTGCCACTAGCTGGACACTCATCCTTTCCCACCTGGATGCTCTTCTGGACTTCTTTATTGTCTACAAAAACTCATCTTCCTGCAAAATGGAATCCACCTTGAAACTCACATCTCCTCAGTATTCTCAGCCCCTGGGGCTCCTCTCTCCATTCCAGATCCTCCAGTTAAGGAGGGAACACAGGGTATCACTCATCTGTAGAACTTAAGATGCCTTTTTTTTTTCTAGAACCCTTCTCCCTTCTTTTTTGTTGTCTTTACACATTTGATTGTGAGCTCCTTGAAAGTGGGCATTGTCTTTTGCCTTTCTTTGTATCTCCAGTGCTTGGCACATGACTGGCATATAGAAGGTGCTTAATACATGTTTGTTGACTGACATTACTTTCTCCCCTCTCCCCCCAAGTGGTCATGATAGGGGAACAGTTCTTGAACACTATTGCCACTTCCAGACTCTCCCTCTAGCACCATTATTCAGTAACTATTCCTTCTTTGAGGTGTATTCAGTTCATTATTATCACCCAATTAAGGTTCTGGTAGGTGTTATCTACCAATCCTCAAGACATTCTCTTTTCCACAATGAATTCAGTGCCTGGATCATGGTCTTTTACTCCTCAACAACTCCTGCTCTCAAAATAGAGGGATTAAAGGTACATATTAATACTCTCTTGAATGCCCCAACTTCCCAGTTCCTCATTGTACTCATTTCCCATGACCTAATACTCCACCCTACCTTAGCTACATGTAAGAGATGGTCATGACTTTGAAAGCAAATCTTGCCATCACTCACAAATGTTTCACATCCACTATGCTTATGAACTCTGAAATTCCTCTATCACATCACAATCTGGTGTCATTCTGCTTCTCTTTCTGTCTTGCATCCCCCAAACATTTTCTTCATCCTCACTGTGGCCTGCGTGCTTTCCTCCCTTACCCAACTTGACCCATTGGCAAATCAACTCTACACTATATTCTACATTCAAGTTTCTTACCCCTTTATTCTATTGCCACTAATGCTTTGCCAAGTCGCAGTCTTGGATTAGTCCCACCGTCCGCTGTTTTCACTCCAATTCATGTGTTGCTGAACAAAGCTGGGGAAAATCATGAAATTATGCTGACTGGGTCAACTAAAGTTTTAGGTTACATACCAACTGGTCCCTCACTGGAGCAAGACAATCTTTTTGTATCTCCTAATCAATTCACTTTATTACTCACCGTGACAACCTTTCCAAATCTTTTCATTCCTCCTCAGAATTCTTATGGCACCCTTCCTCTACCTTCTCAGCCGAGAATTTTTCTTCATACTTCACTGAAAAAAAAACAGGTTTTTTTCAAGAGCTCTCTCTTTTCCCTTCCTCTTCATCTTAAATGACTGGGATATTTTCTCCCATTTTTTCCTCCTTCACTTCAGTCTCATATAAAGAGGTTGCTATTCTCTTTATCCAGGTCAATCCTTCTACATGCAAATTTGATCCCATTCCATCCTGTCTTCTTCAGGATATTGATCTATCACCACTCACTAATCTTCAGTCTCTCTCTGTCCACTGGCTGTTTCCCTGATGCCTACAGACCAGCCTGTATCTCCAATATCATTAAAAAACCATTATTTAAGCAGTCCATCACCACTATCACCCCATATCTCTCCTCGAGAAAGCCATTTATAATAGGTACTTCCACTTCTTCACCTTTTATCTTCTAAACTGTCTGCAGTCTGACTTCTAAACTCACAATTCAACTGAAACTATTCTCTCCGAAGTTACCAGTGATCTCCTAATCAACAGATCTAATGATCTTTTCTCAATCCTCAGACTTCTTGACCTCCTTGCAGTCTTTGAATCACCTTCTTCTCCTTGATACTCTTTTCTCTCTAGGTTTTTGTGATACTGCTCTCTCCCAGTTCATTTCTGAACTGTCTGACTGACTGCTCCTTTTGCTTCCTTTGCTCATTCTTTATCTAGGTCATCTGAGTTGACTGTGGGTACACCCCAAAGCTCTGTTCTGGACCCTCTCCTCTATCTCATTCTTTTTGGAGTGACAATCTTATAAAATCCCATAGAACCAATTATTATTCAATTATTATCATAGCAGGTGATTCTTAGATCTATTTATCCAACCCTAACTTTGTTCTTGGCCTCTAAGCTCACATCGCCAACTGCCCATTGCACATTTTGAACTGGATAGACATCTTAAGCTTAATATGTCCAAAATTGAACTCATTTTCTATCTCCATAAGCCCTTCCCTCTTCCCCATTTTCCTTTTACTGTAGAGGACGCCAGTATCCTCCCAGTGACCAAGGTTCACAACTTAGGTGTTATCCTTACTCTCACTCCTTTCCTATATCCAATTTGTTTCCAAGTCCTGTTGATTTTACCTTTGCAACATTTCTCATGTATTCCACCTTTCTCTTCTTTGACACTGCTACCATCTTGATGCAGGTCCTTATCACCTCACACCTAAACTTCTGCCATAACCCACTGGTTGATCTCCTTGCCTCAAACTCTCCCTGTTTCACTTTTATTCTTCACTCAGCTGTGAAAGTGATCTTCTTAAAGCATAGGACTCAGTCCCCTCTCATTCAGTAAACTCCAGTGACTCCATATTACTTCCAGGATCAAACAGAAAATATGTTTGTTCCAACCTTCCTCCCATCCTGGTCTTGAATGGTCTAGCCATTCTGAACTTTTTGTGCTTCCTTATACAGGACCCTTCATTTCTCCCCTATATGCCTTTGTAACCATTCACTCTTCATACCTGGAATACTTCCTCTTCTCATTTACTGCCTTTCAGAATCCCTAAGTTCCTTCAAGACTCATCTCAAGTGTTA